>OY754312.1:3046250-3713467 GCA_963573325.1 Astragalus glycyphyllos
CTACTGTAGCGCAATAATCAAAAGCGGAAGACGGGGGCGAGAGCGCCCGTCTTCCGCTAGTTATTATCTATAAAAGAACCTGTAGACGTATGAGGCGTAGACGGAAAACAACCTCTCTTCTCCCATTTCTTCGCTGTTTTTTAGAGAAAAGGAAAAACTCTCCTTTTCCTTATGGTACAAGTTCGTCCTAGTTCGTACCAGTCCGTACTAGTTGGTATTTGGTACAAGTTCGTTCCATTTTGTACGAGTCCGTCCTAGTTCGTACCATTTCATATGAATTTGGGCTAGCTCTAACCATTTTCTACAAGTTTGTACCATTTCATACTAGTTCATACCATTTCCTACGAGTTCGTACCATTCCGTACTAGTTCGTACCATTTGGTACAAGTTCGTCCTAATTCGTTCCATTTTGTACGAGTTCGTCTTAGTTCGTACAATTTCATATGAATTTGGACTTGCTCTAACCATTATCTACGAGTTTGTACCATTTTATACTAGTTCATACCATTTCCTACGAGTTCGTACCACTCCGTACTAGTTCGTACATTTTGGTTCAAGTTTGTCCTAGTTCGTTCCATTTTGTACGAGTTTGTCTTAGTTCATACCATTTCATATGATTTTGCGAGAGAGAAGAGAAAAGGACCCCATGTTTCTATTCTCTCTTGCAAATTCATCTCCGACATTACTCTTTCTTCACAAGTTCCTGTTAAAGTCTAGGGAGGGTACACGTGTAGCTTTGGCCGGAAGGAATATTGGTTGAATTATTTCAAAAATTTTAAATAAGTCTCAAAAATTTTAAAAATATTGTAGTAAAGTCTCTGAATTAATATAGTTTTTTTTTAATTAAATCCTTTTGTTACATTTTCGATAATCAACAGTAACAAGTAGTGTGATATGTCATCACTTATTCCATATTATTATTTTAAACATTATTTTAATCAAAACCCTATTGAAATTTATTGAATTTGATTGGTTTAAATATGCGTTTGGCCCCTGCAAATACACGCACAATCCAAACAGGTCCCTGTAAAAAAAAAACTTTAAAATAGCCCCTGCAAAATATAAATTGTTTACGGTTAGGCCCATCGGTCAGTTTTCCATAAAAAAAAACTTTAAAATAGGTTTAAATATGCGTTTGGTCCCTGCAAATACACGCACAATCCAAACAGGCCCCTGTAAAAAAAAAACTTTAAAATAGTCCCTGCAAAATATAAATTGTTTACGGTTAGGTTAGGCCCCTCGGTCAGTTTTCCATAAAAAAAAACTTTAAAATAAAAATAATTGCCACGTGTCATCATCTCATTGGACCATTATGCCACGTGTCACTGAACGCCACGTCAGCACCCCATGTCACCATGGACACATGGCACTGACATGTGCCACGTCAGCAACCAATAGATGGCTGCCACGTGGCAGTGTTGTTATACTCAAAATTGATTTTGAAAATGTCAATAGAGGGACTTGAACCCACTACCTCTTGGTGGCACACAAGGGAAACTACCACTGAACCAATACCTCAATTGTGATATTAAACCAATTCAACTATATTTATATTGTTACAAAACAATTAAGCACCACTTCTTCAACTCTTCATCTTCAACAATTACCTACTGCAACCTCTCTCTTTCAATTTCAATGGCAACACTTTACTCTTCTTCTTCATATTAACAAAACGAAATCAAACCAAAAAAACGAAAATCAAAATTATTGCGTTTTCATGAACAAGAAGAACGAAATCAAACCAAAAAACGAAAGTCACAAAACAAATTTCTGGGTTTAGGAAAACAAAATTATTGCGTTTTCATGAACAAGAAGAACAAAAACGAAATCGATTTCAACCCAAAAACGAAATTTGTTTTTGGGTTTTCATTTTGGTTATGGTTTTCAATTTGTGGAAATCTACATAAACAAAATTGAAAATTCAATCCCAAATCTACCAATGATTTTCGTGTTCCAGTTGTGACATTACAGGGGCCTGTTTGGATTGTGCGTGAATTTGCAGGGACCAAACGCATATTTAAACCTATTTTAAAGTTTTTTTTTGATGGAAAACTGACCGAGGGGCCTAACCGTAAACAATTTATATTTTGCAGGGGCTATTTTAAAGTTTTTTTTTTACAGGGGCCTGTTTGGATTGTGCGTGTATTTGCAAGGGCCAAGCGCATATTTAAACCAATTTGATTACAACTTCTTTTTTTTTAATTTAGAGATTTTTTAAAAGTTTCCAACTAAGTAAACCTATTTTTTAATTTAGAGATTTTTTAATTACAAGAAAGAGTCATGTCGTTGAGAAAAGAATAAAATAAAGAGTAATTTGCCGCGTCATCAGGAATGCTTTGTTGCTATTGGGTGGCTAGCGTGGCTGTTTCATGAGAATTCCTATATAGTGAGACCGAGTTTGAGTGAGAGCGAAGTTATATGTTTTTGTTTGTGGAACAAACAATAAAGCAGCAAAACGGTTCTGATTTAGAAGGTCTTATTTGTTCGTTGCTGTTTCTCTGTCTTGCTCACCACTTCACTAACCCTTTCATCTTCACCTTCATACAGGTTCTTCTTTCCTCAAATTTTCTGTTTTGCCGCATGACACTGCTTTTCCATTTTTCTCTCCAATTTAGGTTACTTAAACCCTACGTTATCACATGAAATCAACCTTTTTATTGGTGAAAAATGTTCATGTTCACTTATGAGTCTTATGTCCTTTTTTTCCTTCTTAATGACTATATCAATAATTATGCTTGTTATATTCTAAATGTGATTCCTCTCTTTCTTAAATGAATTAATTTTAGAAACCTTATACCCTGTTGTTCTTTCTTAAACCCCACATTTTTGATGCATTATGTGAATTTCCCAACGTGATTTTGAATCATCACCATTTACACGATTCAAAAGGTAAGAACTTGGGTGGGGGAGGAGAAATGGAACATGGTAGCATCAAAAAGTTAGGAACTTGGGAGTGAGGTAGTTTCTTAATGTTATGGTAGCTTTTACAGATACAGACATGCAGACATCAATTTTAATTTGAAAAATATAAGTAATTGAAGTGTCTGATGGTTTATTTGGATATGTACATAGCAGTGAGAATGTATAATAACGTCGGGCCGCAATTTGGGATGCCTCAATTTCATTACCAACCTCGAACAAGCTCACAACCTAATCCGCAACTGCGGGGGCCTCAATTTCATTCCCAACTTCCAACAAGCTCAAAACCTAATGTGTTTGCGACTGCATTTAGTTCGGGCGGTTCGGAACTCATTCGACGTGGATTGGATGCTTATGTAGAAATAATATTCGAATTGATCTCTGAGTTTGGTCAAAGCATTGTATGCAAAATGCTGACATTTTTTAATTTCTATTACTACTTCCAAGTGAATGATCACTATGTTAAAAAGAAATTGAAGGTTATTTTGTTCCCGTTCCTGTACAGGGTAAGCAGTAATGTTACTCTTTTCTGCATTCATCTATCATTTTGTTATGTTATTTTATCTTGTTGCTTACCCTTTGTCTTTTTCTATATTGTTCAGTGTCATTGGACTAGAATCCCTGAAACGGTGGGAGGTAGTCTCTCTTATAAACCTCCAATCTATGACATAAATGCACCTGATCTGTACATTCCTTTAATGGCATTTGGTACCTACCTTGTTCTTGCTGGTATCTCATTAGGTCTTCTTGGAAAGTAAGTTTAATATTTCCTATATCTTTAGTCTCTAACTAATGCATCACTGAGTACTGATATGAGTTATATTTATTCTCCTCCGAATCTCAGCATGATTAGTAATTTAGTACTTATCATAGTTTTGTAGCCTGAATAAATGTCAAACTCATGCCGAAACATCTGTTAATGAGAATCGGAACAGATAAATTGTGAAAGAACAGATAAAGCTGGTATCTCATAGTTTTGTACCACTGTCTTTGATCGGTAGAATTGTGAAAGAACAGATAAAGCTGTTTTCCTCTCTCTGATATGCTATGCTGTGAGCTGGTTTGAACATAGTTTAACAGTGGCAAGTCCATTTGCAAGGAAAAACTTGCAATGTCAGGCTATGATTTGCTTTAGTTTTCCCCTTTTTTCTTGTCATTTAACAAAACTGTTCTCTGCTGCTTTTGAAACTTTCTATCAATTTTACATTTCATTTTCTTCGAGCTCGTAACAGTAACAGTTTTATACTGCTCAGTTATGTTTTGTCTTCAAAAATTTTCTCTAGTTTGTCATTGTTTCTTAAGCATGATTTACTTGTTGCCAGGTTTAGTCCTGGAACTTTACACTGGTTATGCATCAAGGGGTTGATTGGTTGGTCTATGCAAACAATACTACTTTTGCTTACATTGTGCACTGGCAGTGAAAAAGTACCTCCTATATTAGACATTATTGCATATGCTGGTTATACTTTCCCGGGTGTGTGTTTGGTTGTTCTTGGAAGAATAATCGTTGGTTACACTAACTACATTTTGATTCCATGGACTTGCTTATGCATGGTGATATTCTTAGTTAAAACAATGCAGGGAATCCTTTTTGCAGAGGATAGGAGTTATGATTCAAGTAAACACCGTTATCGCATGCTCTTTATTGCTTTAGTTCAGATCCCATTGTTAACATGGCTCGGAAACATTACTGTTAATTGGTTTATATAAAATGATAGCTTTTAAATTGTACTACTTAGTACTTAGTATAATTTTTTAGTGATATTTTTTGGTTGTTAGTTAATGTTTTGGAGAATAGTAGTAAAGGTCTAATGAGAGAATCCAGTCGGATGGACAACTTGCACCATATTTACCTTTCTCATATTTACTATTCCCATGAATCGAATTGAACTGTATTAATATTTCGGTTCAACATTTCGAGTTCGAAAATCCAACTGTTTAAAAAATAAAAGTAGTGTACCCAAACTGAGTTGGGCTGGTCGAAATGAACTGTCATCAAAATCTCATTATCTCTTCTCAATCTTTCACCAAGAATAATAGACAAGCCAAATTGTTGTTCCTTTCATTTTTTCTGCTAAACTTTAATTTCTTGAATTTCCACTTCCCTTCACTATACAGCTTTGCATCATATCAGAATCACACCATGTGATGGTGAGAAAAAAAATGCCAAAAAAGTCCAATCAACTTCTTGTTAGAATAATTTGTTGGTGGGAATAATACTGCAACTAAGAAGAACAACCAAACATATCAAAAATCATTAGTAAAAATAAATGTTAGTGAAATGTAAAATAAATCACAAGGAGAAGATGAATTTATTATTGCACAAGATTCCAAGGCATGTATAACACTAAGCTTTAGGTTCGATTCGCCTCCACCAATCACTCTAGATTGGATGCAATAGGATGACCAGCAAATCCCCTTCAGAATACAATGGAGTTCCTTGACATGGTCTGCACACCCACACAAAACGTATCGATCAATGGTAGTTTACGGAATAAAGTTTTCTCAAATACTCTCGTGCACTAGAGAAAAGAAGAATTTTGCATCATGTAAACATGAATTTTTTGTTCTATTTTCTACACAAAAGTGTCTCTATTTTATAGAGAAACTCATGTCAATTGGTGTAGGGAAACAACTCTTGAAAGAGTCTCTACAAAGTGAAACCGGAACCAATGAATAGCTTTTACGTTCAGCAAATGACACAATGCGTTGGCTGGTCTGGCGGTTGATGATCGTGTCGGTTCGTCATTGGCTGCGTGTTCGATTCTTCTGGTTGCCGTTTTTCAGTTTTAAATAAACTCATTTGATTTAATCTTCAAAAAGGAGGCCACAGGATTCGAATTTCGAATTCGAATCCAATCAGTCCACAACATTCCAAACAACCAACCACTGAACCATACTTAGTAACATGTTATTGTCATGTCACTAAACTTATCTAAGTGGTTCCAAGTTTCTCACGCTGCAATCACACCATCAGGTAAGAATCAATCTTCTTAATAATGCATGCTCCTTACTAGTTTGAACTTTCCACCAACATGGGAAACTGCCACAATTTGTTCGTTGGGGCATCATAATTTGTAGATGGAACAATTTCCAAAGTGGATTCCTATAAGAAATGAGATCAATTGAGCAAATGATTCGAAGGAGAATTGATTTGAAATACGCACCACCAAGGTAGGAGTGACTTCCACCGATCTCTTTAGAGACACTCCTTACATTTTCATATTTCTTTCATCAATTACTCTCACTAAAATCAAATTCCTTTTTTAGGTTCTTGCTATTTTAAACAACTACAAGGGATACAAAAGAGAATTTGGGTCATATGGGCTCTAAATCAATATGTGAGATCTTTTTAGCTTTACCCATCACAGTGTCACTTGCAAGACAATCTAGTTCATCCTAGTGAGGCAAATACACATCTTGTTCCCCGTCTCAAAAAGGCAGCTTAGGATTCAAATATTAGAAACTAACATTTCCCTCACCCTTAACTAGGCATAGCAACGAAACTCTAACCCTCGGGTACCCATACGACCACAACTAGAGTTTGTTGGGGAAAACCCGCTTTGACTGAGAACAGGGATGAATTTGGGGATGTTGATACCCACCTTGCCCCCGCTCCGGACCCGCTTGACAAAATATTAATTGTTTATTTTATTTTTATTTTATTTTATTTTATTTAATGCATACATACTCACGTTTCATAAACTTTGTTTATTTTTAATTTTGATCTATTTTCATTAGAAAAGCCTATTTTAATACTTTTAATTTTATTTTTCATTGTATAAAAATTTTGATTTTTTTATTAAATTTTCATAAATAATTTTTATATTTTATAATTTAGTGGCGGAAACATGTACCCATTGGGAATACGTCCCCATTTGGGACGGGGATGAGCGGGGACAGGTGATGTAAAACCCGCCTCTGACCCGCCTTGTTTTCATACCTTTTTTTTTGTTTAAAGAGCCTCGTTAAAACCTTCTGATGCGAACCCTCCCCTTAGGGATAAATCATCAGAAGGAAAAAGAGCACATCTTATTCCCCATTTGCTTACGACATTGAGCCTCTGTTTGTTTAAGATTGTGACTCCAAGAAAATCTGAATTAAAAAAAAACTACGTAGTAACAAATACCAAGCTTCCGAAAGGATTCAAAATTCTGAGTTCATGTTTTTTCCCCCATAATATGGCTAAAATATCTCTTTTTGGCCTACTTAGATTTAATGACAAATAAACACCACACACTCATACCCGAGTTCGAACTAGGAGCCGACGTCTCCATGTCACTGCTGAAATTGTCAAAACAACCAATAGTAAGGAACCGGCTAAAATATCTCAACCAAAGAGTCTATGAATTGGCTCAGGAAAAATAAGGATAGACTTAAAAGGGAACAAATTCTAGGTTGGCCTAGTCTTTTGCCAATATATGTGTGTGTGTGTTTTTTTCTTTCTTTCTTTGCTTTAATAAAACTAATAGTAAATATTTTTTGTTAGTTGACTTAAAACTAAGTTTTAGTAAGGATCACTCTTGAACCATAGAAAAGCAATTAATAGTAGCAAAGTCCAAGAGAGCAGGAACATTTACTATTTCGGATCCGGAACATTTATCATCGGTAACTTTGTGGGGTTGTGCATTCAATTGATACAGACCGTCCCATCTTAATCAAAAGGTCTATGTTTTTTATTTTTAAAACGAATTGTATTAAGATGGGGACTACATAGGATCCGGTTTCCACTATTTTTTTTTTAGACGAAGTGGCAATGACCATTAGAAACACACGCACATAACTGTGAGGTCTCGGATTTGAACACAGGACATGATTTTCAACCTAACAATTTCGATATTTGCTAGTTGAGGTAAGTCTTACGGATGGATCCCACTATTTCGTACCAACATGGAAATTTACACGAATGGTGGCAGCTGTTTGCTGCTGTATTCTTATTTCAACACGCTTCTGGTTTAAGTAAATTGGGAGTGTTTGTTTCATTGATTTAAATATTCTCATGAAAGCAAGGTTGAGAATTGCCTATTAATTATTAATTAATATTCTTCTAAAGAAGAAAGATTCTATTGGGTCCAAAGTAATCTTCCAAAATACCACAGCTGGCTCACCAAAATGACTGGATGAGTGCTCATCACACTATCTCTCTAGTCAAATGAGAATCAATAAATTCTCTACGATTCTTCTTGACCGTTGCACATGCAAGAAGAACGAGCAGCAAATGTATAATAAAAAAACATAAAAGAAGCATGCAAGTTGTATAATGTATATTGAATTCAACTTGTTATACTTTTTTATATTCAATCAAATAAAAAACTTAAAAAAATTATTAGAAAAGCACAAAAGAAGCATGCAAGTAGTACAGTGTATTATGATTATAAAAAATCAACACGGTTTTTGGATTCATGAAAAGAGACAAAACATATGCTATCACCCTACCGTACATGTCTATTATGATTATAAAAAATAAGATTAAATATATTTTTAATCTCTATAAGATTAAATATATTCATGAAAAGAGTAGTTTTATTTATATGCATGAGTTTGGTTCAATTATTTCTCAATGTAAACATTTATTTCATAATTTAAATATATAAATGTGCCATCAATTATATTAGGAGACAAGCCAATTGTGTGGCTCATAGTTTAGTTAGGGCAGCTCAATATTTTGCTAGTCACCATCTACATGAGTCTATTCCTCATTGTATTTCGACAATTTTAATTAATGAAATGGCTTGATTGTGCTTGCTTCAAAAAAAAAATTCCCTATTATTTATTATAAAATTCTTCGGCAACTTTTAGTCTCTATAGTATTTTTTGTCAAAATTTAGTCTCTATAAAATGACAACTGAGGGGCGGATTTTGGTAGGAGCCGGGGGATGCCACGGTACTCTCGAGATTTTTCTCAAATCGATTCATATACATAGTATAAAGTTAATGTTAAATGTTATATACTAACTATTTTGCTAAAGATGCATACAAATGTAGTATTAAAGTGGTAAAACGCTAGGCTAATGAGCTTCTCTTTGGTAATTCAACTCTCTCTGAAGGTATTTTTTGGTGGTTTTTTTTTGTATTTGCCATGTACATTTATATTGTGCTAAATGATAAAAACCAGTTCAGCTCCACAGGTAGCTGTTAAAATATTAGTGAAATATTTTATATGTATTACTTAACTTTTTGGTGCCCCCAAAAATTATTGTTAAGCTCCGCCACTCACAACTCATTACATTTCAAATCTTTCAACAATGTTTTACATACATGTTAAGAACATTATAAACATCTCCCGCACAAAAACCTGTATTTTTTTTTTGACAAATAAAACCTAAATTTTTTTAACAAAAGATGAATTAAATGAGTTTTTTAAACACCAAAAACTCAAGAAACAAAATAAATTATTAGCAATTGAATTTTGAGTTAATTTTTTTATAAACTTCTATCATAACACATCGAGTGTATCTGTAAATCTCCATTCAAAAATTTGAAGAATTTAGATAAGTTAATATTTTATATGGACAAAAACAGTTGACGAAAAATATTGTGGGAACTAAAAATTGATAAAACCATTTTCTTAAAAGCTAAAAACAAACTTGTCAAATTTTATAGAGACTAAAAACATATTTAACTCTAACATATTTATGTTTGGTGCAAAACAACATAAACCATATGTCCATACCAAAAAATCAACAACGATAATTTAGATGAAAATATTAGGGATGGCAAAGTGAGCTTCAGCTCGTTAGCCCGCCAAAAAATGGCTGGTTGGTTGGTGATTTTACCCCGCCAACCCATTGTAGCCTGACCTGCCTAACCACCCAATTCGGCGGGCCACAAGCAGGGCAAAGCGGGCCATCCCGCCAAGATAATCTTTTTTTATTTTCATTTGTTTTTAACTATTTCAAAATATTTTTTATTGATTTTTTTGGGGTTGTAGTGGGCTGAACCACCAACCCACCATCTTTACATTGTTTTTGGCGGGCTAACTCGCCTATTTTAAGCCCAAAAAATATGCTTTAAATATATTTTTTATTTGTTAATTTTAATGACAAGTTGGAGCAGGCTCAAATAAGTCTCTGGCATTTTCAAAACGGGGACAAATTATTCCCGAGGGTCTAATTTGTCCTCGTTTTGAAAATGTCAGGGACTAATTCGTCCCAAAATATTTTTAGAGATCAATTTATTCCAATGTTATCAGAACCAGACCGATCATCGAGCCGGTCAAGGCACTGGGTCACTCGGTCTTTGATCGGACCGCATGAGCCGGACACACTAAAAATAGACCTGATATGAATAAATTTGTACATAACAAAGCCATCAAAAAATTGTAATATATCTTAGTAATCTATAAAACAAATTCTTAACACAAAATTAACATAATTATTCAAATTTACTATACAAGTTCAAATCCATAAGGACCATAAGTCCATAACCACATCGTAAGTACTTAATTAAATAAACAACCATGAAATAATAATGGTCTCAATATATCCAAAATCATAATTAATACCTAATTACATATACTTTATGTAAGATATATAATATATACTAGGGGGAAAGACGGGATGGGTTGGTGAGTTGATGGATAAATAATAAATAATAATATAATGAAATAGTGTTAGTGGGTAGTTATAAGGGTATTTTGGTCAAAAAAATCTGACACCAAAAAAATGAATTCCCTTTATATATAGGTATAGATATATCATGTTTGTAAGCTTATTAACAACATATGAAGCTGCCGCAGTGGTTAAGAGGTGCGACACCACCTTTTGTTGCAGGGTTCGCTTCCCGCAGGAAGCCTTTTTGTAACAAAAAAGGTGAAATATTGTCAGGGACTAAAATTGATGTTTACTCTTTTTGTTTTTGCTGTAAAAAAATTAATATTTCTTTTTTGACAATAATTAATATTTTTTTTTAAAAAAATAATACATCAATTTTAATAGGAAAAGTTGATTGGTCAAAAAAAAAAGGAAAAGTTGTTAAATTGATGGGATGTACTAGAAAGAGAATCAATCAGTCGATTTCATTTCACTCAAGACAATGTCAGTTACACAGCTCACAAGATGTACAATTCAAATCATGATAGGTGTATCCACGTATGTCTGTGTCAAGTATGAGTCACCTGTACCTAATACCTATCTCGATTTTGGACCCTTTGAAAATTAGTTAGTTGCAAGTCACACTTCCTCAACTCGCGCTTCATTTTCTCTCTCCACCAACTAACTCTCCTCACAATTTGCAACATCAACAGCTATTATTATGGAAAATAAATAGAAAATTATTTACTAAATATAAATATAAAAATACTGAGTACCCACATTAAAGTTACAATCTCACCTTCTAATAACACATCACCACTTGACTTCTTCCTTTCTTCCTTCCTATCCTATTCTAGAATTGTCCAGAATTGTGTGCAGTCAAATTTTGATATATTCAGAACATTCTGAAAATCTAAAAATCTGAACCATTAAATGCATTTAGTATTAATCAGAACCCTTAAATATTTTACAAATAAAAAAAAGGAGAGATAGACATGGATTTTTCGACTACACCCAATACACCCAAAACCAACCGGATAGGATACAATTCCACATTGACATGCCACAACTTGTATAAGTTTTTTTTGCCTATAAATACACCTCTTGTTCACTCTTCAAACTGCACATTTCTGCATCTCGTTATATCATCATCACCATCATCATTTTTATTAAGAAGAAGAGTGAGGAAAAAATTCATCAAAGAAGAGCAGGAAAAAATAGAGATTTCTTAACCGTTGATGGCCACCCGTGTAATTCCTCCAAGAATTCTAAGGAAGCTCCGTTATAACACCGCTACTAAGCCCTTTAACCCATCTCTTTCTCCTCCTTGTTTCCTCGATCAAAAACAACCACCGTCATCATCCTCCATATCACCAACAACCACCACTATCCTCCCTCCCGCCACCGCTGCCGATCTTAACTTCCACGACGTTGAGAAACTCTTCTCTTACGTTTCAACCGCTAAACTTCTCCGTTCCACCGCCGTTCTCCATGCTACCGCTCTTGAACCAATGGTTGACCTCGGTACATGGATCATGAGATCTAAACTCATGCAAACCGATAATCCACTCAGAGATATCGCACTCACCGCTGTTAGAACCTCTTTCTTCGATCATTTCTGCGCCGGCGAAGATGCCGCCACCGCCGCACGTAGCATCGCTGATTTAAACGACGCTGGCTTACGTGGCATGCTTGTTTACGGTGTTGAAGACGCTAATGAGAATGACGCTTGTGATCGCAATCTCAGAGGATTCCTTCATACCGTTGATGTCAGCAGATCGCTTCCTCCTTCTTCGGTAATCTCTTCTTCATTTCATCTTTTTATCGCAAAATGTAACTGTTTTCTTTTTTGCTTTTTTTTTTTTGGTCTTCGATTTTTCATGTAACAGAGATGCAATCTGTTCGTGACACGTGCCCCTTATTGAATGGCATTGAAATGAGAATGAGATAACTCGAATCGAGGATCAAATTCAAAATCAATGGATGTTGATGATGCTGTCGCATTGGATTGGAGAAACAAAAGAAACCTCTTCTAAAGTTTTAAGCTGCTGACGTGGAATTTGAATCAAAACTAGTTCGGTTGATTAATGTTACTAGCTAGAGAGAGAGAAAAAGATTCATGATGATTTTGCATGGGTAAAGTTAAAGGAGCACTAATTATGGGCAACACAGAAAATAAATGTGGTTGCTTGCTGGTGCATTTTTATCTGCTTTTCAATTTTATGTGGAAGAGTGATGTGTTTTGTTGTTTTATTTTAAGGTTTAATGTAATGTTATGTACTAACGATGTTTCAAATTTGGTTTTTTTTTGGTATAGGTGAGCTATGTTATTGTGAAGATTACTGCAATATGTCCAATGAGTCTGCTAGAAAGAGTTAGTGATTTGCTGAGATGGCAGAAGAAAGACCCATCTTTTGATTTACCATGGAAGCAAGATTCACTTCCAATTTTCTCTGAATCAAGTCCTTTGTACCATACAAGGAAGAGACCTGAGCCTTTAACTCAACAAGAAGAGAGTGATCTTGAACTTGCTACTAAGAGGTTCCTTGAACTTTGCCAAAAGTGTGTGCAGGCAAATATCCCTTTGTTGGTTGATGCAGAGCATACATCTGTTCAACCTGCTATTGATTACATGACTTACTCTTCTGCTCTCATGCATAACAAAGGTGACAATCCCATTGTGTTTGGAACCATTCAGACTTATTTGAAAGATGCTAAGGAGAGGTTGATGTTGACAACAAAAGCTGCTGATAAAATGGGAATCCCAATGGGATTCAAATTGGTGAGAGGTGCTTATATGTCTAGTGAAAGACAATTGGCTGCTTCTTTGGGGTATGCATCCCCAATTCATAACACTCTTAGGGACACTCATAAGTGTTTCAATGATTGCTCTTCTTTTATGCTTGAGAAAATTGCCAATGGCCCTGGTGGTGTTGTTCTTGCAACACATAATGTTGAGTCAGGTATATGCATTTTTCTTATATGATGATTTATAAATGGTAGGATAAGCAAGATTATTTATATATGTGAAATTAATGTTGTGTAGGAAAACTGGCTGCTGCAAAAGCACATGAATTGGGGATTGGAAAGGTGAACCACAAGCTTGAATTTGCACAGCTATTAGGAATGTCAGAGGCACTTTCCTTCGGTTTGAGCAATGCAGGGTTTCAGGTTAGCAAGTACATGCCATTTGGGCCTGTAGAGACTGTTATGCCTTACCTCTTGAGAAGGGCTGAGGAGAATAGAGGGATGTTGGCTGCCTCAGGCTTTGACAGGAAACTCATGAGGTAAAACTATGTACTAATACAAATAATCATTACATTACTTTAACCCTGATACATGAAAATGAAACATTTGGTTGATGTGTTTTGAGATTAATGTGTTTTTTTGTTCTACAGGAAAGAGTTGGTTAGGAGACTGAAAGTTGCTACTGCTGCTTTCTAAATATTGATGGGGATGATGAATTAATGGGATGTAATAATGTCTTTCATGTAGGCAACAAGATTCGCCATAACTTTGTACAAATTAGAGAATCCTGTATTTTGCTTGAATTGTCCATTCACATTCAAGTTATTGAAATGTGCATTTATCTTTTTTAATTATATTCATGCAACTTGCCTACCAATAGTGCCAATGAAAACAGCAAGAAGAATCACAATTTAGTATTTATAGAATAGAATTTGAATTTGACTAACCAACACCGTTAGTCTAGTGGCATTGGCTACTCTGGAATACGAGGAGTCGATCTAATGGCTGCTCTAAGGTTCGATTTTTGCAATGACAAATTCGGTATTTGTCATTGCGAAATTTGCTCCTAAGCAACAACGAAAATCACAATTTAGTATTTTTAGAATAGAATTTGAGTTTGACTAACCAACACTGTTAGTCTAGTGGCATAGGCTACTCAGGAATACGGGGAGTCGATCTTAAGAATGCCATGCTCTTTACCAGTTTGAACCTTTCACCAACATGGGAAACTGCCACAGCTTGTTCATTGGGGCATCATAATTTGTAGATGGAACAATTACGAAAATGAATTCTAATAAGAAATGAGATCGATTGAGCAAATAATTCGAAGGAGAATTGATTTGAAATAAGCAACTATAATGCTGATGGGGTTAATCATGACTTTGATCTTATTTTAAACTGTGGGTCTAGTAATTGAGAATTTGTGCATGGTTCGGTTCACTTTAGTTCACGAATTGAACTGTGTTTAAGAGCTCGGTTAGTGGACCATTTATAATAGATCAATTTAGTTCTCGAACTTTAATCAACAGGTCGGTTCTGCATAGTTTAGCTCGGTTCAGTTCATAGTTCGGTTCAGTTCAACAGTTCGGTTCAGTTCAACAGTTCTTTTGAACAAACCTAACAACATGACATCTTGTACACAACCTAAAGATGTTTGGCATCTTCCCAAGAGTTTCGTGATAACAATGAGATGTACAAACCCACCAATTCTCAAGCAATAACTTACAGATGCACTCAACAAGGGTAGTACCAAGGTAGGAGTGGCTTCCACCGATCTCTTTAGTGACAACCCTTACATTTTCATATTTCTTTCATCAATTACACTCACTAAAATCAAATTCCTTTTTTTAGATTCTTACTATTTTAAACAACTACAAGGGATACAAAAGAGAATTTGGGTCATATGGGCTCTAAATCAATATATGTGGTCTTTTTAGCTTTACCCATCACAGTGTCACTTGCAAGACAATCTCGTTCATCACAATCGGAGAATGGGTTTTTCCACCTAAATACACATCTTATTCCCCGTCCCAAAAAGGCAGCTCAGGATTCAAATATTATAAACTAACATTTCCCTCGCCATTAACTAGGTATAGCAACGAAACTCAAACCCGCCGGTACCCATTTGGGATGGGGATGAGGGATGCAAAACCCAACCCCGCTAGAGATAGGGGTGGGGACGAGGGATGCAAAACCCGCCTCCAGCCCGCCCCGTTGTCATGCCTAGCCCCCTAACTAATTACTAGTTACTAACATATGCTTATAAAAAACACATCTTATTCCCCATTTGCATAACACATTGAGCGTCTGTTTGTTTAAGATTGTGACTCCAAGAAAATCTCAATTAAAAACTACGTAGTAACAAATACCAAGCTTCCGAAAGAATTTAACATTATGAGTAGGGCCATATTTTTCTTATTTTTAAAATACTGCTAAAACATCTCTTTTTGGTCTACTTAGATGAAATGATAAATAAACACCACGCACAGTGTGAACACCCAATTTTAACCGATATTTTTTCACTTTTTTAGAAAAAATCACAAAAATATGTTTTTTGCATTTATTTGTTTCTTAATCCTTTAAAAAAGTCGTTTTGCGCTAATTTACTAATTTTGCGTTATTATTACTTTTTTGTAGTGGTGGAAAATATGCTATTTCAAAAAATACAAAAAAAAAGGGTACAACCACATAAGTCAACTTTGTAGACAAAAGATTAAAAGCAAAAATAGTACACAAAAATTTAAAACGAAAATTAAAAAAAAAGAGCAGCAGCATGTGCTGCTGTTTGTGTTGCTGGCCTTGCTCCATTTTGAGAGTGAAGCTCAAATTCATTTCCCCTTGTCCATTTGCTTTTCCCATTTTGAGCAAAAACACTTGCAGCACCACCTCCACCCTTGCTGAATATTTCAGAGACAGTTTTGCTTTTGTCTCCCATGAGTTTTAATCCAATGATTCCACACCACACCTCCACCACAGATTTAGCCTATAAATACTGGTGCATACCAACAGTGAAAGGGGGAGAAAAGGTAAGAAAAATGATGATAATAGTGGAGATGAGAGAAAACTAGAAGTGAGAATTAAAAGAGGACACAGAGGGAAAGAAGAGAGGAAACATATCTCCTCACACAACCATAAAAACAACCAAACACCAAAACAACCTCTCTCACTGCCACCCCCAAACCACTTCCGACCCCCACACCATCTCCCATCTCACCACACCATCACAAATCACCTTCTACCACTCACCGCCACCCCCTCTCGGCCTTCCATCTCTCTTTTCTCTCCCATGGCTTCTTTCTTCCTCTCTTTCTCTTTGTCTTTTGATTTTTTTTTCTTTTCAAAGTTCAAACTTTGTTTTCCTCTCTCTACTATGTTGCTTGTTGCGGCTGGAGAGTGATGAAGAATGAAATATTAGGGTTGCTAATTTAGCTTTGCCTTTTAGTGTGTTTGGTTTCAATTTTTTTCAATTTTTAAAACAGATTACTATTAACACCCCCTGTGTTTTATTAAGACAGCCTCCCTGCCTTTTAAATTCAGATCTCTTTTCGCACCCCACTGTTTGACTGCTACAACCCCCACGTTTTTTATAACATCTTTTATTTGCACCCCCTTTACTAGTTTTATTTATTTATTTATTTCTTGTCACCTTTAGTTTTTTATTTGTTACTATTAATATTATTACTATTACCCATTTCTCAAAAATGAAAAAATGTTAGTTCACATAAATAGAAATATTTTTCTCTCTTTCCTTGCTCTCGTAAAAATACCTAAAATATGGGATTGGCTGAGATGCGACATTGTGTCGGTCCCAGTTTAAGACGCTCGAGTTGTGCAACTTGGTGATCTTAAACCCCTTTCAAAAAACTAAAATCAATCAACACACAAATATTTTCTAGAAGAACTACGTAGCCTTTGATTCTCTGCCACGCGGAGATACGTAGGAGCGGGGCCTCCCCGTCAAGTGAAATTAATCTTTTTTCTAATTTCTAATAAATAATCAACCTTTTTTTTTCTTTTAACACCTATTTTTATAAAAAATCAAAAAAATGGTTTTTGATTGAGGTGTACACCTTGTCAAATTCCGGTTTAAGAGACTTTAGCTGTACAGCTTTGATCTTAAGCCTCTTCAAAAATAAAATCAACCAACCAACAAAATTTTCAAGAAGAACTACGTGACGTTTTAAGTTCCTCATCGCACCAGAGGATACGTAGGAGCGGGGCTTCCCCGTCAAGTCAAAAGTAAATTTATCTAAATTAGTTATTATTATTACCTACTATTAAATATTACTTTTGGGTAAACAAATAATTAAATAATTTATTTGCACAATCAAATTTAGGGTCACTGTCTTAGGACAGGTGTATTAGGGGTGTAGTGAAATTAGGTTTTCGCCCTTCCCTTTGCATAACCGACTTCCGAATCCATCTCAGTCAACGCAGACTGATAATCTAAGGTAGATTTTTCTCAATTTTTCCTATTTAATAAATTGTGTGGCGACTCCCAAAAATTACTATTTTTGAGCCGCCCACGTCGGGACCCCAATCACGACACACAGTACCACTGCTCATACCGAATTTGAATTCGGGAGCTGACATCTCCATATTGCTGCTGAAATTGCCAAAACAACCAATACTCACTAAAAGATCTCAACCAAAGAGACTATTAACTGGCTGAGGAAAAATAAGGGTAGACTTAAAAGGAACAAATTCTAGGTTGGCCGAGTCTTTTGCCAATATATGTGTGTGTGTTTTTTTCTTTCTTTGCTTTAATAAGACTAATAGTAAATATTTTTTGTTAGTTAACTTAAAACTAAGTTTTAGTAAGGATCACTCTTGAACCAATCAACTTTAGAAAAGCAAGTTTTGTCAACAAAAAAAACTTTAGAAAAGCTAGCTAAGTCCAAGAGAGCGAGGAAGATTTACTATTTCAGATCCAGATCCTTTATCATCGCCAACTGTGCGCCATTGTGCATTCGGTAGATTTGGACTATCCCATTTTAATCGAACGGTTTAGGTTTTTTATTTCTAAAACAAGTATAAAACATAAAGTTAAAATCTAGACCGATCAAGAAATTCTATGTCCGCTGAATGCACGAGTGTGTTAAGATGGGGACTACATAGGATCCGGATCCCGCAATTTTTTTTTGGTTTGTAGAGAAAGTGACAATGACCATTAGTAACTCATGCACACAACTGTGAGGTCTCGGATTCGAATCCAAGACATAATATCTAACCTAACAATTTCAACATTTACGAGTTGAGATAGGAATTGGATGGATCCCATTATTTCGTACCAACATGGAAATTGTTTGCACGAATGGTGGAGTATTTGTGTGTACTCATTGGGAGTATTTGTTTAAATACTCCCAATAATGGGGCGTTCCCAATAATGGAAATTGTTTGCACGAATGGTACACACGAATATTTAAGTAATTTGGGAGTATTTGTTTCATTGATTTAAATATTCTCATGAATGTAAAGTTGAGAATACACCTTGCGGCTGGAGTTGGCGCCAAACTTGTAAACATTACTTCAGGGTATTTTCGTCATTTGAGTTCATATTATCATTACTTTTATGAGCCATCATCAGTAGTGTCAGTCTTTCATCTTTCTCTCTTTTCTCATTTTCTTTCTTTCTCCCACCGTTTCTCTCTCTCACTCACTTTGGTATCTCCCAACCTCCAAATAACCCCTTAAAAGGATAAATCCATTGTTAAAAAAATTGGAAAACAAATTTATCTATTTAATAAATAAATTTGTTGTTGCAAAACGGGTTTGTCTATTTAGTAGATAAACTTGTAGTTCATTTTCTAGCTACAGATTTATCTACTAAATAGTTCAATTTTCTATTTCAAGTTTCAACCTAAGTACCATGTGCACCACTTTTGCTTAGAGATAGTACTTCCGCCTTGTTACCGTCACACTTCATCTCTTGGATCCACTTGTTTGAACATGGTGATTTCTCAAACAAACAACTTTAAAATGGCAATGCAGTTAACACCTATCGATAAGAAAATTGCTCAAATGAAAAAATCAACCAAAGGTGCAAATTTTAACAAATCCATAGCTGACTACTTATGTAAATCAAAACGAATATATGTTTGTGAGTTAACTAATCAAAACGAATATCTGTTCTTTTGTTATATTTTTTATTTGATTTTACGCGATCAGGCCTTCAGATTTCAAATTGATGGCCAAGAATTAAAATATGAAAACCATACTCTTCTCATTCACATTCAAAAGCTCTACTGGGGTACTCTTTTTTGGTACCGACTATTGGAGTACTCTAACAATGTTAGAACGCAAAAGAAACAAAACCTCAAAGGCCAGAAGTCAGCCACTTGTTTGGTTTATCAAAAGCTTCATGTATAGTCTTGACAAATGAAAAAGGTCGACACCAGCCATAATGACAAGAATTATAAGGCAAAGAAAACAAAAACATTGATATATGGGTAATTTAGAAACAGGGAACATCCCCAATAAAAGCTTCTAATTGATGTTTTGCATCCAATGTAGAGTGGGAAAGGTATGATAAGACTTCTTTCCCACCATCAATTTTTTTGCCAAAAACAGGTGAAGAACTCCTTTTAATGGGAGATCATTTAACAGTCAAGATTTTGATGACTGATGCAGAACCAACACGATGCAGAGCCACCACCGAATCCCCATTTTTGCAAAGGCCCTTTGTTTTGGCATATTGAATGGCAAATTCTATAGCTTCTTCAGTTGTTTCTGCATGAGAAGCACGAGCTGAAGCCGCGCTTAATACTGGAATCAATCCTCGAAATATCAGGCTATGTCTAGCAGGGGCCTCATCACTGCATGACCAGTCAAAGGCATCAGTCTTAATCTCAGGAACAACAACAGAAAGAATTGGCATTCCTGCCCTGTATTTAGCCACTAATCTTGCGGTGCTCCCTCCTCTAGTTAAAACCAATATGAGAGCTGCTCTAGCTGAGTTGGCTGTTTTAACAGCAGAAGAAGCTAGACTCTCCAATGGGCTCATGGGTACCGGTGAGTGCTCCATTATCCTTTTAAATACATCTCCATAATCAATGGTGCTTTCTGCTTCAACACATATTTTAGCCATAGTTCTAACAGCGAGTTCTGGATAAGCTCCAGCAGCTGTTTCACCGCTAAGCATCACACAGTCTGTGCCATCTAAAACTGCATTGGCAACATCAGTAGCTTCTGCTCTGGTAGGACGTGGAGATTTTATCATGGACTCCAACATTTGTGTTGCAGTAACAACTGGTTTTCCTTGGATATTACACTTATAAATCATCACTTTCTGTGCGAGAAATATCTTCTCTATTGGAATTTCCATTCCCAGGTCGCCACGTGCCACCATAAATGCATCAGAATTCGCAATGATCTCATCAAAATTTGCAACCCCTTCTTGGTTCTCGACCTGCCATACATATTTGAATAAGTAATATGTACTAGAGATATCAAAACGATAGAAGCTCAAACAATAGTTTCTTTAAAGAACATCACAAACTTGCTAGATGGTATCCAATTGGCATCTCAAAGATATCATACTCAGTTCAGAACATTATTTTAATTCAGCTCCAAAATCGTTAATCTTTTCCATTAAAAAATCCATAATATACCATACCTTTGACATCAGAAGAATGTTCTTAGCATGCTTTCCCAGCAGTTTCCGAACTTCTACCAGATCAGAACCTTTTCGAACAAAAGAAAGAGCAATCATGTCAATTCTATTCGGGACACCCCAGTTCAAGATATCTTCCTTGTCTTTCTCAGTCAAAGTTGGGAGATCCACAATTACTCCAGGCAGATTGACATTCTTTCTCTCGCCAAGAACGGCAGTGTTCTCACAGCGGCATTGAACCAAACCCAATTCTTTGTTACATGATAAAACCTTGAAAGAGATTGTGCCATCCGAGCAGAGTATGACCATCCCAGGCTTCACATCCTCAGCTAACTTTTTGTAACTCATGCAGATCATTTTCTCATCTCCCTTTATGGTATAGTCAGTCGAAATGGTTATTTCCTGACCTTGTTTCAGTTGAACAGGCTTACCGTCCTTAAGAAATCCAGTTCGAATCTCAGGTCCCTACAGCAACATAGATAGATGGATAAATAAATAAATAAAATGAGCGAATACGATACAAATAAGAAGGATTTCACAATAGCAGGTTCACTTTATTAAATCCAACAAAAGCAATGCATTAATTCACACCAATTCAGCATTCAGTTCAAGATGGGAAACACACTGTGCCCAGATTATCAAGTAATGAATGCATTTGTACTGCTCTTAATGATTAAACACGCACAGACACAGATACACACACACATGTTATGAATGCATTTGTACTGTCTTCATGATTACAAACCAATGTTATGAAAAATGAACCAAACATTGAACCAATAATGAGACCTCTGAATCATGGTTCAACCATTTTAAAGCTTTAAACAACATGGATAAAACACGGTCGAGTCGCTGAAATAACCAAACCTTATATGGTTGTTCGTGGTTTAATAAGCATTCGGTCGGTTCGATTACAAACACTTACATGTATGATTAAACTTATTTCTACTTAAATCTAATATTAACCATCCCCGTAAGATTGAATAAGATTAACTCATCTAACAAGTAACAACCATTCACATACCAAATTCACGTGTGTTGCAGGTGAGAGTGAAACCAACTAATCTTGAGGATACAACAATAATTAATTTAAAACTAATTTTGATTAATCGATGAATGATAAACTCGCATCACATCCTCTCACTTTGTAAGCGCCATAGAACTCAATAATTAATCACACAGTCTCTATATTCCTATCAGAATTCAGAAACATCAAAATCATAAAAGAAAACATAAAATCAAGCAAGAGAAAAACAAACGACGAAAGAAGAAAAGAGTTTTGTACCTTAGTATCGAGCATAACAGCGCAAAGAATACTGGTATTTTCCATAGCAGCTCTAAGGTTATCAAGGGTTTCCTGATGGTATTCATAAGAACCATGAGAGAAGTTGAATCGAGCGACGTTCATGCCTGCTCGTAGAAGCTTCTCGACCATCAGAATAGACCTTGATGCGGGTCCGAGAGTGCATACGATCTTCGTTTTCGGCTTCTTCTCTAAAACAACCGTCTCCATCTTGAATCAACGAACTTCCTTCCTCTGCTGCGGTTTCTGACTCAGCCTCTCAAATGAATGCAAAAAAACAGACAAGATGGCGTGACCTTTGCTGTGATTCGGCGAATGAAAAATGGAGTTCTACTGTGGTTTTCGCTTTAAATATGGCACGAGTGAATTATTTATTTTAAAAAAACTATACCTAATACCATTTAGAAGAGAACTGAACAGTCAACGTGACAATTACAGAAACATGCACAAAATGTTGGGCTGACACGTAATGTATTAAGAGATAATTTTAGATTACATAAGAGATTACGAACAGCAGTTTCGACTGCAGGACACTACGGGATTTAGATATAGGATAAAGAAAACATAGATGATATCATGATAGCCTGTATCTGTGATTTATTGCATCATATAAGAGACAAATTTAGATTAAACAACAAAAGATTGATAAGGTTAAAATATAAAATAAATAAATACAAGTGACAAAAATATATGTATTTTAAAATGAACGTTATGAAGACGAAAAGAACATGACTATTCTCAGATTCTGCTGAGTCATGGTGTGTTGGAGAATAGAACACCTTGAAATTTATACATATGATGTTGACATGAGAATGGAGCTTTTCATCTAAAAAGATGAAGAAGCGTGTACGTGTAGTGAGGAAGAAGAGGTAAAAGGATTGGTTGTGTACTTGTGTTGTGAGGATATAGCGATTCCATTTGGAGGACGTTGACAGAATAAAGCAGGGAACCAACTTAACTCACACCACACCTTTCATTTTGTTGATTCTTTGGCTGTTCACCACAAACAAACACGCGCCTACTCACACATCCCACGCTACACCCGCCACCTGGTTGGTTCACTTTAATCTCTTATTTAATATTGTTTATTATCAAAAGTTTTGATTTAGTCAAAAAATAATTAAGATTTATCTATTGTCTAAAAAATTAAAATTCATATTATTTTGTCAAAAAAAAAGTAAGATTTTTTTGGTGGTGTTACAAAGTAACAAAGACAAAAAAAAAGGAAAAAAACTACAATAAAATAAGATTTATTTATATTAACATGGTTCTTCTTGTTTGAAAATGTTCTACAATAATTATACTAATAGGCTCAAATATTTTTTTTTTTGACAAGAAGGCTCAAATATTTTTTAAAAATACTACATTGATATAAGTTTTGTAACAAAAAAGCACACTTCAAGTTGCTTGTGTTTTCTTTATACTAATGAGTGGTGAGTTCAAAAGTTGAGTCTGTGAAAACACAAATTGGTGGAATAATGCAATTTTTTTATGAACAACTTGTAATCTTTTGTTGTATATGGTTTATGATTTATGAGCACTGCACTCCTAGGCGTCTGTTAATAAATTTTTGCTTATAAAAAAAACACAAATTAGTAAATTGGCGTGCTAGTTTGCGGATAAAAAAGTAAGAGTATTTAAATATTTAAAGAAAGGATAATAATTTAATTAACAATATCTCTTTTGACTTGGATGAGATGGTGGATGTTTCTTTCAACTTAACCAAAGTCTTAGATTCGAATTCAGCCTTGAGCATGCAGCAGTTTAAATCTCTTAAGAGAGAGATTTGCCGTCAATTGTGGTCCTCCCTAACTCGAGAGACTAACCATTGCAGTTGCTGCGCGTAGAGGATATCCGGTTTATAAAAGAAAATAGGCCTGTTGGACCAAACTTTTTTTTTTGACAAAATTCATTGTCACCCCAAATAATACTATTTTTTATCTTCTTTTGACAAGTGAGACTATTTAAATATTCAATAAAAAATAAAAATAAAAGTGTCAATAAAATAAAAAAGTAATCTAATAAAAAATATTTATTTTCTTTTTTGAAATGAATTGTTGTTAATTGTGTAACAATTGTTCAAAATTTGATGGAGAAGGATGTGGCGATGGGATGAGATCAACCAAATTTGAAGGATGTGGCGAATGAGATGAGATCAAAAGATACGAAAGCCTGAGGACATTATCGTAATTGCATGCTCATTTTTTCCCCTATATATAAAACCCACCTCTGATCTGTGTCCCACAACAACCTAATTCCAATTTCCGAAACCTAATTTTCTCTCTTCGTTTACCGTTTTTTCCAATTCATTTTTTTGCATTGCCTTCCGTTCTTCAATCTTCTTCAATATCTGTAAGTGCATTATGATTTGCTTCTGTATTTCTCTCAATTTTTCTGTGGTAATTTTAGTTTTTGAATTAATTCCTTTGTTCTTAATTTTGATTGATTTAGGTTTTGTTTGATTCAAATCTTGATCGCCAAAGAGTATTTTCGAGAAGCATAGATTCGTCTCCAATTGTTTCCATCTGTAAGTATTAAATTTTGATTTCCGTTTTGTTTTTAGATTCGTGTTCATGTTTTCGGAGGAAGAATAAGAATTACGATTCAATTTCTCAATAAACTATCAATTGGATGAGAGAGAATAAAATTTTATAGCTTTTGTTGAATGATCATCATATCTATATCTATTTATTAATTATTAATTTTACATTGATGATTGTAACTAAATAATCTAATCATTTGAAATAAAAAAGCTTTTTCTTAATCGCGTTCTTCATGTTCTCTGGATTTGTGGGGGACTGGGATAGTATAATGTATGAAAACCATTCGAAAGTTGAAAAAAAATTGGTATGAAAAATTTGCATCTGAAAATTGAAAATTGTTAATTTGTGAGGATTAGATTGCATGTTCTTTGTCAAATGCATTTAAATCAAATGGTTAAGTAATTGGTATGATCATGTAACAATTTTGATGTATGTGCTCTTCAAAATTAAGAGAGGGTATATTATTCCATGCTACATGTTGAATTTGTTAATGCTCTCAAAATTGTTAACGCTGCTGTATTTTGAGGATGTTATAGACTTTTTGATGCTGTTAACAATTGTTACATTCAATATAGATCTAATTGCATGTTCCCCTGTCAATGCATTTAATCATCTTGTTAAGCAATTGCTAGGATCATGTAACAATTGTGTCGTGATGTATGTGCTCTTCAAGATATTCACATGTTGAATTTGTTCTATTTTTTGATTGAGCTTTTGCTTTATTGTTTTTTGGCAGGAAAGTGTGAATGAACTAATGGAGTCTAAAGGTGGTAAA
Organism: Astragalus glycyphyllos; assembly: GCA_963573325.1. Classification (NCBI taxonomy): domain Eukaryota; kingdom Viridiplantae; phylum Streptophyta; class Magnoliopsida; order Fabales; family Fabaceae; genus Astragalus; species Astragalus glycyphyllos. Next base: position 3,071,683 of record OY754312.1, read on the forward strand.
AAGAAATCCAGCAGTAGTAGTTCCTTATTTTACGAAGCTCCTTTAGATTACATCATTGAAGACGTTCGACCAAACGGTGGAATCAAAAAATTCAGATCTGCTGCTTACTCCAACTGCAACCGCAAGCCATCTTGATTCCTAAGATTTTCCATACTGCAATTTATCATTCTACTCTCCTCTCCTCCCCTCCCTTTTGTCGTCCTCTTCTTTGCTTTTCTTATTCCCTTGTTTCCTTTCTCCACAAAAAGATTTGTTTTTTCCCTTGAGCCAAGATGGCCATGACAACCTCAGCTATTGGTTTTGAAGGCTATGAAAAGAGACTTGAGATAGCATTTTTCGAGCCCGGTGTTTTCACCGATCCTGGAGGATTAGGCCTCCGAGCATTGTCTAAAGACCAATTGGATGAGTTTCTGAAACCAGCAGAGTGCACTATTGTTTCCTCATTGTCGAATGATTATGTTGATTCTTATGTTCTTTCTGAGTCAAGCTTATTTGTCTATCCTTACAAAGTTATAATCAAAACCTGTGGGACTACAAAATTGCTTTTGTCCATCCCTGCCATTCTTAAGCTTGCTGGTTCTCTTGAACTTACTGTGAAAACAGTGAGGTACACTCGTGGAAGCTTCATTTTTCCTGGGGCTCAATCATTCCCTCATCGTAGCTTTTCAGAAGAAGTTGCTGTTCTTGACAGCTATTTTGGCAAGCTTGGTTCTGGTAGCAAAGCTTATGTGATGGGTGATACTGACAACAAGTCCCAAGTTTGGCACATTTACTCTGCTAGTGCACAGCCAAAAGGCTCATCAGAAGCCATCTATGGCCTTGAGATTTGCATGACTGGTTTAGATAACGAAAGTGCATCTGTGTTTTTCAAGAAAAACACATCTTCAGCTGCTTTGATGACAGAAAATTCTGGAATCAGGAAGATCCTTCCGAAATCTGACATATGTGATTTTGAATTTGATCCTTGTGGGTATTCAATGAATGGAATTGAAGGTAGTGCGATATCCACCATCCATGTCACCCCAGAAGATGGTTTCAGTTATGCAAGCTTTGAAGCTGTGGGCTATGATTATGAAAAAATAGCACTCAATAAACTTGTTGAAAGAGTTTTAGCATGCTTCTTACCAGCTGAGTTTTCTGTTGCTTTGCACATTGACATTCACGGTGGAAAGCTTGACAAATTTCCACTAGACATTAAAGGATACTATTGTGGAGAGAGGAGCAATGAAGTGCTTGGAGCTGGTGGTGCTGTTATGTTCCGTACCTTTGTTCGAGATGATGGATGTGCATCTCCCAAGTCTATTTTGAGATGCTGCTGGAGCGAGGACGAGAATGAGGAGGAAGCGAGGGAGATATAATTTGTTCTTTATGTTTTGTTCTTGTCTTTATTTACTGTTCAGTGTTATTTCTTCAATAAATTTGTGAGATGTTCTGAAATCGAAACAATAATCGTGTTATGTTACTTGATCATCGTTCAGTTTATTTAGGATCTGTTGTACCTGGATTATATTTTCAAATAAATGCTATAATATAAGTTTGTTTTGGTTAAATTAAACAAGATGCCTAATGCTGCAATACTATTCTTGTTCAACTGTGTCTTGGAACGATTTAATTGAGTTTTTGACCGTGAAAAACATAGTACTGGGAATAAATCAAATGACCATTTTAGCAAAACTAGTTTTGCTTGATAGTTAGATAGTGATCAGGGAATGCGAGTCAATGACAAATACAATCTCAAGGGGTATTTGTTTGGTGAATTTCAAATTAATAGAGTTTGCTCCCAAAAAAGAATGCGAAAAAGTCTTATGATACCCCACATTTTTTTGACTTATTTGTGTGGCTGTAGTGTAGTACTGTAGTGGCTTTAAGAAGTTGTGGTTGAAAATTGTTTTGGTTCTTTAAGCTCCGTAGAACCGGGACACATGAACCATGTGCTCGCTTTATGCTACAAAAGTTCTATTACGTCAAGACTTCAAATCCTTATAGAGAGAGTAGGTTGTGGCCAGAAACCATCTCGAGGACACAAGGTCTCCAAATGTAATAATGCAAAGTCCTTTCCATACATGCATAGTTTTGAAAATTAAACAATAGAGACAATATGGTGTGGACTTAACATATGCTCATTCTCAAAATAGCACATCAAAATTTTGAGGAGACTGAATTAATTGCTCTAAGACCTTAGATTCGGGAATTATGAATCACCCCCATTTTAGAATGATTGACATTTGGCCTTGAGACCATGGAAAGGATAACCACACAGTTAAAATTTCAATTCTGATGGCCAAAAATAAGGGAATACTTATGTAAGGTACCCATAAATGGATGAATCTTCAAAACACAATAAGCTAAAAATAAAATGCTTCTTTTGAGGGGAGAGAGCTCATTTAAAAAGAAAATAAAAAAACTCTTAACATTCTTATTCATTGATGGATTTGCCATATACAATCAAGGTATATATAGCACTTCAAAAACATAATGCGCCAAAAAGATAAGGAATCCAATGACTAACTAAAAGACAAAATAGTAAATTGGAAAATGATGACTCATACGCCTATAGAACCTTCTAAATATTTCTTCTTGGGTCCATAGGTATTTGGGCTTTAATTAATTCCTCTTGGATCGTTACAGCCACACTAAGTAGTATGTTTTGGAGTACTTTAGGGTCCGAATTTTTTTAAATGTTCAAATACACAAAGTTCATTCCTCAATAGTTAATTTGGTGAAAAATAATAATTTTGTCACAATATATAAAGTGAGATGCTGAACAGTGTATTTTGGGGTACTTTAGGGTCTGAAAAAAATTATATGGTCGAACACATGAAATTTGTTCTTCAATACTGGTTTGGTGAAAAAAATTAAATTTCGTGGCAAAACACATAAAGCGCAACGCTAAATAGTGTGTTTTGTGATACTTTAGGATTCAGAAAAAAATTAACTGTTTAAATACACAAAGTTCGTTCCCAATACCCAGTTTGGTGGGAATAATTTAATTTAATGACAAAATATGTAAAGTGTGACGCTAAACATGTGTTTTGGGGGCACTTTATGGGCTAGAAATTTTTTTGATTGTTCAAATACGCGAAATTCGTTCATCAATAATGTGATGAAATAAAATTAATTCTGTGGCAAAATACGTAAACTACGACATTGAGCATTGTATTTTGGGGTACTTTAAGGTTCAAAAACGGTTTAAATACGCGAAGTTTGTTTTTCAATAACTGGTTTGGTAAAACAAATTAATTTCGTGACAAAATATGCAAAGTAAAATTTTGTTCTAAATTATTAAATTTAATTTTCTATCCTTTTAACCGTAAGTATATTAACTAATGTTAATCTTATAGCTTTTAAAGGAAAATAGTAACTGTATAATGAGTTAATGGTTTTATATTAATATGGTGTTAATTGATTTACGTTTAATGTTTTACGTAAGAACAAATGGTTCATATGTTGATATAATATTATTTAATATTTTGAAATGTTTAAACTAACATTTAATTTGCAACAAGTTTTATTCTTTTAATACTCTTAATATTCCCCCAACGTTACAATCATTTATATGTTGCATTATCAATTGCTTTTTGGAATATATATATAAGGCCCGATGTCTCTTTGAGTAGGTGCGACTTGATTTTTCTTACAATTGTATGTTAATTAACTTTGGCTATTTCACTTGTTTGGAATTTCTTCTTTAAGCAGTCCCGCATTTTGATTTTCTTCTGGGTTTAAAATGTTGATATTCTCCTCCGTTGAATCTTGGGAGATTTTCATCTTAGGCGAATAAATCTTTGAGAAAAGGGTCTTCACATTTGTGGTATATGATCAAGCGTCGATACTTGAAGTCAGTGTTTACCTTGTTCATGGGTTCGTGTTCGTGAGATCGTGCTCATGACAAGTTCATGATAAGAATTGAAGCGTTGCATAATATTTTCCAGCACCAATGCAACCATCAGTGTGGAAGACAGCTTATTACAAGGGTGCGAATTGTTTATTATGGTAATAACAAATTTTCTTATTATAAATAATAAAACAATTGAGTATGGTTCAAGTTACTTCAAAAGTAACTCTATAAAAGTTATTCCGGGAGGAACTTGAACCCCACTCAAAACAAATAAATAACTCGTGGTGGTTAGAGAGGCAACTAGTGAGGTCACCAAGGCATTAAGTTTAGGAAAGATACACTCATGCCCGCTTTGCCTAAACTAAACAAATGTTTCCTGCCATAAAGAATCGGAAAAAAAAAATCATATATTAAGTGTGAAGCCAGATAGAGTAGGCAACATTTGTTTGGTTTAGGCAAAGCGGACATGAGTGTATCTTTCCTAAACTTGTTACTCTATGTTATTTTCCGATTCATGGAAATTTACTTTTCCCCAAATTCTCTATGTTACTTTCTTAATATGGTATCAGAAGTGTTATAGCTTCTGCGTTCCTCTCTCCTCGGTGATTCCTCCATTGTCTTCTCGCGAATTTCTTCTTTTGCTCTGCGATTCATGAACAATGGTGCTCATCGTGGTATCAAAAGAAATTTCTTGATTTTTCTTCCATATGATCTTCGAGATTCTCTGCGTTCATCGTTCTTCCTTCGTTCTTTGACCTGCTTGGTTGTTGTTCAATATAACAGCCCGGGCCCATCTCTGCGACCCGCCACTATTCCTCACGGCCTTCTCTACCCCCCATGTAGAGTTTTTGCCTTCCGTGGGAATCGAACCTTGTACCTGGGGCTCAAGTACAAGTTCCATGCATTCCCACTACCAATTGAGTCGACGGATAATCCCGGTCTTGTATTGGTATCTCAACATCTCCCTAAGGACAAATTCGGTCACTTCTTGTGTGTGATCAAAAAATTCATTGAAGCTTCTTCCTCGATCATCCCTCGAGCCAGCTTCATCATTTTTGATGCGTTTTTTGTCTCCCGTTTCTTCCTTGTCCAGCCATGTAGCTATGGAAGAATAAATAAAACCATAATGCATCTCTATTTTCTAACAACCCCCTATCAAAAGTCATGGCATCAACCCTAGTCCTTCTTATTAGCCTGAGTGTCACACTCCTCGTGTCTTGGCACATTCTGCCCTCGTTTGTCAAAATTATCGTAATGGTTGCGATCCTCGCCTCCCACCCTTTCGCGATTCTCTTCTTTTTCATTCGTGTGTTCTTCAGCTTGACTTTCTTCTTCATTCTCATAACTTTAAATGGCTAGCTTGTCCAGTTCGTGGTTTATGGTACATATTCACCATACACGTATTATTATATAAATAAATAATTGGTGGAGATAATGCTTGTTCGTAATTTTTTCAGTGGAGCTAGGGTTTAAAACTGTTGTTCATGTGGTTAGCAGCTACAAAGTGTGGGTCATATATACGCCAAGTTTGGGAATAAAGTTGATGGCATTGTCTATGTTGCGTTGTGTAATGTTGGTTATTACCATTGGAATTGGGAATTGGCATCTGAATTCCTACATCCTTATACTACTAAACTTCTATTTGATAAATAAAAATAGTTCCTACGTTGTCAGTGTTAACAATATCAAAATGTTTGTTTTTCTACACGTAATTATGATATAGAAAGATTACATAGATTGACTATGTCCGAGGTAGTATAAACCCACATCACATACATGGGTGGGAATTCTCTCAAGTGGACTGCACTTGATACTATCTTTGTTTCTTCTCATAAGTTTCTATTGATAAATAAAAACATTTTCCTGTTTTTATGGGTTTTTTTTTTACTTCTCAAGGTTTGTATACTACTTTTACCAAAAAAGAAAGGTATGTATACTACTATTGGCATGTCGGTATATATACTATCTTCAACTCATGTAATATATAACCACTCAGGCCATTATAACAATATTAAATGCTAGTGATTACATATGAGTGTGACTGTAATATACATACTGACATGCCAATAGTAGTATACATACTTTTTTTAATAAAAATTGTATAACTTAAGAAAGTAAAAAAAAAACGTAGAAAAACAGGAAATTATTTTATTTATCAGTAGAAGCTTATTACAAGGAACTAAGAGAGTATAAAGTGCAAAATCCACTTGAGAAAATTTCCACCCATGTGTGTGAGGCGGGCTGGTACCACATCGCATAGTCAATCTTTGTAGTCTTTTTATACCATGATTTTGTATAGGAAAACAAGCATATTGATATTGTTAACATCAATGAAAACATGAACTGTTATAAAAAAACGAAAACATGAATTTATTTTTATTTATCAAATAGAAGCTTAGAAGTACAAGGATGTATACGAATTCAGAGGCCAAAGCCAATGCCCAATTCCCATGATAATCACCAACATAGACAATTCCATCAACTTTATCCCAAACCCGACGTATATGACCCACACACTTTGTAGCCGTAAACCACATCAACGATAGTTTTAAAAATTTAAACCCTAGCACCATTGAAAATTCCGAACAAATATTATCTCCACCAATTATTTAGACAATAATAATAATATGCGTATGGTGAATATGTACCATACACCGCGATCTGGGCAAGCTAGCTATTTAAAGTTACGAGAATGACGAATAAAATCAAGCTGAAGAACACACGAATGAAAAAGAAGAGAATCACGGAAGGGTGGGAGGTGAGGATCACAACCATTATGAAAGTTTTGACAAACGAAGGCAGAATGAAACTTTTGTCAAGGGTAAGAAACAAATTTTTTGAGGGCCACTTTAGTATTTTCTTTTGTCAAGATTGTAATGATTTTTATTAATAGGCAAAGCCCAAACCACAACAACTTAAAAGGGATACAATCAGCTCAGAACCTAAGGGACTTACGACAAGGCGACCCAACAAGAGATAAACAACAACGCCCAAAGGCTTAGCACAACATAAAGGGACTTACAAAGCAACACGCCCTTAGCTAAATCCCAAAGCTACATAAAATTTTAAAACATAAAAACTGAAAAGGACCCAATGGGCCAACTACCTAGGCTTTCCATTCTTAGCAGTAAAAGACCAAACTGCCCCTCATTCTTCTCTGACATGCAAGCATCTACCAAACTAAATGTGTTTGAATTGGACCAACTAAAGACGTTTATAGTCGATATGAGTTTTTAGGTGTCAAAGATATGATGATCCACAACTGGATAGTTTTGAAGATTGTAGTCTCTTTACCTTGTTTAGCGTTTAACCATGTGTGAAAGTTGCTCGCTCAATTGATAGAATTAGATGATTGACTTGGTGAAGTCTAACTCTAGCCAAAACTTTATTTATATAATGTTGCCAATGATTGGATATTAGGAGTATTAGGATCAAATCTAAAGTGTGGATTGAGAATGCCTTAACACTAGTTGTTCAACTCGGTTGTAATATTTTAATTCTCCTATTAAATGAAGGTATTACTCCGTTACAGAATATAAACAAAAACTGGTCAACAGAAGTTGATGTATCTGGTCCAAATTTTGAACCAGATACATCAGCTTTCGTTGACCAATTTTTGCTTGCTTTAAAAAAAAAGTCAATGAGTGTCGAAGACAAGTGTCATATCCAAATCTTGAGATTACCAGAAAGTTCAACATTTATGAAGCTACATCCAATTTATTTTATAGAATCAATAACTCATTTGTAAAATAAACACAACCCTTTATCCGTTTTGGCCATAAACTATTTCCGGGATAACAATTCCACTAAATGTAATGCAAGTCCTTTCCACATACGCATAGTGTTGAAAATTAAAGAATAGAGACAATAAGTTGTTGACATATGTTAATTCTCAAAATAGCATATCAAAATTTTGAGGAGACTGAAGATTGACATTTGGAGCACCCTTGAGCAATTATGAATTATCCCTTTTTCCCTTGGTCAGAATGATTGACATTTGGCCTTAAAACGATGGAAATGATCGCCAAACTGAAAATTTCAATTCTGATAGCCAAAAACAAGGGAAAACACGTGTTGAGCAATGAAATGTCTAAAGAAGCTTATAAATCTAAACAGAGCATATACCAAACCAATTAATCTGCATCTCAAAAGATAACAATTTAGTTCATTCAGTTGCTGTTTAGAAAAGATCAAAGATGGAATCTGAGAAGATGAGCTACAATGCTGGAGTGACAAAGGGCCAAACTCAGGTTTCTTTTTTCTTCTCTTGTTTAATTTGTTGTGCTCAATCTTGATAATACTTATTTTATATATATGCCAAAGTCTAGTTATCAAAAATAAAATAAGTGTCCATGGTTATGTGTGTCATACAGGAAAAGGCCAGCCAAATGATGGACAAGGCTTCCAATACTGCTCAATCTGCTAAAAACTCCATGCAAGAGGTTATATAAGTTTTATTTATTTTTGTTAACATGTGGCTTAATTTGAAATATAGATTGATAATTAATAGTAGTATAATTTTCAATATGATCACCATAAGTTAATGTTTAATTTTATTGTGTAGACTGGTCAGCAGATGAAGGCCAAGGCACAAGGAGCTGCTGATGCCGTGAACAAATGAGGACTGATGAGTGGCATGTGAATCCCTTGAATTATATGATTAGGCGATAGTCCTATTGTTCTAGTGATTATTTGTGGTTTGGTGGGCTGTTGGTACTGGTTCACCTTTTTCTTCGTTTATCGTCGCTTTTATGCGGTTGAGTTGGACCACCCTTAGTACTTCTTTTAATATATTTAATTTAGCCATTAAAAAAAGAGGGCTTATGGATCATTTTGCTAGATTTGGTTTCCCTAGACATTGTTACACACCTTGTTTGAATCAACTGAAGATATGAACACGAGAGGCTATCGTTTTAATCATAAATCTAGTGAAATCAAATATATTCGCGACAAATTCCAGTTCCATGAAAATGTTTCAACAAGAATGTAAACTCGCACGATATTTCCGCGCTAGGATACAATCTCACTGCGATCTCACCCAAATCCGATTTTACAAACGATCCAACTCGTCAAAGCCTTGTGAGATCGTAAAATCGTAAAGTCTTATCATTATTGTCGTTATTATATATTCAGGGGTAGAATATAAGTCCTCGTCACACTCACTCAAATAACCATTACATCTCTTGTTGATTAAAAACTATCCACGAAGAGTCATGACTCTTTCAAGAGTCTTGTCTTCTCATCAAAGTGTTACACCACCTTCTGTTAGTAAGACATCATACACAACAATATGGACCACAAATTTGACCTATCTCCTAGCCATTATGTAAAATATCATTGATTGATAACTTTTGTGTGTGTGTGCGCGCGTGCAAGTTATTTCAAGTAATTCAAAGCATCTTCAAGACGATTCACTTGACATCCCTATTGCATTTAGTCAGCATAACTGGTGGGTCGAATCGAAACTAAAGCTTGGTGTGATGCACATGCTTTAGACCTTTTATGCAACCAAACATCATCTTGTTCATCTTTTATGTGCAACAACATTGTCAACAATGTCTCAAACAACAAATCTTCAAATAACATATATAAAACATTCGATGCCTTCTTGCTGATGGGTTATCTTGAAAGTTAGTCCTTATCATTTTAATCCAAACTAGTTAAATCCTGGCAGTCCATATATACCAAGGATTTGATCTCTGAAGTAGTCTTTAGCAATGTGCATAAGCTAAACTACATCATTTTGTGCCTCATTTGGGAGCAATCAACAACATTTACACAAATTATCTTCTTCTCTCTACTCTCAATTCTAAATTTTATGTTCATCTCATTTACTCATTTACTCTCAATTCTAAATTTTATGTTCATCTCATTTACACAAATTATCTTCTTCTCTCTGTTTGTGATTGCTGGTTCTTTCGTATTTTCTCCATCCAATTAATTACCGTCACATTCTTGAGTTGTATTCTGAGTTAAATTTTTTCACACAAAGTTATTTATTATATTGTGAGCTAGTGAGGCAGACAATTCATGAAAGTAAATCAAGAGTGAGACATGTGCATGTCTAGCATAATCACCGCAAGTTAATGTGTCAATTCCAAGCAAATTTAATTAGATCATTTGATGAGTTATTCCTTTTATCAAATTAATTCAAAAGAAAAATCAGCAAATTCTTATCCCATAGGAGTATTATTATATTGTAATAAAGTATTCACTTTTGTTGAAAGAATGAGGTGATAATATATAGTAAAAAACTTAAAGACACTAGCTAGCTAGATAGCTAAAACAAAAATCATCACAGATAATTTCTCATTCAACCAAACCATGACATGAAATCTATACGGTTCAATTTCCTTAATTTGAATTAACTCACTCAGTTAAATTTCGTGCTAAAATTTTCAAATTCCTGCCTCCACTTAGCGAGGGACCAGTCCCTCGCTAATGTTGAAAATTCCGTCGCTAACCATTAGCGAGGGACTGGTCCCTCGCTAATTCCCTCGCTAATGTGAGTTTTAGCGAGGGAATCACATTCTCTCGCTAAAGTCAGTTTTAGAGAGGGAATGTTATTCCCTCGCTAATGTCCCTCGCAAATAAGCGTTTTTTTTTTTGTAGTGGATGACTTGGAAACCCAGGGTGTGTGGTTGAGCGATTGGGGCTCATCCTCCCTTAACCAAGCGTCGAGGGTTCGATCCTCGTCTTGAGTACGGAGCAACTTTAAATCTCTGGGCCAGTTGTCCCACTCTTCGAGGTGTCTTCAATCCAACGAGGGAATTAGTCACTGCGTTCGGCTGGAGATCAAATAGGACCAACATTTTATGAACCATTGTGTCAACAGAGTCAATAATATATATATAAAATGTCCAAACAAATATTGCACCGGTTATTATATATATATATATATATATATATATATATATATATATAAATAATAGGCTTAAATATACGTTTCGTCCCTGCAAATATACAAATAATCCATTTTCGTCCCTGCAAAAAGAAAATCTTCAAAAAATACATTGCAATTACAAAAATTTTGCAGTTCACAAGAGTTGAACCCACAACCCATGATGAAACGCACTTCCCCTTACCACTACACCACAAGAGCACTTGTGTAAAATTATCCACTTACAAATATATAATACATAATTCATAATTACTTTTTTAAAAAAAAAACTGATCTTCATCTTCAACCTTAGAAACCCAGAAAATCTGATTGAAAATGGAAATTGAAAAGAGGGTCTTTGGTAGCCAAAGGGTTGTGGGTTCAATTCCCACACTTGCCAAAATGTTAATTTTTATTAGTAACAATAATGCTGACGTGGCAACCGTTAGTTTTTTGGATGGAAAGTTAACAGCAGGGACTAAACTAGAAACATTTGGTATTTGTAAGGTAAATTTTGAAGATTTTCATTTTGCAGGGACGAAAGTGGATTATTTGTATATTTGCAGGGACGAAACGTATACTTAAGCCTATATAATATAGGCAAAATTACACCAGAGGTAAGTTATTTATTTGTAACAAGTTGGTCCTTTAAGTTATTTTTTTGTAACAAATAAGTCTTTTTAGTGATTACTCTAGCTTATGTATTTTGATGTAATGCTACTTTATATATAGTGATTACTCTGACTTATGTATTTTGATGCAACCAAACATATTTTGGTGTATTTTGATGTAATCAACGATATGACATTTTACTAAAAGGGCCAACGGTGTCAACATTAGGTAACTTAAAGGGCCAATTTGTGAAAAAAAAAAAACTTAAAAGACCAATTTATTACAAATAAATAACTTAAAGGTTCTCTGATGAAATTTTGCCTAATATATATTTTATATTTCAGAAGACAAAATTTGTCCACACATCAAGTTGGCTGAAAATAGTAATAACTTCTCCTCCATTGTTCTCCTGGTCAACAGCCTCTCCTAAAAAATAGCATAACACAATAACCCTTCAAAGAACCTGTGGTAGCTAAAAGCTGAAGCAATGCACTTCTTTGTGAAACTCATATATAAATATCAATAGAATGCAAGAAAAAATTAATAATCTTCATTGAATCATTATCTCAAAAACTATATATCCTTAACTTAATCTTCAATACATTCATTTCATTACTATTTCAAAGATGGACTCCCAGAAGATGAGCTGTCAGGCTGGACAGGCCAAGGGCCAAACTGAGGTTTTTTTTTTCTTACCCTTCTCTGAAAATTTAGTCTTTCTTAAGAGGATGTGCTAAAATTTTATTTAATATAAATAAATAAATTCGTATATATTTTTTAAGTAATACGACTACATGTCCTCCACTTCTAGTTGTATTGACAATTTCAACCATATGAGGATACACCCTCACGAATTTAAACTGGGTATAACCGTGTGATAGTGTGTGGTATTTCTAACAAAAAAATGTAATACGAATACATAACGTTTCGTAATATTTGTTTTTTTAGGAAAAGACAAACAACTTGATTGACATGGCTGGCAATGCTGCTCAGTCTGCTAAAGAAACAATGCAAGGGGTAAGAATTTTCAATTTAATCAAATTCAATGCTTTCTTATGCTTTTAATTTCATGCATGTTTAATTACTGACTAGATTAGATCTATATTTTCTTTATCTTATAATCTAACAACATGAGTAATTTTTTGTTTTTTATATTTAATGTAGGCTGGTCAGCAGATGATGGCAACAGCACAAGGAGCTGCTGATGCTGTGAAGAATGCAACTGGCATCAACAACAAAAAGTGATCCAATTATGCTGAAATGCTCTTGATCATCAAGTTACATTGATTTTTTTTTCTTCTTTTTTTTCCTTTGTGTTTGCTAGGGCATCATTATGTATGCACTATACAATGGTGCTCTAATTTTGGTTTGTTTTTGTGTATTGCTCCCTTTAAAGAGGAGTCTTGTGAATAACTACATATTGTTTCAGTGAGAGAACTCTGTGATGTAGTTCTCCCTAAATTCATTAATCAATGAATTATATCTTAGAATAGTATAATTCTTTTATATTTTTATCATTTGATTAATCATTTTGAGCTAGCAATGGCCCAATGGCTAAAACATCAATAATGGTTCACAAAACAAAAGAAAATACAAATGAAAATCGAATATCTAAAGTTTAGCGCATTTTGATCACTAGCCAAAGTTGTAAGAGTCAATGATTAAAATAGGTCTGTAACTGCGATCTGGGCCACAATATCATCGTGATTTTATCTCTTAGTGACAACAGTTAAAGCTATATCAACTGCATCTAATCGCAATACTCCAGAATGTCAAAGATCACGACTCAACCGCAATTTAAAATATTGATTGGACTTATATCAAATAAAACTACAAAAGAACTTATTCTCGACAATTGAATATTATAATAGGTAAATTTAAAGCATCTTATTCAAGGTGAGTGAAATCCATAACTTCTATTTCTAGTACTATTTAGTGTTTCCTCTTCAAATGACAACTAGATAACTTGATTGTAATTTTCTCACTTCATTTGGGGTCTTGATAGATAAAACTCATTCTAGTATCAGCAGATGTGTGTCCTCCATCAACAGGAAGACTATGAGCTGTTATAAAACCAGATTCATCACTAGCCAAAAACAAAGCAGCTAATGCCACATCTTCAGTGGTTCCACCTTTCCCTTTAAGTAAACTTGCATTCTTCCCAACACATTCACTCAATTCTTCAGGTGTAATATCAACATTCAAAAAATTTCTAAAAGCACCTAAAAGCATCTCAGAAGGAACACCAAGTGGAGAAATACAATTAACACGAATCAAATGCACACCTAATTCAACAGCAGCACTTCTCATTAATCCATCCATAGCTGCTTTTGACATAGTATATGCATGTGAACCTAAACCTCCCATAATAGCTGCTGCACTTGAAGTACATATAATTGAACCTCCTTTTTGACCTTTAATCATTGCTTTTGATGCATGTTTAATTCCATGTATGGTTCCAAAAAGATTGATGGAAAGTAAGTGTTTTAGTTTTTCCATATCAAGTGTTGTTATGCTTCTTCCTTCAAAACCTGGAATTCCAGCATTGTTGAACATTATGTCTAGATGGCCTTTCCATGACATTGCTAGGTTAATGGCTGATTCAATATCAGATTCTATAGATACATCACAGTGTATGTAAAGACCATTAATCAATTCAGCTAGGATGGTTCCTTGATCATCAAGCACATCAGCAATCACAACATGTGCTCCATTTTCTGCAAATAATTTAGCAGTTGTAGCACCTATTCCTCTTGCACCACCAGTTATAACTGCAACCTTACCCACTAGCCTTAACATGAAATCAAATTAAAAAAAAATGTTGTCGAATATTACACATGAAATCTAATTACTCAGTTGAAATTTCTCATCATATGAAATTGACATAATGGAAAATGAGACTATGAAGAAGGTTACTAAGTACTGACCTTTTTGGAGCTGAATTTTGAGTTTCTACTACATTCTGAGTCATGTGTGGTTCCATTTCACTACCGCAATGTGTCATTTTCTTAGCTTCTATTCTATTTTTCAGCAATCAGATGAATATTAAATATAGATCAATGAATTATTTTGAGGACTGAAATAAAAAAGGTGCTCATATTATGTGAACAATAAACATGCTTTTCTTACCTTAGAACTACTTCTAAATCCCACTTTTTGTTCCAAGCTTTCCTCTACCCTCATCCAAATGTCATGTTCCAATAAAAATAAAAAAGCTTCTGATTGAATCTCACTGCTTTCGGTCATTGTATTTTCCATTTAATGACATAAACAACATTAACATCTAAAGAAGGCAAAATAATATAGTCACACCGGAAGGTCCGAGTGGTAACTGGGCTCAGATAACACTCTAAGGTTTTGGATTCGAATCTTAAGCGTGGCAAAAATTCTGTTGGGAGGGGAGAAAGACACAGACTGACAAAGCCAAGTATACACCTAGATAAAGCCGGTAGATACTGCACATCAATAACACGGTAAACAAAAAAATATAGTCACAAAAAAAGAAGGCAACCGTTGAGACGATAATTGTCAACACCTTTCGGCTGCATAAGTCAATAAAAGTTGATGTATTGGTAATTGAGTAAGTCATGGTTTAGTGTTGTAATTGATAGCCGGGGGGCGTGGGGGAGGGGGGTTAATTTAAGAAATAAAAAATGAGGAGGGCCGCTAGTAGAAAATGGGTGTAGGTAAAAATCTTAATCTTTGACTCCCATGGCCCAAACCAATATTCTCCACCGAAAAAAAAAATAGTGACCAAAATCAAAGTCTAAAACCCTAGTTTCCGTTTCTCTTCCTTCCTCTTACCCAAAATCTCAGTGCGTTTAATTTGAAAAATCCCAATCTTTTGATTCGTTGTTTGTCGGAATGAGACATCACTGGCGTGTTGTTCATCTTCTAGTTCTTGCTCAAAAGAGCATTCACTATCACTCTCAGGTATTTCCATCTTTCTCTTCCATTCCCTCTCGTTTCAACGGCAACAGCAATTCCACATTCCCTATAAACTCCACCTTTCGTAGTTTCACTTCCGAGTATGTTCTTCCACACGCAGATTCCGATCTGGCCGTCATCTCCGACGTATTCTCCGAATACAGAGATCTCGGCGATGTCAATAAACTTCTCGAATTGAATAATTTTTGGATAAATCACGACGCTTTAAACGCCGTCTTGTGGAAGCTCGATTCTGATCCCAATGTAGCACGGAGGTTCTTCCATTGGATCACAGAAAATCACCCCCAAAGGTTGAGCTCCAAATCCTACAACGCGATGCTTCGCGTTTTGGGAGCTAACGGCATCGTGGACGAATTTTGGGATTTGGTTGTAGTCATGAAGAAGAAAGGTTATGGTGTTTCCAAAGGAGTAAGGAAGAGAGTGTTGGAGTGTTTTAAAAAGAGGGGAATGGATGGTGATGTTGTAAAGTTGAATAATTTGTTTGATAAAAATACGTTTAAAACGAATTGTTCTAGTTTGTGTAGTATTGTGAAGCACAATGAGTGGAGTGGCGATGTTGAGAAGCAAATTAGGGATTTGAATTTTGGGTTTTCTAGTGAAGTGGTTAAGTTGGTTTTGGAGAATTTAGATACAGAACCTAATAAGGCTCTCATATTTTTCAGGTGGGTTGAGAAGAGTGGGATGTTTAATCATGATGGTTGCACCTATAATGCTATGGCAAGGGTGCTTAGTGGAAGGGAGGATTGGATTGATTTGTTTTGGAAACTTGTTGGTGATATGAGGAGTGCTGGGTTTGAGATGGAGTTCGAGACATTTGTTAAGATTTTGAAGAGGTTTTGTGAGAAGGAAATGATTAAGGATGCCGTTGAGCTTTATCGTTTTGCTATGGAAGGTGCAAATAAGCCTTCTCTGGCTTGCTGTACCTATTTATTGAGAAAGGTTGTTTCCTATAAGAAGTTTTGTAAGAAGAAATTGATTAAGGATGCTGTTGAGCTTTATCAGTTTGCTGTGGAGGGTGGAAATAAGCCTTCTTGCTGCAAATTTCTGTTGAGAAAGATTGTTTCTAATCCTGAGGAGTTGGATATTGAGTTGTTTTCAAGGGTGTTGAAGGTTTTTACTGGAAGTGGAAATACACTGACAGATTCCATGGTTCTTGCCGTCTGGGGTTCTTCTTACTATGCTCGAAGGATTAAGGAATGGAATAACATCATGAAAGAAATGCAGGATTGTGGGTATCTTCCTAGTCGTAAATTTCAGCGTAAAATGCAGCGTAAAATTGCATTTTACCTTGGTAGCAAGGAAGAGGCCGACGAGTTTGTGAGTAGAATTGAAGCATCTGGGTCTAATTTAGATCTCTGGACGCGCCAACGTATAGTTTTTGGGCTCTGTCTTGGTAAGGACCCTGTAGAGACTTTTGCTTTTGATGCTTTTAAAGAGATGGTTGAGATAGAGGGGGTTGCATCTGCAGGCTATGCTTTTGAATGGTTAATGATTGCATATTGCTGGAGGGATAAAGCAGTAAATGCATCCAAGATTCTTTGTCAATTGGTGAAGGAAAAAGGGTTAAAGCCCCAACATTCTACTTACAAGTTTCTGGTGACCACATTATTGGAACAGAAAGGGTTTCCAGAAGCCTTGAATATTTTGGGTTTAATGAGAAACCATGGATTCCCTCCTTTTATTGATGATGAGAAACCATACACGCGTTCCTTTATTAAAGACGTATCACGGTATGGAACTGGTGATGATGCCGTTCTGGTTCTCAAGGCAATGACTTCAAAGAGGTTTCCATCTACATCTGTACATCTCAAAATGTTGGAAGCCTTTTTTAAGGAAAGAAGGCATGAAGAAGCACACAACTTCCTCTCCAAATGTCCAAGCTACATCCGGAACCATGCTGATGTCTTGAATCTCCTTTGTTCGACAAACTCTAAAGAAGCGGCTTCTTCCGTTATGTTGGCTAATTAAGTTTACAGAATATATCATATATTGTAGTCTCCAGAAGAATGTAGAATGGCATCTGTTCAGATTAAAATTTAGGTGAGAGTTTATTGTTTGTCCTTGATCTAAATTATTGATATAAGTTGAGTCTACCTTTAAATAAAACCAAAAAACCAAAGTAAAATTTTGACATTCTATGCTTTGTTTCCCATGCAATTTGTTTTCCACAAGTACCTTATAATTCTTGTCTCAAGCATCATCGTTAATTGAAGGACATCAAACGAATACTTTGGTTGGTGCCTGATATCAGCAGACTTTCTACTTCTCTCAGCATATTGGTTTAGGCTGCCTTAATACAAGTTATATATCAAGGCGATGTTGTATGATCAGCATTTTTACGCACAAATTTTCTGTACGAATCTGCATGGAAGTTGTTTTGAACAGCATTATCAGAGTTGACACTGTTATTTTGGTATATGTATTAGGATGAATTAATTAATTAGGAATTCCCTGACTTTTAAATTAATACTCCTGAATTTTGGTAACACTGTTTCCCTGCTTTTTTTTTATTGTTTGTTTACAATAGGACATTGGTTTGGAATGACCTCTCCTTTCTGTAGTTACTGAAAGAAAGCAAGGAAATGAGAAAACTCATTGTAATTATTTATTATGTGTCCATCCAACTATGACTCAAGTGGTACTGAATTGTCACCCACACGAGTTTTAAACACTCCAAATTGCACTATTTAACATGATTGTCTCACTCATGATTCCCATCTTTTTAGTTCGTGAATCTCTCTCTCTCTCATCTCCATCTCCTAATGTGTTGTTCTAAATTTCAGGAGTGGTTCATTAAGCTCGATTCGCCATCTTGTCTCTGATTTGCACCGCCAAGGTAGTTCTATATTCCATTTCTGTAATTGCCTTGTTAGGTTTGTGTTGCCATGTATGCAATTCTCAATTTTGGGTACTTCACCTTTAGCTTTTGAAGCCAAGTACATTGTGTTCTTCTTTGATGTTTATGTGGCTTTGTTTTCAAGGATTTTCTCACTGGCACACTAACCATCCTCTTCGTAGCAATACTCTGAATGCAAAGAATTTCCCTATGCAAAGAGTGTGTGTGCAGAAAATTTGTGGATTTTTTCAAGGTACCAGTGTTGCATAAAATTTATGTTGCAGCAACTGCTTTTTTTCCCGAATTTTTAGGATGAATGGGGATTTTGAAAGGTTTGATGAATTGATCTTAAATTGTCCTTTGAATTTCATTGAATTCTGAAATTGTCTGGTTTCTGAACTATGGCATGATTTTAGCAATGTACATGATAGTAAGAAAGTGTCGTGTTAGTAGATTTTTCTTATCTTGTTTCTGTTGAGTTTCTGTCCGGCTAGGAGCTGAAAAAGGTGCTTGAGAATGTTAAATTACGTGTACAAAGATTGGATAATTAGGTTAGGGGTGTGTTTGGTAAGAGTAAGCAAACTTGTGGTAAGTTTGAAATTCTGTTTCCTGCATAATTTTAGATGAATTCTTGAATAAACTTGTCCATATGATATTTGTTAACAAGGACTGGTCCACTACACTAGAACAGTTTGAAGTCCTCTTTAGTTGTTCTAGTTATAGGTTTTATTTTTTGTTGACAAATGAAAACTATAAATTAATTTGGAGTTGGACCATTGGATTTCATTTTGATAAACTGTACTGTCACTTCTAGCTGATAAGGCTCACTTTGAAGGCTGATAGTTTCTCTGTACTAGCTTTAATTAGTAGTTTCTGTGTTCTAAACCAATATTTCATCTAATACCAGTTTTAATCTAATTGTGTCTGTTGTATTTGCATTGAGGCCTACTCTCACTGTGTTGGTGCTCTGTAAAATTGGTATTTGGTATTGGTAGTTGAAATTGTCGATTCCTGCATTATCATAGGCTTGTTTGGAACCTAATTAATTTCCCATTCCTACACTCGATAGTAAATGTTATTTTGGTATCAAATATCAATTCATGTATAATATATCCAAAGCGGTAGCAGCATTTTTACAGCTATATGTGTTGGTAAAATATGTTTATTGGATTTTCCTACCATTTATTTGTCTCTTTTTAGCTGTGTGCAGTGTGTGGTTTTATGCTATTTATTTTGCACTCTAGTAGTGTGATCATCAGTTGTAATAAGAGTGTGATTGTGTTCAATAATTGTATGCCCTTTTTTTGATTTTATCATCTAGTCTAATTTATTTCATTTGTTTATTTTGCAGGTAATTTGTTGTTTGTTTTGGTCTCTACCCAAAGAGAATATTGTAAACTTATATATTAAGATAATAGTATATAGTGTTGAGGAAATGAGAATGCATTACAATTATAATTCTCTATTTTATTTCAAAAACAATGTCTCTACAGTTCTGAACTTGAGCTCATATCTCATTTTGGATGTACTAATTTCCAAATAAAATATTGAATTTAAAGTTCAACTTGATTACCTTTTTTATGCTCAATGATCTGTATTTTATTTTTAATACTTCCCTCAATTTATTCTAAAATGAATTGGATTGAAAATAAAATAAATTTGGATATTTGTTGTTTAATAAAATTTTTATTAAACGATAATGTTCATAAATAGTATCGTTATTATACT
This sequence comes from Astragalus glycyphyllos, assembly GCA_963573325.1. Taxonomy (NCBI): domain Eukaryota; kingdom Viridiplantae; phylum Streptophyta; class Magnoliopsida; order Fabales; family Fabaceae; genus Astragalus; species Astragalus glycyphyllos. Next base: position 3,091,525 of record OY754312.1, read on the forward strand.
CACAACTGAAATTTAGTTTCAAAGAAGTTTTATCAGTTAAATCACTAAAACTAAAGAACAACAAACCACTTTTTATCAATTTTATCAGTTAAATCACAATTTTACAGAAAGGCCTCTCCTATTGGGATGACTTCACCAAGTAACTAAAGAACAATCAACCACTTGAACTTATATTTAGCCATTATGAAGCAAATTAAAATACATGAAACCACATAAGAACTAAACACTAAACCAACATTCATACAAACAAATGCAAATGACATCTTATCTCACTATTCAAGGGAAAATAAAAAAATAATAAAGTTGGCGGGCCACAACGGGTTGGCGGGGTGAAATCACCAACTCAACCCGCCACTTTTTCCCGGGCCAATCTGGCAGGCTAAGTCCTTTTTGCCATCCCTACTTGTGATCAACCACACTGTAAATAGAAAAACCAAACCAAAGGTAGAAGGTTTAAATTGAAACGAAAAACAACAATAATCACAATGAGAATAAGAATTTGGCGGTGCACGTAATTTTTCCAAAACTCTTCCATCATTTCAAGCACATCTTTACAAGTTTCGCTATCGTAAAAGGATAATAACTTAAACAAATATTTGCATTTCCATATTAAAAATCTAGTTGCATAAGACTCTTTGAAGGACATTCATGGTTTACAAAAGCAGTAACATCTTCAATAAACTATTGCTTGGCTGTCGAATGCATTCAGAAAAAAAATAAAAACATCATCAAAGGGTGGGAATAGACCAGGCCGGCCTACAAGAGCCTATGACCCAGCCTACATCATGGCCAAGCTAGGGCACCTTTTTGAATAGATAAGGTCAAGGTTTCTTTAAAAGCCTATTTAACTAAAAATACTAGGTTATAGCCAATGAAAAACCCTTCTAGGCTGACCAGACCGGCCTACTTAAGTAAATATAAATAATATTTTTATCACTACTATTATTATATTAAATTTTCTACTTTGTGTTGGATCATAAATTTGCTTACTTTTTCTGTTTATTTAAAATATTGACCTACATCAGTTTTTGAAATTTTAAAGGTATTATTATAAAATAAAATTTAAAAGTGTGTATTATAAAGACAATACTCTAAACATTTTGTTAAATTTTGAATTAGAAACTAATCTCATTGACCTACTAGTTTGTCAGTCTATTTACAAAGTCTACACCACTCAAATGTTGTAGGCTTTTGTAAAAAATGGTGAAATGGGTTTTCAAGCCTTGTCAGACTTTCAAAAAGGTTGGGCGAAACATCAAAAGTCAGCCTATTAGGCAGACTCTAGCCTAAGATTTTTAATGCAGGCGAAGCACTGGTCGTGCAAAGTCCAGCACGGTCCATCCCACCCTTACTCGAGTCCAATTTCCACATAGAAAGAACTAGCCTAGAAGATATCAAAATTGCCTCACTGTATTCTCATTTGGTTCTGCAACTAATTACTAACTAGCGTTCTTTGATTCTTTCTCTCAGCACCAAGTGATGGGCGCACACTTCTTTTTCGGTGCTAAAATTATTAAAGGTATGAAATTCTGGCTGATTGGTTCCAATATCATAAGATCACATGTGATTGGCACACTCATGTGATATATGATGTGGCTTTTCTTTTTTGCTCCCATCATCAACCTTAATAGCTAGCATTCATTTTGCGGCATTTAAAGTTATATGATGTGATGGTGTTTCAATAATTTTAAAAGTTTCCCCTCCAAGTGAATAATGTAGTTAGTTGTGAGTTAACGTGGTGTGAGACTTGTTAGCTAATGTTTCATTCTTGCAAGTTAAAAAAAATTATAAATTATTTGAAATATGTTTTGGGTGAGGGTCCTTAAAGGTGATCTTTATCCTTTCCTCCTGAAGGCACTTGAAGAGCCCTCCAAGAAAGTCACTACCAAGACCATCAAATAAATTAATTGGAGTAAATTTAACGGTAAATATCAATTTAAATTAACTAGAATGTGTGATGGGAATATGGTGGGTCTCTTACATGTTCAAGAACAATGTGTGTGGTGGTAACCTTTGTAAATTGTTTGGATAGGTGTGGCGCTAGTAGTTGGCACCTTCATGTTGGAATCATTCTTTGGACCACATGGTGCATGCGAAACCAACATGTGTTTTCTTGGAAGAATTTTGATCCCAAGGCTGTGTGTGCCACCAGCTATATTAGTTGCCATCTGAGTTAAATAGGAAGCATGTGCACTTACCAGTGTTTGGTGGAGTGGAGCCCCCACTAGAGTGGATCAAAACAAACATAGATGGTCCCCGTTTTTGTTTCCAAGAGGATGAATTAATTACTCATTTGTTTTTTTTGTTTGCAAAGTTTGTTCTAACATATTGGGTGTGTATGATGTCTCTCATATTGATCCTTTGCAGAATTTTCTCCAATTTGGACGTTTTATTACAGGGAAGAAGAAAAACAAGGCGAGATATTTGGTATGGCTTTCAATAGCATGAGTATTATGGATAGCTCGTGAGTTAAGCTGGAAGAAACCCTAACTATTTCATCCAAGTGCTCTTGGGTTGGTTGGAATATATACGTCTTTATGTTATTCCTCAAAAATAAATTAACTTGAATAAATAGATAAGTTTTATGTTATTCAAATCAAACTTTTTTTGTGGGTTAAGGTCAAATAAAAATCATTAAACATTTTTTAAAAAGAGGCATACATACAATTTAAGAAAATTTTATAGTCGAAATAGTGAATATCAGATTTGTATAGGGAACTTATAATAAATAACATAAACATGGTCTACTTAATTTGTCTTTAAAAGTGTTTATGTGATTCTCACGTATTTTCTTCACACCTATGTACTTTAGTTAAATATCAAAGTTTGACTTTGATGGAAACAAAAATATTTTAGACCTAGGGTTTAAATTTTGTTCTAAAATTTCACTGGAATCTAAGTGCATTTTACCTGTAAGATGAAATTTAACCGCTTAGAAGCCCCAAATCTGATCTGAATTTGATAAAATTCATCATCAAGGTTCTAGAAGTCATTTACGACTATTATAGAATAGTTAAAAGAATTTTAGTCAACATAAAACGTAATAGTTCATTTTATCTAAATAGTGAGTCAATAGCTAGAAACGCTGAAATGAGAAACCGAATGGGAAAACGAAACAAAAAAGGGAATGGGCCATAACTTGTTGTACATAAAGTGCTTCTTTAGAATGCCAATTTTTGTGCAAAATAAATTATTTGGATATGAAATAGAGAATTCCTCAACAACAACAAAAATATGAAATAGAGAAGACAAGCACACAAGTTTATGAATTCAAAAAAAAAAGGCAATGTACATATTTGTTCGTAGACTATGCTAGAAGAGAAAAAGTTAGGCAAAGAAGCTGATAATAAATATAAGGGAGTTGCACTGGATTTGCACGGGCGGGTTCGGTTTTGTAAACACAAAACCAGCGATACACAATTGATATATGCGACACCTTGTCACCTACACACTACACTCAATCAATTTGCTTATTTCTCATAATTTTTTATAATTTCAGTTTTTGTTAAAACTTAAAATATATAATTCCAAGCCAACTGTTTTCCTTCAAATTTTTAACTTCTCTTATTTCCTTCAAGCAATGCTCTCTCTCTCAAGCCATCTTCTCCAAATATATTATGTTCTTCCTTCATCTCTCTATTTCTCTGCACTTCTTCCGTCATTCACCATTTTCTTCAAAAGCCACACCTGAAAAAGACTTCTCCATAGATTTTTAAAAAAGGTTTGATTTTTAACTTGTTAAAAACTTAAATTACCAAAAAATTTCATAAAGTTTTCAGAGTACTTTTAATCATCATAAAAATTCTTCTCCATATATCTTCCTCTTTCGTTTTTCTTTCTTTCACATTTTCTCATTGTAGAATCAAGAAAGGAAAATCCCTTTATGTACACTTCTTTCTTCTAGGTTTGTTATGTTGTTTCTTTTTTGAGTTTTTGAAATTAACATTCATCCCTCTCTATTAGTTTCTTTCTCTCACTCAAAATTTGATTCTAATTCCATTTTTGTTATTTTTGGACAATGTTGTTTTGTAACATAGGGAACTTGGAAGGTGTACTTTATGGAGGGATATAAGTGTTGGTTGATTTCTTGGTGGAAAAAGAAATTATGTTAGGAATGGAGGGAATTGGAAAAATGTATATAATGCCATTTTTTCTACTTTTTATACATTGTTCTTACTTGTGAGGTCTTTTTATATTTTACCTTCATCACAATCCTTTGCTTCTTTCCAAACCCAAGTCATAGGAAGTCATTTACGTTAAAAAGTCTTTGCTGAAAGTAAGAATCATAACAGTAAACAATATTTTTGTTTTTGTAAATAAAAAACAATATATTTGTTAAAAAATCAAAAACAAAAATAAAAAAAAGCAAAGGTGATGATGCTTAGTCAAGATTAGACCAAGTAGAAAAGTATTACTAGTAAAAATGGTAAGCAAGAAAAGAGGGATGACTTCATTATGATGTACTAGGGGGAGTCGTGCTCGTCTTTCACGTGAGTGTGTTAGTGGGTGGTTATCATCAAAGCAAGTAAAAGAACAAAGCTTGAAGTTGGAGAGGAGTAGAGTTTGGAGGAGCATCATCAACAATCTTCTACCTCACTATGGTTTCTCTAATTTAATTTAAAACCAACAGACAAATTTTGAATTTGTTTCATATTCTCTTAAACACTCTATATACAATATATACATTACATACATATATATCTACATTACATTACATTACATTACATACATACATACCTTTATTTATATATACCTATATACATTACATATATACATAAATACATTACATGCATACATACATACATATATACAGTATGTTCCATACATTATATTACATCATACGTTGTTAAATATATACATTATATTACATACATTACATTACCTATATTACATTGCATTACATTAATACATACCTACATTAAATTAGATACATACATACATAATTGTTTTTGAAGTAATTCAATTACCTAATTCCTTCAAAAAGTACATCATCCAACTTGACTTTTAACTTGACATTATATTACATACATTACATAAATACATTAATACATACATGCATGCATGCATACATAGTTTACATTACATACATAGGTATATTACATTTAATTCATACATACATACATACATACATACATACATACATACATACATACATACATATATTACACTACATTACATATATACATATATTGGCTAATGATATGCTTATGTATTATTGAACAACTAGTAATATAAATATCTCTTTACATTGTGTGCGTATAAACTTTTGTTGCGAACTAGTTTGATGGGAATAAGGCGGGTCTTTCACATGTTCAAGAACAATGTGTGGTGGTAACATTTGTAAATTGTTTGGATAGACGTGGCGCTAGAAGTTGACACCTTCGTGTTGGAATCATTCTTTGGACCACATGGTGCATGCGAAACCAACATGTGTTTTCTCGGAAGAATGTTGATCCCAAGGCTGTGCCACCAGCTATATTAGTAATATGCATGTTGCCATCTTAGGTAAATAGGAAGCATGTGCACTTACCAGTGTTCGGTGGAGTGGAGCCCCCACTAGAGAGTGGATCAAAACAAACATAAATGGTCCCCGTTTTTGTTTCCAAGAGGATGAATTAATTAGTCATTTGTTTTTTTGTTTGCAAAGTTTGTTCTAACATATAGTATTTGGTGTCGGCTTGGTTGGGTGTGTATGATGACTGCCTTTTAACCACGGCCAAACCTCTCCCTCACCCCTCTCGGCCTACTCTCTCATCAATTTCTCTCTCTCTCAACTCCGTCCATCTCTTGGTCTCTCTCTAATTCTGATTTCATTCACTTTCTTTCTTATCTCTCCAGAAGCCGTAGTACCACCCCTCCCTCTCAATATTTTGATTTTCTTTTCTTCTCCATTTCATCATCAAAGCAAGTAAAAGAACAAAACTTGAAGTTGGAGAGGAGCAGAGCTTGGAGGAGCATCATCAACAATCTTCTACCTCACTATGGTTTCTCTCATTTAATTTAAAACCAACAGACAAATTTTGATTTTGTTTCATATATTACATACAATATATTACACTCTATATACAATATATACATTACATACATATATACATACATTACATTACATACATACATACATACATACATTTATTTATATACATATATACATAAATACATTATATGCATACATACATATATACGGTATGTTACATACATTATATTACATCATAAGTTATGTTAAATATATACATTATATTACATACATTACATTACATATATTACATTGTATTACATAAACACATTAATACATACTTACATTAAATTAGATACATACATACATCATTGTTTTTGAAGTAATTCAATTACCTAATTCCTTCAAAAAGTACATCATCCAACTTGACTTTTAACTTAAACTTAATTAAACGTTTAATTATAAGGGATAAATCAAGAAAATAATGCAGCGTTTTGATAAAAAAACAGGCTTTGTAATGCAAACCTCTACCCACAGTTCATTTCAATGCAATAATTGTGACTTCCAATTGTCAAAGTGAGTGAGGGAATATTGGGTAACCAAAGTGTCATTTAATTTGCACAAATAAGGAAAACATATACTACGGTTTAGACTACTAGAGTTGAACAAACTATGTCTACACAACACTAAAGTTATATCAAAACAGAGAAAGACTCACTCACTCACTCACGCTTGAAATACAAGGAGAAAAAGGAAGACTCACTATCCATTCATCATACTCGCAACTTCTTGCTAGGTGAGTTTCCAATTTCCATTTATCCTTTCATTTCTCTCTTTGTTAAAAAGGAAGTAACTTTAAAGTGTAAGTGATGTCAAAAAAAAATTGAGAAAAAGAAATTGAGTGTAGGATAAAAAATTGATATTTCACCTAAAGCTTTGACTTTTATGAAGTTGAAAGACAGATCTTTGACAAAATAATCTAGTTTAGATGAATTTTGAGTAGTTTGTCTTAGATCCATAAAAAGTTTTTAAAAGAAGTTGAATGCTTTGATGGGGACGATTAAAAAGTTTTGTTCCATTTTTATTACTCTTTTCTTTTGTATAATCACATTCAAAACAAGTCATAAAGCCGTGACTTTCTTAGTTAAAAGGAAAGGGAAAAACTTTGATTTTTGCTTGAGAAGGATATATTAGTGCTTGTTTGAATCTTTCAAAAGCTGCCTTGATAAAGAATTTTGCATGGCAGATGCTTACTAGGGGAATATTCATAAAAGAGAAATGAAGAAAGAGATGGGAAAATGGAGTTGGTGGTGGTGAGTGATTAAGAGTTAGTTCCCTCATCCTTCCTTTATTATTCTCTGAAGTTACGATCGAAATTCAATTTTGTGTAATAAATGAGGAGGGTGTTTTCGGTATATCTAATTTTCCAAAAAAGTTATAAATATCTAGATATTTTCAAGGTAAGTTTTATTACTTATAAAAAAAACCAGCTCATTCACTAGTCCACGTTACTTTGACAGTGTATTCGGGGAACTAATTTTAATGCCGCTCTCAAGTTTGTTTTTTTGAGAAAAAAGGGGTTTAAAACCCCACCAACAGAAACATTTACAAAGTAATCAAGCCTTCTTTATCCTCATTGACAAACAATTGGATAGTAGAAGGGGTAGTCTGGTAAATTACAAAATTACTACTCATAAATAAACTAGACTTGGCCAAAGTATCAGCTGCATTATTTAACTCCCTAGAAATCTTGGACCACTTCACATAAGTAGTCCCACTCACCAAGTCTTTGATGCCTTAGATAATATGAGAGAGAGATTGTTGAGAAGAAGAGACACCTTCAATTAAATCAACAGCCACTACTGAATCACTCTCCACCACTACTTTTGTTATCCCTTTACCAAAGGCTACTGTTAACCTGTGAAACATTGCATGAAGCTCAACTTCTTCAACAGAGCAAGGAAGAAGCTTTTTTGCAAAACCCATCACATAATTCCCCTGCTGATCCCGTAACAGCCCACCACACCCTGTGTTCGCACCACCATTTCTGACGGAGGCATCCACATTCCACACACAACGACATGTAACCATCAGGAGGAGCTTTCCATCTGCAATTCACAACTCTGTCTCTGTTTCTAGCTGCAATTCGCGACTTTGTCTCTGTTTTTAGCACATTTGCGCGAATCCTCTGAAGCCGTCAAATTTATCAAGTTGCCTAAAAGCATGCCACGTGTTAACCTTATCTCTCTCAAAAACAACTTCGTTTAAAGTTGAAGCATAGGTGACTTCAATCTCTATCTCATTTGGTTAATTTCATCCTCCCATTTTCATATTCAAAGAAAAATAAAAGGTTAGATTTTTGAAAGTTTATCTTTCTTGATTCTGCCTTTGAATTCCTTTGCTTAACTTTTGCTTAATTGCTTCCTTTGCTAACTACCCAGAACTTTGTTACTTTGAATTTGATGATTCAGTATATTGTGGATTTTTCTGTTTTGCATCACCACTAATAATCACCAATTTGCAGGGTGCCGACGGTGGTAAACACTCTTCTTTTTCCCGTCACAATCCATTCATCCTATTCACAACTTGTTTTTCAACACTCTACTCTCATTTCTCATTTCCAAGGTGAGTTTCCAATTTCCATTCATCCTTTCATTTCGAAGATGATCAACAACCACATTCTATCCTTTGTCTTCTTAAATTGGTAACACTCTCTAACTAAGAAATTTTTCTACATTTTCTTCTACATTCTATCCTTTCATTTCGAGACCAGGGTATCCACCGTCGAACGCAATGACTAATCTCCTCGCTGGATTGGAGGCACCTCGAAGGGTAGGACAGTTGGCCCTTTAAAGTTATATGACGTGATGGTGTTTCAATAATTTTAAAAGTTACCCACTCTAATTATAATGGTCCCCTACAAGTGAATAATGTAGTTAGTTGTGAGTTAATGTGGCGTGGGACTTGTGAGATAATGTTTCATTCTTGCAAGTTAAAAAAATTTATAAATTATTTGGAATAAGTTACGGGAGAGGGTCCTTAAGAGTGATCTTTATCCTTTCCTCCTGAAGGCACTTGAAGAGCCCCCCAAGAAAGCCACTACCAAGACCATCAAATAAATTAATTGGAATAAATTTAACGATAAATATCGATTTAAATATATACATTATATTACATACATTACATAAATACATTAATGCATACATAGTTTACATTACATATATAGGTATATTATATTTAATTCATACATACATACATACATACATATATTACACTACATTACATATATACATATATTGACTAATGATATGCTTATGTGTTATTGAACAACTAGTAATATAAATATCTCTTTACAAACATTGTGTGCGTAAAAACTTTTGTAGTTTGATGGGAATAGGGTGGGTCTTTCACATGTTCAAGAACAATGTGTGGTGGTAACATTTGTAAATTGTTTGGATAGACGTGGCGCTAGAAGTTGACACCTTCGTGTTGGAATCATTCTTTGGACCACATGGTGCATGCGAAACCAACATGTGTTTTCTCGGAAGAATGTTGATCCCAAGGCTGTGACACCAGCTATATTAGTAATATGCATGTTGCCATCTGAGGTAAATAGGAAGCATGTGCACTTACCAGTGTTTGGTGGAGTGGAGCCCCCACTAGAGAGTGGATCAAAACAAACATAAATGGTCCCCGTTTTTGTTTCCAAGAGGATGAATTAATTAGTTATTTGTTTTTTTGTTTGCAAAGTTTGTTCTAACATATGGTATTTGGTGTCGGCTTGGTTGGGTGTGTATGATGACTGCCTTTTAACCCCGTCCAAACCTCTCCCTCACCCCTCTCGGCCTACTCTCTCATCAATTTCTCTCTCTCTCAACTCCGTCCATCTCTTGGTCTCTCTCCAATTCTGATTTCATTCACTTTCTTTCTTATCTCTCCAGAAGCCGTAGTCACCACCCCTCCCTCTCAATCTTTTGATTTTCTTTTCTTCTCCATTTCATCATCAAAGCAAGTAAAAGAACAAAGCTTGAAGTTGGAGAGGAGTAGAGCTTGGAGGAGCATCATCAACAATCTTCTACCTCACTATGGTTTCTCTCATTTAATTTAAAACCAACAGACAAATTTTGAATTTGTTTCATATTCTCTTAAACACTCTATATACAATATATACATTACATACATATATACATACATTACATTACATACATACATACATTTATTTATATATACATATATACATTACATATATACATAAATACATTACATACATATATACAGTATGTTACATACATTATATTATATCATAAGTTATGTTAAATATATACATTGTATTACATACATTACATTACATATATTACATTGCATTACATAAATACATTAATACATACTTACATTAAATTAAATACATACATACATCATTGTTTTTGAAGTAATTCAGTTACCTAATTCCCTCAAAAACTACACCATCCAACTTGACTTTTAACTTGAACTTAATTAAACGTTTAATTATAAGGGATAAATCAAGAAAATAATGCAGCGTTTTGATGAAAAAAATAGGCATTGTAATGCAAACCTCTACCCATAGTTCATTTCAATGCAATAATTGTGACTCCCAATTGTCAAAGTGAGTGAGGGAATATTGTGTAACCAAAGTGTCATTTAATTTGCACAAATAAGGAAAATATATACTACGGTTTAGATTACTAGAGTTGAACAAACTAGGTCCACACAACACTAAGGTTATATCAAAACAGATAGAGACTCACTCACTCACTCACTCACTCACTCACGCTTGAAATACAAGGAGAAAAAGGAAGACTCACAATCCATTCATCCTACTCGCAACATAAATTTGTCCATGAGCAAATGATGGGCTTAGAAGGTATACGTCAACCGGTTTCGAAGATGGTCATTTTTTTTTGGACAATATCATTGATTTTTGTTAATTGTCATTGCAAATGAGATGTTTATTGAAAATTGTCATCTTCGAAATTTGAAAGGAATCCTAACAACTGACAGTAATAATGACAGGCGAGCAATGTATACCTTGTCTCAAATGTTGCAAACAAAAATCAATTTCCCTTCAAGGACATACTTTCCAAGCATGGGCAAAATCAATCTTGTGCCATTACATAGTGTCTATTGATTTTGTTAGTGACTAATCTACATTAAGGAAACAGATTGGCTACATGTACCTCGCCTTTATTGGTATGTGTGGTTCTAACCTCCTAATAGAGTTTTGACCACACCCAAGACTCGAACTTGAAATCCTAAAGTGGAATCTAAACTCAGCTATTGTTTAAACCAATCTTGTTTTTTCATAGGCATTATTAAACTAACCCTTGTTGGTTATTTTAAATAAAACCAAATTTCATTTTTTATTTTTTGATGTTATTATATCTGTTCATAATCTTTGGTATTTTTGGCTTGTTACACACATATTAATGTATCATTAATTTGCCTTGGCTAAATGCTAAAATGGGATGTCATGGGATAACTGAAATCAAAGTAAAAGAGTTTTTAGACAATTAATTCATACTTAGAAACTCTAAAAAACTCAATAAATATAAAGGGTATATTTAGAAAAATTGGATGAATTAGCATATTTAATTTTTAAAAGTATTATTGTTTTAGAACAAAAATAAAAGACCAAAATATCAAAGGTCGAAATAGAAGGACTACAAATCAATGTAAATCAGCGTTTTTGATAGCTCTTGATTTTATGCATTTTCATGTCTCGGTGAGGGTTTTTTCACCAACATTATCTCAATGGTTTAAATATTCGTTCGGCCCCTGCAAATACGCACACAATCCAAATAGGCCCCTGTAAAAAAAAAAACTTTAAAAAGACCATTGCAAATATAAATTTGTTTACGGTCAAGCCCCTTGGTCAGTTTTCCATCCAAAAAAACTTTAAAGTAATAATAAATGCCACGTGTCATCATCTCATTGGACCATTATGTCACGTGTCATAGGATGCCACAGCATCATCACATGTCACCATGTGCCACGTCAGCAACCAAGGGATGGTTGCCACGTGGCACCTCACATGGCAATGAAAAGAATAGTGTGTTACTAAAAAAATTAAAGATTTTGGCACAAAGGGGGATTGAACCCACGACCTTGGGTTGGTACACACTTACAGTTTACCACTAGATTACATCACAACTTGTGCAAATTAAACCAGATTCACACATTTCTATTTGTATTTCGTTTCCATTCCAGATTCAAAATTTGTTCATATGTATTCCACGAAAACAGATCTGAATTCTGAAATCTCAAATGGAGATTTCGTTTAATTCCAGTTTCCTTTAATTCAAATCGAAAACGAAACGTATCTTAAACCTCAAATGGTGAATTTCGTTTAATTCCAGTTTTGTTTAATTCAAATAAAAAACGAATATGGGTCTATGGAGAATGAAACACAAACACAATTTTATCAGAAGATTTACACTTGCGTTTTCAATAAAAAAATTCGTAATTTTCTTTAGGGTTTTTGTTTGATTACGCCATACGAATTCTAGTTTCTTAAAATCGTGGATTATATTTGCTTAAAGTGAGAGATCAAGTCGGGTCAAAATCGGGTTTATCGTGACCCGTTTTGAGTTGCTGGGTGAGGAAGATAAACAGTACCTTTTTTTTATTACCCAACGTTTTGAATCATATTAAATAGTAGTTCTTGGCAATGTTTACAAAAAACATCATGTGGCTTGGTGGTACTTGTTGTTGTATGCCACATCAAGGTTGTGGGTTCAATCCCCACTTCTGCCAAAATCCTTCATTTTTTAGGTAACACAGTATTCTGTTCATTGCCATGTGAGGTGCCACGACAGCCACCTCCATTGGTGGCTGTCGTGGCACATGGTGACATGTGATGATGACGTGGCATCCTATGACACGTGGCATAATGATCCAATGAGATGATGACACGTGACATTTATTATTATTTTAAAGTTTTTTTGGATGAAAAACTGACTGAGGGGCTTGACCGTAAACAAATTTATATTTGTAAGGGTGTTTTTAAAGTTTTTTTTACAGGGGCCTCTTTGAATTGTGTGTGTATTTGCAGGGGCCGAATGAATATTTAAGCCTATCTCAATTGTAAAAAAAATCACATTACCACTATCTGCAACCTATCCTCTGCAACCTAACCGCTTCTTCCTCCTCTATCTCATCTTTACCCATCCATAAGTGTATACTCTGTGCAAATCGAGTTACTGTTTCTCCCCCTCTCGGCGATCTTTCCCACTCGTCGGCAATCCCACTCACTCGCCGGCGATCTCGCTTGCTCGTCCGCGATCCTTAACTTCTTTAATCTCATTTCTGCTTGAAAGTTGCAGATCTGGTACCCCCAACATCAGATCTGTCCATGCATGCCATGATTGCCATCCACAGCCCCTCACCAGATTTCCCCACCTCCTCCACCTGAAGTAGTGACCTTCCATTATTGCTTTTGTTCCGGTTTCTTCTGTTTTGGTCATTTTTTACTTTTATTTTGAACCAATACTAGAATAATTGACTCGTGCACGCACGAGTATAAGTATGTTATTGGAAATTGTTGTCAAATAATTTATATTTTGTAAGTTAGAAGAAAAATTTGTGTATAAGTAAATGATGCTATTTAGAATGGCAGTGCTTATGGGTGTACGGCGGTGAGGGAGAGAACCAGTTGAGAGGTGTTGAGGAGGGAGAGAGCTTTTGCGGGCAAAAAAACCATGTTGGTGCAAAAAAAAAATTATTTACCAAAATAATGCACATTTTGGTTTATTTACCAAAGTAGGGCAAATTTATTTTATAGTTCAGAAGTCGCCCCCCCCAGGGTGACTTCTGCACTATCTTTTGCAATTTTTTTTAAAATGCAGTTCAGAAGTCACCCCCCAGGGGGGTGACTTCTGAACTGTGTTTTGCAAAATTTTTTTAAAATGCAGTTCAAAAGTCGCCCCCCAGGGGGACTTCTGAACTGTGTTTTGCAAAAAAAATTTAAATGCAGTTCAGAAGTCGCCCCCCCCCCCCCCCCCCCCCCCCCCCCCCCGGGTGACTTCTGAACTGTGTTTTGCAAAATTTTTATTTAATTATATATTAATATATAAATACCTAAATAAATTAAAAATAAATTTATAAAAATGATTATAAATATTTATAATTTAATTACTTTAATATTTACGAAAAAAAATTAAGAGATTAAAAATTGGAACATAATATAATATAGAAAACAGACTGAAATAAACAACAAAATTTTCAGAAATACAAGAATAGAAAATAAAAAACGAAACGAGAGGAAAACATGATCGAAACTACTTCCAGCAAACATTTTCTGGTAGTGGCCATTGGACCGCTGGAGGGATAACCCGACGGATGATCTCATCGGTGGAAATAGTTGTTTCGACGCACAATTCGATAGGACTCCGAGTATGAGGTTGAAACATCTCATGCTGCTGAAACATCTGTCGAACGTGTTTGTCAGTCTTGATAGTCATTACGCACCACCGAATACGATTACCTTCGCCGGTCCGGGGGCAGCGATAAACGAAACGAGTGATCGTTTGCTCCTCACCCTCCAGCTGCGCCTTTTCCGTTAGTTTTTCATTCAGTTCTGCGAAGGTGGTGTTGTTCTTAAGCCTGGCATAAATGGTGTTTGGACCACTAAAATACACACCATCTTCTTCCCTGTACATAACATGGGCCTGACAGTGAAGTGTACAGTAGTGGTTGATGACTCTTTTCGGTATGACTTGTTGTGGTGGGGGTGGTCGCAGAAGATGAATGATTTCTTCCGGAGTGCGTATTGTGTCCACGTGCAGCTCCAAGAGACTACGTCCCATTGGAATGTTAGCATGAGCTTCCATCATTGCGAGAACGTCGTCGTCGCTTTGGATCTCCATGACAGAATAACGGAATGTCCCGTCATCTCCACAATTGTACTTTTTGTAACGGATACGCTCCACGTCTTTACGCCACCCTCCCTCTGGCCGTATGTTCCTCTCAGCCTTCTCCTTGAGTTGGGCGAATGTGATGTCCTTATTCCACTGTGATAAAGTACGGTTAGGAATTTGTCATTTGAGTACTGGGTTGGGCACAACTGCCATTCCATTTCAGCGGGTTGGGCGACGGTGTTTGGGAAGAACCAGAGAAGAGAAGATTAATCAGAAATATAGGTTGAGGGTAAACTGTTGGTGTGAATTTGAGTGTAATGTGAGAACGTATTTATAATAGGGGTGATCGTATGTAAGCCGTTGATTTTGGATGATCTTAACCATTGATTTTAGGGTTTAGTGTCGGCAAAATCTAGGCCATTAAAGAGTGTCGGCAAAATCTAGGCCGTTAAATAGTGTCGGCAAAATCTAGGTCATTAAAGAAATTAAGACCTATGCACTCTGCACAATCCACACTTTAACAGTGCACTCTGCACAATGCACACTGTAATAGTGCACTCTGCACAATGCACACTTTAATAGTGCACTATGCACAAAGCACTATTAAAGACAAAAGAGTAAATTATTGATCCAAATGTAATAAATGTCACATAAGATTAAACCCTTAAAATTAATAACTTAGTTAATATAAAATTACAATAATTGATAAATTAAACTAAAAAGACAGTACAGAAAAAAATTAACAAAGATGAGACCCAGTTCCACACTTTCGAGGTTGGGGGACACGCCGTGGACGTTGATGCCGATGTGGTGGTTGATGTTCTTCCTCAGTCGGGGCAGGGGGCGGTGGCTCTGGAAAATATTGGGGAATTGATGAAGAACTAGCACCGCCGGCCTGCTCTTAAATTTGACGAAGCAACGCCAGAGATTGCGCAGGGCCGGGTTGGACCCCAAAGCACTCATAGAACATATCGGGGTCCCTTTCGGTGGTAGAATGTCGATACGTATCTTGAAAATGAGTATGTTCTACTGACTGGTTGTATTGTTCGTAATATTGGAATGTTGGTGTGTGGGAGATAGAGTGGCGGTGAGGCACATCTTCTTGGAATGGTGTGTGGGAGATAGAGTGGCGGTGAGGCACATCTTCTTGGGTCCTCTGTTGAGTTGGTGGTGCACGTCGATGTCGATTATGGTTACGTTCTCGACGTTCGGTTTGAGTAGTTGGGGGAGCTGGCACGTCTCGTCATCTTCTTCATCCACATCAACAACATTTGCAAGACCACGTGGATCCCTTAGATGTTGGTTGGCTGAAATGTATGGCCTTGATTTTTTAAGAAACCAGCGCATGTATTTATCTGAATGCGTTGGTTTAGCAAAGCACGGTCGACCCACAACACATCGATTTTCTCTATCATTCCATAAATCAATTAACTGTCTGTGATATACCGCCCAATTGACATCAGTCTGTCCCTGCATGGTGATGTTGTGCATGTGGCTGATATCTATTGGTGCTGATGGTATGTCTTGGACGAGGCCAAATTGCAAGGTCACTCTATCCGCATGGTGCCATTCTACAATATGGAAATAGACTATAGCCGTGTTTGTAGTCCATATGCCTTGGTGCCGATATGTATTTCTGGCAAATTGAATTCCCGATATGGCAACCACTCAAACTCTTCATGTGTCATGCGGTCTATTGTTGATCTGTACAAAACAAGGCTTTTTGGACACTTAGTGTGGCTAAGTGGCATGCGAACCCATCTGGTAAAAAAAAATAAATTGTTAACGTAAAGAAGAAATATAATTGTTAGTATTCATAAGTTGTGTCAAATTTTTACCTCTTAGCTAGTGGCCATTCATAAGGACGGTTGCAGTCTGGTGCTAGGAATGACATGCGGTACCAGACCCAAGACTGTAACAAAAGAGTACATCCACCCATTGTGCGTGAGGAGCATGTAGCTGTCTTACACAACATTCGGTATAAGTTCGTTAGACATGCTGACCCCCAGCTGTAACTTGAAATTTCATCAAAGTTTTTCAATAGGGGTAGGTATTTTATGTTGACTCTATTTGATGATTTGTCTGGGAGTATGTATCCCCCGATCAACTGCAATAGGTACGCCCTACAATATTGTCTTCGCACTTGGTTGGAAGCGCCCTCTGGAACATTATTAAATTCACGTTGTAGCCAAGTGAACTTAATTTGGTGGCCTACCATGCCATTTGCTGGGATAGGCTTACCCAAAATTTGTTCGCATACTTGATCCCAATTTTGCTGACAACTTCCAGTAACGGCATTTCCATCAACGGGAAGTCCCAACTGCAACGCCACGTCTTCGAGAGTTATTGTGCACTCCCCTACTGGAAGATGAAAAGTGTGTGTTTCTGGTCTCCAGCGTTCGACCATTGCTGCCACCAAAGCTGGATTTATTTTGAATGCGCCAATTGAAGCAATGTCACGAAACCCAGCTCTTTCTATCAATGGTAATATAGAGGCATCTGGTTCGGGAAGATTGAATGCGTGGTGAACTTCCATTGGGTCATCGTTGAGAAGCATGGAAATGTGAGGTTCTTCGTTTAGTAAGGAAGACATTTTTAGAGGAAGTGTTGTTGAAGAGTTATGGTGACTTGAATGTTTGAGTTATGTGGTTGTGTTGCTGCCTTTGGTTGTATATATTCTACTCTCAGATGCCCTCTATCTCAAGTATTTACCAATGTAGGTGCACAAGAATATCTTTCACGATGGAGATGATGTTAGAATATATTCCTTTGCTAGAATATTAATCATTTGGAAGAAGAAAACATGTTAGAATATATTCCTTGAGATGATGTTAGAATATATTCCATTGTTAGAATATATTCCTTTGTTGCATTTCACGATGGAGTGGATGCAATGTATGTGCCCTCTATAATGTTTTTCCTAAATTAAAAAATGACCCACGTTAAAAAATGACCCACGTTTAAAAAATGTATGTGCCCTCTATCATGTTTTACCATGTTTAGATCAATTATAACCAATTTTGTTAAATTACTAAATTAAAAAAAATGATATGACATTATAGTAGAGTTATAGAACTACGGTTTCATATTTTGAATTAGTACTAACGGACTTATAACCCACGTGTACAAGATTCGAAACAATGACTAAAAAAGGTTTTTCCCAAGTCTAAAAAATGACTTTTTACCATGTTTAGATCAATTATAACCAATTTTGTTAAATTACTAAATAAAAAAAAAGGTTTAAATATGTATTTAGTCCCTGCAAATGTCCCTGTTTTTCGATTTAGTCCCTGCAAATTTATTTTTTTTAAATACGTCCCTGCAAAATAACTTTTTTTTGAATATGCCCTTCCGAAAGTTGGAATTTTAAATACGTCCCTGCAAAATAACTTTTTTTTTTAAATACGTCCCTACAAAATAAATATGGAAGAAACAACACCTTCCCAATTGCATATGCAGTGGTCGAGGGTGAGACAAAGGAGGCTTGGTTTTTCTTCCTATCTCATTTAAGACACTATGTGACACCACAGGAGGGTATTTGTTTGATATCAGATAGACACGAGTCTATCAAAAGTGCTGTTACGCAACTAAACACCAATTGGAAACACGTCTTCTGTGTTCGCCACATAGCACAAAACTTCATGAGACACTTCAAAAACACTCCTGCCAGGAAACATGTCATCAATATGGTGAGTATTTTTAACATTTTTTTTAATTAATTAGTTTCAAATTTCCATTCCATACTTACCAACATCTTCTTTTTTTTCTTCAGCATATTCAATGACAGAAGAATCGGCCGAACACTACAAACAAAAAATTGGTCAGGAAGTAGGTCCTGAGGGGGTGGCTTGGGTTGAAGACATAACTGCAGAACAATTATTGCAGTGGTGCGATGGAGGTTCCCGTTGGGGGCACATGACAACAAACCTTGCAGAGTGCATCAACAATGTCCTTAAGGGGGTGCGGAATCTCCCTATTCGTTCATTGATAGATGCAACATATTTCAGGATGAACGGGGTTTTCGTCAAAAGGGGAACACAGGCACAGGCAATGTTGAGATCCGGAACTATGTACTCTGAAAAATTGTTGGAAAATATTGCCAGGAACATAAAAGTCTCAAAAACGCATAACGTCGCAGTTCACGATCGTGCCCAACAATTGTTCCGAGTTGAAGAACTTGTACGACCACAAAGTGGTAGACCTGCGCGAACATTCGTGATGAACTTCAGAGCAAAAACGTGTGAGTGTGGGGAATTCCAGGCACTTCACTACCCTTGTTCACATGTCATCGCAGCATGCTCAAAATGCAATTACGACCACATGTAATTCGTGGATCCACCATACACAATGGAGAATGTTTTCAATACTTACATTGTCGAGTTCCCACCCTTGCCAACTGAGACGTCATGGCCGTATTTCAATACTTTAGAACTACAGCATGATCCAACTAAACGGAGAGATAAAAAGGGTCGTCCACAGTCTACCCGTATTCGTACAGAGATGGATCAAAGAGAAAGGGGTACACGCACCAGAAGATGCGGAATTTGTAGAAATGAGGGTCACAACAGAAACAACTGTCCTAACCGCAATTAATGTGTTGTAATATTTCGGATTACTCTTTTAAATAACTATTGTAATTTTCGGTTGGTCTTTTAAATAAATTATTGTGTTGTAATATTTCTTTGCGACCCTTCAATTTAATTAGGAAATTTGGATTACAAATATTAATTATCTTAATACAATTGTTTTATTTAAATTAATTTAAATTAATTTTTATCATTTTAATATATAAATAAATAAAAAATAAAAAAACACAGTTCAGAAGTCACCCTGGGGGGGGGGCGAATTCTGAACTGCATTTTAAAAAAAACTTGCAAAAGACAGTTCAGAAGTCACCCTGGGGGGGGGGGGGGGGGGGGGGGGGGGGGGGCGACTTCTGAACTATAAAATAAATTTGCCCTACTTTGGTAAATAAACCAAAATGTGCATTATTTTGGTAAATAAAATTTTTTTTTGCACCAACATGGTTTTTTTGCTGCTTTTGCGAGGGTGTTTGATGGAGGTGGTTGACGGAGGTCTTCTCTATTTTTTTTCTTTCCTTCTCTGTTTGACAGTGCTTGCTAGATGCATAATGGACATAAAGTTTGCATTATTTACTAATAATGCCATCAAAAATTTTGCCGCTCAAACTGGCTGAAAAAGTAGATAGTGTATTAATAAAGAGGGGATTTTTTTTGAACCAATACTAGAATAATTGACCCGTGCACGCACGGGTATAAGTATGCTATTGGAAATTGTTGTCAAATAATTTATATTTTGTAAGTTAGAAGAAAAATTCGTGTATAAGTAAATGATGCTGTTTTTTTGTGATTTGAAAATAATATTTAAACTATCAAAAATTAATTTGTTATTTATTTGTCTATCAAAAAAATATTAATTTATTATTTTTAAGAACAATATCATTGTCAAAACACAAAAGAGCAATATCATATTGTCGTGATTTGTCCCTCGCTGCTGGTTGCCTTGGCAATTTAAGTGGCATGGGGACGTCGGCTGCTGAGTACAAACTCATGTGTAGTAGTAGTGTGTGTGGTGTTTATTTTTCATTTCATATAAGTAGACCAAAAAATATTGTGGTTATTAGAGTTCTTCATCGCATACTCTAGCTCTAAATATGACGATATTAATGATCATATCATAACATGGTCATGTCAGGTCATATATTTGGTCAAGGCAATCCACTACCGAGTCACCTACCTCCCGATCAAAGATTGAGTAAAAAAAATACTCGAAGCTTGGAGAGTAGTGCTTGTAACAAAGATATCTCAATATCAACCCTACATGTTTTTGGATTCTTCCCCTTTTGCATTTCCGCTATCTATCGTTTTCCATCAATTCTACTAACTTTTATATCAGATATTGCAGCAGGCACCAATAGAGAATTATCAAATTCGAAAACTCCCTCCCGAATGTAACTTGAATTTCAGCAAGATAACTCTTTGACTCCTTGTCTTCAAAGCAATATTAGCAACACCCATGCAAATCAATCATTCGATGCAACAATCTTCAATTTCATAAACTTGTTAGTAATTCCTTCCCCAAGTTGCAAAACAGTATATATGTAAATATCATTCACCCGATAATTGGTAACCAACTAAACTCATTAGAAAATTATCTTGTTCATCATAAATGATTTTGCTAATTTTTACAGCAACAAAGTTTAACAGCTAATCATATAATATGATAATATACGTGAAGAAGGCATATGCTAACATACTCACACTTGCTTTTTAGTTGTAATATGTTAACAATGTATACACTTTCTATTTGGACTAAAAACCAGGCATATGCTAACATACTCTTAATTGCTTTTTAGTAGTTGTATGTTAGCAATGTATATACTTTCTATTTGGACTAAAAACCACGGTTTAGAAAATCAGACTGGTCAGCTGAACCATGAACCGGAGATGGAAGCGGTTTGGTTGAGGCCCAAAACGGTTGAACATTTAAACTGCTATAACTGGAGAACATAAAGTCTAAAACAGTTCAGGGAAAAAGGTTTTAAACTACTTTTTTTAAAAAAAAAATGGTTGGCCAATGCACCCCATGTGTCCTGACCAAACATGGCTAGTGGCCAATGCACAAAGTTTAGTTCAAGCAAGCCCCTGATGTTCTATTTATAACAATCACTCACGTTGCTAAAACTATACATATCTAATGTGGGACTAATTTAGGAGCAATAAATAATGCTACTCAAACACACTCTTAGTTTTCATTAAAAGGCTTATTCATCCTCTCTCTCCCAAGCACTCTCACATATACACTCTCTTTGATGTTGCCATGTCTTTCATCATCTCGTTCAGTCTTTTTCTTTCTATGTTGCGGCTCTCTGTAGTAAGTGTTTTTACAAAAAAAAAATGGTGGCTGCAGTAAGGACTATAAACCACCTACTTAACTTTTAAGTTTATTTCCAGCCATAATGTCTTATATTTTTCATTTCTTCAAATTCTTCACCACTTAATTTATAATATTATATTATATATTTGCATTTTATTGTATGTTTACTACTTATAACATTTATTCCAATTCTTCAGCACTTATTCGCATTTTATCACATAATATATTATATAATCATTGTGTTCACCAGCTCAATGACCGCTCTGGTTCAAACACGATTAAACCCTTGAACCATTGCCTTCTCCAAAAGTTTTCCGAACCAAATGCTTCAATTTGGATTGGGCAACGGATTGGTTCGAATTTACCCAAGCCACTGAACACCCCTAATCAAGAATATTTTTTAGAGTAATTATTATCAATTATTTAAATTACTAATTCAATTTGCTCTATGTTTTATAGGAATAAAAGAAGATAAAAAGGATGAAAGTTCAATTCAATACACATGCATATGTGTATATATGGACCGAATACTCAAGATCAGAATTTATTCTATTTCCGGTTTATTTTCATCTTCTGTAATTCATGACTTTTATTTTTGTTTCAATGTTCTTGAACACTATGGATAGCTAAATCCTCTTCTAGGGTCTTAGGTGGATCTTGCTTAATTAGAGACCTTTTAATGTTTTAATTTATACTTTGAATTCCCAATTTTTATTTTAATTAATATTATCCTATTGCTTTATCACATAATTAGGATTGATAAACCTTTGCATGTTCATAATCAATTATTGATTAGCGATCGCACTACAACTAGTTGGTGGACCTATAGGATAATTGAGACTATAATTAATGAATGACCAAACTTTAATTTAGTCTTCCAATCACTCAACCTTTTAGTACTTTATGCTTTTCTTAAATTTAAATTCTAGCATGACCAAACTAGGGTTAATTTAGGAAAAAGAATATTAATCGCGAATGACCAAACGGATTAATAGCTTTAGTAAAGGGATTGGTAATTGAATAAAATAAAGGAATTCAGGTAGAATTAGACATAGAGGAATCGAAGCTAGCAAGTGAAATCGAGACCCTAGGCTTCTCTCCATTGATCGAACTTTTCAATTTAAATTCTTGCTATTTATTTCTTCAAATTTTAATTTCTACAATCACCAACATTCGTTCGTCTAAATAATAATTAATCTTAAAGTAGTTTGGTACTTATTAATTAATCCCTGTGGAGACGATATTTTTTATACTACTTCCGCAAGAGAGTACACTTGCTCTCAAGTGTGTTTTTAACGCAACAAGTTTTTGGCAACCCCCATATAAATCAATCATTCAATGAAACAACCTTCCAATTTCATAAACTTGTCAGTAATTCCTTCCCCAAATTGCAAAACAGTATATATGTAAATATCATTCTGCTGATAAGCGATAACCAACTAAACTCATGAGAAAATTATCATGTTCATCAGAAATGATTTTGCTAATTTTTACAGCAACAAAATTTAACAGCTAGTCATATCTTATGATACTATACGTGAAGAAGGCATATGCTAACATACTCACACTTGCTTTTAGTAGTAATATGTTAGCAATGTATACACTTTCTATTTGGACTAAAAACCAGGTATATGCTAACATACTCTTAATTGCTTTTTAGTAGAGTATGTTAGCAATGTATACACTTTCTATTTGAACTAAAAAAACAATTTAGGAAATAGGACTGGTCAATTAAACCATGAACCGGAGAGGGAAGCGGTCCGGTTGAGGCCCAACACGATTGAACATTTAAGTCGCTATAACTGGAGAAAAAATAGTTTAAAACAATTCGGGGAAAAAGTTTTAAATTGCCTTTTTAAAAAAACAGTTGGCCAATAAACCCCCACGTGCCCTGACCAAACATGGCTACTAGCCAATGCACCAGTTTTAGTTCAAGCACAACCCCTGACATTCTATTTATAACAATCACTCACGTTCCTAAAGCTATACATATCAGATGTGGGACTAACTTAGGAGCAATAATGCTACTCAAGCACTCTCTTAGTTTTCATTAAAAGGCTTCTTCATCCTTTCTTTCTCCCAAACACTCATATACACTCTATTTGATGTTGTCATGTTTTCCATCCTCGTTCAGCCCTTTTCTTTCTATTTTGCTGCTCTCTTGTAGTAAGTGTTTTTACAAAAAAAAAATGGTGGCTGCAGTGGGACTATAAACCACCTCCTTAACTTTTAAGTTTATTTCCAGTCATAATGTCTTTTTTATATTTTTCATTTCTTCCAATTCTTCACCACTTAATTTATAATATTATATTATATATTTGCATTTTATTGCATGTTTAATACTTATAACATTTCTTCCAAATCTTTACCACTTATTTGCATTTTATCACTTAATATATTATATAATCAGTGTGTTTACCAGTTCAATGACTGGTCCGGTTTAAACACGATTAAACACTTGAACCTTGAACCAGTGTCTTCTTCGAAAATTGTGCGAACCAAATGCTTCGGTTTGGATTGACCAACGGATTGGTTCGGATTTACCCAAAGCACTTAACACCCCTAATCAAGAGTACTTTTTTGTCTAAATAAAAATGTCAAAAAATATAATAAAACTTGAACTTTGTTTGTCTATAGAGTTGTTAACTTTTTTCCAGTCAGATTTATTCAATAAAAAATGTCTTCCAGTCTAAACAAAACCAAATGTCTTTCCTATTTTTAAGTGTATCAACCAAGGACAAAAATGAACCAAAAAAACGTTTTCGTTGATAGTTTATTTCAAAAATTTATAATTTCAGAAAATGGGAAAAGAAAACGTGAATTTCATTATTTAAGGGCAATAATAATGTGACATTTTTTCTAAAATATTTTTTAACGAACCTTGAAAATTCTGGAATGTAACATATTTTTAAAATTTTAATTAATATGTGATATTAGCATAATTGGCTATAAAGAAAAAAGAGAAGTCTTTTATTTATTTCTAAAATTAATATAGAGAGAAAACATTAAATTGTAATAGAATTTTACAAATAGAAAAAGTAGTTAGAATATTAAATTACATGCATGCCTATCACATTTAGTTGTTTCGAAGTGATAAAAGAGTTATGTTTTGCCACATGCTTCTTTATTATTATTATTATTATTATTATTATTATTACATGACATGTCTAAGAGACTAACATCTGAGAATTTGGCCCTTAAGATACATTCTAGAATGTATTTTTAATAATTCGGGAAACCTAATTTTATTAATTTTGAAATGTAAAATACAATAAAATATATCGAATATACTTGAGAGAGATTTAATACCCATAAACTTCTCCTCACATTAAAATTAAATTAAATCAGTCACTTAACGTATATTCATAATGAAAAAAAATTATATAATATAAGTTTTAAATTAATTTTTTTAGAAAATATACTTAAATAACTCTTAATCAAAAATTCTTTAAGTGTTGATAATTAAATAATTATTTTAAATACAATTTGGATACATTAGAAAAACATTTTATTTAGTCTTTATTATGCATATATAGTACTGCAGAGCATTAATTACAAAAAAAAAAATTAATTACCAAATTGTTGTAGATCGTGAGTCGTGACACGTGGAATAGCAATAAATGAGATTCATTCTCAAATGTTATAGATATAGATATAGTCATACAGATGTTTACAGGAATTCCATTATTCAATTATTCAATATTGAGGTGAACACAGTGAAACGAAGTGAGAATATTCATTGATCAAAATCTGAATTGTATCTGTACAAATGGGTTAGCTATATACAAGAGATTGAGCATCAGCTCAATGGCAAAACTGAAAGCAGTTAGAAAATGAAACTAATCTAACTAATCTTACTGACTGCTCTAACTAACTTAACTCAGCATTAGTCAACTAACTGAAATAAACTAATCATGGTTAAGTAAATACAGTGAGGCTAAAAAACTGTAAAAATTACAATCTAATTTAATTACTCTATTACTCCTCCTCAAGTTGGACTGAACACGTTGTGAAGACCTAACTTGGAGATGAGATTGTGAAATAATGGAGCAGCAACAGGCTTGGTTAATATATCTGCCAGTTGATGTGTAGAAGGAACATGAACAAGCTTGATGGTGTTGGCAAGTACCTTTTCTCGAATGAAGTGGCAATCAATCTCTATATGTTTGGATCGTTCATGAAAGCTTGGATTAGAAGCAAGGTGAATAGCAGATTGTGAGTCAGAAAATACCATGGTCGAACTGAGAATTATTTCAAAATCTTTGAGTAATGAGGTAAGCCACTGGATCTCACTTGCTACACTAGCAAGTGATCTGTACTCTGCTTCAGCAGAGGAGCGAGACACAACTTGTTGCTTCTTAGATTTCCATGAAATCAATGAGTTACCCAGAAATACACAATAACCAGTAGTGCTCTTTCTTGTGTCTGGACAATTTCCCCAATCTGAGTCAGCATATGCACTGAGATGAAGTGGAGAACTAGCAGAGAAAAACAGGCCTGTACCTGGTGTACTCTTAAGGTACCTCAACAAATGGTGGACAGCATCCAAATGTGTTGTAGTTGGAGCAGCCATGAATTGGCTTAGTTTATTAACTGTGAAGCCGATATCTGGTCTAGAAATAGTGAGATAGAGCAATCTACCTATCAACCTTCTGTATTGAGTGATGTCAGATAAGGGCTCACCAGAGGAGGCACTTAGCTTGAGGTTAGGATCCATTGGCAAATGAGCAGGCTTGCAATCTGTAAAACCAGTATCCTGTAACAGAGACAAAGTATACTTTCTTTGGGAAAGAGAAATCCCATCAGTTGCACGAGCTATCTCAAGACCAAGAAAATATCTAAGTTGTCCTAGGACTTTTAGCTTGAATAATTTTTCAAGTTGCTGTTGTACTTGAGTAATCCTAGTGGGAGAGGGACTAGCTACTATAATGTCATCAACATAGACTAGTATTGCCACATAGGATGTTCCAAAACCAATAGTGAACAGACTATAGTCATTCTTAGACTGAATGAATCCACATTGAATGAGTGCATCAGTGAACTTTCTGAACCATTGTCTGGAGGCCTGTCTTAAACCATAAATGGATTTGTTTAGCTTACAAACAAGGTGCTCCCCCTTAGTGTGATAACCTAAAGGCAAATCCATGTAAACTTCTTCAAACAAATCACCATTTAGAAAAGCATTGTTAACATCTAATTGTAACAAATGCCAACCTTTTACTGCAGCTAGAGCTAAAACAACCCTAACAGTGGTTAGTTTAGCAACAGGGCTAAAAGTGGCAGTAAAATCAACTCCAAGTTGTTGGGTGTACCCTTTAGCAACTAAACGGGCTTTGTGTTTGGCAAGGGAACCATCTGGGTTAGTTTTAACCTTATATACCCATCTACACCCTATTGTACGTTTGTCTTTGGGTAAAGGGACAAGAGTCCAAGTGTTGTTGAGTTCCATGGCATCAAGTTCAGCCTTCATGGCTTGTTGCCATTCTGGGAACTTAGCTGCTTGGTGATAGTATTGAGGCTCATAGTAGGATGAAATTTGGTTAATGAAGTTGGCATAATTGGTTGAGAGTTTGTTATGAGAGACATAGTCTTTTATAGGATAATGAGAAACACTGTTACAGTGATAGTTGTTGAGGTAGGAGGGGGGTGAGGTACCCTAGTAGATCTCCTAATTGGTGTGTTATTTGGTATTGGGTCTGGTGTGACGGATTGTGGGATTGTGGGGGGCACAGGGGTGTTTTCTGTGGCAGGTGCAGCATGTGGCAGAATTACGGGAATGGTAGTTGTGCCTGAGTCAATATCTGGCAGGGGTTTGGGAATTACAAAGTCTGGAAATAAGTCCAATGTGTGGTCAAATTTAGGAAGATGGTGAAAAGGGAATGTTGATTCATGAAAGACAACATCTCTTGAGATGAAAAAGGTTTTGGTTTGTAGGTTATATAGTCTGTAGCCTTTATAGCCAATGGGATATCCTAAGAAAACAGAGGGAATGGCTCTAGGGGTGAGTTTGTCTCTTTTGGATGGAAGGGTAGAGGCATAAGCTAAACAACCAAATGTTCTAAGGGAATGTAGGTCAGGTTCCTTGTTGAACAGTAAATGAAAAGGGGTTTTGTGGTTGAGCAGAGGTGAGGGTGTTCTGTTTATAAGAAAGACGGCAGCCTTTAAACAATCTCCCCAAAAGGAAATGGGTGTCCTAGACTGAAAATAAAGGGCTCTAGTGACATTGAGAAGGTGTTGGTGCTTTCTCTCAACTACTGAATTTTGTTGTGGTCTCTCAACACAACTGAATTGATGTAAAGTTCCCTTTGTGGCTAAAAACTCAGTGAGAGCCAACTCCTTAGCATTATCACTTCTAAGGGTTTTGATAGTGGTGTGGAACTGTGTTTCAACCAATGTAAAAAACTGTTTGATGTACATAGGAGCTTCAGATTTATTAGATAGCATGTATATCCAAGTGAATCTAGAGTAGTCATCTACTAATGTAAGAAAAAATCGTTTGTTATCATAAGTAGATGCATGATATGGGCCCCAAATGTCACAATGTATGATGTCAAAGGATGCATTAGACATGTGATTGAAAGAAGGAAATGAAAGTCTTTTCTGTTTAGAAAGAGGACAAATATCACAAGAGTGATGTACATTTGAATGAGGAATAGAAAGACCTAGAGTCTTACTGAGTGAAATCAAACATTTATTTGACAAATGGCCTAATCTTGAATGCCAAAGTTTGAAAGTATCTATAGCAGAAACCTGGTTACAAGAGGGTAAGACAGTCTCTTGAGTGTGTGACTGAGGAACGGAAACTTCATGGACTTGAGAAGGAGTTTGATGAGCCTTGAAGAGGTATAATCCCTTGACAAGCTCACCTCTCCCAATCAACTTCATGTGCTTGAGTTCCTGCATCATATATTGATTCCCTTGTAAGAACATTGAGATATTTGAAGTAGTTAATAAAGAGCCTACAGATAAAAGGTTTACATTGAAACTAGGAATGTAAAATACATTGTGTAGTATTACATGAGGACTTAGGGCAACTGAGCCTATGTAGTGAACTGGTACAACTGTACCATTAGGCAAAGTGACAGAGTATCCATGAACACGTTTAATGGAGATGAAGTTGGACAGTGTGCATGCTATATGACAAGTGGCACCAGTATCAATGATCCAAAGATGATATGCAAGGGATAATTTCAAGTAGTTAGCAGATGTAAGATTCAAGCAAACATTGAATATACTACCTGAAGTCTCAGCACTAGTAGATGCCTCAGAACTAGGAGTGGCAGCCTGTGTCATTTGAGTGGAGAGGAGTGCCATGAGCATCTTGCATTGATTTGGAGTGAAATTACCATTCTGAGAAGAGTCTGTAGCAGCAGATACATGATTCACAGTAGCAGAACTTGTAGTAGTTGGCTTGTTCTTTCCATAGCCAGGTGGATATCCATGCACTTTGTAGCATTTGTCAACCACGTGTCCAAGAAGCCCACAATGAGTGCATAGGGGACGTTCCTTCTTGGTAGAGGTAG
Source organism: Astragalus glycyphyllos (assembly GCA_963573325.1). Lineage (NCBI taxonomy): Eukaryota > Viridiplantae > Streptophyta > Magnoliopsida > Fabales > Fabaceae > Astragalus > Astragalus glycyphyllos. Next base: position 3,120,771 of record OY754312.1, read on the forward strand.
GTTTGGAGTGATTCTTGGCTTGATAAGCTTTCACAGCAAAAGCGATTTGAGCCTCCAAAGTAGGACCAGTCTTAGCACTGATTTCCCTATGTTTCTCATCTTGGAGAACAAGAGAGAATACCTTTGCTATCTTGGGAATGGGATCCATAGAAAGAATTTGGCCACGAACATGGGAAAAACCATCTGAGAGTCCCATAAGGAATAACATGACATATTCGCGCTCATTTTCTTCAATGAGAGGCTTAACACCGCCACAGTTGCAGGTATTTTCAGCCTTGAATTCTTGAAGTTCTTCCCAAAGAGACTTCAATTTAGTGTAATGTTGAGTAACAGAGAGATTACCTTGATCTAAACTGTTAATTTCCTTACGCAATTGATAGATGCGAGGGCCGTTTACCTGTTGGAAACGATTCTTGAGATCGTTCCAAATGTCTGAGGCAGAATTTGCATAAACGATGGAGGTGACAATGTCCTTTGATACTGCATTGAGGAGCCAGGAGCACACTATATTATCATTTCGTTTCCATGCCGTCTTCTTCTTGTCATCAGCATCGTCTGGGTAAGGAAACGATCCGTCAACATAGCCAAATTTATTCTTGCCTTTGAGAGCGAAACGCATCGAGCGGTACCAGGAGTTGTAGTTGTCTCCGGTGAGGGTTTGGGTGACAAGAACCAAACCTGGATGGTCGTTGGAATGAAGATAAAGAGGATCAGAAACGTTATCTTGATTCTCAGTGGATGACGCCATTGAAGCACAATAAGGTGAATGACGCAGGTTCTTTAGGGTTCCAAGAAACGTGGTAATCGAGCGATTGAAGCTCGGAAATGTGAAATTTCCAGAGGGGAATCGATTACAGCACAGATTGGATGAAGATTCGAAACGCGAATTGAAGAATCGAATCGGAATTTGAGAGAGAAAACGATCAACGATGAATGAACAGAGTGACGCGGAATTTGAGATTTTCAACTGATACCATATTGAGGTGAACACAGTGAAACGAAGTGAGAATATTCATTGATCAAAATCTGAATTGTATCTGTACAAATGGGTTAGCTATATACAAGAGATTGAGCATCAGCTCAATGGCAAAACTGAAAGCAGTTAGAAAATGAAACTAATCTAACTAATCTTACTGACTGCTCTAACTAACTTAACTCAGCATTAGTCAACTAACTGAAATAAACTAATCATGGTTAAGTAAATACAGTGAGGCTAAAAAACTGTAAAAATTACAATCTAATTTAATTACTCTATTATTCAAAGATACACTTCGGTTGTACAATGTAGCATTCAAACCTATGAGCAAAAAATAGACACGTAATGACATGCTTATTAAGCCTTACTGAGTTTACTCAATTGCAGATGGAATTTTATGCGATGAAATAACACAACCATGGTTAGTATTCACTGCATCTCGTTACACTATTTTCAAAGTGTTGTTTTACATCCCAGTATTGCTATGTTGTGCATTTGATATGTTTGAAATGTAACATATGCATGATAAGAGAATAAGTTGAGCAAAGACATTGGTGAAACATTGAGAATTTGGCAAAGTTAGTTTAGCAATGATTTGCATCAACATTGAGAATGGAAGCTATATATTTGTCAGTTTCACCAAACCTCTGGATCAACGAAAACCATCTCAATAGAAAATGGAAGTTTGTACTGTTGTATATCAGCAACTTTCCACATCCTCTCTAATCGCACAAGGATGGTCAAGTTCTCTTCGTCTGGACGAATAGAGGAAAGGGGATCAAATGCATGTTAGAAAATAGGCAAAATTACACTGGGGTCCTTTAAGTTATTTAATTGTAACAAGTTGGTTCTTTAAGATTTTTTCGTATCACTTAAGTCTTTTAAGTTACATAATGTGTACACCGTTAGTCCTTTTTTCATTTTTTATTACAAAACGGCTCAATTCGCACTAACTGAGTTGATGTGGCTGTGACGGAGGCTACCTATCATCTATCTTGTAAGAATTTGGTCCTTTAAGACTACAGTCATGTAACAATTTGGAACTTTCAACTTAATTTTTTTTGAAAACGATGGTTCATCTTCTTTTTTATTTAAGTTGAAAGGACCAAATTGATACATGATGGTAGTCTTAAATGACAAAATTGTTACAAGACAGATGACATGTAGGCTCTGTCACAGTCACGTCATCTTTGTTAGTGCGAATTGAGTTTTTTTGTAATAGAAAATGAAAAAAATGACTAATGGTGTACAGATTATGTAACTTAAAAGACCAACTTGTTACAATTAAATAACTTAAAAGACCTAAGTGGTACGAAAAAAACTTAAATGATCAATTTATTACAATTAAATAACTTAAAGGACACCTAGTGTAATTTTGCCTAGAAAATATGGTGCTCAAAAAGTACAATAAAGTAGCTGCTAAGAATGCATGGGGAACGATGAATGGGATGGTGGGATGAGGCTGCCTTAAAAAAGCACTACTAAGTACTAAAATAAAAATTGCATTAAGATGTAAAAATAGTTGTGCTATAGTAAAAAAGTAAAAGCACCGTGGAAAATACTACCAGTTGCTTAGATTGTTGGATCTCTCGATGTGATGTGATGTGATGTGATGTGATGATTGAGTTTGAGATGGATTTATATAGAAGGAAGAGTTTAAGTGTGTGAAGTGTTATTTCGACTAGGTTCTCAGGAAAGAAAGGTGAATCAAAATTGACACTCTTAAGAACCAAGTCTTTTCTAGTCAGAACTTTTCCCCAAACAACACTGTTTTAGAAATCAAGTCGAAGAGATTATTGGGATGAGTCGCAGACTAGGTCGCTTTCTTTAAGACGTTTTGTGGCACTGCTCCAAGGTGCAAGCGGGCTATCAACCACGACGTCCCCAAGATAAAACAACCCAGACAAACTGTTACGAATTTCCACTGCAATCTGTGGAGAAGTGAGTGGGGCTGTGGATTGGGCTTAGTGGTTGGGCCAAACTTCTCTTCATACAACTTTGCTAGAGCATAGGCTTTGGACAGGGAATGTGGGGATTGCGCTACTATTTCCCTACGGATCTCAGGGCTAAGACCACTCACAAAGCAGTCCAAAATAGCATCAAAGGTCATACCTTGCACCCGATTAGCGAGAGCAGTGAAGCTGGTGTAGTACGCCGCCACCGAATTCCATTTCAAGGCATTTGGTGAACGCTGCCATTTGGAACCATGGCACGACATCTTTCTCCATGTTCACAGTGGCAATGGTCAAGCGTTGTTGACCAGGTGTGCCGTAATATTCAAAAAGCTGCTCCTCCTTGAATATCCAGTTCAACACTTCCGATCCATCAAATCGTGGGAAATCTAGTTTGATATTTCGGATCTGAAATGGTTGTGAATTTTGGGAGGGTGATGAGCCCGAACCACCATTAAAAGCGGATCTAAGTTGCACAGACCCCAGTTGAGCTTCAAAGCGCTCAAAACGAGTAGCATCTTCCCCGCGATGAACTTCCGCTTTTTCCGTTAGCTTCTTGAGCACTGCGGTGAGGGTCTGCATTGAGGCCTCCATGCTTTTCATCCGAGTGTTATCCGCCATGGTGAAGAAATGAAAGCACCAATGTAAGCCTTTAATCACAGTAGTACAGTACAGCAACAACAAAGAAGAAGAAAACTCGATATATTTCACTATTAGTTCTCAATGCAACATTACAATAGTGAATAGAGAAGAAATTGAGTCAACTAGGCAAATGCCACTTCTTACAACAAAGGAAATGAGGAAATTAGCATAGAAAAGTACCCTCTGACAGGGGAGTACGAAACAGAATATAGGGGAGGTGTTAGTGTTTTAGTAGATAACTAGTAAAATACCCGTGCATCCGTACGGGTGGATCGCATTACGTGGTAGATTAGTATTCAAGCTAAAATTGAAAATTTGAAACCTTTGTTCTTCGACAAAAAAAAAACCTTTGTTCTAAAAAGAGGTAAAACAAAAAAAAAATTGTTTTGTTGTTGTGGGACATAATCAAAAGTTAATAAAAAGAGAGGTGAGTGATGATATCAATCATGTAAGAAGCCAACTAAGTGCCTCTAGTTTTGTAGGATATACAGCAAGTGCCAAAAGAATCCAAACATCAATACTATATTCACTACATGTTGGTAATTAGCATTTTCATTATGAGTGTTCAAAATGATCATAGAAAATCTAAGAACACCTAGCTCTATATCAAGTTGAGAAGTGGAAATGTAAGGCTATGCCGCTATGGTTTATGAAAAATGAGAAGTCCTTCAATATCATCACCTCCAATTACCTTAAACCCTTCACCTATTTATGTAAAAACTTGAGTTAATGTTATTACGAAGCTACGAACATCCAATACTAAATACTGGTTTCTAAAACATAATGTAGACCCTATATGCTTGTATTGATGAAATGAAACACAATGAATCACCGCCTGTAATAGCTGAAACCAAAACAAAAACCAAATAACAATGGGGAGGACAATTCAACCCAGTTTTGTTGATTGAATCTGCAACAATTAGCTTTACACCATCATAAATGAATACTGTCCAACACACCTACATTGACGAAGGTACGGGCAAAGGTCTAAAAAGACTACCAACAAATAGTTGAGAAAACAAATAAAACTCCTAAAATAAAATAGATCGGAAAAAAACACCTCTCAAAATGAAAGAGCGACTTGAAAAACTGGGATACAACATAAACTCGACAAACAAAGATACAAATTCTAACCATAGTGTGGGTCCCAAATTCAAAATATGAATATCTCCCAAGTCTCAAAATATGTCTTCAATATTTTTTGTGGTGAATGGCGATTAATATGCCTCTACATCATATGTTATCTCAGATATATAATTGTTAGAGATGTGAATATTGATGATGATCAAATTACCGAAAAGTTTTCAATCTTCAGATCACTATGAACAAATTGCTGAGAATTTCATATGTACCCAATATGCCTTATTATTATTAATGAGTGAAAAGTTTACAAACTTCAGCTCACTATGAACAAATTGCCGAAATAGAAAATATTTGAAGGTTATTAACTATTGTTGAAACATAAAAAAGAAACACAAATATGTTTCGAGATTAGGATAGACCAATAAGCTCTCTTTTTTCTTTGGCTAACCAATAAGCTCTTTTAGAAACCATAACCTCTTTTGCATGCTCCAACATCTCCATTAACCATTGTTTACTTTAAGAATCCTCAAATTAGTTTATGGACATGAAACTGTAACACTATAAAAGTGATAGACTAAAACAAATTATGCAAAGATACTTGTGAATGAATTACCCAAATTATTTAGGAGCTAAAAGATATATTAGGAGCCAAATAATTGCTTTAAATATCTAAATTAGGAACAAAAAGATATATAAAAGTCACATTGAAAAAGGAATCAACCATTACATCAAGCAGTAATCATTTTACTAAATAGAGCTATGTTGTCCTAGTTGATCAAGGCAATGGGTCTGTAACTGTACACTTCCCCAAACTCCCTTCAAAATGAAAGTTCGATGATGGAACAAATGGACAAAGTTAGTACCCAAATTAGACCAGTAAGCTCTTGAAGGCTCAATGCGGGATCATTAAGCATCACATAATCCAATGAATTGATAATTTAGAGGCAATGAAGTTTGTAGGCTCCCCATCCTTGCATCACTTAAGTTCAAGTCTTGTTAAGATAGGAGAGAAATCTGCATAATTGATATTGATATACAAATGAGACAAATTACCCAGATGGTTTATTTTTTAAGACATTAATTAAAGCAGTTTACAAAGCATGTTAAAAATGTACCATTTGTCAAAAAAAAAGTACCATTATACAAAATGGTCTGATTATATATTTATTATGCCATATACCTTGTGTTTGGCAATGATTCAAGACCTGGCAGAATCAATCTTATTAGTGTTGTACACAGTTAAAAAACTACCTCATTAACAGGTGAAGTTGAAAACCTCCCATTCTCCTTGCCTTAGCCTTTAAAAACATAAGCAAAGATGAATAACAAACATGATAACAAAAAGAAAATATATTTGAAAACGTCATAATCATGTTTACTACCCCTAGAGCAAATGTAGCAACTAAGGAAGAGCTTTAAGCTGTAGTAAGTTACGTCAACTGGTCATCAAAGTGCATATTTGAGTAAAGCAAGACATTTGACTAACCTCTTTCTTAGGACTTGAAAAAAAAAACATACAAAAGGTTTGGTGTTAGCCCTCCTTAGAGAAATGATATCCATGGCACCCTGATGCAAACATGCATAGAAGTGGCAGGTTAGTTGAAAATTGAAACGCACAATCCACCTAATTTTTCACAATAGGCATGGGGTGTAATATGTAATGGTCATAAACAAAGAGGAGGGTATGGAATTCATGAGAAAAATGTAAAATTGAGCCTCAAATGGAAGGAATAGATGTCAAGAAAATATTTGTTCCTGTGGTAAAACATCGTTATATCCGAATCATACTATCCATTGCCACTACTATGATTTGGAATTAGAGCAGCTGGATGTGAAAACCACTTTTCTCCACGGTGATCTTGAAGAATCAATTATTGAAGAACCAAAAGTACCAAATAAATCATTGTATTTCAAAACTTCTATTGTAGTCTAATCTAGGAACATGAAAAGTTATTAACAACATTCAAAGCCTTTTCAAGTGAACATATATATGTCTCAAATGTATGAAACTAAGATAAGATTAAGATTAGAAGTCAACAGAAAATAAAATGTAGCAAACATTAAATCATAATATTGAATTGGTTGTTTGAATTTGGAGGAGAAGCATGAAATATAGCTATAAATATGAAATATGTTCTTTTCATTTTATTTAGCATAAAGGCCTCAAATACAATTAGCAGAAACTTAAATATCAGAACTTCAAGTTTAAAAAAAAAATTGTGTATTTTCGGAAAACTAAAACATATAATTCTTTAGATTATAAAACAATTACTTTGTAGAGTAAAAAGTACACTTTTATTATGAGGCTCCATTCCATATTAGGCTCCATTCCAGAATGTCTCAATACCATTTTCTCAACACTTTTCAAAGCCAATTCATTCTATATTTAGTTTCAGAATTTTAATTGTGTCAAAATAATAGTATTTTACACCACCACATGACAGTAATACTTGTAACAAAAATGTGAGAGTCAAGAAATAAAACTTGTTAAGCCTGAAAAAATAGAATAGCACAGACTAAATACTGAAAAATAGAATAGAATAGCCAGAAAAAATTTAGAAAAAATTAATGGCATTGTATGCACGTTTTATAAAAGGGTACAGAGACTAAATACTGAAGAAGAAAAAAGATGAAGCAACTACCAAGTGCATTTAGATGATTGACTACCATGAGAAGCTCCAATATGCTTCAACTTCTATACCTCCAATTTACCTTTATCCAAGACTTTGATAGACATCAGTAGATGACCAGTAGAGCAAGCCACATTGACAACTAATATATATTATCCTTATAGAGTCTTCGCATTTTATCCTCATCTCTGATTTTACCTTCACTCTTCTGCATCATCAGAAGTTGTGATGTTCACAGAACTAAACCATTCAGAAATATAAGAATCAAGAGACATTACTCATCATGCTCAAACACAATAACTTGAAAACTCATTGACATTTAATCAAATAGGAAGAAGACATAAATAAAAGGCACATTTACAAATATGAAGCATCAGGGCCATTCCGAAACCATTGAAATGATGACATGGACAATGAAATTTTAGTGAAAATGAACCTACTTAATCCTTACCACTTGCAATAGTTGCAGTTAACATATCTTCCATCTGTTTGTGCGGTTAAGCATTCACATATGGATTCAACCAAAAAAAATGAAGGAGATGGGAAAATGAATGCTAAAAAAAATAAGACACCAGAAAGGGTGAAATGGAAATTATTAGTGTCTCACCTGCTAAAATAGAAACCGAAAAATGATTCATTCAAAATGTACCTAAGATGGTTTTTAGCTAACTTTTTCTAAATCAGTTAGCAATGGAAGCCAAATCTGCAGTATGTTTTTTAAATCAACTGTCACTATATCAAGCTCTGATCATTATCAATGGAAGCCAAATCTGCAGTATGTTTTTTTAAATCATTGTATTTTGAGGAAAAAAATCAAAGAATAACAACATAGAAGATAATAAGATTAAGAAGTTAAAGCCCTAAAACATAGATTTGGGGAAATCGTTGATAAACGATTTTAAAGCTGAGAAAATGGATTTTCAACGATGAAGCTGAGGTTAAAGATGTCTTACGATTTTAAAGCAGAGTATTTCGTTTTTTCCACAAATCGAAGGAAGGTTGTTGTTACTTACGTTGATATCTCTTATGAAAATGCGAGATGAAGAGTGAAACGGAAGCTTTGTTGAACGGTTGAAAGGATGATGGAAGAATGGTACAGAATGAAAGATAGAGAATGAAAGAATTCAATGTAGTAGGGGTACGGTGGTAGCTGTGTATCGGTAGATGAAGAAGTGGCTTTTGTTGAAAAGATTTCTCACTCTTTCATATCTGCAACTCTGCTTCATCTCCCGTCAAACTGAAAACTGTCCCGTTAATTTTAAAAATTTGGCCAAGAGATGTGACCAGGTTTTTTAACAAAGCAAAAGACTAATTTAGCGTTATTTTGTTTTTCTCTTGATAAGTAAAAACCAGGTGGCAATTAGAGGTGGAGATTATTATTGGTAGTTTAAGTGTGGATTATTTAATTAAATAGATATTAGATTAGATAGTAGAAGATGATTGTTTAGTATTAGTTAGAGAGAATGTTGCCGTGGGAGGATTATAACAAATTCTCCAAGTTTATTGAGACTCAATAATTAGTACAATGGCTAGTGGGTTTTCTAGCTTGGTACATAATCACAAAGTGGCAAGCCTATATATAGGCATTATTCACCACCAAACTATGGCGGTTCTTTCTTTTTTTTTATAATAAGAAACTTCTAGCTCCTATGGTTCTAGAATACTCATGAGATAAATATCCTATTGTTACATAATGTTGTTTTTTTTTTCCAAGTATTCTAGCATTATCTATTAGGTGTAGGTTTGAATAGAAATATCTAGAAATTTGTAGCACATTCAACACTCCTCCTTGATACAAATTTCGCTGACTCCAAGCATCATTCGTAGTTGCTCAAATCTTGGTCTTGGTAGTGCCTTCGTGAATATGTCCGCGATTTGGTATTCAGTTGTGCAATACTCGAGCTGAATCTGCTTAGTTGTCTCAGCTTCTCGAATGAAGTGATATTTTATAGCAATGTGCTTTGTTCGGTGATGGTGAACTGGATTCTTTGCAGTTGTTATAGCAGACTTATTGTCGCAATAGATTGTGGTAGGGCGATCTTGTTGTTCACCCATGTCTTCAAGTATTCTCCGAAGCCATATAGCCTGACTTGTTGCTTCTGCTGCTGCCACATACTCGGCTTCTGCTGTTGATTGTGCAACTGTTGCTTGCTTCTTAGACACCCAAGAGAAAAATCCTGATCCTAGTGAGAAGGCATAGCCTGATGTACTCTTCATGTCATCAATAGAACCTGCCCAATCACTGTCAGTGTAGCCAAGCAATCTTGAGTTGGTCGTGGTTCTGTACCATATACCAAACTCCTTTGTGCCTTGGAGGTATCTTAGAACTCTTTTTCCTGCTCCATAGTGAACTTGACTTGGCTTCTGCATGAATCTTGATAGTAGACTGGTAGCATACATGATATCTGGTCGCGTAGCAGTAAGATATAGTAGGGTCCCGATCAAACTTCTATAGCGCGATGCATCAGCTCCTGGCGCTCCGTCTTCCTTTTGTAACTTCTCATTTGTCACGAGCGGAGTAGGTACTGGCTTGCATTCGCTCATGTTGAACTTCTTCAATAGTGCTTTTGTGTATTTCTTCTGGCAGATGAATATCCCTTCTTTTTGTTGCTTTACTTCTATGCCGAGGAAGTAGTTCATCAAGCCAAGATCGGTCATTTCGAATGTCTTCATCATGTCTTCTTTGAATTTAGCCACCATCTTCGCATTGTTTCCTGTGTAGATTAGATCATCTACGTACAAGGAGATAATGAGAGTATCATCCTGACCTTGAGTCTTGACATATAGTGTTGGCTCACTCTTGCTCCTCTTGAATCCTTGATCGATGAAGTATTGATCAATTCGGCTATACCATGCTCGAGGAGCTTGCTTGAGATCATATAGAGCTTTTCGTAGTCTCAACACTTTATCTTTGTTTCCTTTGCTGACGAAACCTTGTGGTTGCTCAACATAGACCTCTTCTTCTAGTACCCCATTTAGAAATGCAGACTTCACATCTAGTTGATAAATGCTCCATTGTTTTTGTGTTGCAAGAGCTATTAGAGCTCTTATTGTATCTAGACGAGCAACCGGGGCGAACGTCTCGTTGTAGTCAATTCCAGGCTGTTGAGAGTAGCCCTTTGCTACGAGCCTAGCCTTATGTTTTTGTATTGAGCCATCAGGGTTAAGCTTTGTCTTATAAACCCATTTGAGTCCTATGATATCTTTATCTTTTGGACAGTCTACTAGCTCCCATGTTTTATTCTTCTCAATTGATTTAATCTCGTCCTCCATTGCTTTGACCCATAATTCTTGCCTTGATGCTACTTCATAGTTTTCAGGTTCAAGTATGGCCAAATTGCAAGTTTCATATATATCCGCCAGAGATCTAACTCTTCTCGGAGTAGATTCTGGTGAGGAATCTTGTTGAGAAGGAGAATGAGGCATACCTGATCCTTCTGTTACTTCTTCAACTTCTTCTTGGAGTTGTTGTGCTGGAAGGGAAATGTTGCTTCTGTCAATTTTTTCTGTATCCTAATTCCAAGCGGCAACTTCATCAACTTCAACATCTCGACTAATAATTAGCTTCTTTGTTTGTAAGTTGTAGACTCGATAGCCTTTTGATTGTGTACTGTATCCCAAGAAGATGCCTCGAACTGTCTTGTCTTCTAACTTGTGTCTCTTTTGTTCTGGGACATGAATGTAGCAGATTGATCCAAAGACCCTTAGATGTTTAGCGGATGGTTTTTGTCCACTCCAGGCTTCAATAGGAGTCTTGTCTTGGACTGCTTGAGTTGGGTATCTATTGATAATGTAAACAGCCGTATAAACAGCTTCAGCCCAAAAAGTGTTTGGTAGTCCTTTCTGGGACATGAATGTAGCAGATTGATCCAAAGACCCTTAGATGTTTAGCGGATGGTTTTTGTCCACTCCAGGCTTCAATAAGAGTCTTGTCTTGGACTGCTTGAGTTGGGCATCTATTGATAATGTAAACAGCCGTATAAACAGCTTCAGCCCAAAAAGTGTTTGGTAGTCCTTTCTCCTTTAGCATCGATCTAGCCATCTCCATGACCGTGCGATTTCTTCTTTCAGATAATCCATTTTGTTGAGGAGAATATGCGACTGTAAGTTGTCGCTCAATGCCTTCATCCTCGTAGAATTTATCAAACTCATGAGAGTTGTACTCTTTTCCACGATCACTCCTGAGCCTCTTTATGTGTTTACCACTTTGCTTTTCGACAAGGGCTTTGAACTTCTTGAATATTCCAAAGACTTCTGATTTTTCTTTGATGAAATAGACCCAAGTCATTCTAGAAAAATCATCAATGAAGAGGATAAAATATCTGTTGTTGGTGAGTGACAGTGTCCTCATCGGTCCACAAACATCAGTGTGGATGAGCTCTAGCACATCTTTAGCTCTCCATGAATTGCTTGTTGAAAATGGTAATCTATGCTGCTTTCCGAGAAGACATCCTTCACATGCTCCATCATCTTCTTTTAGGCATGGTAGATCTCTCATTATATTCTTCTGATATAACAACTTTAAGGATTTAGAGTTGAGGTGGCCAAATCTTCGATGCCATACCCATGAATCATCAGCTTGCACCTTCATGGCAATGTTGGTAGTATATTTAAAATTTATCGGGAAGCTTCTGTTCCTCGTCTCCATCTTTACTTGAGCTATCTCGACCCTTTTATTAGTGTTATCATAGATTATGCATTTATCTCCTTCAAAGTGAAGGACATAGCCTTTCTCTATCATTTGACCGATGCTCAAGAGATTTTCTTTAAGATTGGGAACTAGTAAGACATCTTTAATGAGTCGTGTACCTTTCTTTGTCTCCACCATGACAGTGCCTTTGCCTTTCGATTCAACGGTAGTACCATTCCCTAGTCGGACCTTCGATTTGACAGAGTCATCAATATCCTTGAAGATGCTCTCATCTTTAGCCATGTGATTGCTGCAACCACTATCCAAGTACCAGGTTCCTTCCTTGTCATCGTTGGAATATATCTTGGGTAGCATAGAAGAGATGTTCTTCACCGTCGTGCTTATTCTGGTCACTCTCATGTTCTTCGACGAAATTAGCATGATGCTTATTTTTACTGTAGCAGTTCTTCTCCACGTGCCCAAATTTCTTACAGTACCAACATTGTGGCTTTCCACGCCATCGACAGTCTTTCTCGGCATGATTTGTTCTTTTGCAGATGCCACATGGAGGATACTCATCTTGATTTTTCTTTGAGAAATTTCTAGAATTCTCTTTGTTTCTAGAATTTTCTCCATTACTCTTGTTTCCTCCATACCCTTTATTTTGAGACCGTAATTTGAGCTTTGATTGAAAGACATTTTCTACCGAGTCTTCGTCATGCCTACTCAATCTTTGCTCATAAGCTTCAAGAGAGCCCATTAGTTCTGTCACAGATAGATTGGACAAATTTTTTGTTTGTTCAATCGTCGTCACGATTGGATCATACTTACGGGGAATAGAAATTAGAATTTTCTCAACAATTCTTTTGTCGAGAATATTTTCCCCGTAGGCTCTCATTTGAGAAACAATTGCTTTTATTTTTGTATAATAGTCTTGTACGGTCTCAGACTCCGATCCTTCATATTTAATAATTCAAACTTACGCCTTAGACTTTGGAGTTTGACGGCACGTACCTTGGCAGTTCCTTGAAACTCCTCCTGTAGTGTACTCCATGCTTCCTTGGCACTAGTAGCTCCCATTATCCTCGGGAAAATAGAGTCACCCACAGCTTGTTGCAAAAAGTATAACGCCTTTGAATCTTTTTGCCTATTTTCCTTCAACTCTTTCTTTTGAGCTGTAGTAAGAGTTGAAGTATCGGCGGGAACGGTAAATCCTTCCTCTACGACTTCCCATAGATCTTGAGAGCAAAAAAATGTCTTCATTTTAATGCTCCAAAAATCATAGTTTTCACCGGAAAAAGTAGGGACTTGAATATTGGATGATGATTGGGTGTTGTTAGCCATCGGCTACAAATTATGAAAATGGTGTAGAGTGACGGTAATAATTTTTAGTAGGTAGTTGGATAGTTTATCTACGCCCAATAGATAATCGAACGTAGCTCTGATACCACTGTTAGTGTTTTAGTAGAGAATAGTAGAAGATGATTGTTTAGTATTAGTTAGAGAGAATGTTGCTGTGGGAGGATTATAACAAATTCTCCAAGTTTATTGAGACTCAATAATTAGTACAATGGCTAGTGGGTTTTCTAGCTTGATACATAATCACAAAGTGGCAAGCCTATATATATAGGCATTAGTTCACCGCCAAACTATGGCGGTTCTTATTTTTTTTTATATTAAGAAACTTCTAGCTCCTATGGTTCTAGAATACTCTTGAGATAAATATCCTATTGTTACATAATCTTGTTTTTTTTTTTTGGCTTAAATGCACGTTACCCCCCTGCAAATATCCCCATTTTTCATTTACCTCCCTGCAAAAATATTTTTTTAAAAAAACACCTTGCAAATATTAAACGTTTCTAGTTACCCCCCTCTATTAACTTTTCTGTTAAAAAAAAGGACGTGGCAAATGGAACGCCACGTCAACACTGCCACGTGGCATACAATCATTAAAATGTATTTTATAAAAAGTCTAGGCTGGGAATTGAACCCAGCAACATTTAACTACTATGCAACTCCTTAACCACTACACCACTAATTCAAGGTGATAATATTCTCACAAAAGTGATATATATCTTCTTCCAGATAAAAAAAACAAACAAAAAAATTACATCATCATCTTCAACAACAGACTGTCATAAATGAATTCATCAACAAAATCAACAACCATGACATAAACGAATTCATCAACAAAAACATATTTGTATTTCTAAAATCAACATAATCGAAATTTGTGTTTCTCAGATTAACAACATAAACGAATTCGAAATTAAGAAGGGGTTTCAATTGGGATTTAGGGTTCAAAGGTTTTCAATTGGGATTTTTCAATTCTGATTGTTTAACAATACAAACGAATCTGAAAACGAAATGGAAACCAAAACGCATAAGCAATGGAAAGCGAAATGGGTTTTGATTTTTCGATCTGGAAAAGGAAAACGATGGAGAACACAAATTGATGGAAAACGCAGATTGGAAACGAAATGGGTTTTGATGATTTTGGATTTACGTTTTTTGATTTACGATAATGGAAGACGAATTGCAGATCTGATGGAGAAGAAGATTAAGATTGGGATTTACGCATATTGATTTTTGTTTCTGGTTGCAGATATGAAGCTTTGATGATGAAGATGAAGAGAATAACAATGTAAATATAATAGAATTGGTGAAATATCACAAGTGTAACATTGGTTCAGTGGTAATTCTCCTTGTGTGTGAATTGGAGGTTGTGAGTTCAAGTCCTATCTCAGCCATTTTCAAGATTTATTTTGAGTGTAACCACACTGCCACGTGGCAGCCATCTATTGGTTGCTGACGTGGCAGTGATGACATAGGGTGTTTACGTGGCGTTCCGTTTGCCACGTCCTTTTTTTTAACAGAAAAGTTAACAGAGGGGGGTAACTAGAAACGTTTAATATTTGCAAGGTGTTTTTTAAAAAAAATATTTTTGCAGGGGGGTAAATGGAAAATAGAGATATTTGCAGGGGGGTAACGTGCATTTAAGCCTTTTTTTTTTTTAAGTATTCTAGAATTATCTATTAGGTGTAGCTTTGAATAGAAATATCTAGAAATTTGTAGCATATTCAACGGGAGGAAAATAGAATTTGTTCACCACTTTTTGCCTGTCAATGATTGGTACTGAGCCATCCTTTTAAGCATTCTCAAGGGAATATTTTCTGTTGGGCCTTTTCTCTCTCTTGCTTCTAATTCCTTCAGCCACGTGATCTGCTGCCATCTTTCCATGATCAATTCCGTTAGCAACGTCTTCATTTTCAACCCTTTGCTCTATTGGAATATTCTCAGCCATAACATATGACTTATGACTATGGTTGACAAAAAACATTGTCTAGTTTTGATTGTCAACAAAAAATTGAAATTGGAATTTGAGTGTCAATAATGACAAAAAAATGACATTATTAAGTTATTATGGCATGACTCAGATTCTATTTAAATAGGAGTACAAAACAATATAATAAGGGATTGTGAGTAGTAACAGTAGTGGTACTAATGTTT
Organism: Astragalus glycyphyllos; assembly: GCA_963573325.1. Classification (NCBI taxonomy): domain Eukaryota; kingdom Viridiplantae; phylum Streptophyta; class Magnoliopsida; order Fabales; family Fabaceae; genus Astragalus; species Astragalus glycyphyllos. The sequence continues at coordinate 3,136,194 of OY754312.1, forward strand.
TTGATGGAGTGCTAAGTATTTCTCTAGAAGACTAATAGTATGTACTGTAATTGGTTTTGTGAAGGTAACAAAGCAGGCGCTTTTGGATACAATAAAAGAAGCAATACCTGAAATGTGGTCAACTGATATGGAAAATGCATGGGGAGAAGCTCATGATCAGCTCGCCATTGCCATCAAAGCTGAAATACATGCCAATACCATCAAAGCCAAATGAGACCTTCCTATTTGACTCTCTTCTATCCAATATTTATGTATTTCCTTTCTTCTTATATCTGCAGTTTCAATAAGATTCTTCGAGTGCGAGTGTTTTCTTTTGTATGAATAAAGTACTTTATGTTGCTATTGGAGTTTACTAAGTTGGAAAGTATTTAGAATCTATAATTCAGGAATTAAAGATTATTGTTTGAAATTGACTCTTGTGAAATTCAAGCCATGCACTCCCTAATATTTATTTATTTACTTATTTTATTTTAGGCTTGTGAAATCTAATCCAAATATTATGATCCCTTCTGGATTGGGACAGGACCCTCTCCATCTCTTTCTATAAACTACAAAAGATCTGATAAATTAAAGTTTTATATTGGTATTAGCTAATAAGTCGTTTAATTAGTCGATTAGTTGATTATTTGTTTTCCTGGTTGATCAAGTATTACTTCGGCTAACTCGCATTGTTGATCAGGCATTTATTACACTGAGAAAGAGACTTTATTTCTTCACTGCAGGTCCCTAGACGGTAGAAGGTTGAACTACTAAACTAAATTTGCATGAAAATAAACGGATTTAATTAATGACAAATTTGCTTGTTAGTAACATTTAATTAACCCCCAAATTTCAACAGAACACCATCTTTTTGTTTCATTCTCTTTTCTTCGCCCTCCTTCTCTCATCGTGCCACCATCCTCTCCATCGTACCACCGTTGTTGCGTCCACTGCGCCACCACAATGCTACCACAAGAGGTCCTAACTACCTCAACTGCATGGAACGACCATCACCAAAGCTTCTCTCTTCTCCTTTTCGCACTTACCACCGCACCACTGCGTTGGACCACCACCAATGTTTCACCACTAGACCACCTTGTTATCGCCTATTTATAGTGCTTCTCCTACGCAAAGTGCTCTATTTTTATTTTATTTTATGATTAATAGAAATATGCTATTTATATAAAGTAATAAAGAAAAAAATATTTAAAAAGAAAGAGTGAGAAGAGTTTAAAATATTAAAAAATTACTTTGGAGCCTCCTGCTAGGAGACTACCAAAGAATTATTAGATAGATAGATAGATTTGTCAAAACTCGCCATGACAAAATATGAAAATAGAAATTTTTTTTTTTACTAAATTACGTTTTTGCTCTTTTATCTTTAACCAAAATTTTAGTTTTGTTTTTTATCTCTTTTTTCTCTCACTTTGGTTCTCTGTTTCGAATTTGTGTCGAAGTGGTCATTTATGTTTGATATGTTTCAGTTTGGTCATTCAATGGGACGAAATGGAAACATATCATACCAATTGAAAGACCAAACAGAAAAATATAAAACATAAAGAACTACTTTAAAACAGATTTAAAACATAAAAAGCTAAAGTGAAAAATAAATAAATAGTCAAACTGAAAGATTGATAAACAATAAAGAACCAAAAAGATAATTTAGCCTATTTTTTTCTTAAAACAATCGACCAAAGCACCCATTTTGTCATAGGAAAATCCCAGAATATTTTAGAAGGTAGCACCGACCGTGTGAACAAATAAATTACCTAGAAGATTCTAATTGTCCATCCAAGGAGGTTGCAAAGTCGAAGTTGTCTGTATCTTCTACTTACAAACAAACTTCACACACTATCCAATATCACTATATAAATAAAAGGACCAAAACCTTGTTTTCATCACTGCCATTCATTCAATTGTGTTGTGTACCAATTCCATTCACCTTCATCTTGATCTTTATTTGTTATTCTGAAACTCAGTCATGGCCAATGAGGTGGTTTTACTAGATTTCTGGCCAAGTCCTTTTGGGATGAGGCTTAGAATAGCTCTTGCTGAAAAGGGTATCAAGTATGAATACAAAGAAGAAGACTTGTGGAACAAGAGCCCTTTTCCCCTATATATGAACCCAATTCACAAGAAAATCCCGGTTTCCATATATATATATATATATATATATATATATATATATATATATATATATATATATTAGGGGGAACACCCGTGTTTTGCACGGGTTGTTCTTATATTTTTATTTAGTTTTATTAGTTTTATTGATTTTATTCATGAAATATATAAAATATTTATATAAATCATGTATATATATAGAATATAGCATAAAATAAATATGAGTTTAATTTTTATACCAAAAAATTATCTATTTAAAGTAATATTATTATATATATATATATATATATATATGCTTTTAATATAAATAATTGTTTATATTTTTTATAAGATTAGATTTTTGAAGATACTATAATTTTATAAAATTGAAATGAATTTTGCAAAGTTCATAAAATAATTTAAAAGAAGAATGTTGAGTTTTAGTACAAAAATAAATGATAAAACTGAGGAGCATCCTAGAGGATCCATTAAAGGTGCCTTTAACAAATATTTTGTTTAGAGAATATTTTACAATAAATTGTAAATTGTATATAAAATTTTATTTTAATTTAAATACTTAATTTAAAATATGGAAAAAAAATCTAAATTTTGAAATTCTTGTATGTATTGAAAGGGGAATATTTCACATTAATATGAATTATTCCTTTAATTTTCATTAAACTTATCAGTTAGAAGAATATGGATTGAAAGATGTAGAGTTTTAATTAATTCATCATATATTTAATTAACTTTTTTTAGTTATTATTGCATAGTTTGATATTTAAATTATGTATTTTTTATATTTATCATTCAAAAAAATTAAAAATAATACCTACTTAATTGAAAGTGCTTTAAATGTTGATGGAAGTGCTTTAAATAACCCGGGACGGGCTGGTTTTGGTGGGCTGATTAGAGATTCTTGCAGGAATTTCTTAAAAGGCTTTTATGGTTCCTTAGGGATTTCAAACATCCTTCATGCGGAACTTATAGTTTTAGTTTGTGGTCTTGAGCTTTGTTGGAGCTTGGGCTATAGGCGTATAGTTTGCCATACAGATTCTCTTTATACAGTTCAGATGGTGGGTAAGGTAAATTCAAATTTTCACAGGTATGGAAATGAAGTAGCATTGCTGAGACATCTTTTGAATCAAGATTGGGAGGTGAATCTTCACCACTCTTTTAGGGAAACTAATTTTTGTGCAGATTTTCTTGCAAAGCTTGGATCTACGTGTGATATTAGTATGCATGGTTCATCTAGAAGTTCCTCCTATTGGACTTAGTGTGCATCTTAATGACAAATTTTGAATTATTGGCATTATAATTAGTATGATTCTAATTTTCCTTGAATCATATTTGAATTATTGGCATTATAATTATGTTTTAAAGTAATTTATTTTAGTGACAAATTTTGGAATTCAACAAATTAGAGCAATTTCTTAAAATTATATTTTCGACTATAAATAGTTGTGTCATGTCAAAACACGGATTAAAACTATACCTATTTCACTTATATTTTAGTAACTCATGAATTTATTGACAACTAAAGAAAGATTAATATTAATATTAAACTTCACTTTCAATGCATAACCGTTACACCAAAAAGAATTTTAAAGACCCGCTCAATATTTTTTAGTTAAAAATATTTATACAATAAATTAGAATATAATCATTCATTTGATCAAGTCTCATATTAAATTAAAAAAAATTCCAACTAATTATATAATAAAAAAGTTACTCAACTTTTTTGCAATTTTTGGTTAGAACGTAAGGTATTGATCAATTTTTTTTAATGATTTAATTATATCATATATATATATAATAAATAATTAATATTAATAAAAATAATAATTTAGATACACCAAAAGGCAACTAAAATCAAAACAATAAGTAATGAGTTAAGAGTAACCAATAAGAGAGAAAGATTTTTAAAATAAAAAAAGAATACAAACTGACAATTCAAGAGTCAAATTTATTACATATTATATTATACTTAAACATTCGATAGTTGTTATCATCAACTTCTATACTCCCATAAGAAAATATCTTTTTCATATAATAAAAAAATACCTAATTAAACTTTAAGGTATTAGGTATATGGGTCCCCTCTCTTATATGTCCTTCATCTAGCTCATTCCTAGCCGATGTGGGACTAACCACTCACACTTGAATTTTCAACAGGCAATTATTTGCTTTCATTAACATTAAAGTATCCATTATACACACCGCGAAACACCGTGTTATTAAATGACTAACACCAACTTTCAGCGGCCGCATTTCACGGTGTTTCGCCGTGTGTCCCTGCCGACTGCAAGAGACCTCTGATTTATGAAAAGAAAGAACTGATTATTAGTGTAGAGCACGTAGGAATCTCATTTTATATTGATCTCCTTGGTCAATTTTTATCATTGGATAGAAAAGAAAATAAATAGTTTGAGCATTTTTTTCATGCCTTTCTTAATAAATCAAATCAGTTAGAATATCTATCTCTAGCTAAGTAATGTTTATATGCTGGGGAGCTTCAAAAGTTATTTACTTGGACACCATCGTATTAACTCAAAGGATTTTAAGAGAAGTGTTTGGTCAGTGTGGTAATGTTATATTAGTTATTGCCTTTTTCTTTAATTTAAGACATGGCCAGGAAGATATATGTTTGTATTTGAAATTTGTATCCGAGACTAATGATGATCCTAAATACTCTCTATTGATTTCTTTTCAGGTATAACATCACTCTTAGTTTTCCTGGAAGCTGATCATTGGCAATGAGCAATATAAAGCTAGGTGTGGAAGTTGTGGATGCTCACGACCTTATGCCCAAAGATGGACAGGGCTCGTGTAGCTAGTGCTTTTGTTGAACTTCATTTTGACAATCAACAGTTTCGGAGAACTACTAAAGAAAAAGATCTGGATCCTGTTTGGAATGAGAAATTTTACTTCATCAATACTGATCCAAGCAAATTACCGAGCCTCACGCTTGATGCCCGTGTCTACCATTATAATAACAAAAGCAATAATTCCAAGGTCTTCCTTGGTAAGGTCCGTCTTACCGAAACCTCATTTGTCCCATATTCTGATGCTGCTGTTTTACGCTACCCTCTTGAAAAGAAATTCACTTTTTCCCGTGTAAAAGGAGAGCTTGGTTTGAAGGTATTTGTTACAAATGACCCTTCTATAAGATCCCCCAAAGGATGCATGGGATGAAATCTGGACTTCATCCAAAAGCCATCCATGCATATGCTGGTTCTTTTCCTCCAGTTGACTATGCTACGCTCATATTTAGAGATGGAGTAGTAAATTTGATATATTTCTAATTATAGCATTTTTGTCGACTCAAGCATGGATAAAATCATTAAATTACTCCATTATGGATGATTGGAGACAATGGCATACAAATGGCCAAGTTGCAGGCTATTTTTATTTGGTTGAAGGACATCAAACGATTTCTTTGGTTGGTGCCTGATAATAGCAGACTTTCTAGTTCTCTCAGCATCTTTGTTTAGACTGCCTTAATACAAGTTGTGGATCAAGGCGATGCTGTATGATCAGCTTTTTTACACACAACTTTTCTGTCAAGTTGTTATGAACAGCATTATCGGAGTTGCTCTAAACCTGGTTAGTTGTTCATGAGGTTTGTTGACCAGTTGTTACCTGTATTCATGTAATGCAAAGCTGAGAAGTTTTTCATGTCATGCAAATAAATAAGACGATGAAAAGAGCTAAAATTTAGGACCATCAGTGAAATGGATTCAATTCTTGTGTCTAATTTTGATGTCCCAATCACGTTTCCTTAATGAAATAGATTAACAAGCAAAATTTCATCAAGCTATTGCCAAATGAGTAAGGAGATGCTCAAAATTCCAGATTGAGGCCGATTGAAGGCTTGACCTCATTGGCGATCTGTCGCTGCAGTAACCAACAGTCGACGCATTGAGCAACATCTACGGCCCAAATTGCAGCGGAGCCAACACAACAAGCAAAGTCAAGGTAGAGATCCACATGACCTGGGCGGAGATTGCACACTTAGATCGAACAGCGCGGATATCGCCCTTCCTCTCACGCACCACCATCTGACACCTATAAATACCCTGGCATTTATTGCAATAGGTACGCATTCTTAGCAACTGGGAAAACATTGATTGATGTGCAAAAAGGAGAACTAACCATGAAAGTAAATGATCAAGAGGTGAAATTCAATGTAATGAATTTTCTGAAATATCCTGCAGAGGAGAGTGAAGAATGTTCAGCAATCATCTCTCTTGATCAACTGATGCAGAAGCAATTCCACAAACAACATGATCATCTGATGAATGCTCTAGCATCCAGTGCTCCTGCCTTGATAGAAGAAGAAATTGAAGAAAAACATCCTCCACAAAATAAGCTTAAATTTTTTTCAGAAAATGAGAATTGTTATCCCAAATGCTTATTGGTTGGGGCATGGAATCACTTGCTTCCCTATGTCAAATACATGGGATTTCTAACAAAAAGAAGAAAGAGGAAGGATGATATTTTCTTCTTGTCCTATTATCCACCCTAACTTAGGTTTTGAATGACAAGTCTAGCTAAAGACTATAAAATAAGCGCTACTGGGAGGCAACCCAGATTTTTAGGACTAGTTGTGTTTTGTGTGTTTTTGTTTTTACTTTTGCAGGTGTGAATGAGTGTTCTTGTGCAGATGCTGTCAATTATGCAGAATTCTGATGCAGTAGCACAATGTGCAGCTGCATTAGTGGCTGAAGATATCTGCCACAAGACTTAGTCAGGCTGAAGACTCTTAAATCAAGCGCTTATGGGAGGCAACCCATGATTTTGAAGTATTAATTATGTTAGTTTTAATTTATGTTTTCAAGTGTTTTGTATGAAAACAGGTTAAGGGAATTCCCAGTGCAGCTGCACTGCATGTACCTGCACTATCAAAATTTCAGTGTTCCTGCATCAAACTCCACAACACACTTGGGTGAAAATTTAGATGTTGAGAAGAATGTTGCAGAGCAACCTGATGCAGGTGCACCTGAAGCAACTGCATCCACCACTGATGTACCTGATGCAACTGCATCCAAACCTGAGGAGCCCAAAAAGAAGAGACAGAAGGTGAAGCATTCTACAGTGAGGTCTAGCTTAAAGCTAAGGAGTGTGGCATCAAAACAGTAACTATATTTGAATGTTGTTAACTATTTTTTAATTATGCTTTTATATTTTGCATTATGATATTTTGTGAACTAATCCTCCTCCCATGGTTTTTATTTTTAAAGAGCAGTGAGGACACTGCTCAACTTTAAGTTGGGGGGAGAAGTTAACTTATCATATTATGCATATGTGTTTAACTATAGTATGTGTGTCTGCTTTGATATATGTTTGTTCTTATATATGTTTGATATATGTTGTTCTTATATATGTTTGATATATGTTGTTCTTATAGATGTTTGTTTTTATGAGTGTCTACATGTTTAAATGTGTGTTAGGATTTGATAGATTTGAAGCATGATCAGCTTAGAAATCTTTTTCACAATGCATCTCTTTGAACTGATTTTTAATGATGAAAGGAAGAAAAAGAAAAGAAGCCTTGTTTTTCCTCAAATGACCAATTTTATTATTACTTTAACACATCAAAGCTGAGTTTTGAAAAGAACCTTGCTATTTAAAGAGCTATCTGATGCAAGAGGAAATTTTAGAAAGCTAAGGTCAAGACTAAATTTTTACTAAAAATATAGAAGAGCATAAAGAATTAAGTTTGGGGGAGTTTCCATGAATACTAAGGCAAAGTATGAGGAACTTAAAGTAGTAAATGTCATAGGTTATCAAAAGCTACTACAAAAAGTGTCAAATTGTTGTAAATAGCTATACTTACCTGAGTCATTAAACTGAACCTGTTCCAATAGTGCATTTGGTTTGTAAAAGAAAAAAGAAAAAAAAATACAAAAGAAAGAAAAAGAAGAAACGAAAAGCAAACCAAAGAAAAAAGTATGCATAAGGAGGTCAGTGAGGAGGGCAGTATATGCTATAAGTCTGGAAATGTAGTATCAAGTGCACCTGCACTCAAGTGCATCTGCACCGTTGCAAAAAGTTCAGTGCATCTGCAACTTGGTGCATCTGCACCAAAAGGAAATAACCACAAAAAAAAGAGTAGTGCATTGACTCAATAGTTTTGAAATACTCAAGTCAAAGCCCTTTGTTGTGCTTAGAGCCCCCCAATGCTTGAGGAAGTTGTTAGTCTAGTCTATATTTTGAAACATCTTTGTTTTGACCGAACGTAATCTAAATTTTTCAAAGGCTAGGAGAAACTTACTTTTGGAACTGATTGAATCTCAGTGGGGCACACACTCACACAAATGAGTTTTAATAGCTTTGGATGTTTTGGAATTCAAAGGCACAAAGACAAAAGTTTCTGAAAAATGAGTTGCATTTATTGAAAATCATTCTGTGAAAGAGATATGAGCTAATCTGTTCTTCTTAATTCTAGAAATCTTATTTATGTTTTCTTTTTGTCATTGCTTGAGGACAAGCAACGATTTAAGTTTGGGGGTGTGATAACTCTATTTTATATAGAGTTATATACGCATCTAAACCTAAATAATTGTTTAGAATCAAGTACAATATGTGTTAAATATAGTAGTATGAATAAAATAAACAACATTCAAGGTTTATACTCATGACTTAGCATTTTGTATATATATTGGTATGTTTGATGTGTTTGTTCAGTGCACCTGCAGTTGATGCATCTGCACCGGAAAACAGGCAGTGCATCTGCACTAGATGCACCTGCACCAGATTACCACAGTGCAACCAAATTTAGTGCATCTGCACCATCCTACACCAAAGACAGAATTACTCCACAATGGAAGCACCTCAATTCATACCATGGCATAAATATCTCTATGACATCATGCTTAGTCACAAGTCACATGGAGGCACCATGGCAACTTGCAAAAGGATGCACCTGCATCGCATGCAGCTGCACTACATGCAGCTGCACCATCCTGAAAGGGAGGAAAAATGCCAACACCGGAAGCACCTCAAACTCAAAGAAGATAAAGACACCACAAGATGACATCATAATTGGTCACAAATCACATGGGTCACACGGGAACCTTTCAAAGGAGGTGCCTACAATATATGACCATTTGAAGAGTCATCTTATAAAGGACACATGGCTACACCTAATTGGACCATTCTTTGCACTTGAGTGAAAAACTCAAATGGCATCATCAACTTCTGAAAAGTAACCATGGTTAAGTTAACTTTGTCTCCAAGCAAACCCTCACTTGAAGGAAATCTCAAGGCCTATATAAAGGACTCAACTCTTCACTTGAAAAATATATATAGATTTTTACATACTTACTTCTTGTTCTTTCTATTTTAGTTTTTTATAGTTTTCAAAGTTTAATTTTCTTGTAGTTTCATAGTGTTAGTTTGAGAGGAAGGTGAGAGGAAATTGACAACTTCTATCTCCACTCCTTCAAAGAGCTAATAGTTGCAAGAAATTAGTTGTAAGCAAATATATGCAAGAGTTTTCCATTTGTTACTATTTTGAATCCTCTTGTACTTTTCTTCATTGCAATATGTTTTCATTCAAATATATTTGCTTTATCATGTCCAACATGAGCTAAATCTCTTAAGTTGGGATGTTCTAACTTTCCAATGATCTTTTGAGGAAAGTTATTGTGTTTTCAAGTGGTGTGCACTTTAGTTCTTGTGTTTAAATTCTTAATCTTGTTTAAAGGTTGATCACTTAGAACAAGTAGAGTTATATTCACTTAATTGGCTTATAACTAGAAATCAAGAACTAAGTAAGGATAAGTGTTTAATAAAGCTTTTTGTTAAACTAGTTTTAATGAAGTTAGCTTGTTAATTCCATGTTAATTCCTAACCTTAGGTTAACATAGTCCTTACAAGAGTGTAGTAAGATCTTAAGATACAAGAGTGTACTTATTTAGCAAATTGGATTATCTGTAAGGGGGCGAGAGAGGCACTGACAACCCTACTCTTTACCGCAAAAAAACAGGATCATAAGAGCTTGTAACGAAACTCTGAAGAAAGTAGCTGACCAGCACACACTGATGCAGCTGCACCAAGTGCAACTGCACCACAAGAAAACACAATACACTCAAAAGCGATTTAGCTTGTGAAGACATCTCAACTTTCATTCTCAACTGATTTCTTACACAATTTACTTGCTTTCTGTTTATTTATTTTCATTTCAACTTCAACCAAAACCCAAAAATCTGAATAGTGTAGTTGCACTAATTTGCATTTCTTTACAATAACATATAAGAGTTAATTCAATCTCTGTGGGTTCGATCTTTTATACTATAACTTGTGACTGTGTATACTTGCACACGTATTTTCACACACCAAGTTTTTGGCGCCGTTGCCGGGGATTGTCATTAATTTTTGTTGTTTTAAAGATAGTAGATTAGTGTTTATTTTCTGTTTTGTTATTCTGGTATTTTGTTTTTCTGTGCAGAAACAGGTGCTGTTACACCTAGTGCATCTGCACTAGCTTATGCCCAGAGACAAACCACCAGAATTTGAGTTTAATCCAGAGATAGAAAGACAGTTTAGAAGGTTGCGAAAACTCCAGAAACAAAAACTTCAAAGTTGCAGCAATACCATGTCTCAACAAGGTGAAGGAGAAGGCTCAAGACCAGCCTCAGTCAGAGGTGGTCCTAGATCACAAAGAGATGCTGAAGCAGATCACAATCAATTCATTCACATGGGACCAATAGGTATGATTAATGATAGAGATAGACCTATGAGAGATTATACTATGTTTGATCATCAAAACATGCAAACAAGCATAGCAAGACCTCACATAGAGGCTGTCCATTTTGAATTTAAACCCATGATGTTTCAAATGTTGCAAACAATTGGTCAATATGGTGGACATCCTCATGAGGATCCCCATGAACATTTAAAACAGTTTTTAGAAATTTGTAGTAACTTTATCATTCCTGGTGTTAGTGAAGATGCATTTAGATTTAAGTTATTTCCATATTCTTTGAAAGATAAGGCTAAATCTTGGTTAAATTCATTGGAGCCTAATTCTATTCATTCATGGAATGAAATGGCTGAAAAGTTTTTGTCAAAATATTTCCCACCTATCAAAAATGCCAGAATGAGAAATGATATTACATCTTTTAGACAAAAAGACCAAGAATCATTGTTTGAAGCATGGGAAAGATGGAAAGAACTTTTAAGAAAATGTCCACACCATGGCCTTCCAGTCATTATTCAGATGGAAACATTTTATAATGGTTTGGAATCACAAACTAGAATAATGCTTGATGCATCATCTGGTGGTGTATTGTTAAATCTGTCTTATAATGAAGCATGTGAATTGATTGATAGAATTGCTACTAATAGTTCTAGTTGGCCTACTGAGAGGGTAAGTGCCCAAAAGAAATCATCAGGGGTACATGAAATTAGTGAAATATCAGCCCTATCTGCTCAAGTAGCCTCACTAGCAAACATGTTCAAAAACTTCACCACAACCAGTGCAACTGCATCTAGTGCAGCTGCACCAGTAGAGAACACTGCAGCATCAATAGAACAAGCCCCTCTAGGAACAGTAAGTTGTGTCTATTGTGGAAGAGGTCACCTTTATGAGGAATGTCCTAGCAACCCTGTCTCTGTAAATTATGTAAGTTATAATAGGAATAACAACCCTTACCCAAACACCTACAATCCAGATTGGAACAATCACTCAGATTTCTGGTGGGGGAACAATACTAGTGCACCTGCACCAAGTGCAACTGCACCAACCCTTCCACCAGGATTTCAATCTCAGAACTACCAAAGGCCACAACAACAACAACAACAACAACCTGCTACTGATAACTCTATAGAGGGTTTGCTCAAATCTTTCATTAGTGAAACTAGAACAGCTAGGCAAGCCCAAAATGCATCAATCAAAAATTTGGAGAATCAGGTAGGTCAGTTAGCAACTGCTCTGTATCAAAGACCAACAGGTGCATTACCATCCAATACAGAAGCAAGTCCATCTCAGAGGCCAGGTAAGGAACAGGTGAAAGCTATCTCTCTCAGAAATGGGAAAGATCTTGCAGAACCTTATGAGAATGAAGGTACAGGTAAGGGAGAAAAAAATAAAAATGAAAAAAGTTCTCAAAATGCAGAAGCACCTGATGCATCTGCATCACATGAAGTTCCAACTCCAAGGTTAGTTTCTGAATATCCTCCTCCTCCTTTTCCTCAAAGATTAAAAAAGGCACATGAGGAGAAGCAATTCAGTAAGTTTTTAGATGTTTTAAAACAATTGCATATCAATGTTCCCTTAATTGAAGCATTGCAACAAATGCCTAATTATGCTAAATTCATGAAAGATGTTCTTTCAAAAAGAAAAAGATTAGGTGAATTTGAAACTGTTGCTTTGTCAAAAGAATGTAGTTTGATTTTGCAAAACAAAATTCCAAGAAAATTAAAAGATCCAGGTAGCTTTACAATTCCATTTTCAATAGGTAATTACTATACAGGTCGTGCATTGTGTGATTTAGGAGCAAGCATCAACTTGATGCCTAAATCAGTCTTTACACAACTAGGAATTGGTAATGCTAAACCTACAACTGTAACTTTGTCACTAGCAGATAGGTCAATAGCTTATCCAGAAGGAATCATTGAAGATGTACTGGTAAAGGTTGACAAATTTATATTTCCTGCAGATTTTGTTATCCTTGACTTTGTTGCAGATGAAGATGTACCAGTGATTCTTGGAAGACCATTCTTAGCAACTGGGAAAACATTGATTGATGTGCAAAAAGGAGAACTAACCATGAAAGTAAATGATCAAGAGGTGAAATTCAATGTAATGAATTTTCTGAAATATCCTGCAGAGGAGAGTGAAGAATGTTCAGCAATCATCTCTCTTGATCAACTGATGCAGAAGCAATTCCACAAACAACATGATCATCTGATGAATGCTCTAGCATCCAGTGCTCCTGCCTTGATAGAAGAAGAAATTGAAGAAAAACATCCTCCACAAAATAAGCTTAAATTTTTTTCAGAAAATGAGAATTGTTATCCCAAATGCTTATTGGTTGGGGCATGGAATCACTTGCTTCCCTATGCCAAATACATGGGATTTCTAACAAAAAGAAGAAAGAGGAAGGATGATATTTTCTTCTTGTCCTATTATCCACCCTAACTTAGGTTTTGAATGACAAGTCTAGCTAAAGACTATAAAATAAGCGCTACTGGGAGACAACCCAGATTTTTAGGACTAGTTGTGTTTTGTGTGTTTTTGTTTTTACTTTTGCAGGTGTGAATGAGTGTTCTTGTGCAGATGCTGTCAATTATGCAGAATTCTGATGCAGTAGCACAATGTGCAGCTGCATTAGTGGCTGAAGATATCTGCCACAAAACTTAGTCAGGCTGAAGACTCTTAAATCAAGCGCTTATGGGAGGCAACCCATGATTTTGAAGTATTAATTATGTTAGTTTTAATTTATGTTTTCAAGTGTTTTGTATGAAAACAGGTTAAGGGAATTCCCAGTGCAGCTGCACTGCATGTACCTGCACTATCAAAATTTCAGTGTTCCTGCATCAAACTCCACAACACACTTGGGTGAAAATTTAGATGTTGAGAAGAATGTTGCAGAGCAACCTGATGTAGGTGCACCTGAAGCAACTGCATCCACCACTGATGTACCTGATGCAACTGCATCCAAACCTGAGGAGCCCAAAAAGAAGAGACAGAAGGTGAAGCATTCTACAGTGAGGTCTAGCTTAAAGCTAAGGAGTGTGGCATCAAAACAGTAACTATATTTGAATGTTGTTAACTATTTTTTAATTATGCTTTTATATTTTGCATTATGATATTTTGTGAACTAATCCTCCTCCCATGGTTTTTATTTTTAAAGAGCAGTGAGGACACTGCTCAACTTTAAGTTGGGGGGAGAAGTTAACTTATCATATTATGCATATGTGTTTAACTATAGTATGTGTGTCTGCTTTGATATATGTTTGTTCTTATATATGTTTGATATATGTTGTTCTTATATATGTTTGATATATGTTGTTCTTATAGATGTTTGTTTTTATGAGTGTCTACATGTTTAAATGTGTGTTAGGATTTGATAGATTTGAAGCATGATCAGCTTAGAAATCTTTTTCACAATGCATCTCTTTGAACTGATTTTTAATGATGAAAGGAAGAAAAAGAAAAGAAGCCTTGTTTTTCCTCAAATGACCAATTTTATTATTACTTTAACACATCAAAGCTGAGTTTTGAAAAGAACCTTGCTATTTAAAGAGCTATCTGATGCAAGAGGAAATTTTAGAAAGCTAAGGTCAAGACTAAATTTTTACTAAAAATATAGAAGAGCATAAAGAATTAAGTTTGGGGGAGTTTCCATGAATACTAAGGCAAAGTATGAGGAACTTAAAGTAGTAAATGTCATAGGTTATCAAAAGCTACTACAAAAAGTGTCAAATTGTTGTAAATAGCTATACTTACCTGAGTCATTAAACTGAACCTGTTCCAATAGTGCATTTGGTTTGTAAAAGAAAAAAGAAAAAAAAATACAAAAGAAAGAAAAAGAAGAAACGAAAAGCAAACCAAAGAAAAAAGTATGCATAAGGAGGTCAGTGAGGAGGGCAGTATATGCTATAAGTCTGGAAATGTAGTATCAAGTGCACCTGCACTCAAGTGCATCTGCACCGTTGCAAAAAGTTCAGTGCATCTGCAACTTGGTGCATCTGCACCAAAAGGAAATAACCACAAAAAAAAGAGTAGTGCATTGACTCAATAGTTTTGAAATACTCAAGTCAAAGCCCTTTGTTGTGCTTAGAGCCCCCCAATGCTTGAGGAAGTTGTTAGTCTAGTCTATATTTTGAAACATCTTTGTTTTGACCGAACGTAATCTAAATTTTTCAAAGGCTAGGAGAAACTTACTTTTGGAACTGATTGAATCTCAGTGGGGCACACACTCACACAAATGAGTTTTAATAGCTTTGGATGTTTTGGAATTCAAAGGCACAAAGACAAAAGTTTCTGAAAAATGAGTTGCATTTATTGAAAATCATTCTGTGAAAGAGATATGAGCTAATCTGTTCTTCTTAATTCTAGAAATCTTATTTATGTTTTCTTTTTGTCATTGCTTGAGGACAAGCAACGATTTAAGTTTGGGGGTGTGATAACTCTATTTTATATAGAGTTATATACGCATCTAAACCTAAATAATTGTTTAGAATCAAGTACAATATGTGTTAAATATAGTAGTATGAATAAAATAAACAACATTCAAGGTTTATACTCATGACTTAGCATTTTGTATATATATTGGTATGTTTGATGTGTTTGTTCAGTGCACCTGCAGTTGATGCATCTGCACCGGAAAACAGGCAGTGCATCTGCACTAGATGCACCTGCACCAGATTACCACAGTGCAACCAAATTTAGTGCATCTGCACCATCCTACACCAAAGACAGAATTACTCCACAATGGAAGCACCTCAATTCATACCATGGCATAAATATCTCTATGACATCATGCTTAGTCACAAGTCACATGGAGGCACCATGGCAACTTGCAAAAGGATGCACCTGCATCGCATGCAGCTGCACTACATGCAGCTGCACCATCCTGAAAGGGAGGAAAAATGCCAACACCGGAAGCACCTCAAACTCAAAGAAGATAAAGACACCACAAGATGACATCATAATTGGTCACAAATCACATGGGTCACACGGGAACCTTTCAAAGGAGGTGCCTACAATATATGACCATTTGAAGAGTCATCTTATAAAGGACACATGGCTACACCTAATTGGACCATTCTTTGCACTTGAGTGAAAAACTCAAATGGCATCATCAACTTCTGAAAAGTAACCATGGTTAAGTTAACTTTGTCTCCAAGCAAACCCTCACTTGAAGGAAATCTCAAGGCCTATATAAAGGACTCAACTCTTCACTTGAAAAATATATATAGATTTTTACATACTTACTTCTTGTTCTTTCTATTTTAGTTTTTTATAGTTTTCAAAGTTTAATTTTCTTGTAGTTTCATAGTGTTAGTTTGAGAGGAAGGTGAGAGGAAATTGACAACTTCTATCTCCACTCCTTCAAAGAGCTAATAGTTGCAAGAAATTAGTTGTAAGCAAATATATGCAAGAGTTTTCCATTTGTTACTATTTTGAATCCTCTTGTACTTTTCTTCATTGCAATATGTTTTCATTCAAATATATTTGCTTTATCATGTCCAACATGAGCTAAATCTCTTAAGTTGGGATGTTCTAACTTTCCAATGATCTTTTGAGGAAAGTTATTGTGTTTTCAAGTGGTGTGCACTTTAGTTCTTGTGTTTAAATTCTTAATCTTGTTTAAAGGTTGATCACTTAGAACAAGTAGAGTTATATTCACTTAATTGGCTTATAACTAGAAATCAAGAACTAAGTAAGGATAAGTGTTTAATAAAGCTTTTTGTTAAACTAGTTTTAATGAAGTTAGCTTGTTAATTCCATGTTAATTCCTAACCTTAGGTTAACATAGTCCTTACAAGAGTGTAGTAAGATCTTAAGATACAAGAGTGTACTTATTTAGCAAATTGGATTATCTGTAAGGGGGCGAGAGAGGCACTGACAACCCTACTCTTTACCGCAAAAAAACAGGATCATAAGAGCTTGTAACGAAACTCTGAAGAAAGTAGCTGACCAGCACACACTGATGCAGCTGCACCAAGTGCAACTGCACCACAAGAAAACACAATACACTCAAAAGCGATTTAGCTTGTGAAGACATCTCAACTTTCATTCTCAACTGATTTCTTACACAATTTACTTGCTTTCTGTTTATTTATTTTCATTTCAACTTCAACCAAAACCCAAAAATCTGAATAGTGTAGTTGCACTAATTTGCATTTCTTTACAATAACATATAAGAGTTAATTCAATCTCTGTGGGTTCGATCTTTTATACTATAACTTGTGACTGTGTATACTTGCACACGTATTTTCACACACCAAGGCCCAAGCGACCCAAGCAAGGACTTGGGCCTAAAAAAGTAAAATTTGTTATCAAGGAAAAGGGGTCTCCGTTTTACTCGCAAGGCAACATAAGTATAATGACATAGTCTAGCCCAATTGGTTAATGTCAGCACCATTTTATTAAGTATGTGCAAGTTGCAGAATTTTTGTACATTTCCAATTAAATAGAGCTTACTAGTTAGATATATGTACAATTCAAAGTAAGTTATGTTGTGCAAGTCGTAATTTAAAAAGTATATGAACAAACTTTATCTTAATTGCATTTTATATGGTCTCGTTATTAGTATATAAAAAAAATTCACTAAAATATAAGGGTCTCATTTTCGAAGTTCGTTTTAGGCCTCACTTAGTGTTGGGCCGCCCTACGAAGTTCAAACGTGGTTCGAGCTTGTCTGGTTCTCAAATCTGACTCTCCCTCAATCGTACGATTAGCAACTAAACTCAAGTCAAGCTTGAAGCTACTCTGCCTAGCTTCAACGGTGAACCAAAATTGTTTCTCCCTGGGCTGTAAATTCTTTATTTGCCCTGCATATAAATGACCTCATCACCAACCTAAGAACTTAGAGAATACGTTTGGCCTTCTGTTGTAATTCTCGGCAAGTATTTTTGGGAACAGAAGCAGCAATTCGTTGGAGCTAACTCGTTGAGGTGTGTTTTTCAAATTTCATTGTCATAGTGAATATCTCTGTTTCAAATTTCAAATTTCGTTGGGGCTGGATTGTTGGAAGGTATGATGGGTGTGGTCTGCACACATGTGAGGGTGTTGGTGAGTTAAAATGGGTGTTAAATGGTAAGAGGCTCAACCCTCCACCAAAGTTACTATAATGCCCTCCTCTCATTAGTTATATCATTAGGATTAAAAGGTTATTTTACCTCTAAATGACAAAATAGAGAGAGACTTGCAAAAAAAAAAATCATCAGTTGCAGCTTGCCTAGGGCTGGATTCGAATCCAAGACCTTGGTTACACTGGAAGAGCCCCCTACCATCTCATCCAAGTGCTTTACCATCTCATCCAAGTGCTCTTGGGTTCAAAATAAAATAATTAGTCTTTGATAGCGTTTACTAATTTTTGAGTATAAACAAAATTAAATAATTAGTATATACACATGTAGTATTTTTTTGTTTATTTAATGAAAGTTTAAGTTGAGACCCTTTGTCAAAAAAGCAAGTTTACATTAAACATTGTAATTTTAAGTTGTATTTCACTTTAAATAATTTTCTCTAATTGTAATTTTAATTTAGATATTTTATATGCTTATTTACATTTTTTGTTGTCTATTTTATCAAATTTTAAAATTGATTTTAAGTTGGTACCCATTTTGGTAATTTTACACTCAAAATCACTTTTAATCTAATCTATCCAAACGACAATGATTGGGGAAAATCACTTTTTTGGTAAATGTATCAAAAAAAATCACGTTACATTCAATTCACTTTTATTAAATTCAATTTTGCAAACTCAATTCTCATTCTGCCAAACCAAACATACATATATACTAAGTGTATGTTTGGTTTTGCGTCAGCAAAAAATAAACGCACATTTGCTCTGTTAGGCATAATTTTTCTCATGGATTCGGTGTTTGGGTTGCAACAAGGGGAATCAATTATGTAGTCGGAAATTAATTTTAGGTGAAGCTGGAAATTGAAATTCCACGATAGATAAGAATAATTGATTTTGCCTTTGCAGTTAATTTTAAATTGAAGTTAATATTTGTAGCTTTTGCCAAAACTTTTTTTTATACTGAAATTTATTGTTTAACTTACTTTTACATTAAAATATCCAATCACAAATCATTTTACATTCAATTCATTTTTAATCAAATTCAATTCATTTACAAATAATTTTCGCTACTGCAAACCAAACATAGACTCTGTTTTTACTTTTTAGACAATAAAAAAGTGTGTGTGTGTGTGGTGGTGTGGTGTGGGGGGACCATTACCAAAGCATATGCTTTTTGTTGTTCTTTAAATACATGATTTGAGTCTGGTAAAGTAATTGTCATGGGAAGAGGGAAGCAATTTTTAAAGCACAAACTATGTCACTTCATTCATTAGAATCCAACTGGGCTACCTTTTTTCCTTTGCCAAACCTTTTTTTTTGGGTACATTCCTTTGCCTAACCTTTATCCTTATTTTCTGCAAACTATGTCACTTCATTTATAGTTTATTACTCCCTCCGTCTCATATTAAGTGTCTTGTTTGTCATTTTTCTTTGTCTCAAATTATCTGTCACTTTAGAATCTCAATACAACATTCATTATTACTTTCCAACAATACTGTTACTTTAGATTATCAATAACCGTGCCTTTGCACCAACCAAGAAAAGTGTAAGGGTGTTTTAGTCCTACCACATTTTTTTACCATAAAATTTAGCATACCCAACCATTTTCTTAATACCCGTGCATAATCTTAAACGACACTTAATATGAGACGGAGGGAGTAAAACACAAAATCTAATAATTCATCATCACGAGATTACTAATTTGCATTTATAAAATTCAATTTCAAAAAATGTCTCACATTCAGAACATATAAATGAAAATATATGAACAGGTGCCGAGGATGGGAAGGTGCATAATTTTCCCACCATGGGAAGATTCCAGTTTGACCCACTATAGGCAGTACTTCCTGTTTTTAAGTGACTTTTAAAAATGACCACCTGATTTGACTGAGACTTAACAACAAACAAAACGAGGCAAAAAAACGGTCCTAGGATTAAAAAAAAAAAAATTCCAATATAATACAGTTTTTTAATTATATACCAAACTAGCACACTTTTTTTTCAGTTGAGAAGTCTCAACCCCCCATAGAGACTTCTCAACATGTTTTTTTTTAAATTTTAATATTATTAATAATACAAATTATTTATTTATATATACTAAATAATTTTAAAACAATTTTATATAAAAATACCTAAATTAATTAATCCCTAAATTAAAATATAAGCACACAATTAAATTAAAAATTTATACAGATCATTATTATGAATTATAATTTAATTACGTAAATACTTACGAAAAAAATTAAGAGAATAAAAATTGGAACATAATATAATATAGATAAAAGACAGAAATAAACATCAAATTATTCGTTCAACACAATAATAGAAATACAAGAATAGAAATACAATAATAGAAATACATCATCGAAAGTAATGGAACCAAACATTTATTGGTAGTGCTCATCAGACCGCTGGACGATTCAACCGACGGCTGATCTCATTGGCTGAAATAGTGGTTTGAACGCACAACTCGATACCGCGTCTTTGAGTATAAGGGTAAAACCTCTCATGCAGCTCAAACATGTGTCGAACGTGTCGGTCAGTCGTGATAGTGTACGGGCACCACCGAATACGATTATCTACGTGGAGCCGGGGGCAGCGATAAATGATACGAGTGATCGTTTGCTCCTCACCCTCCAGTTGCGCCTGTGCCGTACATCCTTCACGCAATTTGGCGAATGTGGTGTTGTTAGGAAGCCTGGTATAAATGTCGTTTGGACCCATAAAAAAGACACCATCTTCTTCCCTGTGCATAACACTGGCCTGACAGTGAAGTGTACAGAAGTGGTTGATGACTCTTTGCGGTATGACTTGTTGTGGTGGGGGTGGGGGTGGTCGCAGAAGATGAAGGATTTCTTCCGGAGTGCGTGTTGTGTCCACATACAACTCCAAAAGACTACGTCCCATTGGAACGTTAGCATGGGCTTCCATCATTGCGCGCACGTCGTCGTCGCTTTGGATCTCCATGGAAGAATAATGGAAAGTACCGTCATCGGAACAATTGTACTTTCTGTAACGGATATGAGCCACGTCTTTACGCCACCCCCCCTCTGGCCGTATCTTCCTCTCAGCCTTCTCCTTGAGTTGGGCGAATGTGATGTCCTTATTCATCCTACATAAGATATGATTACGACAACGAAAAACAACACCATGTTCATCGGTGGTTACAGTTCCATTGTGATGAAGTGCGGTTAGGAATTTGTCATTTGAGTACTGGGTTAGGCACAACTGCCATTCCATTTCAGTGGTTTGGGAAGAACTAGAGAAAAGAAGATTAATCAGAAATATAGGTTGTGGGTAAACTGTTGGTGTGAATTTGGGTGTAATGTGAGAATGTATTTATAATATGGGTGATTGTATGTAAGCCGTTGATTTTGGATGATCTTAACCGTTGATTTTAGGGTTTAGTGTCGGCAAAATCTAGGCCGTTAAATAGTGTCGGCAAAATCTAGGCCGTCAAGAGTGCACTCTGCACAATGCACGCTTTAACAGTGCACTCTGCACCATGCACACTGTAACAGTGCACTCTGCACAATGCATACTTTAACATAAATTAAATATAGAAAGAAATCAACACATTTATTTTCATTGATAAAAAAACTCTTGACATAGAATGAAGACAAGATTACAACATTCGAACAACTTAGTATGAATATAATACTTAATTATCCCATTGTTCTACATTTTGGTTAGGGCAATTGTTTCGGTTATGCCCCTCATTTCTACAAAGACCACATCTCTTAGTGCGATTAGTCCTTTCTGTTTGATCCATCTCAGTACGGATACGAGTAGAATTTGGGCGACCCTTTTTTTCTCTTCGCATATTTGGATCATGTTGCAATTCAATTCCATTGAATTCTGGCCAGGACAACTCAATTGGTAATGCTGGAAACTCCACAAAGTATGTTTTGAAAACATAATCCAGTGTGTATTGTGGAGGCACAAAGAACATGTGGTCATAATGAATTTTTGAAGATGCTGCAATGACATGTGAACAAGGATAGTGCAACGCCTGAAATTTGCCACAATCACAAATGCGTGCTCTGAAGTCCACCTTAAATGTTTGTGCAGGTCTGCCGCTTTGAGGTCGGACAACAGTAGGATATGGAGTGCAAAAATAGCGTTGGACAACAGTAGGATATCCTACTGCCAGAAATAGCATTCCAACACAGTAGGATATGGAGTGCAAAAACAGCGTTGGTCTGTTTTCAAATTGTGGAATGGCATCAAACAGATAGAGTTAAAATGCAGTTTGGCCTAATGCAAGATATACCTCCTCCACCCGAGAACTTGGACAATTTGCACGACCTCGACATGCGAGGAAATGCGGAAGAAAACTGGCTAGTAAGGCTTGGTCAATTTATTCAGTGCTGGGATGATAAAGAACAAGCAGTTATTACCGGCCACTCGTTACAGGGAAAGCCCATCAATACAGAAGAATATATGATGTGGCTAACAACAAACTCTAGGTTATATCTGTCTATCAACGAACAACTAATGGAACCACGTGGTACAGGTGGAGTTAATGAACAACAAGAAGCACCAACTAGGGAAACAAATCAATCTCAACATCGCAGCCGTAGACGACGTGCAACACCTACTCGGCCAACCGTTGAAGAGAGCGAAGAGCCTATGCCTCACCGCCACTCCACCTACAACCCACCAACATATCAACATTATGAGTCGGCCAACCAGTCAGTAGAATACACGCCTCAACCATATAGGTATTCTACGGCTTCTTACGACCAGGATTTTTTAGGTCCTTTGCTTAGTCCCGATTATAATACGCCGGAACCATATAGATATTATCAATCTATTTTGGAATCTGGACCAACATGGAACCCCGACCAGGCAGGACCTAGTTCATCAACAGGGTACCAATACGAACAACCAGTTGCCCCTGCACCTGACCACACTGAACAAGACCTACCAGCACCACGTCCACGTCGTAACCGTCGACCGCCACGTTGTGGGACTGGGCACCATCTAGGAGAATAAAAATTTGTCTTTCAATTTATTTGTACAACTCTTGTAATCTTTTGTAATATATAATTTCATAAATGAGTTTAGTTGATAAATTAATATTAATGTTTCAATTATATTTATTTTTACATATTTATTTATTTAATAAATAAATATGTTGGAATTTATTAATATAAATACAAATTTAGTATATATAAAATACAAATTTAATATAAATAAAGATATTAATTTATTAATTAAACTAAATTTTAAAATTATTTAGTATATATAAATAAATAATTTGTATTATTAATAATATTAAAATTTAAAAAAAAACATGTTGAGAAGTCTCTATGGGGGGTTGAGACTTCTCAACTGAAAAAACCAAATTTTTATAAAAACTCAGTTGAGAAGTCTCAACCCGGGGTTGAGACTTCTCAACTGAAAAAAAAGTGTGCTAGTTTGGTATATAATTAAAAAACTGTATTATATTGGAATTTTTTTTTTTTTTTAAATCCTAGGACCGTTTTTTTGCCACAAAACGAGATGACTGAAGAGTTGAGTGTGACCAAAGAACCTCAAATACTGTCTTATACTCTTATTATTAGTATTTTATTTGTCTCAATGTTCAAGTGCTTCTTTTCACAAAATTTCCAAGTGGAAATGTTTCTTGGAGCTTTCTAGAGTTGCACATTAAGTCCCTCACAGACACAGAGTCACAGATAAGAAACAAAAGACAAGGTATATTCTTACAGATAATGTGACAAAATTCCATCATCTCTTGATGATTACTAACGGTGGCCTTTTTCCTGCACAAAACATATTTTTGTGCAGCTTGGGAAATTATAAAAGCAAACTTGAGATAGCATGTCGCAACGGGTTTTTAGTTATTAAATTGAGACCCTAAATTACTATTCTCTCGTCTCATATTAAGTGTATTGTTTGCCATTTTTCTTTGTCTCAAATTATCTGTCACTTTAGAATCCCAATACAACATTTATTATTACTTTCCAACAATACCCTTACTTTAGAATATCAATAACAGTGCCTTTGCACCAACCAAAAAAAGTGTAAGGGTGTTTTAGTCCTACCACATTTTTTTATCATAAAATTTAGCATATCCTATCATTTTCTTAATATTCGCGCATAACCTTAAACGATACTTAACATGAGACGGAAGGAGTACCTCCTCCATTTCAAATTTCCAACACACCCCCACATTAATTGACTCATGACACATTCTGACAGACCTTTTACCATCTCATCTCAAATCTGAATTAAACACATTAAGAAGAAATAAAAAAAAAAAACTCTTGATAGCTTTACCATCTCATATCACAACATAAGACTAAGAACTACCTTTTAAATAGTGTTTCTGAAATAAATTTAGACCTATTGGTCCAAACCTTATACCTCACACAAGAGTATTGACACACTAAAAGACAAAAAGTAATCACAGCATTAAAATAATAAAAACAACTTTTATGGGGTATATTTTGTAAAGTAATAAAAGTTGTCTCTTGCAACCCATGTCAGGTAGCCTTTCAACAATCTACACCATTGAATTGTTTTATACATAAATAAAGGGCTAGATCATTACTTTCCCAAGCTGCACAAAAAAATCAACGTTCCTAGGAAAAAAGCCACCATTAGTAACTATTGCTTCCCTTTGCATGTCAGTTTCAGACACAAGATGGGGACCAAACCTGTGATGAAATTAAGAATGTGGTACATCATAAATTGAACTGCGAACCAATTTTACTAATATCAGCTGGATTTGTTTCAACTAAAGGTGAATTCATCAGTTACCAATTTTACCGGCAATAATGTTCTTAGATTTAAAAAAACACTTTGCAGCGAACCAATTTTAGATACTAATATCACCTTTGATTTCAGCTCAAATTTAAAGTCCATTCACGCGCCTAATGTTTTTTTTAGTGCAACTAGCTATCGTTGAACTTTAAATCTGAGCTGAAATCATATGTTTGTTGCTTGAATAATTTTGTTACTTTTCTACTATTACTGGATTAATATGTGACCAGACCTAGAACCCAGGCCGAGATGGATTCTTCGGAGTGTCAAGATGGTTGATCGAAATTGCTTTTGAGTGGCTCTGCCACGTTGTTCTGGTGGGGGTGGTACATGCTCACACTCCAATGCTTAAGTCAGCACACAGGAATAAGAATAATAAACCTAATGCATTGATTGAACAACGTAATTATTGGAAATTGCGTCAATGACGTGGATTTACCTACTGGGCGCGTGCGAGCGCGTGAAGTGTCCGGTGTGGTTGTGCGCTAGGCTTTTTAGAACAACGTCGCCCCTGACTTGCAATGAGATTCTGGCGATCTCCACCGTTGCCTATTGTTGGGGCGCATGAATCTCACACGAATAGTGGATATGTGCCTACGAAATCGGCCCAAATCCGGAATGTGGCTCGGCTCCATCCAGAAAAATATGAAAGGTAATATTTCTGTTTTCCAATAATTTGCAAAGGTGAACTTGGATAAGAGAGAGAAAATCATTGTTTCAGAGTGGTATGGTAGGAAGTAAGCGATGAATGAATGTATCTATGTAGGGACCAAAGACTAAATTATTGTGTGGGAATAGCACAGATATAAAAGTAAGGTAAGGTGATCAGTTTTTGGAATCTTTTTCAAGAATTTAAAACATCAATATCACAAAGTAAGGAGAAAATGGGAAACTTTGTTGAGGGGGGAAAAGCAAAAGAAGAAAATAGGACAAGTTGTTCGCTCAATCAACAACCTTTTGTTAAGCCATGTTATCTCCAACACTGTCTTTTATCTTGTGAACACACATGAATCACTTTTACATTCTTGTCTAAGACCCTCTTTGTCGGGGACGGATCAAGGTACGTTCAATGGTACTATGGCCGGAATCCCTATCTTTATATACTTTAGGAATAATCAATTTTTAAAGTGAAACCCACAATAAAAAGTTAAGAGGTTTTTTTAGACCTAATTTACTTTTATTATAATACTAAACAATACAAAAATAAATATTAATTGCATTAATGAGATTGACTAATATTTTTAATAAATCAATTAGTTGAAGAAATAGTGAGAGAAATTAATATTTTGATGTCTAAAAAATTTGAGGCCTAATCTGGCCCCGCTGGCAACCATTGCTGACTCCATCCTTGTCATGGATGGAGGTACATTCAATGGTACCATGGCTGGAGCCCACTATCTTTATATACTTATAGTATTTGATAATAGTATAGTATTATCTACATTTGATAAAAGTGGGTGTGTTTGTTTTCTATTTATTTCACCGCATTGCACTTCTTTTGAAACTCCAAGTAAAACTAATCTAAAGCAATCTCGATCAGTTTGGACTGCTATTCATAATTGGATGGGCAGTACGCTTATGGATTTTCTTGTTGGAGTGTCGCATTTTACGGCACATGGTATCAGGTTGGTTTCGAAGAAGGCTGGGAGATTGAAGCATCTTATGTGGATGGCAGTTACGTGGTGTCTATGGATTCATCGAAATCATATTTTCTTTAAGGGCCAAGTCTTCAATTCTCAAGTGGTAGTCAATCATATTAAAACTATATCTTGGAGTTGGTTCATTAGCATTGAATGGCGCAATTCAGCTTTGAAGATTTCTGACTGGTGGGGAAACCCTATTGCTTGTATGAACTCAGTTTAACTTGGCCTTTTGACTCATTCTTCCGGGGTACTCTTTCCTCTTTGGGTTTTTTTTTCCGTGGGGTTTTGACCCTACGAGGTTTTGATGAAGCCCCTTGTATTTGTACCGGTTGGGGTGCCCATTTGCACCCCCTTTAATAAAATTTTTGCTTATAAAAAAAAGAATCTAAAGCAATCATATATATATATATATATATTCATAATTAGTTTTGATAGGTTTCTTTAGACATATCTTCCAAAAAATGTTTCTTTAGGCATAATCAATATTTAAAGTGAAACCCACAATAAAAAGTGAGGTCTTTTTAGGCCTAACTTACTTTTATAATACCAAACAATACAAAAATAAATATTAAATGCATTAATGAGAGAGTTTTTTTAAATAACACAAATAAATGCAAAAAAGTACAAAAATGCCATATCTGTGGCATTATTTTACTAAATGCCACAATTTTTAATATTTTTATAAAGTGCGATAGCCTAATGAAACATTTTAATATTTTAATATTTTTGAAGATAGACTATCGTACTTTGATAGTGCAATAGTCCTTCTATGTATTTTTTTTATTTATTTTAAAGTTACTTACTATGTTTTGGATACTTTTAGTTCTGGAAAAATGAGTATTCATATACGTGTAGTTAATTCGACAATGACCGGTTTGGGCAAATGTTTTTAAATTTTGTGAAAAAAATGTAAAGCGTGATGCTAATCGGTGCGTTCTAGTGTACGTTAGCTGCTAAAAATGTGATGTTAGAACCTCAATAACCGATTTGGAGAAAAAACAAAATTTTGTGTTTGAACACTCAGAAATGATTTAGTGACGAAAATGTAAAGCACGACGCTATGTAATGTGTTTTGGGGTACTTTAGAGTTTTGAAAAAAAATTAGCTTTTCAAATATCTAAAGGTCGATCTTCAATAACTGGTTTAGTCAAGAAAAAAATTATTTTTGTGATGAATATATAAAGAACCATGCTTATCAGTGTGCTTTTGAGTACTTTAGTGTTTGCAAAATATGTTAGCTGTTCAAATATGTCAAGTGCGATCCTCATTAACCAACTCAGGCCAAAAAATAAATTTCATGATAAAATACATATAGCACAACACTATTTATGGAACAAAGTTGGAAAAAAAACATCTAATTTTTTATTTATTTATAGCTTGTTTCATAACCCGTCAACTGCATTTTTAAATTTTTGTTGATAAATAGCGCAGTGTTATCAGAATCGGACCGGCCGACTGAACCGGTTCGACCTGGAACCGGTGCCCTTCCCGATTCGGGTTGCTTGCAGAAACGGCTCAATTGCTTTTAATTTAATTTTTCATTTTTTTTATTACAAAAAGGCTTCCTACGGGATTCGAACCCTGCAACAGAAGGTAGAGCTTACAAACATGATATATATTATATATCTTACCTATAGTATATGTAATTAGGTACTCATTATGAATTTGGATATGTTGAGACCATTATTATTTCATGGTTGTTTACTTAATTAGGTACTTATGATATGGTTATGGACTTATGGTCCTTATGGATTTGAATTTGTATAGTAAATTTGAAGAATTATAATTTTGTGTTGAGAATTTGTTTTGTAAATTATTAAGATATATTACAATTTTTTGATGGCTTTGTTATGTACAAGTTTATACATATCAGGTCTATTTTTAGTGTGTCCGGCTCATGCGGTTCAACTAAAGACCCGTCGGTCCGACCAAAGACCCAGTGCCTTGACCAGCTAGATGGCCGGTTTGGTTCTGATAACATTGAAATAGCGTCAAACTTTTTACATTGTATCACGAAATTTATTTGTTTGACCCAAACTGGTTATTGAGTATCGCACTTGACACATTTGAACGGCTAACATATTTTCTAAACACTAAAATACTATAAAACACAAAAATAAGAATCACACTCTATATATTTAATCATGAAATTGATTTCTTTTTTCCTAAACCAATTATTGAGGATCAAACTTTGCATATTTGAAGAACTAATTTTTTTTTCAAACCCTAAAGTACCCCAAAGCACACTACCTAGCGTCGCCATTTACATATTTTGTCACAAAAGTTTTTTTTCTTCTCCAAATCGGTTATTGAGGATCTAACATCGCATATTTGAGCAGCTAATGTATCCTAAAACGCACTGATTAGCATCACGCTTTACATTTTTTGTCACAAAATCTTAAAACATTTCCCCAAACCGGTTATTATTGAATAAATTCGCTATTTGAACACTTAAAAAAAAACTCAAACCTAAAAGTACCCTAAAACATACTAAATAACTTTAAAATAAAAAAATAAAAAAATACAAAGAAGGATAGTCTACCTTCAAAAATATTAAAATGTTTCATTAGGCTATCGCACTTTGTAGTTTGTAATGACAACACCCACACTATATTGAAAATTGTGGCATCTAGGGAAATAATGCCACAATTATGGCATTTTTGTATTTTTTTGAATTTCTTTGTGTTATTTAAAAAACTCTTAATGAGATTGACTAATTTTTTTAATAAATCACTTAGTTGACGAAATAGTGAGGGAAATTAATACTTTGATGCCTAAAAAATTTGAGGTTTAATCTCTCCTCCGCAGGCAATTATTGTTGGCTCCGTCCCTGACTTGTAAATGGTAAAACTTTGTAGACTATTAAACTTCGGGTTTAATATCTATCTATCTATATATATATATATATATATATATATATATATGAGTAGGGATCAAGTTACTCTAAGAGTAACTCTTGTAAGAGTTACTCCACTTAATATCTCTTCGTACACTTTAAATTTCGCTGATCCAACCGTGAAATTAATAATTCTAAATGAGTAGATCAAATATGCAATTTTTTATAAAATTTTAAAAATGTTTGATATTTGATCAAATAAGTTCAATTCAACGTATGTTATTATTTTAAAAACACAAGTAAAATAGAGACTATAAATTCTATAGCTACGGACATTCAATTTCAATAATTTTTGGTATGCATGATCATTACCATAATACGAAACTATTCGACGGTTGTATTGATAAAATTTGATGTTTACAAAGAGATATTAAGTGGAGTAACTCTACAAAAGTTACTCTACAAAAGTGGAGTAACCCACCCCCCCCCCCCCCCCCCCCCCCCCCGCTCTCTCTCTCTCTCTGTATCAAACTTCTGGTTTACTTTAGCATAATTTTAACTGCTTTCATCTATATTTGAATCGACGCATTTTTTTTTACTATATGTTTATATGGAATTCCAAGCATAAGAAAGAAAATAAGTAACATATCTCCATAATGCCAAAATACTAAATCATTTTTAGGAATTCTAAAGGTTATAACCACAAATTATACTAATGACCTTTAAATGGGATAATGATAATCTTTACTACGTCAATAATCATAACCACAACTTTTGTTGTACCCAAAATTTTAATTTAGTTCATTCTCTTCTAGGAATGAAGTTCAATCTATTGGGTGGTTTGTGATTATTTTTTCGATCACAATATCACATAATCTTGATTCAAAATATTCATGAAAATATTTTCTCATTTATGCTACTCCAGGAGCATATTCAAGTAAAATAAAATTTCCGTTATATTTTTTTGATTCAATTATACTAAGATCAAATAGATCATTTAGATTACAACTATGGTCTAAAGATTTAGTTCTTCAAGAACTTGACCATATTTTATTAGTGACGATCAAGAAAAGTCATACTTTCTAACTATTTGTTCTCCAAGAATTATACCACGAGTTTATATGATTACCATAATTCTTTGAACAATCTTCCAGAGATGGTTGAATATTAAGGTTTTTTTTTAAGTTCTTCAAGAACTATCACAAATTTTCATATTTTAATCCTAAAAGGATATTCGAATATTAATCTTTTTCTTCAGTTCTTCGAGAACTATATGACAAATCATCACAAAAAAAAAATCTTTAAGCAATCCTATAGGGATTCTTGAACATTTTTTTCCCCAGTTCTTCAAGAACTATATCACAAACTTTAATTCTTTGAGCAATCCTATAGGATGCTTCAATATTCAGTTATCTGTGAAATCCTTCTGGAATGCTTGAATGATTAATTCTTCTGGAATTCATCAAGAATAAAAAACATGATAGTTGTCTTTATGCAATCCAACATGGATGCTTGAATATTGAATTCTTTGGGAATTCATCAAAAAAAGACAAACATGATAATTGTCTTTATAGGGATGCATGATGTTGAAATCTTCAGAAATTCATCAAGAATAGAAAATATGATAACCACGGTAGCTAAATAAAATTCTCAATAAAATTTCTATACAAGAAATATAAAATATTAACATGTTAGATTAACTATAAGATAGTAGAAAAAAAACATATCTTTGTCAAATAGTCTCCAAGCTTATTAAGCTATCATTTTGGTAGAGCTTCGTCCAGATAATGTGTTATAAAATTGACCAAAACAAGAGTAGGATATAACCATTATAGTAGATTATAGATGAAGAAGAAATAGAAGAAGAGAGCATTTGCATTCTACTCTTGAAGGTGTCTTTTACATTGCCATATAAGTCCTATTTATAGGATACAAATCTGGTAACTTACAAGCACAAAGTTAAGAGCAATAAGAATGAGTGAAGCTCTTTACTCATGGGAGTTATAGAGTATTCTAGTTAAGATGAAAGGACTAAGGAGAGATGGACTTTAACCAAATATTCATAACAATAATTATTTTGTTTCCCAAAAGTTCATCCATATTAGCATCCCCTCTGATCAGTGCATTTTAATGCACTCTTTATAGCTTTGTATTTGGTGTTTTTAATTGTTCTTTGTAACGTTTTAAAAATTGAATCGGGCACTGAACCGGTGAGACCTCCAGGTCATGGTTCAACCGTTCAAAACCGGGTAAAACCATTTTTAACTGCTGAAATAACCGAACCGTGTAAGGTGCGAGGTCCTGGTTCAACCAGATCAACTGCTCCGGTTGGTTCAGTTTTTAAAACACTGGTTCTTTGTACCTAATATTTAAGTCTTAGCACGTTTCTAGACTTTAGGTCTTATTTGAGCAGTTTAATAACTTATTGATTAATTCTTGTTTTTATTGCATATTGACCACTGTCTACTCTGCAAGCCATAACTTTGGCTGTTGTTGTCCGATTGAGGCGTGCAAGCATGCGTTGGAAAGCTAAGGAACAAAGCTACAAATCTTTTGTTGAGCTCGAAACCTAGTTCGGAAGTCTTGAAGGCCAAAACTGCAAAATATTGAGGCAGTTTAATGTAAAACTGGTTTACGGGCCAATTTGCAAATTTTATCGGGCTTTTATCCAATAACCTAGTTAGTGGATATTAGGGTTTTTGTTTTGTCCTAGTTAAATACACTTTTCAGAGTCGTCTTTGGTCTCTTACGCATTATCATACACTTTACAAGACTTTTGTGCTCTAGCCTCCATGGAAGCTTAAACTCCTAAGTCGATTCATCGGTGAAAGACTGCCGTTTTACTGTTTTTGAGGTTCAGTGTCTAATGTTATTTCGTCTATTTTGTTTTTAGTTTTTAGTTCTTTCCTCTATCAATTCCACATTTGAATTCTTTGTTTGCAATTTTCGTCTTTGTGTGATGCTTAATTACCCAAATTTGGTTTACTTGCAACACGCGAATCGTTTATGTATGACGCTTGTTAATATGTGAATCTGTTTTCGCATATCTTAACTATTCGAGTTATTTAATCGCTTGTTTTATTTAATTCGAGTAGGAATTGATAGAGGATTGATTGATTTTAGTTATGTTATCGATTGTGTTAAGTGGCTCTTGTTCACGATCACGATTGATTGAACACACTGTTTTGACGCTTGCTTTAAAACGGTGTGAATTCGCATAAACTAATTGACGATTGCTTGATTAGTTTATTATCAATCAAGAACTGAAACTTTGAACGAGTCTTGCACGATTATTTGGAATTGATGATAAATCCAAGACGCGCACTCAAAAACCGATGGATCGATTGTCTCTCTAAATTGTTTAACCCCTCAAATAGAAATCGTTTTCATCAAAACCCCCTGTTTTATTGTTAATTTTGTTATTGATTTTGGTAATTTCAGTATTAGAGGTCCTCGAGAGACAACCAAGGTCTCTTAACTTGATACTATATTTACCCTTGTTAATTATTTTGACCCGCGTACGACCGCCAATCACCCTCCCCTTGTCAATATGTATTACTTGACAAATTTCAAAACACTTGAGTCACTCGCAATGTTTTTAATAATTTTTTTTATATAACAAGAGAAATATTGTTTTTAATATTAAAGAGATTATAGTGCGACCCCACTGTTGTTGCATTGGCAATTTCAGTAACATGAGTTCGAACCTATTGGATAGTGCGGCCCCACTGTTGTTGCTAAGTGTTTATCTGGTTTTGTTTTTCTCTTCATTAGTATAGGGTGTCGTTTAATCTTGTGGATGTTTGGTGTGTCTTATTTTTTAGAGGCTGATCAGCATCTTCAGTTTTAGTTTTTTTAGGTGTTTTTCTTAGATTTTTGTCCTTCGTGTTCTCTTGGGAGCTAGCTGGAGTTTTCGGTGTGTTAGGGGTGTCCTTGGCTTGTAATTGGTTTATTTTTGTTCTCTCGCTAACCTTTTTGGTTAGGCCATATCAATAAATTTCTAATTAACGAAAAAAATTAAAGAGATTATAGTGTGTCTCACATCTAGTAAGGTGTAGTGTTTATTTGTCATTTCATCTAAACTGGGAAAAAGAAGAGACTATAGCGCATTATTATAAAATTGATGTTTTAAAGTTTATTTGAACAAAACTTTCAATGAGATAAAGGGGACACACACACACACACACATATATAGATGAAAGTTTATAGGTGTAGAATGACCTAGGCATTAACTAGCATCTAAAATGAACAATGTGGCAAATGAAAGTTGACTCAGTTGGTACAGAGTTGGCTCATTCTCCACAACGACGTGAATTCAACTCTCGCTGCCGATGTGAGGATCTCTTTAGTGGGTGATACCTCCATAAACTCTCAAAGAGCTGTGAGGCCTGCCCTGACTCTGGTGAGCCCCAGAATCTAACTCACCTAAACTTTTTTATTTAAAAAAAAGGAACAATGTGATGATGCCATTAGATCCAGAAACAATAAATTGCCAGCATGATTAGAAGAAGGAAAAAGAGCAAACGAGTAGAAGATGTGGTGGTGTGTGTGATTCAATGAAAGTACCTCTTATTAATGAGAACTCTCTTCTCATTCTGATTTTGATATACAGATGGGGTCCAATAATAATATATCTGAACTTAGGTTGGATGTTATGTGTTGTCTTCTAACTGAATAACACAACACTGTCAATTTTGTATCACGTGATTGTGTATTTCAAGTTTTTCAATAGGAAGCAGTTTTTGTGTGCCTCTCCTTCTCTTCCATTTACTTAGATCCCAACTCTATTATAGATAGATTTATTTGTACTTTTGTTATGACTGACATGTGGTTTTTGTTTCCTAATAATTTTTTGTTTTGAAATTACTATTCAGTATTTTAATTGCTATGAATAAGTCATTTTTGTTTTTTTAATTACTATTCTGTTTCGAACATGTTGGATGGTGTATGTGGTGTTTATTTGTCTTTTCGTCTAAACTGACAAAAAAGAGATTATAATTTATGGTGCATTATTATAAATTGATGTTTTAAAGTTTATTTGAACAAAACTTTCAATGAAATAAAGGACATAATGTTGTTCCCTTTGTTAAATATATATATATATATATATATGAAAGCTTATAGGTGTAGAATGACCTGGGCATTAACCAGTATCTAAAATGAACAATGTGGCAAATGAAAATTGACTTAGTTGGTACTGAGTTGGCTCATTCTCCACAAGGACGTGAGTTCAACTCCCGCTACTGATGTGAGGATCTCTTTGGTGGGTGATTTGTAAGTACTTCTACAAGCGCTCAAAGAGCCGTGAGCCCCAGAACCTAACTCACCTAAACTTTTTTATGTAAAAAAAAAGAACAATGTGATGATGCCATTAGATCGAGAAACAATACATTGGCAGGATGATTAGAAGAAGGAAAAAGAGCAGTGAGTAGAAGATGTGGGGGTGTGTGTGATTTAAAATGAAAGTACCTCTTATTAATGAGAACTCTCTTCGCATTCTGATTTTGAAATATGGTTTATATTACATTGCAGATGGGGTCCAATAATAATATATCTGAATTCTGAACTTAGGTTGGATGTTATATATTGTCTTCTAACTGAATAACATAACACTGTCAATTTTGCATCACGTGATTTAGTACTTCAACTTCAAGGTTTTCAATAGGAAGCAGGTGCGGTGTGTGCTACTAAATAGATGTTATGTACTTCATTTTTTTAACTAAGTAGTACATTCTTTTTATTACATAATTTATCAATTATGAGTGATAAATCCGTAAGCTAAAAAATCATATCAATTTTTACTACCGGATTTTCACTAGCTACTAATATCGGATTTATTTTAAAAAATTTAACTACCGAATTTACCAATAGTAATAGCGGATTTACGTTAGTTTATGCATACTAGTTTATTTAATTATCATGCACGGATTTAAATAGATTATTTAAAATTAATCAAATAAACAATATATAAAGGATAATAAACAAAACAAAAAACAAAATATTCATAATCCCACAACACAAAAATTAAACTAGAATTAACTTAAGTTGACCATAATTTACATCGTTTCATACTATTAAAATTAAATTTCGCTTAAAAATATCATAATTCATAAATCAACATACAGCACATAAAATTTATTTTTTCTTACTCTAAGCCACTAATATTTACACGTATATGTCTCTAAATTTTTAAATAACAAACAAAAAAAGTAGTATCTTTTTTCACTCAGCTAGAGGAACATATAGTGGGGCAAGATTAAATAAAAATTGAAGAGATAATGGAACCAAACGTTTCTAACTTTCTAACTGTAACACAAATTTGTCATCTCAGCCTGGATTGTGTATCATCACTGATTCGATGAAAGTCCCACATCGGAACATTTAGAACAAGTACGATATAGTTGGATTTAAAATGAAGCGCTTGCCAGTTGCCACCAACTATCACACAAAAGGAAAGCAAAAGCGAAGAGACACAAAGTCGTAGTAACCACCAACCCTAATCAAGCAAAGGAGATCTCCCCATCCAAACGGCTACCATAACTGCAAATTAAAGACGACTTTCAGCATTGAGGAGCTTTAGGAGCGATGGGGGAGGCGATAGGACCCAATTGCGAGAAGAGCATCATTTGATTCAAGCTTCAAGACCAAATCAACAACCCCATGATCACCACCTTTCGTCCAAAAGAAGCCAATCCAGGTAAAATTCTCCTTGAAACTCGGAATATCCTTAACAATGTGCTCAATTTCTCTTCTACTCATGTTCCATCTACAAATTTCAACCAACACCAAGCAATTAGTTTCAAGCAAGATGGAGGGGATTTTGAGATTTTGAGAATAGATAATAGTTGGGCTTGCCTTTGCGGCCCGTTGTATTCAATTCACAAAATTTGCTACATTGTTAGCATGTTGTTTTCTTATAGAAAAACCAGTGTTCTTCTGAACCATTTAGGCCAACAAACCGCCGATTTTTTTACCGGTTGTGGCGGTTTTTGCCGATTTTTTCGATTAGGGCTATGGCGGTTTTTAGCCAATTTTTCGATTTCATGAGCAGTTTTGTGACAATGGTGTTTCTCGGTCTTATCCAACCGGATGCAGACACAATTGACGGTTTGTCCGGTCGGACCGGACCAATTTTAACAACATTGATTAAAACACAATCAAAATAAAAAACACAAATCAATAATTTCAAAAAAAAAAAAAAAGACAAATCAATAGGTAAAAGGAAAAAAATACAAA
Source organism: Astragalus glycyphyllos (assembly GCA_963573325.1). Taxonomy (NCBI): domain Eukaryota; kingdom Viridiplantae; phylum Streptophyta; class Magnoliopsida; order Fabales; family Fabaceae; genus Astragalus; species Astragalus glycyphyllos. The sequence continues at coordinate 3,172,535 of OY754312.1, forward strand.
GAAATTAAAAGGAATTGAATGTAATCTAAAATTGCTCTTTAAAGGAATTAACCCTACCTTCATTATCATCTCTTGATCTACCTATAAACCAAAATTGGAAAAGATGATCTGTGACATATCTACCTTCATAATAATAATAATAATAATAATAATAATAATAATAATAATAATAATAATGTCTTTAATTGAATTTGCATTCAATAGAGGTAATATGTGAAATGAACAACCATTGCAATATTGGCTCATAGGACTTAATTATAGAGAAAGAAAAATGTTATCTATTTTCTGAGAAGAAATTGACTAATAGGACTTATATATGAAACTTTATCAAATATATCACTTGATTTTTTTCTCTTTCTTAAAAATCTGTTTAGTTGTTTTATGATATCTCTTTCTTAAACCTTGCACACCGTGTTAAAGAATTTAGAATATGAGAAATTAATATTTTTCTTTTTTGTTTGGTGCAATGAAATATCTTTTTCTTTATATTCATATTTAAATTAGTAGCTAGTGAGATGGAATGAAACCATTTTGAGAAATTAAACCAAAGAAAGAAAAGCAAAAGTAAATATAATTGGGTTCATATTTGTAGCTAGTGAGTTGGAATGAAACCATTTTGAGAAATTAAACCAAAGAAAGATAAGCAAAAGTCACAGGGGTACAAGATGAGTTGGGCTCACCTAATTTAGGTGTGTTCCAAAATTTAGGAGAAGTTTATTTGTTAATTCAACGGATTAAAATTAAGATGAGTTGGGTGATCACCTACCATTAGAGGGTTCAATATAAAAATAGTACAAGATAGAAAATTGATACCATCTAGCAAAAAGGGAAGCATTGCAGAGGGGAGGAGAAGAATCAAGAAGTAGAGAAGATAGAGAGAGGTTGGGGATTTCTATATACTATTAGATTCTAAGAACGTGAATATGCATGCTTAAGCTTAACCAACCCTTTCTTATGCATGCATCCCTTGATATCTCTGTGGTTCTTATTTTATTCCTTCTTCCTCTTCTTTTTTTTTGTTGACATGATTATTCTTTCTTCCTAATCAAATAGTCTTGTGTCTTATTAATTAATATATCTTGCTCGTGCCTTAATAATATTCCTTCTTCCTCTAATCCTCCTCAGTCCCTTTGTTGTTCTACAAGACAAGCCCAGTAATTGAAGATATATCACAGTAATTGAAACCAGGTCTGTGTATTGGAAAGTTTCTTTAATGGTATCTTCCACAATATCTAATATTAGCCATTGGGTTTGGTTTTTGCAAATCTTATTTCTAATAGTCTGTAGTGGTATCTGTAACTGTAATTCTGATTAAACAAACTCGTGAAGATTTGTTGAGTGTCCCAGTTTTATAATTTGTTGTTCTTCTTTTCGTGGCCTGTATACCGTGAGCATTAATGTGAAGGAACCAGGGGAGGTTCGTGGCCTTTAATTGAAACTTGGAGTCAAACATCACCTCCGACCACCGTCCACGGTGGTCGACGGTGGCCGTTTGAATCGTCTTCCCCACGCCACGAGTTCGCACATCTCTCACCAGAATGTGTTCTGAACCCCAACGCCAGACTCCCCCTCCATACGTACACTACTACGCCATTGCCGAAGTCAAAGCTCAGCAGCTCCTTCCAAAACGCGTCTGAACACAGCAACGACGTACTTGTGTTTCCCCAACTAGCAAGATTTCTGGTTCCAATTGGAATCCTCGACGATACTACACTCATTATCCTCCTTTCTTTTTTTTAATTGTTTTATTTTTATTATTATAATAATTATCATTTTGACCAAAAGTTTTATTATTATTATTTTGGTCAACTTTTTATTATTATTATTATTATTATTATTATTATTATTATTATTGAGAGTTATTTATTTTGACAACTCATATTTGCACCCTCTTTTTACTTCTGTTGCGCATTTGGATACCTCCCAATTACCACCGTTTCTTCTGCTTGTTCTCGTAGTGGGATGCAGTGTCATGGGTATTTGTTCAAGTTTGGGTTTGTGTGTCATCCTTATGTGAATAGTGCCCTTCTTCACAACATGTATTCAAGGTGCTTTCATTTTGTGTCATCCTTACAACTCTCTCTTGAATGCAGCTTTGGAATCTGGGGGTTACATATGTCAGTGTCATGGGCCTTTATGCAAGTTTTGGGGAGGATGATAGATAAATCCAATGTTATCAGAATCGGACCGGTTATCTAGCCGGTCAAGGTATTGGGTCACTGAGTCTTTAGTCGGGTCGACGACTCTTTGGTCGAACCGTATGAGCTTGTATATATTAAATAAATTCAAAAATTATAATATATACAAATAAAGTTTTGTATTTATAATTGTAATAAAGTAAAATCATAAAATATTTAAATTTAATAATAGAACAATGTTATAGTACTGTATTACAATGGTGGAAAATAATTAGCAATGCTATTTTAATGGGTTGTATAATTAGTTTTTATAAGATATATAAATATATTATATAAGTATATAAGTATATGACATATAAAAGCAAAAAAAATACAACTTTAACAAATGGAAGGGTTAATGGAAAGCTTGGCAAAAAAATTTAATGCTAAATTATTATATATATATATATATATATATATATATATATATCATATAAGCAATACCTTCACATCAATTAAGGTGCGGCTCAATTGGTTGCAAATGGCAAGATTGAATTCTAGGGGAGGTAAGTTATTTTTGTGAAAAAAGTGCAAAATATATGTTCAAGTGCAGAACCGGATCAACATACAGGCCGAGCCAGACAAGGCTCCGGGCCCTGGTCGGGCCGGTCTAGTCTGGTTCTGATAACACTGAATAAATGTGTGGCCTTTTTTTTTTGGTCCAAAAATGTGTGGCTTGGGATAGTGTTACATATGTCAGTGTCATGGGCCTCTGTGCTCAGATTAGAGATTTGCAAAATTGGGTTTGAAACTTCATTTCCACAAAAACCTAAACTAACCGGGTCACAGGCGACCCGTTAGTACCCACACTACCAGCGCCAGATAAGAGGAACCTAAAGTCTTCTTCATTCATCTCGTGAGCGAACTTGGCCATGGCGTCAGCATCACGGTTGTCTTCGCGACGGATCTTCAACCACCGAACCTCCCCTGGTTCCTTCGCAATGCTTCTGATGCTGTGGATTAAGCTGGCTAAGGCATCGTGGTGGTGGTGGGGAGCACCGTCGCGAAAAAGGAGGAAGGCTGGCTGCTTCCCAATCAGTCACAGCCTGGAGGAGCTGTTCTACTAACTGTTTGATTTTTATGGGTATTTTTTATTTAAAGAAATTAGGGTTTTGAGATGTCTGATCCTGTTACTTGAGATATTACTTTCTTAGATTAATCTCTGTGAACTGGGTTTTAGTTGCAATATGATCTCATACTTTATTCTCGTTAATTACAAAAACAAAGAAAAATAAATTGAGTTTGACTATATATAGTTTCATTATTCATTTTTTTGCCTATATGTAGAAATACAATGACACCATTGTTGACTGCTATGCTAGAATGTTCATATATCTATATAGATTATTATCTAATATTTTCAATCAGTCACAGCCTGGAGGAGCTGTTCTACTAACTGTTTGATTTTTATGGGTATTTTTATTTAAAGAAATTAGGGTTTTGAGATGTCTGATCCTGTTACTTGAGATATTACTTTCTTAGATTAATCTCTGTGAACTGGGTTTTAGTTGCAATATGATCTCATACTTTATTCTCGTTAATTACAAAAACAAAGAAAAATAAATTGAGTTTGACTATATATAGTTTCACTATTCATTTTTTTGCCTATATGTAGAAATACAATGACACCATTGTTGACTGCTATGCTAGAATGTTCATATATCTATATAGATTATTATCTAATATTTTCAATCTTACAGCTGCTGCACTGCATCATGAGAGATTTCAGGACATTGATGAATGGGCTAAAGCCCACACTGCTCATGATTTTGGTGCAGATCATCTATGCTCTCACCACCATCTTCTATAAGCTTGCTATTATTGATGGAATGAGCCCCAGGGTGCTCACGGTATACAGGCTTATTTTCTCGGTACCTTTCACCATTGGTCTTGTAATTATTTTTGAGAGGTTTGTTCTTTGTCTCACTATTTGTTTTCTTTTTGTTAAAGTTGTTGCAATAGTCTAGAAACCTAGTATACTATGATTGTTGAGTTTTAGAAGTCTTTAGATGTAGAATTATCTAGAATATGATGTAGATGTCTAATAATCTAGTATAATCTAGAAATCATTTGCAACCAATTTGAAAGCAATAAAACTATTCCCTGCTTTAAACCCGACACAACTAACTACTGTTATATTACCTTTCAACTATCAACTAAAGCCTTTTACAACATCCAATTACTTTCTAAACAAACTTTACTATCTCAAATACTAACACTTTTGTACAGTTATTTTAACACCGGTTTTTTCTTAACATCACTTTTCACTTTTAATATTAAATAAGTGTACATTACACACACATATAGTTATTTATTTTATTCTTCCAGGTTCTTTGAGTGAGCTAGCAATCTGCCTACCAGCTAATTAAAATATTGTGTTTCTTTTTTATTTTAACAGGAACAGGAACAACAGGCCCACCTGGAAGGTCCTGCTAATGTCGTTTTTCTCTGGCTTTTTTGGGTATGGTTGATGCAAACTTTTTTATTTCACCCCTTTGCCTGAGTTTTCTTTTTTTTTTTTAGGAGACATATATACTTTTAGTTAAACTTAATATATTACTTGATTAGTTAAAGCGACTAGATATATTAATATGTGTTTATGTCATTATAAACAGAGCAAGCTTATTCCACAACCTCTTCCTGGAAGCTGTGAACCTAGCGTCAGCAACGTTTGCTAACGCAACTTTCACTCTGGTTCCTACTTTTACCTATATCTTTTCAATCATCTTGGGGTACGTACTCAAGTCACCACCATTGCATACACATGTTATAAATAGATTCTTATATGCATGCAAAAACAAATGAATAGCTCTTATTAATTTGCTTGCAAAAAAAAACAAATGAATTATGTACATTCATATCCGGGAACTCAATTTAAGTAACTGATCGAAATAGAACACCATGTTGGTCAAGGTGGTGTAACTTCTATGATGTTTAGAAATGTATATATCTACATTGGTACATTTCAAACACGGGAGAGCAAAAGCTCGCAATTTTTTTAGAGACCAAATCCAAACATTAATTATTTGATGAAGAATAATATCAACCTTTCAAGAAATTGAGAATATTCTAGAATATTCTAGAATAGATGAAGATATAATAACTAGAGAAACCTTAGGATCTCTAGATTCTTCTAGCCGTATGAACTAGAGTATTCATGTTTCTAGATTTTTCTTGTAATATTAAATGCTTCTAGATCCTTCTATTTTGTAAAGCCTACAAGAGTAGTATAAATAGGGCTCATCACCAAGCATCTTGTAAATTAAGCAATAACAACTTTTCTTGAGCAGTTAGAGAGTTCTCTCTTTTTCTACCATTCCTTTTGTCCCTAAGCCATTATTATTTTGGGAGGCTAAACTTTATTGATGCGTATTATCTAACTAAGCCATTATTACTTTGGGATACTAAACTTTATAAAAGCCTATTATCTTGTGTTGTTCTGATTATATTATATTGTATATCAAATGTCTTCTTGTGTAATTCATATGATTTATCTTGCTTCTATAGATCTGACAAATGCCACTATTAATAATGTTAGCCTACAACTAAACTTGCTAAGTTGCGTATTCTTTGAAAATTTTGCAGTTTGGAAGCACTCAGTTTGGGAACAACAGCTGGAAAGTCAAAATTGATTGGCACAGTTGTTGGAATTGGTGGCTGCATGGTCATCATGTTTTGGAAGGGTGGGGAAATTGAATTTGGAGCTTTTCAATTCAATTTGATCCACCATAGTCAGCTAGAAGCAAATTCCCATGGCAACATGCTACTCGGAGTATTGAGCAGCTTTGGGAGCTCCATCAGCTTTGCTGTATGGATCATCATTCAGGTAATCTTTCGTTAGTTTAATCGACACTAAAGATTAGTTTAATTTTTGGTTCTTAATTACCTAAGTGCCACCTTATTTTTAAAGATTTGTATAGGACTACGGAAAATAATTTTATTGTGTTTGATATTTTGTTAACAAATATTTTAATAAAAGAAACAAATCACAGATGGTAAGTGAAAATAAAAACTGAAAATGGACAATCTAATTTGTTTTCATAACCATATTGGTGAGCTGAATTTATTTGTTGTTATATGGTACAGTCCATGATCAATCTTCAATATGCGCACCCTTACTCAAGTGCTGCAATGATGTCTGTCATGGGAGCTGTACAAGCTACCATCTTTGCTTTGTGCACAGAAAATGATTGGAGGGCTTGGCACTTGGCTTCGCCTATTAGAATTCTGGCCGCATTGTTCTCAGTATGTTTTTTTTTCTCAATTTTGAATGGTGAGCTAATAAGGTTACCAAAACACGCCAATAATTATATATATATTTTTTTATTTCAGGGGTTAGCAAACTCTGGACTTGGGATCATAATAATTACGTGGTGTATTAGGATGAGAGGGCCGGTGTTTACATCGGTATTCAACCCACTCATGCTAATCATCATAGCCATTGCCGGTCCCATAATTCTAGAAGAACATCTGTATTTTGGAAGGTGTGCACCAACTTTATAGATTATGGAGTAGAATTGATTACAATTATAATTATTTTTACAACACATATATGATATATGTTAATTTTTTTATAACACTTGTAGTGTACTCGGAGGGATATTCATTATCTCTGGCGTGTTGATGGTATTATGGGGGAAGAACCAAGAGAGAGAGACAAACAACAGCCAGGGAGAGGTTAAAGAGATAGGTTGTTTAAAGGACAAATACTCTCGAGAACTGAAATGATAGAGCATATACATAGCCCACTTTCTTTTACAAAATTTAATAGAGAAAGAGAGGTTAAATGAAGGTTATAATTGGAATACTATTGTTTACAAAGGCATTCCTTGGTATCTGCAACTTTGTCAAAAACGACCACTATTTAGGAACGGATTTGGATTCGGTGCATTCGGTTGTGGTGCATTCAGATGCATTCAAGTGTATTTGAACCACTAAATGCATTAAATATTTGATATGTAAAAAATAATATAAAGGATGTGAAGAGAGAGATAGACACATGTTTCCCGAATGCACCTGAATGCACCACAACCGAATGCACTGAATCTAAATCCATTTAGGAACAGAGGGAGTACATTTTTGCTTAATTAATTGTCTTGGACTATTCTACTGGAATCGTGTGAAAGAAAGAAAGGGTCAAAGGTTTAATGATGCGGCTATTGGGAGGAATGGTTGACGAAGTATATAGTAATGGTTATAGTGATTTGAAGAGTTCTTCATTTTCTTTTGTTGGGAAGAGGTGAATTGAAATGATAAATGCTATAGTGGCACTAACTACAACTTAATGAGTTTCATTATGTTTCTGAATGAAACTTTCTTTGTTGGAATTGCAGTCGGTCAATGAAAACTTGAAATAATAATAACACTACATAAAATAAAATAAAAATCTTTGTACAAAAGCAAGGGGACATTGACCACTTGAACCGTACAATTCTTGAAATTTCATTAGATATTTTAAAACAATAGAATTATTTTAAATTGCATACAAAGACAGTTTTAAAGAAATCAGCCACACAAATACTAGGAAAATTACCAATTACAGCGGCCTCAAATATCTCATAGTCTTCATGTTGCAAAAAGGGCATGTCTCAACCAGTTTTGAGCACAAATTAAAGCCTTGGTCATTTTTGGTCTAAGGAAACCTCTAAGCCTGCTGTCTACAACACGCTTCCACATGTATAAATGCGTTTTCAATGGCTAGCTTTTGCGGAAACAATAATCTGATATTTCTCATCAACAATATTTGCTTCACCAAGGTATCTCTCAAGTTCGTTTTGTTTATCAATCGAATCTTTTTCTTTAAATCATTGTCGTCAGTTTGATTTCTTTAAATAATAACTTAATTATCTTTCATGGTATATACTCCCTCCGTTCCTAATCTTTGGTACTTTTGGCTTGTTACACACATATTAAGGTACCATTAATTTGGGATAATTGAAGTTAAAGTAAAATAGTCTTGGGACAATTAATTCATGCGTTGGAACTCTAAAAGGATAAATAAATATAGAGGGTATATTAGGAAAAATTAGGTGAATTGTACATTGGGTTTTAAAAGTACAATTATTTTGGAACAAAAATAAAAGACCAAAAGTACCAAAAATCAGGAACGGAGGGAGTATACTATAACGTATGGAGTATATAGATATAGGCGTTGGTTTTTAATGAGTATATAATTGCCATCAATGATAATGAGCAAGCTTGGCATTAGCCTATTACTTTCAACATATATATATATATATATATATATATATATATATATATATATATATATATATATAATCTGGTTCTACACTTTCGGGGATGGAAAAAAAAGAAAAATGATTTTCTTCTACTTGTTTTTTCAATATTATTTTGGGCATTGTGAGGCTCCAACGTAATTCTAGCCTTGAGTGCACGAGTCCAGACACGATGTTGTGAAAACCTTAAGGAGCAAACCGAATATTGGGTTGCACCGAAGGTCCACCGAAATTTGCTTTCAAGGCAGTGACTTTTACCACGTCACAGCTTATCCTTCTCTTTTTTATTTCTAAAGCTATTTATTTTATCCAATTTTTCCAACAATTTGAAAGCAAATTATCAGATTTTCTATTTATATATTATGATTGGAAATATTGATTTTTGTTTGTGATTTTTATCTACCGGAGCTTGGAGAATCTACAAAGGATTCTTTATCAGATCCTTCATGAAAGGAATGGTCAACAGTCTATCGGAGGATAATGCAAATGAAGTTTATTTGAGTTGTGATCAATAGATGAACTTGGAGTCCAGATAAGTGTCATGAACTCAAATTCTGCACGTATAGATTTTGAAGTGATGTGATTGTGTGTTTTTGATTGCATACAATTATATGAAATTTTCTTACTAGTGAAAAATTAGGAAAAGTATTCCTATGATTATCATAAAGTGGTGATAAAATATTAGTAAAAATTTCAGAATTTATTTGAAGCTTTGGTATGCTAAAAAATGGTTCCAAATTGTGAGTATATTGCAAACTACAAGTTGTTATGGTTTTATTTGAAAATTATAGAACAACTTAAAAGGGGATTACTTGAAAAGTATATGAATGACTTTGGTTCTTCATGTGTTGATATTACTTTGTTGATATTTCAAAATATTTTATAAGCATTTTCATGTTTATACATGATTAACTGAACAAGTTGTGTGATTTTAAGAATCTTTATAGTGTTCTGGATTTTTTTTTATAGTCTACACAACACTAAAGTTATATTAAAACAAAGAAAGACTCACTCACTCACTCACGCTTGAAATACAAGGAGAAAAAGGAAGACTCACTATCCATTCATCATACTCGCAACTTCTTGTTAGGTGAGTTTCCAATTTCCATTCATCATTTCATTTCTCTCTTTGTTAAAAAGGAAGTAACTTTAAAGTGTAAGTGATGTCAAAAAAAATTGAGAAAAAGAAATTGAGTGTAGGATAAAAAATTGATCTTTCACCTAAAGCTTTGACTTTTATGAAGTTGAAAGACAGATCTTTGACAAAATAATCTAGTTTAGATGAATTTTGAGTAGTTTGTCTTAGATCCATAAAAAGTTTTTAAAAGAAGTTGAATGCTTTGATGGGGACGATTAAAAAGTTTTGTTCCATTTTTATTACTCTTTTCTTTTGTATAATCACATTCAAAACAAGTCATAAAACCGTGACTTTCTTAGTTAAAAGGAAAGGGAAAAACTTTGATTTTTGCTTGAGAAGGATATATTAGTGCTTGTTTGAATCTTTCAAAAGCTGCCTTGATAAAGAATTTTGCATGGCAGATGCTTACTAGGGGAATATTCATAAAAGAGAAATGAAGAAAGAGATGGGAAAATGGAGTTGGTGGTGGTGAGTGATTAAGAGTTAGTTCTCTCATCCTTCCTTTATTATTCTCTGAAGTTACGATCAAAATTCAATTTTGTGTAATAAATGAGGAGGGTGTTTTCGGTATATCTAATTTTCCAAAAAAGTTATAAATATCTAGATATTTTCAAGGTAAGTTTTATTACTTATAAAAAAAACCAGCTCATTCACTAGTCCACGTTACTTTGACAGTGTATTCGGGGAACTAATTTTAATGCCGCTCTCAAGTTTGTTTTTTTGAGAAAAAAGGGGTTTAAAACCCCACCAACAGAAACATTTACAAAGTAATCAAGCCTTCTTTATCCTCATTGACAAACAATTGGATAGTAGAAGGGGTAGTCTGGTAAATTACTACTCATAAATAAACTAGACTTGGCCAAAGTATCAGCTGCATTATTTAACTCCCTAGAAATCTTGGACCACTTCACATAAGTAGTCCCACTCACCAAGTCTTTGATGCCTTAGATAATATGAGAGAGAGATTGTTGAGAAGAAGAGACACCTTCAGTTAAATCAACAGCCACTACTGAATCACTCTCCACCACTGCTTTTGTTATCCCTTTACCAAAGGCTACTGTTAACCTGTGAAACATTGCATGAAGCTCAACTTCTTCAACAGAGCAAGGAAAAAGCTTTTTTGCAAAACCCATCACATAATTCCCCTGCTGATCTCGTAACAGCCCACCACACCCTGTGTTCGCACCACCATTTCTGACGGAGGCATCCACATTCCACACATAGCGACATGTAACCATCAGGAGGAGCTTTCCATCTGCAATTCATAACTCTGTCTCTGTTTCTAGCTGCAATTCGCGACTCTGTCTCTGTTTTTAGCACATTTGCTCGAATCCTCGGAAGCCGTCAAATTTATCAAGTTGCCTAAAAGCATGCCACGTGTTAACCTTATCTCTCTCAAAAACAACTTCGTTTAAAGTTGAAGCATAGGTGACTTCAATCTCTATCTCATTTGGTTAATTTCATCCTCCCATTTTCATATTCAAAGAAAAATAAAAGGTTAGATTTTTGAAAGTGTATCTTTCTTGATTCTGCCTTGAATTCCTTTGCTTAACTTTTTCTTAATTGCTTCCTTTGCTAACTACCCAGAACTTTGTTACTTTGAATTTGATGATTCAGTATATTGTGGATTTTTCTGTTTTGCATCACCACTAATAATCACCAATTTGCACGGCGCCGATGGTGGTGAACACTCTTCTTTTTCCCGTCACAATCCATTCATCCTATTCACAACTTGTTTTTCAACACTCTACTCTCATTTCTCATTTCCAAGGTGAGTTTCCAATTTCCATTCATTCTTTCATTTCGAAGATGATCAACAACCACATTCTATCCTTTGTCTTCTTAAATTGGTAACACTCTCTAACTAAGAAATTTTTCTACATTTTCTTCTACATTCTATCCTTTCATTTCGAGACCAGGGTATCCACCGTCGAACGCAATGACTAATCTCCTCGCTGGATTGGAGGCACCTCGAAGGGTAGGACAGTTGGCCCTTTAAAGTTATATGACATGATGGTGTTTCAATAATTTTAAAAGTTACCCACTCTACTTATAATGGTCCCCTACAAGTGAATAATGTAGTTAGTTGTGAGTTAATGTGGCGTGGGACTTGTGAGATAATGTTTCATTCTTGCAAGTTAAAAAAATTTATAAATTATTTGGAATAAGTTACGGGAGAGGGTCCTTAAGAGTGATCTTTATCCTTTCCTCCTGAAGGCACTTGAAGAGCCCCCCAAGAAAGCCACTACCAAGACCATCAAATAAATTAATTGGAATAAATTTAATGATAAATATCGATTTAAATATATACATTATATTACATACATTACATAAATACAATAATGCATACATAGTTTACATTACATATATAGGTATATTACATTTAATTCATACATACATACATACATACATACATATATTACACTACATTACATATATACATATATTGACTAATGATATGCTTATGTGTTATTGAACAACTAGTAATATAAATATCTCTTTACAAACATTGTGTGCGTAAAAACTTTTGTAGTTTGATGGGAATAGGGTGGATCTTTCACATGTTCAAGAACAATGTGTGGTGGTAACATTTGTAAATTGTTTGGATAGACGTGGCGCTAGTAGTTGGCACCTTCATGTTGGAATCATTCTTTGGACCACATGGTGCATGCGAAACCAACATGTGTTTTCTCGAAAGAATGTTGATCCCAAGGCTGTGCCACCAGCTATATTAGTAATATGCATGTTGCCATCTGAGGTAAATAGGAAGCATGTGCACTTACCAGTGTTTGGTGGAGTGGAGCCCCCACTAGAGAGTGGATCAAAACAAACATAAATGGTCCCCGTTTTTGTTTCCAAGAGGATGAATTAATTAGTTATTTGTTTTTTTGTTTGCAAAGTTTGTTCTAACATATGGTATTTGGTGTCGGCTTGATTGGGTGTGTATGATGACTGTCTTTTAACCCCGGCCAAACCTCTCCCTCACCCCTCTCGGCCTACTCTCTCATCAATTTCTCTCTCTCAACTCCGTCCATCTCTTGGTCTCTCTCCAATTCTGATTTCATTCACTTTCTTTCTTATCTCTCCAGAAGCCGTAGTCACCACCCCTCCCTCTCAATCTTTTGATTTTCTTTTCTTCTCCATTTCATCATCAAAGCAAGTAAAAGAACAAAGCTTGAAGTTGGAGAGGAGTAGAGCTTGGAGGAGCATCATCAACAATCTTCTACCTCACTATGGTTTCACTCATTTAATTTAAAACCAACAGACAAATTTTGAATTTGTTTCATATTCTCTTAAACACTCTATATACAATATATACATTACATACATATATACATACATTACATTACATACATACATACATTTATTTATATATACATATATACATTACATATATACATAAATACATTACATGCATACATACATATATACAGTATGTTACATAGATTATATTATATCATAAGTTATGTTAAATATATACATTATATTACATACATTACATTACATATATTACATTGCATTACATAAATACATTAATACATACTTACATTAAATTAGATACATACATACATACATCATTGTTTTTGAAGTAATTCAATTACCTAATTCCTTCGAAAACTACACCATCCAACTTGACTTTTAACTTGAACTTAATTAAACGTTTAATTATAAGGGATAAATCAAGAAAATAATGCAGCGTTTTGATGAAAAAAGACAGGCATTGTAATGCAAACCTCTACCCACAGTTCATTTCAATGCAATAATTGTGACTCCCAATTGTCAAAGTGAGTGAGGGAATATTGTGTAACCAAAGTGTCATTTAATTTGCACAAATAAGGAAAATATATACTACGGTTTAGATTACTAGAGTTGAACAAACTAGGTCCACACAACACTAAGGTTATATCAAAACAGAGAGAGACTCACTCACTCACTCACTCACTCACTCACGCTTGAAATACAAGGAGAAAAACGAAGACTCACAATCCATTCATCCTACTCGCAACATAAATTTGTCCATGAGCAAATGATGGGCTTAGAAGGTATACGTCAACCGGTTTCGAAGATGGTCATTTTTTTTTTGGACAATATCATTGAGTTTTGTTAATTGTCATTGCAAATGAGATGTTTATTGAAAATTGTCATCTTCAAAATTTGAAAGGAATCCTAACAACTGACAGTAATAATGACAGGCGAGCAATGTATACCTTGTCTCAAATGTTGCAAACAAAAATCAATTTCCCTTCAAGGACATACTTTCCAAGCATGGGCAAAATCAATCTTGTGCCATTACATAGTGTCTATTGATTTTGTTAGTGACTAATCTACATTAAGGAAACAGATTGGCTACATGTACCTCGCCTTTATTGGTATGCGTGGTTCTAACCTCCTAATAGAGTTTTGACCACACCTAAGACTCGAACTTGAAATCCTAAAATGGAATCTAAACTCAGCTATTGTTTAAACCAATCTTGTTTTTTCATAGGCATTATTAAACTAACCTTTGTTGGTTATTTTAAATAAAACCAAATTTCATTTTTTATTTTTTGATGTTATTATATCTGTTCATAATCTTTGGTACTTTTGGCTTGTTACACACATATTAATGTATCATTAATTTGCCTTGGCTAAATGTTAAAATGGGATGTCATGGGATAATTGAAATCAAAGTAAAAGAGTTTTTAGACAATTAATTCATACTCTTTTTTTGACAAGGAATTCATACTTAGAAACTCTAAAAAACTCAATAAATATAAAGGGTATATTTAGAAAAATTGGATGAGTTAGCATATTTAATTTTTAAAAGTATTATTGTTTTAGAACAAAAATAAAAGACCAAAATATCAAAGGTTGAAATAGAAGGACTACAAATCAATGTAAATCAGCGTTTTTGATAGCTCTTGATTTTATGCATTTTCATGTCTCGGTGAGGGTTTTTTCACCAACATTATCTCAATGGTTTAAATATTCGTTCGGCCCCTGCAAATAAGCACACAATCCAAATAGGCCCCTGTAAAAAAAAAACTTTAAAAAAACCATTGCAAATATAAATTTGTTTACGGTCAAGCCCCTTGGTTAGTTTTCCATCCAAAAAAACTTTAAAGTAATAATAAATGCCACGTGTTATCATCTCATTGGACCATTATGTCACGTGTCATAGGATGCCACAGCATCATCACATGTCACCATGTGCCACGTCAGCAACCAAGGGATGGTTGCCACGTGGTACCTCAATGGCAATGAAAAGAATAGTGTGTTACTAAAAAAATTAAAGATTTTGGCACACAGGGGGATTGAACCCACGACCTTGGGTTGGTATACACTTACAATTTACCACTAGATTACATCACAACTTGTGCAAATTAAACCAGATTCACACATTTCTATTTGTATTTCGTTTCCATTCCAGATTCAAAATTTGTTCATATGTATTCCACGAAAACAGATCTGAATTCTGAAATCTCAAATGGAGATTTCGTTTAATTCCAGTTTCCTTTAATTCAAATCGAAAACGTATCTTAAACCTCAAATGGTGAATTTCGTTTAATTCTAGTTTTGTTTAATTCAAATAAAAAAACGAATATGGATCTATGGAGAATGAAACACAAACACAATTTTATCAGAAGATTTGCACTTGCGTTTTCAATAAAAAAATTCGTAATTTTCTTTAGGGTTTTTGTTTGATTACGCCATACGAATTCTAGTTGCTTAAAATCGTGGATTATATTTGCTTAAAGTGAGAGATCAAGTCGGGTCAAAACCGGGTTTATCGTGACCCGTTTTGAGTTGCTGGGTGAGGAAGATAAACAGTACCTTTTTTTATTACCAACGTTTTGAATCATATTAAATAGTAGTTCTTGGCAATGTTTACAAAAAACATCATATGGCCTGGTGGTACTTGTTGTTTACGCCACATCAAGGTTGTGGGTTCAATCCCCACTTCTGCCAAAATCCTTCATTTTTTAGGTAACACAATATTCTGTTCATTGCCATGTGAGGTGCCACGTGGCAACCATCCATTGGTGGCTGTCGTGGCACATGGTGACATGTGATGATGATGTGGCATCCTATGACACGTATCATAATGATCCAATGAGATGTTGACACGTGACATTTATTATTATTTTAAAGCTTTTTTTGGATGAAAAACTGACCGAGAGGCTTGACCGTAAACAAATTTATATTTGTAAAGGTATTTTTAAAGTTTTTTTTTACAGGGGCCTCTTTAAATTGTTTGTGTATTTGCAGGGGCCGAATGAATATTTAAGCCTATCTCAATTGTAAAAAAAATCAACATTATCTTAATGATATTTTATCCTCCAACAGACACATTTCACCCCATCTAGACTCTTCTAGTCTTCTTCACCTTTTTTTTTATGACAATCTAGTCTTCTTCACCTTGCAGTCAAATAAAACAAACTTTTCATCACCCATTAATTTCCCATTTCATAATTCCAAAAGCCTTCGTTTGTTGTCTCTTTCCAATGTAATACTCATTCATCATCTTACTCTACTATTTACGCCTACATCTCTATTTCCTCTGCAACCTAACCGCTTCTTCCTCCTCTATCTCATCTTTACCCATCCATAAGTGTATACTCTGTGCAAATTGAGTTACTGTTTCTCCCCCTCTCGGCGATCTTTCCCACTCGTCGGCAATCCCGCTCACTCGCCGGCGATCTCGCTTGCTCGTCCGCGATCCTTAACTTCTTTAATCTCATTTCTGCTTGAAAGTTGCAGATCTGGTACCCCCAACATCAGATCTGTCCATGCATGCCATGATTGCCATCCACAGCCCCTCACCAGATTTCCCCACCTCCTCCACCTGAAGTAGTGACCTTCCATTATTGCTTTTGTTCCGGTTTCTTCTGTTTTGGTCATTTTTTACTTTTATTTTCGCAGTTTAATCAGTGATTTTTTTTTTACTTCACCAAGGGCTTATGTGAGAAAAAAAGGTCACAGGGAAGGGTGGAAAGAGGGGAAGAATGGCAGTGCTTATGGGTGTACGGAGGTGAGGGAGAGAACCAGTTGAGAGGTGTTGAGGAGGGAGAGAACTTTTGCGAGGGTGTTTGATGGAGGTGGTTGACGGAGGTCTTCTCTATTTTTTTTCTTTCCTTCTCTGTTTGACAGTGCTTGCTAGATGCATAATGGACATAAAGTTTGCATTATTTACTAATAATGCCATCAAAAATTTTGCCGCTCAAACTGGCCGAAAAAGTAGATAGTGTATTAATAAAGAGGGGATTTTTTTTTAACCAATACTAGAATAATTGACCCGTGCACGCACGGGTATAACTATGCTATTGGAAATTGTTGTCAAATAATTTATATTTTGTAAGTTAAAAGAAAAATTCGTGTATAAGTAAATGATGCTGTTTTTTTGTGATTTGAAAATAATATTTAAATTATCAAAAATTAATTTGTTAGAGTGATTTAGGTAACTAAGAAAATCTTTAGTAACTATTACTAAATTAAAAAACTAAGGGTATGAGAGTAATTTTCCCACCCACTCACACTATTTATTATAAATATATATAAATATGTATTAAAAAAAATAGCACCACCACCGGCGGCCTGTCGCCGGAGAGCCACCATGACCGCCGCCACCGACCACCGCCGGCCGTCGGAACTCCGCCGCCGGTCGCCGGAACTCCGCCACCGGTTGCCGGCCACCACTTGCAACACCACATATATATTAATTATATAAAATATTAATAAATAAAAATGTTTTTTTATTAATTGATGGTCAATAACCACAAATATGTATTCTGTGATTATTGGAATCCAAAACACTAGTTGGATGTCATTAACCACAAATATGAAGTCTGTGGTTACTGGCCACTAACCAGAGAATGCATATTTGTGGTTTTTGGAAACCAAAACACTAGTTGGATGTCATTAATCACAAATATGAAGTCTATGGTTAGTGGCTAGTAACCACAGAATGCATATTTATGGTTAATGCCACCACCATGGCCGCTGCCACCAACCGTCATCGGTCGCCGGAGGTCCGCCAATCGTCGTCGTGCCGGCCGCCGGAGGCCCGCTGCCGCTCGCCGGAGGTCCGACGGCCGGACCTCCGGCCGCCGGAGGACCTCCGCCGGAGCTCCGGTCGCCGGTCGCCGGAGCTCCGGTCGCCGGCTGCCGGAGCTCCACCGCCGGCCGCCGGAGCTCCGCCGTCGGCCGCCACCTACAACCACCACATATATATTTATATTATATATAATATTTATATATATAATTAATAAATAAAAATATTTTTTTTATTAATTATTAATGAATTGTTGGGATGTGTAAAATTACATTGTTACCCTCTTTAATTCACAACCTTTGGATCAACTTTAATCAAAAAATACAAATCTAATGGTTAATACTGTTAAAATTATAATCTTACACCCTTCATTTAATCAACGGTCCAAAATACATGACCGTTAGGATAGCTAGTACCTGTTTGAGGAAAAGTTTGTTTCCAACAAACTATAACAGTTACAACAGAATTAGTTTACAAAAGTTTGTTAAGCATAACAAACTAACTACCTAGTTAAAATTTGTATAAATAGAACTCTAATGTATAGTTTAAATACAGTTGAATAGAAATTACAATTTACAGTTTTTACATTTCTCTGCTCCCAAGTTCCCTTGTGCCTTTCTTTTCAATCTTCTCTTCCATCAGTTTTCTTCCTTCAACAAGAGGTTGAAGAACTTGCACAAAGAAGAAAAATAAAAAGAGTCAGTGTTTGAGTTTTTTCAGTGTGTGAAAAGAAGAGTGTAAACAGTAGGAGAAGAAAAGAGAGTGAGAGGGTGAGTTGTTCTACCTGTTCACTGTGAGAGGTTTTTCAAGAGAGAAAAAAACCTCTTTCATCTTCAAAAGTTTGTTGAGGGTGAGAAGAAACAATATACACAAATCAGAATCTAGTTCAAATTAGGGATTTGAACAAAAGAAGAGTATGAAATAAAGTCACCAGAATCTGATTTCATACCTTGGTGACATTCGATTGTGTTCTTGAAGTCGTAAATCAACACATCCAGCAACATTTCGTTCATACAACAAAAGAAGAGTTGCAAGCAAATCAGATTTCACAGTTTAGGTTTTCACAAACAGTGAAATCAACAAAGAAACAAGGGGCTTTCGTTAATTACCTGGGTGTTGATACTTGTAAGTCACTATTGAAGCATTTTCAAGCTTTGATTCCTGCAAAATCAAAGAAAAATCAAACCAGCAGTGAAAGCAAGAAAGTAGCGTGAGAGAACGAAAGAGTAGAGAGAGAAAGAAACTTTACCTTGTTGTTGTGGAACCCTAGCTGCGCTAGTTTTGTGTTAGTGACCGGGTCAGTGGGCGGGTCACTAGCTCCGCGTGCTTTCTCATCTGTTTCGGGTCGTGGGTTCCGCAAAATAATAATTCTGGGCAAATAAACGTTTTTGGCAGAATCGGGTTCAGTGAGTGGGCTGCATAAGTGTTATTTGCACCTGCTGAGTTCCTGAATACAGACCCTACAAATACTAATTTAGTAATAAAAACTAAGGAAATCCTTAGTTATCTAAACCAAGCCCAGAAAAAAAGGTCACAGGGAAGGGTGGAAAGAGGGGAAGAATGGCAGTGCTTATGGGTGTACGGCGGTGAGGGAGAGAACCAGTTGAGAGGTGTTGAGGAGGGAGAGAGCGTTTGCGAGGGTGTTTGATGGAGGTGGTTGACGGAGGTCTTCTCTATTTTTTTTCTTTCCTTCTCTATTTGACAGTGCTTGCTAGATGCATAATGGACATAAAGTTTGCATTATTTACTAATAATGCCATCAAAAATTTTGCCGCTCAAACTGGCTGAAAATGTAGATAGTGTATTAATAAAGAGGGGATTTTTTTTTAACCAATACTAGAATAATTGACCCGTGCACGCACGGGTATAACTATGCTATTGGAAATTGTTGTCAAATAATTTATTAGAGTTCTTCATCGCATACTCTAGCTCTAAATATGACGATATTAATGATCATATCATAACATGGTCATATATTTGGTCAAGGCAATCCACTACCGAGTCACCTACCTCCCGATCAAAGATTGAGTAAAAAAATACTCGAAGCTTGGAGAGTAGTGCTTGTAACAAAGATATCTCAATATCTACCTTACATGTTTTTGGATTCTTCCCCTTTTGCATTTCCGCTATCTATCGTTTTCCATCAATTCTACTAACTTTTATATCAGATATTGCAGCAGACACCATAGATAATTATCAAATTCGAAAACTCCCTCCCAAATGTAACTTGAATTTCAGCAAGATAACTCTTTGACTCCTTGTCTTCAAAGCAATATTAGCAACACCCATGCAAATCAATCATTTGATGCAATCACCTTCAATTTCATAAACTTGTTAGTAATTCCTTTCCCAAGTTGCAAAACAGTATATATGTAAATATCATTCACCCGATAATTGGTAACCAACTAAACTCATTAGAAAATTATCTTGTTCATCATAAATGATTTTGCTAATTTTTACAGCAACAAAGTTTAACAGCTAATCATATAATATGATAATATACGTGAAGAAGGCATATGCTAACATACTCACACTTGCTTTTTAGTTGTAATATGTTAACAATGTATACGCTTTCTATTTGGACTAAAAACCAGGTATATGCTAACATACTCTTAATTGCTTTTTAGTAGTTGTATGTTAGCAATGTATATACTTTCTATTTGGACTAAAAACCACGGTTTAGAAAATCGGACTGGTCAGTTGAACCATGAACCGGAGACAGAAGCGATTTGATTGAGGCCCAAAACGGTTGAACATTTAAACTGCTATAACTGGAGAACATAAAGTCTAAAACAGTTCAGGGAAAAAGGTTTTAAACTACTTTTTTTTAAAAAAATGGTTGGCCAATGCACCCCATGTGTCCTGACCAAACATTGCTAGTGGCCAATGCACAAAGTTTAGTTCAAGCAAGCCCCTGATGTTCTATTTATAACAATCACTCACGTTGCTAAAACTATACATATCTAATGTGGGACTAATTTAGGAGCAATAAATAATGCTACTCAAACACACTCTTAGTTTTCATTAAAAGGCTTATTCATCCTCTCTCTCCCAAGCACTCTCACATATACACTCTCTTTGATGTTGCCATGTCTTTCATCATCTCGTTCAGTCTTTTTCTTTCTATGTTGCAGCTCTCTGTAGTAAGTGTTTTTACAAAAAAAATAAATGGTGGCTGCAGTGAGGACTATAAACCACTTACTTAACTTTTAAGTTTATTTCCAGCCATAATGTCTTATATTTTTCATTTCTTCAAATTCTTCACCACTTAATTTATAATATTATATTATATATTTTGCATTTTATTGTATGTTTACTACTTATAATATTTATTCCAATTCTTCGGCACTTATTTGCATTTTATCACTTAATATATTATATAATCATTGTGTTCACCAGCTCAATGACCGCTCTGGTTCAAACACAATTAAACCCTTGAACCTTAAACCATTGCCTTCTCCAAAAGTTTTCCGAACCAAATGCTTTAATTTGGATTGGCAACGGATTGGTTCGAATTTACCCAAACCACTGAACACCCCTAATCAAAAATATTTTTTAGAGTAATTATTATCAATTATTTAAATTGCTAATTCAATTTGCTCTATATTTTATAGGAATAAAAGAAAAGATAAAAAGGATGAAAGTTCAATTCAATACACATGCATATGTGTATATATGGGCCGTCAAATAAAGAAGATGCAAAGGTCCATTCATTTGGATAATCACACAATGTAAACAAGCCCATCTTAATTAAAGAAAGAAGCCCACCTCATCATGGTCATGAAAGAAAAGAACACGTGATTGGGAGAGTGGAAGAATTAGAGCATAATTCTTGTTGAGAAAGAAAGCACGGAACCCTAGGTGGAAATTATAAATACTAGTGCAGCTTTGGAAAAGGGAGCGGCATACATACACATACAATCTGACCATCACGAGAGAGAAGAGAAGATTTAATAAAAAGGGAGAGAGTGAGCGCACGAAACCGAGGAGAAGAATTAAGAAAAAGGGAGAAAAGAAGAGGAACCCACGTGATTTTCACGGAGAAGGAACCCACAACAGTGACGACGGCAAAGAGAGATTTGGAGTTTTGGGTACCCATTCTCGACACCGTGAGAGAGATTTGGAGCAGAAACAGAGACCGAATACTCAAGATCAGAATTTATTCTATTTCCGGTTTATTTTCATCATGTGTAATTCATGACTTTTATTTTTGTTTCAATGTTCTTGAACACTATGGATAGCTAAATCCTCTTTTAGGGTCTTAGGTGAATCTTGCTTAATTAGAGACCTTTTAATGTTTTAATTTATACTTTGAATTCCCAATTTTTATTTTAATTAATATTATCCTATTGCTTTATCACATAATTAGGATTGATAACCCTTTGCATGTTCATAATAAATTAGTTGATTAGCAATCGCACTACAACTAGTTGGTGGACCTATAGGATAATTGAGATTATAATTAATTAATGACCAAACTTTAATTTAGTCTTCCAATCACTCAACCTTTTATTACTTTATGCTTTTCTTAAATTTAAATTCTAGCATGACTGTTTACCGTGGATTTTGGTAAACACCGCTGGTTTCCAATTTGGTTAACTTGCAGGATCAACCAGTGAATCCTAAGACCATTTGTGTTTAGAGTTTTTACAGAATCGATAAAAAGAAGAAAAGAAGAAGATAACTGTCGATTTCTCCGCGAAACCGTCGAATTACTTCAATGAGGGAGAAGGTTTAAAGCAGTAAATTGCTGGAATTTAAAGAGAATGTAAGTAAAATTGCATTACTGTAAAGGGTGGTACACAAGATCATACATGCGTTCCTTGTACTTGTTTCTCAGTGCGTGTCGGTACTTTGAGCGTGGGAACTTGGTATGAAAAATTGTGACCCTTGTTTCTTCTCAGAAACTACTATTTATACAGAGGAAAAGAGGGGGGAAAACTAAACTAAGTAACTGCCTAGAAATTTGAAAACTAATAACTGCTACTCCTACTTTCGACTTGAAAACTAATAACTGCTACTCCTACTTTCGACAAGAACCGCTTCATCACGCTTCGACCAACTGCTAGTTCTTCAGCGCATAACTGTTCTGTTTTCTGTCTGTCGAAAGCTTATGTCCATTTTCCTCCTTCTTGCTTTTGCTTCCCCGGAAGCTTGTCGAATTTACCCTGCGTATGACCATTTTCTCTGTCGAAATACTTTGGTCTTTGTTGAATTTACCCTGCGTATGACCATTTTCTCTGTCGAAATACTTTGGTCTTTGTCGAAATATAAGTCAAGCCTTGTTGACCATTTTCAATGAAGCCTGTGGAAATTACAGGCTAACAAATTGCCCCCTCAAAAATGTCTTTTTCGACTGAGCTTAGAGTGAAGAAAGAAAAAGAACATTTTTGAATTCACCATTGAAATAGACTTTGTACTTGAGTAGAATAGCTGTATACCTGATGTCACCACTGTTAAGTGTTGTTGACGTTTACTCTTATATTGATGTACCACATGGCCTTCAACATTCTGCTTATAATTCTGACAATGCTCATATGGCAATCACAACTTCTTTTGAATGCCACGTACTTACGCTTTCTTTATCTTTATTCCAGCGTTATTTTAACCTCTTGCAACGTTGGCTTATACTCTTTCAAGTACTTACCATTTATACGCATAATTCTTTCATCAGCGCCAATCTCTTCGACTTCGTATGCGCCGTTTGAATAGACTTGTAAAATTTTAAATGGCCTTTCCCAACTTGGGGACCATTTACCTAGGACTCTATCTTTTCGATCCATAGGTAAGATGACTTTCCAAACTAAGTCTCCCACGTCGAAAGTCTTCATTTTGACTTTCTTATTGTATGCCTTAGCTACTCTCTCTTTTTGTCTTGTGAACACATCTAATGCTTTTAATCTATTTTCATCCAAATCAACTAATTCATCTAACATCATATTCCAATAATGATCAGATGGTATTTCAAATTGTCGTTGAATCCTAATTGATTGGAGACAAATCTCTGCTGGTAGGACAGCATCATGCCCAAAAACAAGTTTAAAAGGAGTACTATTAACTGACTCTTTGGGAGATGTTCGACACGCCCATAAAATTTGGTTAAGTGTCTTATGCCAATTCTTGGGTTTTTGCCCCACATGTTTTTTGATAAAACTAATAATGACTTTATTGGCAGCTTCGACTTGACCATTTGCTTGAGCATAATATGGTGTCGAACTTAACAAATTATAACCATTTTCGGCAGCAAACTCTACCATTTTTTGGCCAATAAAAACTGAACCTTGGTCTGTGGTGATAGTTTCAGGCACCCCAAATCTATATAATATATGGTCTTGAATGAAACTGATTACTGCCTCTTGGTTAACATTATTTAAAGGAACAGCTTCCACCCACTTAGTGAAATAATCTATTCCTACTAATATGAAACGATGGCCTTTCGACGAGTTTGGCTTAATTTCGCCAATTATATTCAGAGCCCATCCTCTGAATGGCCAAGGTTTTACAATAGAATGCAATTCATTTGCAGGCACATGTTGTACTCCTGCATGCTTTTGACACTCTTGGCATCCCTTGGCAAACTCTATGCAATCTTTCAACATAGTTGGCCAATAGACGCCTTGTCGAAAAAGAAGCCATTTCATCTTATGGCCTACTTGGTGAGCTCCACAAGTTCCACTGTGAACATTAGATATTGCCAAGTATGCCTCATTTTCACTAAGACATTTGAGTAAGACTCCATCAGGAGTTGCCTTAAACAATTCATTGCCCATAATCACATAACTTAAGGCTCTATACTTGACCTTTCTGTCAGTTATCCCTGTGGGATTCTCCAAATAATTAACAATTTTTCTTCGCCAATCATCATTTGTCATATTGTCAATGGCAAAGACCTCGAACACATTGTCACAATGCCTTTTATCAACAACTTCAAAGGTTTCATTTTCATTAAACCTCTCATTTAGCTTGGGGTTTAAGGCTAAAGGGTAAGCCTCTGCCCCCTCAAGTTCTTGACTTAACAAAGTATCTTGTGACATGTTTGTCGAAATTAGTTTGTCTTTAATTTCGATTAGCTCTGTTAACTTCTCTTTAGAAATTTTATAACCAGAAGCTATTTGCGCCAAATCGTTGGCCTCTTGATTTGCAATACGAGGCACGTGTTGAATATCAACTCTGTCGAAACGTTTCAGTAAAGTATTGGCAACAATGAAGTAAGTAATCAAATTCTCCTTTATGCACTTGTATTCTTTTGTTAGTTGTTTGATTACTAATTCAGAATCACCCATTATTTCGACCTGCTTTGCCCCCAAGCTTAACAGAACTTCAAGTCCTGCTATTAAGGCTTCATATTCAGCCTCGTTGTTAGAGCAACTTTCTTTGATTTTATATTTATATTTGGTTGGTATTTCTGTAGGTGAAACGATTAACATTCCTACACCTGTACCATGTTTGTGGCTTGAGCCATTGAAATATAACCTCCAAGGTCGAGGGTGTACGAAATTAATTGCTAATTCGACCACTGAATGGTCTGCAATAAAATCTGCTACCACTTGTCCTTTGATAGCTTTTAGAGGTTGATATGTCAATGAATACTCAGATAAAGCTAATGCCCATTTGCCTACCCTACTGTGTAAGATTGGTTTCGATAGCATATGTTTAATAATATCACAATGGGAATAAACATACACATCGACAGGCTTAATATATTGCTTTAATTTGGTGCATGCGAAATACAAACACAAACACAGTTTTTCAATAGGATGATATCTGGTTTCAGCATCATTCAAAAGCCTACTGAGGTCTTGTCAAAAAAAAAAAGCCTACTGAGGTAATATATGGCTCTTTCGACTCCATTTTCATCCTCTTATGCTAACATGCTACCTATTGACATTTCTGATGCACCTATATACAATTTCATTGTTCTATTTCTAATTGGAGGCAATAAAATTGGTGGCTTCATCAGGTAGGCTTTGATTTCGTCGAAAGCTTGTTGGTGGCATGGCTCCCACTTGAAAACGTCTTCCTTCTTCAGTCGAAGTAATGGCGAAAACACTTGAGTTTTACCACTTAGATTTGATATAAATCTTCTCAGGAAATTGATCTTTCCTAGTAAAGACTGTAATTCTTTCTTTGTCGAAGGAGGTTGTGTTTCCATGATAGCTTTCGTCTTATTTTGATTTATCTCAATGCCTTTTTTGTGCACAACAAAGCCTAAGAAATCACCTGCACTTACACAAAAGGCACATTTTAGTGGATTCATTTTCAATCCATATTTTCTCATCCTTTCAAATGATTGTTGAAGGTGGTCTAAGTGACCACTTCCTGATGCTGATTTAACTACTATGTCATCTATGTACACTTGCATAAAATCTTCTACAAAATCATGGAACATAGTATTCATAGCTCTTTGGTATGTAGCGCCAGCATTTTTTAACCCAAATGGCATCACTACCCATTCATAAACACCCAATGCCCCCGGGCATCGAAATGCAGTTTTTGAAACATCTTCCTCAGCAATAAAGATTTGGTTGTAGCCTGAATACCCATCAAGCATACTCAAATATTGGTGACCTGCTGCGGAATCAACTAACATTTCTGCCACTGGCATTGGATATTGATCTTTGGGAGAAGCATTATTTAGATCCCTAAAATCTATGCAAACTCTAATCGTACCATTTTTCTTAATTACAGGGACTATGTTAGCTAGCCAATCTACATACCTGGCAGTTCTGATGAACTTGCTCTTTAGTAACCTTTCGATCTCTGTTTTGTTCTTTGACATGATTTTTGGTGCAAATCTCCTTGGGGTCTGCTTCACAGGCTTCTTATCTGGTCGAATAGGCAGCTTTAACTCAACCACTTCTCTTTTTAAACCTGGCATTTCATTGTAGTCCCAAGCAAAACAGTCCTTATATTCTTTCAGCAATTCGACTATCTGCACCTTGAAGTCTTTATTGACTTTTGCACTGATATACGTTGGTCTTCTTACACTTCCATCTCCCAAATCTATTTCTTCTAAGGGATCTTGTGCTTGAATCTTCTTGGTCGAATCCATTGGATCTTTCTCAAATCCTAATGGTTCATCGTCATAGACACCATCTAGCCTATGTGATTCGACCATAATTTCTTTGTTACTACCATTTGTGGTTAGAGCAACCATATGATGCAACTCAGCTTCGAGAATTGCTTTCTCTTTATTTTCGGCCACATAAGCCGTAATTCTTTCCCATGTACTGGGTTTTATCATCATTAATCATCCCAACCAGAAGGCTTGTCGAAGCCTCTTTTTGTACTTCCATCATCAATGTAATGTCTCTCCCAAACAAAACCATAATTTGGGTGGAGATTGACAGAGGAAATGACATTACTTTGTTCGGTGAATCCAACATTAGAGGAGGAACATGGAGCAATGTTCGCTAGTTGTTTGTCGAAGGTCTGCTTGGTTATTGTATTTACTTCAGCCTTGAAGTAACTTTGATCTCCTTCAATATTTTCGACCAATCCATCTTCTCTCCAAATTACCAACCTCTGATGTACAGTTGAAGGGATTGCCCCCACTGCATGAATCCACTCTCTTCCAAGCAATAAGTTGTAATTCGCTTTAGAAGGAATTACCATGAACAGAGTTGGCCTCTTTATGCTTCCAACAGCCAATTCGACCTGAATGGCCCCTAGTGAGTAGCCAGATTTGCCTTCATAATTGGTAAGAACCACGTTGTGCGGTCTTAAATCAGTATCATACTTGCCAATTTTGCTTAGCAGGTGTTGAGGCATCAAGTTCACAGCAGCACCACCATCAACTAACACCTTACTGACTCCAACGTTGTTGACTTTGGCTTGTATAAATAGTGGCTTGAGATGATTCATCATGCCACAATCAGGCCTTTCAAACACCGCTTGTTGCTCTTCAACGCAACCATTCTTCAGCACATAATAGCATATTGGCTTGTAAGCCATACCTTCGTCGAATTCTTCTTCGACCTCATTGACTTCAGACACAACATCATATTCAATTGGTAAAATTGAAACGACACCACATAGCACGTTGAAGTCATGCTCAGAATCAGCAAAAGAAGAGTTCAATTCCTCTTCCAACTTGAGATCTTCTTCTTTGAAGCTTTTCTTTATCTCAGCCAAAGAAGGGAAGATTCTTTCAGTGGCTGGTTTTCTAACCACTTCAGTTGAAGGTAAAACTATTTCTTTACCTTTCTCATTTCTGGGGATTGCCACCTTGTTTGTAGCAACTGTATCAGCTTTCTTTTGGCGTTGAAATCTTCGCCATTGAGTCCTTGTCATAGGATTCTTTCCCTTGCAGTTGTTGTTGTAGGCATACTTCTTATTTCCAATTGCCTTGTTTTGGTTAACATCACTTGTGTTGCCTTCGACCAGTTTAGGTGGCCTAATTCGATGGATAGCATTGCCCCCAGTGTGGTATATGGCTTTGCCTCTTCCACCAGAATGTACCCACTTTTCAACAGGAGTACCAGAAGGAGGAACATACGTACTCAGCTTTCCTCTTCCAGGAGTTTTGGTCGAAGTAACCATGTAAGGAATTCTCCTATCAGCAAAATCAAACTTGGGCCTTTTATCCACCCATTTACCCTTACGCTTCATTTGAGGCTTGAACTCCTCAAGTTCTTTAGCAGCCTCCTTGTCCAAGACAGCGTTGCACCTTGGGCACAACATCACCTCTGAGTTGCTTAGCTTGCAACGATTGAGGAAATCAACCAATTCCTCTTCAGCTTTTGGGTACACTGCTTTCATCTTGTCATTTTCTTGGCCTTTGGTGACCATATCGACAGCCATCTCTGACATTGGTGAAGTTCTCTTAATGTGAGCCTTACTAGGCCCGGTTCCAGAAGCTTCGACCATATTGATGCTAACTTCATTGTACAATGCCTCGACTTCAGCCAAGGGATCAGCATCAATCTTCATTGGCGCTTTTGGTTTTTCACCAAATTTGAGCCTTCCTTCATTTAGCGCTTTCTGCACCAAATCCCTGAAAAGAACACAATTGGAGGTATTATGACCCAAAAAATTATGGTATTTGCAAAAACCTCTTTTCTGTCTTTGTTCTAATGGTGGTGTTTTTAGCCCTTTAGGAACCAGAATTTGACCATCCTTAACTAACAAGTCAAATATTTCGTCACATTTAGAAACATCAAATGTATAAGTTTTTGCAACAAATTTGTCGTTTTTAGGTTCGACAGGATTTTTATCATTTGAAGGTTTCAGCAATTTACAAGTATAAGGAGGTCCAGGTTTTAATTCAGCAACATTGACCTCTTCTTCGATTTCCTCATAGGAAATGTCGAATTCTTGTTCTTCATTTTGAACTTCAACATAGGCAACTTTGTCTTTTTTATTATGAAACCTACTAGTTCTAGATTTCTCAGCTTTTAGCCTTTCGACTTGCCTAACTCTATCGGCCAATTGGACCATATCTCTTAAATGTTGAGTGTCTAGCTTTTTCCTAATAGAATAATCTAGACCACCAGCAGCCATTTCGACTAACTCATATTCAGGCACTTGGGTGAAACACCTTGCTTTGAGAAGTCTAAACCTATTGAGATAATCATCAATAGTTTCGGCCACTTTACGTCGAACACTAGTCAATTCTTTGAGACTAATTTTGGATTGTCCTATATAGAATTGCTCATGAAAAGCTTTTTCTAACTGGTTCCAATTAAACATAGAATGTGGGGGCAGTGTGGGCTAGATCCCCAGCCTCAGTTAGGTATCGAGAAATGTGTTCGACTGTGGATTCATTAGTTTCTCCACCAAATTTAGTGAATTTGGGGACTTTCCAACCCCTTGGCAATTCACTTTGCAAAACATATTCAGATAATGGGGATATAAAATTTGGCCTATACGTTCCCACGTTAAGGCCATTCTGGGCTAAAATTGTTTCGACAAGATTGGCTATATTGTTTTGCGCTCCAAAATTGTTCTGTTGCACCTGCCTGACTACCTCATCAGCATTTTGATTTCTATTCACTAACACTATGTCAGGCGCGTTTTCGACCATCCCTTGCAAGGGTTGTTCGACAACTTGTGCTTGTGCCTGATTTCTAGGCAATTCAACATTGGGCCTTTCTAAGGGGATTTCTACAGGCCTCAAAGGTTGTATTTGGGGTATTGGCTGATTTTGCATTCTTGGAGTGCCAAAGAAATCAGCAATTCGACCCATTTGGGTTACCAATGCTTGGTAACTGTTATTGGTATCACGTATCAAAGGATTGAATACTGTACCAATTTGTTGGGTTAACATGTTAACCATATCATGGTTAGCATCATCTATCTGTTGTCTTAACGCCAACACAGACGCTGTGGTTAACGTGGGTTGGGCATTTCAACCATAAATGCCCTCTTGGGAGGCATGCAAAGGAGAGAGACCACCATCCATTATGTTATCTGCATACGTTGATGAATTGGTTTGCAAGCCTACCATCATGCCAGTTGGTATACCATAAGGGAAATTCCCCCAACTATAGGCATGCTAAATGGGATGTGACCACTAGTCACATACGGGTTAGACATTCCCATTGTCTGTGGCATAGATACCATTTCATTAAGGAGTGTGGTCACCGTGGTGGCCATCGTTGGTAAAGGAGTAAGCACAGGAGATGTAACTGTGATCATGCCTGTCGAAGGCATTGGAGCAGTTATTCCTGTAGCGGTTACTGGATTCGCGTCGCTGACAGACACGTTTTCAGGACCACTTTGAACATTTGATGAACTCGCACCAGAACGTGACATCTTTGACAAAGATTTACCACTTCTCAGGCGCATAAACAATTATATTTCAGAATTCTGTTAATTAACACTCTAATATTTTGACACAAATGTCCCACCGGGCGTGCCAATTTGTTTACCATGGATTTTGGTAAACACCGCTGGTTTCCAATTTGGTTAACTTGCAGGATCAACCAGTGAATCCTAAGACCATTTGTGTTTAGAGTTTTTACAGAATCGATAAAAAGAAGAAAAGAAGAAGATAACTGTCGATTTCTCCGCGAAACCGTCGAATTACTTCAATGAGGGAGAAGGTTTAAAGCAGTAAATTGCTGGAATTTAAAGAGAATGTAAGTAAAATTGCATTACTGTAAAGGGTGGTACACAAGATCATACATGCGTTCCTTGTACTTGTTTCTCAGTGCGTGTCGGTACTTTGAGCGTGGGAACTTGGTATGAAAAATTGTGACCCTTGTTTCTTCTCAGAAACTACTATTTATACAGAGGAAAAGAGGGGGGAAAACTAAACTAAGTAACTGCCTAGAAATTTGAAAACTAATAACTGCTACTCCTACTTTCGACTTGAAAACTAATAACTGCTACTCCTACTTTCGACAAGAACCGCTTCATCACGCTTCGACCAACTGCTAGTTCTTCAGCGCATAACTGCTCTGTTTTCTGTCTGTCGAAAGCTTATGTCCATTTTCCTCCTTCTTGCTTTTGCTTCCCCGGAAGCTTGTCGAATTTACCCTGCGTATGACCATTTTCTCTGTCGAAATACTTTGGTCTTTGTTGAATTTACCCTGCGTATGACCATTTTCTCTGTCGAAATACTTTGGTCTTTGTCGAAATATAAGTCAAGCCTTGTTGACCATTTTCAATGAAGCCTGTCGAAATTACAGGCTAACAAATTGCCCCCTCAAAAATGTCTTTTTCGACTGAGCTTAGAGTGAAGAAAGAAAAAGAACATTTTTGAATTCACCATTGAAATAGACTTTGTACTCGAGTAGAATAGCTGTATACCTGATGTCACCACTGTTAAGTGTTGTTGACGTTTACTCCTATATTGATGTACCACTGTTAAGTTGGTGAACAATGAAAAATGAAGGGGAATTTAGGGAATCGTAAATTTGAAATGATGAGGAGTGCTGCCGTGATTTGCAACCTGGACGCAGAAGCTACAAATTCTGGCTTCAGAGCTGCCGTGAGTTTCAACAATTTTATTAAACATAATGCAATGTAATTGCAAGTTCTAAGACAAAACAGAGATAACCGAACTCATTGTCATCGTTGCTATCCAACAATTTTATTTATATATTTATTTATTTATTTAATTTTAATGCTATCATTTGTTGCAGGACATTAAGTCATCAGATTGAGTCATTTGTTGTGCTATTAAAAAAAGACATTACTTACTAATGCATTTGATGGGTAGAGTTTACTTGTTCATGTATTTAATTACTAAAATATTGATCTATTGAATTTAATCTTAGTTACTTCATAATAAAATCTTAGTTGCTGCACTTTTTTTGAGGATTTTTTTATGTATATGCATGATTCTTTGGTACATTAAGTGCCAAAATAAATAAATTTGGAACCCACTTTTTTTGGATTTCCGGATTTACCTTATTTTAGTGTAAATCTGGAACGCAGTTACCATTCCGGAAATACATCAAAATGAGGTAAATCCGGAAATCCAAAAAAATTGGGTTCCGAATTTATCTCATTTTGGCGTAAATCCAGAATTTTTTTTTAAATTTCAAGGGTAACTTCAAGGGTATATGGGCTTGACAATATGGGGCACACTATTGTTATTAAAGAAACAAACATTTTGGCCACCATGAGTGTAGCGACTGAAAAATCCGAATAAGGATTCCTCGAAAGTTCAAAAATGAAGCCGCCACAAAGTTTAGTTTAAGGGCAAACAATGGAAAATTCCATTTGATTTTTGGATAAGGGTCCTTGAGACCAGATTTGGGTTCGGGAGTCGGTTATGTGTGGGAAAGGTATTAGCACCCCACGACATCCTTCCTAAGGAAGGTTGCCTTCTAATTAGTTGTAGGACGAAGGTTAATTTAAAAATATTTATTTTACCCTTTGAAAAGAACTTAAAAGATAGACTTGGTATTTTTGAATTTTTGAATTTATTTAGAAAAAGACTAAAAAAAAGGTTTTTTATTAGTGCACTTGACAGAGGTGGGCCCGTTCTTTGCTTCTACGTATCTCTGGGTATAGAATCAAATGCTACGTAGTTCTTGGTGGAAAAAGTTTGTGTGTTGGTGTTTTTTATTCAGGGATTCTAGAACTCTTGAGTGATCAGCTCATTTGCCCTAGAACGCTGACTAACCCGATTGTACAATCGACTTAATCCCCTATTTTAAAAATTTGATTTTTTGAAGTTTGAAAAAATGGTTTGATTTTATTGGAATAGGGATTTTAGGACTCCTGAGACGTACGACTCATTCATCCTAGAACGCTGACTGACCCGAATGTACATTCGACTTAGTCCCCTGTTCGTTTTTTTGGAAAAAAAGGTTTTATTAATTATTATTTTTTATAGGGTTTCTAAGACTATTGAGTCGTACGACTCATTCATCTTAGAATGCTGACTAACCCGAATGTACATTCGACTTAGTCCCCAATTTGTATTTATTTTTTAGAAAGATGTAAGTTTGGGGAAAAATGTTTATTTGTAGAAAATTTTAAGAAAAGAACGAAAAGGGGTACAATAGTAAAAAGAGGTGTGTTTAACTGGAGAGGTTGTATTATTAAACATGGGGGTGCAAGAAATAGCCCAGCTTTGTTATGGGCTGTTAGGCTGATGGCATGCGAAAATTGGGCTGATGTAAGGTGGTGGCGTATTTTAAAAAGGGTTTTTTTTACCCCCACCCATTGACTCTATACCCCCACGTAGTCAGCGAAAAGTCGAAAATACCCCTAAAAAATTTACAAATTTATAAAACAATTACCATTTGTCACTTACATACGATTTGACCAGTCAAATTTCAGAGCGCATCGTATTTACCTCGTAGAAGATACATACGATTTCCACCAAAATTTCTCATCGTATTAGCTATATACTATTTCCTCCAAAACCTGCAAAAACAAGTAAATCGTATTTACCTTTTTATAGATAAATACGATTTCCTCCAATATTTCGCATCGTATTCTAATTTTTGGTAACTAACCTGTTTTTTTTTCATTGTCTTCTTATCGACGGACTGACCAGGCGTCGTCGTCTTCCGCTCCCAGCACACGCACCCGACGGAGAGTTGCGAGACACGCCTCCACTAGGCGTAGGCGCGCTGAGGTCAGACAGCCCCCACAGCTGGAGTCCCCAGTGTTTGAGTATGAGCCGGGCCAGCAGCACCACCCGTATGAGGAGGAGGACCAGCATATGGGCGAGCCTCAACAGCAGTTCTATCAGACCCAGGACCAGCATATGGGCGAGCCTCAGCAGCAGTTCCACCACGATCAGGAGAAGCAATCTCTATTCACTGGTCTTGAGTGACATGTCTGCTACCGTAATGGTCATTTCACCAAATGGTAGGTGAAATGACATCTCCTATTTGCTGCACCTTCCGCTCTCAGGCAGATACTACATAGCACCGCCCACTAGTGTCACCGCTGATCAGGCAGTTTCGCTTGCTGTGGCATATCTCGGGGTTATTGAGGAGGAGGCCCGTGCTGAGTGTCGACTTGGGTAGGGGTCGTATTACCATTTTAGCTGGCTCCTGGACATAGTTGCTGCATCGTCTGTGTCTGCTGACATGTCTTCTACTGTCAGGGCGATGATCCTTTTGGTTCTTAGTTGGAGCATCTTCACAGTGAAGACGTATGATAGGGCTGAGGCCAAGTGGCTGCTGCTGCTTGAGGACCTTACTGCTGATGGTGCTGGATCATATGCATGGGGTGTGGCTGGACTTGCTCATATGTATGACCAGCTGAACTATGGATCGTTGGACCACTCCAAACATTTAGCTGGCTACCCCTCCATGTTACAGGTAAAAAATTATGTTTTTTTATTTAAATAATTTAAATAATTTTGTTTTTAATTTAAATAACTCAGTTATTTATCTTTGCATTTCAGAGCTGGATTTTATTTTATATAGAGACCGATGATTAGGGCCTTTTATATTATTACTTTTATTTTATGTCTGTATTTTCTGGATTTATTTTTGAACTCTTTTATTTTATATCAGTTGATTACTATTAATTACGAGTTTACTTAAAATTTCTATTTCATTCATTTTATTGATTCGATAAAACAAAGTAACATAAAAGATAAAACATAACAAACTAAACCCTAATATTGCAGATCTCGCAAACGACGTAAAATCTCATTCACGCTCAGTTGTGTTTCCACGTACAGCTCCAAAGGCTTATACCCCATAAGCCTGTCGTGAATGTCGAACATGGTCGCCACGTCTTCGTCGGTCTTGATAGACATCGACGAGTATGAAATGCAGCCATCATCTCCACGATCGGGTTTCCGATAAGTGATACCGGTGACGTCATGGTCGTCCCCAATCACTTGAATTTTCGACCACACTTTATCCTTCAAACCATCAAACCCCATGGCGCGGTGGATTCGGCATAACTCTGGCTTCAGACTCCAAAAGTAGACTCCATCTTCTCTCATCGTGATGTTGCCCCCATAATGTATAGCGGAGTAAATCTGGCCGTCAATTAAAATACAAATCGTATTTACCTATGGTTTAGGGTAAATATGATTTTTATTTTAACAAATCGTATTTTCCTAGGGACAGGGTAAATACGATTTGTATTTTACAAAGCGTATGTACCCCCACCCATAGGTAAATACACTTTGTATTTTGTCTGAATCGTATTTACCTCACCCCAAGGTAAATACGCTTTTATTTTTTTGAACTATTATATTTACTTCACCCTAGGTAAATACGATTGGAAATTTTACAGGCAAATCGTATGTATCCACCAATACGTACATAAGATTTGTAAAAAACAAATCGTATTTATTTCTTCAAAACCTAAATTCGATTGAGGCAAAAAACAAACAGAGATATTTTCGTAAAAAAAAAGGTGTGGGGGGTATATAGGTAAGCTGTGGGGGTAAAAAAAAAATCTTTTTAAAAAAGGAGTGGTGTGAGTAGAAGTCTGATGTTTTTTTAAAAAATGATTAAAATAAAATGAATATTTAATTGAACTATATAAGGCAAGTACCAAAAACAATTGAAACCCTAACCTCCATTTACCATCCCTTAGCGTCGCAGCAGCAAGATCAGAGATAGAGAAAGTGAGTTTCAAGAGAGAGAGATATAAAAAAAAGAAAGAGAGACGGAAGAAGGGAGAGGAAGAGGAAGAGGAAAGAGGAAGCCATGGTGAGGGGGAGAGAGAGAGATGCGTGACTGATACGATGGTGGTTTCACGGCGGCGTTTTGGGGCGGCCGGCCACCGTCTACGGTAGTCGGAGGGTAAAGGTAGGTTCTTTTATAATTTTTTTTGCATTTGTCTCTTCCTCCTCCTCTTCTTATTCTCATTTTTCAACATCTGTTCTTGATTTTTTCTTTCTTTGATTTCTGATTTTTATGCTTTTGAAACCCTATTTTTTACTAAAACAAAAACTGGATCCTATTGGTCTATTTGGTATTTTAATTTCGTTTTAGGTTCATGATAAAAATGCTACTAATCTATTTACACACCTACTTATTTTTTAACACTAATTTATTTACAGTCTAATGATATTTTCTAAGATCCCAGAATTAACATTCATAACAAAACATACACTGAAGCTATTCTAAATTTCATAACTACTGCTATTTTTTCCAAGAAGAACCAGTTCTGAAAGCTTATAACTACATGTTTACACCTAACGAAATAAAAAAACGATTTTTAAAAGCAAACCGACCTCTTTTCCAGCCTCTGAAAATCACCTAATATTGCTCTGCTATTGATACTGTTATCTTTTTGACTGCTTCTGCGGCTGCTACCTTTTTGACTGCTTTAGAGACTTTTTAGTGATTAGGATCTCAGCGTGAGACCCAACTTTTTAGTGGATTTTCTGCGTGCCCTTTTTGTGTGTAAAATGTTCTCTTTTATAGGTAGAAATTGGAATCAGAGATTTTAGTCCCCGACCATTTCCTTCCATTTTCAGACCAAGTCAGCTGTGGACAGCTTGCTGAGCAAGGAGCAAGGATTAGGATTGTGAACCCTCCGCCGCAGCAGCCAAGACTAGTTTTGGATCTTGGGCCTTTTTGCATTTTTTGTAATTTTTATGTTTATTTTCGTTTTTTCTCTCTTTTTTTTTAATTATTTGGGTAGCTGTAAATAAAATGTTTTATTAATTCTGATATTTTTTGTATTTTTTGTAATTTATTTTTATTTTTATATGTTTTTTTGGATTAAATAAAAATAAAAGCAACGGTCAACTTGGGCCAAACGATGGTAAGAAACCGGACCCATCGTGCTTTAAAACAATACCCGATTGAATTAGGGATCAAAATTATGCCCAGCTACATGAATTACGCTTAGGCCCAAACTTGCAAATATAGGTACAAATGATAACGATAGGCCCAGTTAAGCAGATGCATGCCCAAATATGAATGGTAGGCCCAACAAACTAAAACTAACTCGCAACGAATTAAACTAGAAGAAAAATTAGTAAAAAGGATAGGACAAAATTGGGGTATGACAATGAGAGATGAACATACGAAAATTGAGTGATATGGTTTCCCAATTACCACTTAACCACCACATGATTTCAGTAATTAAGGCTAACAATTAGTGTATATTACAAATTTCTTATTTAATTTTGATTAAAAAAATTCTGATGCACTTCATCTTCTTCAACTCAATAAACCCAAACCCAGAAACTTAAAAACATAACCCATTGATGAATCTTCTTGTCAGACACATCGTTCTTCTTCTTCTTCTTCTTCTTCTTCTCACCTTCAACCTTCAATTTGATTTACAAAATTTGATTAACCTTCTCTTCTTCTCAAACCCATCGTTCTTCTTCTCACCCCAACCTTCAATTTTGATTGACAAAATTTTGACATCGATTTCGATTTGTTTCGTTTATATAACCTGCAAACGAAATTCAATTTGTTCTTGTTGGTTAAAAACGAAATTAAACTTCCAGATCTGAAATGAAATTAAAAACGTATCTGAGAAAACCATATCTTCATCTGATTCGTTGTTGGTCTTCAATAAATTTTTTTGATTTTTGTTTTTCGTTTGCGTTTACAAATTTTTTTGATTTTCTTTCAAAAAAAAATTAAGTTTCATGTCATTATATTTGTTGTTGGCAACAGGTTCACAAATATGCATATGGCTTGGTGGTATTAGTTTACATCATTGAGGGGTAAAGGGAAAGGGTTCGAATCCCTTGTTAGGCAAAACTTGTATTATCTTAGTAACATACTGTCATACCCTAATTTTGTCCGCCTAGGTTTAAAACCCTAATTTTCCGCAAAAAAATAAATAAATTGAGAAGTGTGGTTTTATTTTGAAGAGTGAAGAGCATTGTGCATGCATTTTTGGGTTTTTAAAAGTCATTCTAGGGCTTTTAAATTCATTGTTAGAGTGGAAATGCATTTGTTGTTGAAAAACAAGGTTTTTAGGGCAAAAGGGTATTTTGGTCATTGTCAAAAATAAGATAATTTCTCATCAAGAATCATTGTGCAATTTTAGAGAAATTTATTTGAGGCAAAACATTTTTGGTCATGTATGTATGTATGCGCATGCATGCATACATTGTGCACAAAATTCAAATTCAAAAAAGGCATCAAAAAGGAATATTCTACAAAAATTTCAAGATGAGGTTTTTATGATATTTTTGGTCATGGTGATCTCATAAAAATGGCATATTCCTAAGATTCCTAGTATGTGGCCTAAATTGGGTGTATTTTTGTACAATTATCCTAAGAAGAATAATCAAAAATGAAGGGATAATGGAATGGTCATATAATAGTACAATAGTACAAGATGACAACTAGCAAAACTTAGTCACCAAGGAGCCCTCCCATTTATGCGCCTATCCCTCTCTATTCTCTCATTTTGTGTTTTCTCAATGTCCTCAATCCATGTGAGCCTCAATCCTAGCCTTTGATTCAAAATTAAAATCAAATCCTAGAGCACAACTAGTGTACAATGACCTAACTACCCTTAAACCTAATTGGTTTCTATATATACCCTATTAACCTCACCTCACAAAAAAAAGAGGAGAAAGCTTTTGGCCTCACCATTCACTCATAAACCCTAGCACACAAATCCCTCCTCACCTTCTCTCCATTTTATGCGCCACCCCCTCTCCCTTCTCTCTAACTCACTTCTTCATTTCTCATCTACCCACACACATTCAATCCATCTTCCAAGCCTAAACACTAATTTTCAACCATCAATCCTTCATAAAATCACACAAAAGTTCAAGATCAAGGGTCATTTTCTGGAGATTGGAGACCAAGCTTGAGGATAAGTTGATTTGGTTGATTGTTTCTTCATCTATTGTGTTTATTTGGAGCTCATCTTAAGGTATGTGATTCCTAGACCCCTTCTCTTGTAAATCCTTGCATAAAGTCATCATTTCTTGCATATTTGTGAGATTTCCACTTCCAAAAATGTAGATCCTCTCTTTTAACTTCATTTTTATGCTTGTACATATGTTAATCTCATGAATCTTTGTTTTGATGCTTTGATTTTGGGGTTATATGCATGATTTTGTTGTTTTAAGTGAAATAAAATGTTATTTGCTTTGATAATAATTTCGCATACTTCAAATAAATATGTGTTTTATGATTTTTGTTGGTTATCATGGTTGAATCTTGTGAATAAATGCATCTATGTTTTGGTTATGTCACTCGCTTGCTTGATTTGGTTGACTTGCTAGAATAAATTGATGATTGGCCATTAAACTTGCAAATATTCAAACCTATGTTGTTAATTGTGAAATTTGTGATTTGAGAAAAATGAATTTGGGTTTTGGGTTCATTTATGATCCACAAATGATCTTGGGTTATGCTAAGTTGGCAAGAGATAGGTTACTTCAACCTTGATGCCTATGCTTGTAAGCATTTAAAAATTCAATTCCCATTTGATGTGTTTGTGAAATGTGAGCAAAAAGGGGTCTATAAACAATTGAATTTGCGCACATGATTGGTCTCCAATGACCTTGATGCATCCTCAAGTTTAATCATGCTTTCTTTGCTCTTTGAGTTTAATGTAAATTGTTGTTTGAAGCTTGTGAAGTTTTGGCAAAGGATAGGCCACTTAAAGCCTTGATGCACCATTGCATTGTCTTAATAAATTGCAAAGGAGAGACTATTTGGAGTCTTGATGCACTTTCCATTTCTTAATCGGCAAAGGATAGGTTCATTTAACCTTGATGCACATGCATTTTGCCTACTCATGCATTCTTGAATCGAAGCTTGGTACTCAATGCTTGATATACTTGTTTATGTGCTTGTAGTGCATTAAAATGTTGAATTGGTGTTCACAATTTGCTTGTTTTGATTTCCACCAATTGTTACTCGTTAGTAACTCTCCAAAACTTCAAAACCATGTTGCATACAAAGAACAACTTGTTACTCGTTAGTAACGTTCCAACTTCAAAACATTTTTTTGCATTTACATAATCATTGATAAACAACTTCACTTCTTCTCAAAACAATTCCAAACTCTCATTTCACAAATCAAACTTTGTTGAGGATAATGCGAAGCCTTTGCTTGCACGATTGTCAACAATGGGGTGCTAGTGGTGATCACTTGGAGTCTTTGCTCAATTGATTATCATGAACACTCATTTTTCAAAAGAACTCTCATTTCACAAATTAAAAACTTTGTTGAGGATAATGCGAAGCCTTTGCTTGCACGATCGTCAATAATGGGATGCTAGTGGTGATCACTCGAAACCTTTGTTGTTTGATCACAGTGAACATTCAATTTTCACAATTAAACAACTAAAAAATAAAAACCTTTTCTCGACAACCGAGAACTACGTAAGCTTTGAATTCTCCATCGCACTGGGAGATACGTAGGAGCGGGTCACATTCCCGTCAAGCACGACAAATGAAAAACATTTTCTTTTCAAAAAAAAAACAAACCCTTTTCCAAAACAAGGCATTTTCTAAAAACAAAACAATTTTCGAAAACAAGAACTACGTTGCTTTGATTCCCTCCCCAGGATACGTAGGCACGGTGCCCTCCCGTCAAGCGCAAAAGATTAAATTTTCCTTAAGTTTTTTCCATAAAGTAAGGAGAGATAAAGAGAGATAAAAACAAAGCATTTCTTAAATCAACCTTTTAAATCACACGTCAAATCGAGGTTCCCTTTCAGTAGAAAGGATGTGTGGGGTGCTCGTACCTTCCCCATGCATAACCGACCCCCGAACTCAAATCTCGTGGTTCCAAGGACCATTGTCTTTCAAGAAAGGTTTTTTTCAATGTTTTACCTCTAAAAAAATATTGGTGGCGACTCCAATTCATGTTGTGCGAAGAGAAATCCCTCCAAAGGATTTTTCGGGGTGCAACAGCTGGCGACTCCGCTGGGGACCTTTCTTTAGTGGGTCGAGCCAATCGATTCGACATGTGATTTATTTCGTTGATTTGAATGCTTTGTTATATCTCTCCTCCTTTCCCTTTCTTCTTTCTTTCCTTTGCCTTTAAAAACATGCTTGCATTATTCTTAGAATTGTCGTGTGCATTCTTGTGATGTTGTGCTTGCGTGCATTGTGTGTTAGCCATCTTCCTCTTCTATATTTGCTTCTTGAGTAAAATAAGAGTAGTTTCTTCTTCTTCTCCTCTTACTTTCGTCGTTTATATGCTTTTCTCATACATTTCCCCAATTCTAGCATGTTCCCCTCTTCTTTGCTCCCTTTCTTGAGGTAAGCTCATGCATTTCCCTTAATCCTATTATGTCCCCTCCTCTAGGCTCCCTTTCTTAAGGTAAGCAATGCTTGCGATTGTTGTTGGAACCCTAGGTTAGTATACTTATGTTGAAATTGAACCCTAGGGTAGACGACATGTTGTTGCTTGATATTGTCTGGACTGTTCTGGTTTCCCTTTGCAGGTGGGGTTTGGGTAGATTTTTAGGTGTTGTGCCCTCATCACACACTGCACACCTTATATTTGTGAGCATTGAGTGGGGCCTAAAACCCAAGGTCTGCAAAGAACCCTAGGAGAGTGGAAATGAGTAGTGACTGCCATTCGTAGACCGTTGTCTGTCTGGCTCTCATGAAAGTTTCGCCCAAGAGTGCGCTTTCTTCATGATACCTCACAATCGGTAGCTCTCTACGATTGTGGGTGTATTCATGAGAGAGACTTTAGCTCTTGGTTGCCATTGTGAGGCAGTGACCAGAACCCACATGGGAGGATTACCCTTGTCGTTGACTTTAGAGCCTACGATCCTTACCCATTTGTAGGACACGGGGGCACGCAAATTGTGTGTTGCATTAGCTTAGGCATCCTCTTTCGAAACTCTTTTACCAAAAATGTAGAAAGTAATTTCCTTTTTCCCTCATAAACACCTATATGAGGTGGCATATAGCGGGTATTTTCAAAAATGTTTTGAACCGCCACCAATAAACATCATTTTCTTCTCTCTTTTCTATGTAAATAAAAGGTCATAATCATCACATCTGCATCATTTTGCATCATCATCATTGCATTCGCATCTAACAAAAATTTTGAAAAAAAACCTCCATTCTTTGCATCCTCCATGCATTAAAGTTGTTTGCCGGAGATCGCAACGTAACACAAAATCTTGTCATAGGTGTGTAAGAAACGGAATGGAATCAAAAGGCAAAACCGTTTTCAATTCAAGGCTTCCTGTTGTGAAAGAGATTGATATGGCTAGTCTGAAAGAGTATGCATCTCTCCTAGGTCCTATTGAGGTCAGGTCTTTTGACAAAACCTATGGGAACATTCGCAAGCTGCTACAACTAGAAGTGCAAGAGAGTGCCATTGCTGCCCTGTGTCGGTTCTATGACTCGGAGATTCGCTGTTTCATTTTTAAGAATTTCCAAATGGCGCCTACCCTAGAAGAGTATGATAGGATTTTGGGCTTTGATCGATCCAAGTTTAAGCCTTATCAATACCAAGGGGAGTATTATTCTGATGAAAAGCTTGCTGCCTTGTTGCAAATCAGTGCTGAGAAAGTGCGGGCCCATAAGATAGAACGTAATAAGGTGTTTGGGTTTCCTCAAGAATACTTTGAGAGTTTGATGACCAGCTATGTAGTGTCTGATGATTGGAATTCTTTCAAGCAAGTGCTAGCTCTGACCATCTTCGGCATTGTGCTCTTCCCTCAGATAGAGAGGCATGTGAGTGAAACTGCAATCGGTGTCTTCCTCGCCTTCAAATGTGCAAAAAATCCTATCAACCCGGTTCCCGCAATCCTCGTAGAGACATACCGTGCCTTCACTCGTCACCATGAATTCCAAAAGAATAAGATGTGTTGCTCCTTCCCTGTGTTATATGCTTGGTTGATCAGTCATGTGTGTACCAACAAAAGTGATGTGAAGGATTTGCTTTCCTATGCCTTGGGTTGTAATCCGAAGACTATGAACTCTCAAGAGTGGGTGCATGCTTTCAAGAACCAAGATGCTCTCCAGATTCGTTGGTTCTCACCTAAATGTTGGGCAGACAGGCCTTCAGTGGTATTTCGGTGTGGGAGTTTTCAGAACGTTCCTCTCATGGGAACCCAAGGATGCATAAACTATAACCCCTCTTTGACCTTGCGACAGCTCGGATACCCTATGCGGGATTCACCCTCCGAAGCTATGCTGTTTCGTTTTTACCTCCATCCGGGGATCCCTAAAAACGAGAGTCTACTTCGGCGAGTCCTGCAAGCTTGGGAAACCGTAGTGCGGAAGGACAGAGAAGAGTTAACCAGGAGGACCACTGCTATCTCTTTTTCTCAATGGCTTGAAGGGAGGATTAGTGAAACTCGGTCATTCGACCAAGGAGTACCACTGCTTGAGGAAAGATACAAGAACCTCACATTCCTACCATTGAAGAATTGGAAGAAGTTAGGTTGGCCATGTCAAAGGTGGAAGAAGAGAAAAGGGCTCTGCAAGATAGATTGAGAAAGATGATGCAAGACAAGAAAAAGCTAGAAAATGAAAATGCTTTCCAAGCTGCAGCTATTGAGGAAGTCAATATAAAACTTGAAATAGAGGGGAAAAGCAAGAGGGAAATGCAAAAGCACTTGAAGGGTGCCAAAGAGGAAGTGAAAAGGTGCACTACCAAGATGAATGAGGCTGTAGCGGAAGCAATTAAATGGAAGAGGCTATATGAGGATACATGGAAAGAAGAGCAAGCAGTCAGGCACGCACTAGTTAAGTCAAGAAAAGACTCTCGAATGATGAAGCTTGAATTGGAAGATCAATTAAAGAGTGTCAAGCAAGATCAGGAATCTATTGAAGGGATCCTGAGGGATTATCAGCAAGCACTAAGAAGGGAACAAGGGAAGTCGGAAAGCTTGGCCAATCATGTGCAGTACTTGGAAGGGTCTTACCTCCGGCTAAGGGAGAAGAGTGACTATTGGGAGAGTCAATTTGCGGAATTGCTCAGTAAGGTAAAAAGTCAACAAGTCTTTGAGGAATTGAAAAAGGAAGGCTTACATTGGAAAGACAAGTTCTCCAAGTTAGTTTGGTTAGCTAATCAGGCTGTGAGAGACATTCCCAAGAAGCTAAGAAAGGCGGATGCAGAAATGAATCCTTTCAACACCCCTGTCAAGGTGTGTGAGTTTGTTGAGTACTGCAAGATTCTCACAGAAGAACTCCTGGAGAAAGCCCGGGGGGCAGCTGAGAGCAAGAAGAGGAAAAGGAGCGAGGAGTTGAAAGCAATATGCCTTTAAAGTTCCCTTTAGAGTATTGTAGCGATCCTTAGGAAATTGTAATTTTCTTTAAGAAGTTGTAACTTTCTTTGGAAAATAGTACTTTGCTTAAAATCATTGTATTGCACTCTTAAGGAATATTGTACTTTGATTTGCTCCTTCGCATTCCATTTAATTGAAGTACGTTTGTTTTGCCTTGTTGCTTCCAACTTTGTTGCAATCCTAAAAACACCTGAACCTTAACACCTATGACAAGACGAGTTGCACCGCGATTCCCGGCAATAAACATAATAACATGCATATTGCATTGCATTTGCATCATTTGTCTTTGTATTCACACCAAAAAAAAATGTTCCATCTTAAGGAGTAAGACAAGCTGGTTAATCATCGGTATTGGACGCGATCGCAGGCAAGAAATATGGCCAACAATCAAGACAACGCGAATCTGGGCAATCATCAACCAATCCAGAATGATGCAGTTCCAGAAGGTCCGAATCCAAATGGTCAGGGTCAGCATGATCAGAATCAAGAGAATCGAGCAATCAGGGCTGAGATGGAAGTTATAAGAGCTCAAATGGCAGAGGTCATAAGAGTGTTAAGTGCCTTGAGGGATGCTGGCATAACTGAAGGCGCTGCTGCCGCAGGAGCGGATCCTCCTCCTGAACCTAGAGTCTCTCAGGCTCTCCAGAACGTGCAATGGCCTCCTTATGGTCTCCCATTAGGGTACACACCCCCTGCTGCCGGTGCAAA
The DNA here is from genome assembly GCA_963573325.1 of Astragalus glycyphyllos. NCBI lineage: Eukaryota > Viridiplantae > Streptophyta > Magnoliopsida > Fabales > Fabaceae > Astragalus > Astragalus glycyphyllos. The sequence continues at coordinate 3,217,413 of OY754312.1, forward strand.
CCCAGAAAGTGGTCCTTCGGGAACCACAGGACAGGCCCAGACTGAATCAGCTGTGAATGAAGTTGGAACGGGGACACCTCAGGTTCAAATTCAGATTCCTACTCCTGCTATTACCCCGGGAACTCCGGTTGGCTTCCATTCTCCAGCAATAATTCATCCACAAGTTCAGGGTCCAATTCCTCAGATTATCGCTCACTCACGTGACCCACACGTGACCCCAGCTGTGGTGTCGATGAATAATCTTCACTACGGTGTGAGTGGTTTTCCGCCGAATTACCCTGATGAAGCTAGAAGTCAGTACCAGATGTTAGAAGAAAGATTGAGAGCTGTTGAAGGAACAGGTTCCCAGGCTAGGAACGCCCATGAGTTATGCTTGGTCCCTAATCTAGTCCTGCCACCCAAGTTCAAAGCACCATTTTTCGACAAGTACAAAGGGGCAACCTGCCCGCGCAGCCATGTGACGATGTATTGCCGGAAGATGACTGCCCACGCCCGTGATGATAACTTGATGATACATTGCTTTCAGGAAAGCTTAGCTGGAGCTCCCCTTGAATGGTATATGCAATTGGAGCCAACTAATATTCGTTGTTGGAAGGATCTGGCGGATGCCTTTATCCGTCAATACCAGTACAACAGTGATTTAGCCCCGGATAGGACCCAGCTGCAATGTATGTCTAAGAAGGATAATGAGACATTCAAGGAATACGCCCAGAGGTGGAGGAACCTCGCTGCACAAGTAAAACCCTCCCTGCTTGATAAAGAGATGGTCCATATGTTTATGGAAACTCTTCCCCCAGTGTTCTATGATCGTTTGGTCGGCAGCGTGGCTTCGAATTTCTCTGAGATGGTTGTCATTGGAGAAAGAGTGGAGAACGGCATGCGCAGCGGAAGAATAGCCCATGGCCCAACACCTCCTTCCCATCAGAAAAAGCCTTTTTCTGGTTCCCACAAGAAGAAGGAGGGAGAAACTAATGCAATCATCGGAGCTAGCGGTCCATCACACAACAATCCCCCACAAGCCATTCCAGTTCCTGCTCAGCCATTCCAGTCCAACAATCAGTACAGAAACTACAATGAAAAAAAGCCTGTTGTCTTTGAACCTATCCCCATGTCGTACACGGATTTGTTCAATTATCTCATTGCCAACAAGTTAATCAGCACTCGTCAGATGAAACCATATCAGCCTCCCTATCCCAGAGGGTATAATGCAAATGCTACCTGTGCCTTTCATTCTGGGGCAGTAGGTCATGTGGTGGAGGATTGTAAGGCGTTCAAGTACGTTGTGCAAGACCTGCTTGATGCAAAGAGTATATCATTTCAGCAACCTAATGTAACCACCAACCCATTGCCGGGGCATGGTGGACCCACTGCAAATGCCATTAATGATCAGGGTGGTCAGTACTTAATTAGGAAGGTGGAGTGCGTTCGTACACCCCTAAGTATATTCATGCTGCACTATGCCGTTGTGGTATTATCGAAGAAGGGTTTGCCAGAAGAGACATCTGCAATGACCCTTATTGTGTTGGGGCCTGTGAGAGCTTCAAACCCATCCTCCAAGAGCTGTTAGACAGACACCTGGTCCAGGTTGGGTTTCAGGAAAAGGAAGAAAGTGTATCTACTCTGCAATCAAACAACAGAGGTTTCAGGAGACCGGTTGAAATCCCTTGCAGTCTGAATTCAAGCTCGGTTGTGGCAAGACCTCTGACTGTTGTTATTCCGGTACCTGCTGCTACCCCTAGTAGAGAGACTAGGGTTATCCCCTGGAGCTGCAACGTGCAAATACAAACAGAGGTCCCTCAGGGCGTGTTGGATATAACAAACATTGCTGAGAGTAGTGGAATTACAAGGAGTGGAAGGATGTATGTTCCTGAAAATCTTAGAAAGGAACAATCAAAGGAAGCTGAAGAAAGGGCCCGTAAGGGAAAAGATAAGGAAACTGTGGAAGTTAGAGAAGTATCAGACAAAGAAGCTCAGGAATTTCTGAAAGTAATGAGACAAAGTGAATACCGGGTGGTGGACCAGTTAAATCAAACCCCGGCCAAAATCTCAATGCTTTCGTTGTTGCTTAGTTCCGAAGCACACCGAGCCGCACTGTTGAAAATCCTGAATGAAGCACACGTACCCCATGACATTACGGTCAACCAGCTTGATGGTATTGTTGGGAACATAGTAGCATCCAACTACTTGACCTTCACAGACGCTGAGCTACCTCCGGCGGGGAAGAATCACAATCAAGCCCTTCACATCTCTGTCAAGTGTGGGGACTACATGCTGGCCAGAGTGCTCATCGACAATGGCTCGTCATTGAATGTGTTGCCCAAATCCACAATGGATAAGTTGGGTGTGGATTGCTCATATCTGAAGCCTAGCTCCACCTTGGTTAGAGCATTTGATGGGTCTGTGAAAGAAGTTTTTCGAGAAGTAGAGGTGCCTTTGCAGGTGGGTCCTGAAGTGTTCTATGTCACATTCCAAGTCATGGATATAGCTTCCTCTTATAGCTGTCTGCTAGGACGACCTTGGATACATGCCGCTGGGGCAGTGCCATCTTCGCTCCATCAGAAACTCAAGTTTGTGGCCGAGGGAAAGTTGATAGTAATCTTCGGAGAGGAGGAAATGATGATAAACCGATCACCACCAGAATATTACGTTGAAGCAGCAGAGGAGTCTTTTGAGACTGCCTTCCAGGAATTGGAGATCTCAAATGCTATCTTTGTTGGGAGTGAGCCTCCCCAATTGAAGCCTAGGTGGTCCAAGGCGGACATGATGGTTGCAAAGGTGATGCTAGGATATGGGTATCAGGTTGGAAAAGGCCTGGGAAAAGCTGCTCAAGGAATTGTAGCACCCGTCCTGCTGAAAGAGAATACTGAAAGGTTCGGTATTGGGTACATCCCAAGCCCTGCAGACCGAGAGAGGCTAGCAGCCGATAGAAGAGAGAAATGGTTGGCAAAGCTCAGAGGAAGGACCCCCAACCAGGGAGGGATGGTCGTCGGTGATCTTAGGAACAACTTCCGAAGTGTAGGCATGCTGAACCCTGACCATGTCAATGTGATTGAAGAAGATTCAGGCTCGGGTGACAGTGCTGTCGGCTTAGTGCGCCGTTGTGCTGCGAAAGAAAAGCTCCAGAACTGGGAGGCCCTAGATTTCCCTGTGTTTTTCAATTTAAAGTAATTTTTCTTCGTAATGCAAAATTCCTCGGCTCTGCCCAAGGCCTTGGGATATTTCATTCGGGCATGCATGTTTTCGTCAAACTTCATCAATGAATAAAATGTTATTTTGGAATTTTCAATAAAATTCTCTTTCTTCATCTCTCATTTGCGTGTCTTTTCTTTATTTTTATTTGCCACTCCATTTTAATGCAGATCGAATACAATTCTTGAAAGTAATAATGCCCATAACTCATACTGTGACTTTGATTACCCGGTTAACCAAACCGAGGAAGATGTTGAGGATGGTTGGGATACTCCTCCAGAAATTATGAGAATGGTAGAACAAGAAGAAAAGGTCATCAAGCCCCATGGGGAGCCCACAGAAATGGTTAATTTGGGTACTGAGGATGATAGAAAAGAGATCAAAGTTGGTACCGCGATGGGGAATTGTGAACGTAAGAAGTTGATTCAGCTCCTGTTTGACTATGTTGACATTTTCGCATGGACTTACCAAGACATGCCGGGATTGAATACAGATATTGTTGAGCACAGATTGCCGGTAAAACCAGAATATCCTCCGGTAAAACAGAAATTGAGGCGAATGAGGCCAGAGATGTCCTTGAAAATCAGGGATGAGGTCAAGAAACAGTTTGACGCAGGGTTCTTAGCAGTGGAAAAATATCCTGAGTGGGTAGCCAACATCGTCCCGGTTCCCAAGAAAGACGGAATGGTCCGGATGTGTGTCGATTACCGTGATTTGAACCGAGCAAGTCCTAAAGATAATTTCCCTCTACCTCACATCGATGTTCTGGTGGATAGCACAGCGCAACACTCAATGTTCTCCTTCATGGACGGATATTCAGGTTACAACCAGATCAAGATGGCTCCAGAGGATATGGAGAAAACCACCTTCATAACCCTTTGGGGAACTTTCTGCTATAAGGTCATGCCTTTCGGATTGAAGAATGCCGGGGCAACTTATCAAAGAGCAATGGTGACTCTGTTCCACGACATGATGCATAAAGAGATTGAAGTTTATGTGGACAATATGATCGCCAAATCAAGGACCGATGAAGAGCATGTTGTTAACCTGCAGAAGCTTTTCGAGCGCCTCAGAAAGTACAAACTCAGGCTGAATCCCGCCAAGTGCACATTCGGAGTGAGGTCAGGAAAATTGTTGGGCTTCATTGTTAGCCAGAAGGGAATTGAGGTAGACCCGGACAAAGTGCGTGCTATCCTCGAGATGCCGGCGCCAAAAACAGAGAAAGAAGTTCGTGGTTTTCTTGGAAGGCTGAATTACATTTCCCGATTCATCTTCCAGTTGACCGCTACCTGCGAGCCGATTTTCAAACTGTTGTGCAAAAACCAAGAGTTGAAGTGGAATGATCAATGTCAAGAAGCCTTCGATAAAATCAAGGTGTATCTTCAGAATCCGCCAGTCCTAATGCCACCTGTGTCCGGCAGGCCTCTTATTCTGTACCTTACAGTGTTGGACGATTCCATGGGTTGTGTACAAGGGCAACCCCTTACTCGTTGGTTTATGGGTCAGAAGCTGTTCTCCCCATTGAGGTTGAAATACCCTCGCTGCGGGTATTGATGGAGACCAAATTAGAAGAAGCAGAGTGGGTTCAGGCTCGTTTTGACCAATTGAATCTCATTGAAGAGAAGCGAGTAGCCGCCTTGTGCCATGGTCAGCTGTACCAACAGAGGATGATGAGGGCTTTTGACAAGAAAATCCGTCCTCGGGAATTCCAAGAAGGAGACCTCGTGCTCAAACAGATCTTGCCAATCCAGACGGATCCCCGTGGCAAATGGGCTCCCAAATACGAAGGACCTTATGTGGTGAAGAAGGCATTCTCCGAAGGGGCATTAATTCTTGCAAACATGGATGGAGATGAAATCCCAAACCCAGCGAACTCAGATGTGGTAAAGAAGTACTATGCCTAAAGAAATAGACAGAAAAAGAGAAAGATAAGCCAAGTAAGAATTAGCTCGCTAGGTTGAAAACCCGAAAGGGCGGCCTAGGCAAAATCAGAGCGACCCGGTGGATTGAAAACCCGCAAAGGGCGATCCAGGCAAAAATTAGGGTCAGAAAACTTGGGCATGAAAATAAACAAGGGCATACAGCACTCCCGAAGATTTGGATAAGAGGTTGATCAAGGTCACAAGTATGAACGGTGGGCACCGTTACTTCAAGGATAGAATCACAGGATCTGTTCCTTTTTCTTGTATTTTATCAGTTTAGAATAAAGATTACAATTGTACTTTCAACTGGCGTGACTTTCTGCACGACCAGTTTCCATATCAGCAAAAGTCCAGCTTTTCTTTCATATGTGTGCTTTTCTGTTCACTTTCATTTATTCAGTTTCTTTCAAAATAATGATTTTATGATTGATGAAATTGAATTGCAAAACATGTGCATACATTCAGAGCATTACAGATTATTACGAAATCTTTGAAAATCACAAAAGGAAATGGCTTCCCAGAATGGGTAAAGTTGCAAAAAAAAACAGTCACATGCACTGCCACCTTAAAAATAACAAGATCATTGCAAACCAGCGCGCAACCCTTGCGTTATCACCATCCTGGAACGGTCTTCGTGTCAAGTGCCACAAGTCCCACGGATTGATTTAACCAAAAAAAAAAAAAATTTCATATCATTCATCATTCCTATATCATCCATGTCGTCAAACAGTAGAGCATTATACTTTCATATTCGCATCCCAGAAGGGCGAAAGGATACAGAAGAAAAAGAAAAAGGAAAATCAAACAGAAAAAACATCTCACCAAAGCAATCATTGCATCCATGTGCATCCCAGCATCAAAAGCCTGCATTCCATGCATCACTCAAAGCTTCTCAATTTTCAAAAGGAAACTCAGTTGCTTTGGACTCGTTAGTCCCCAAAATTTTCAAAAAAGTCAGTTACTTTGGACCAATGGGTCCCCGAAATCTCATTTTCAGAAAATCATCATGGCACCGAGTTAGTGAACTCCATCAGCACAGAGTTAGTAAACTCCCAGAGTTAGTGAACTCCTTCCACAGATCACAACGTCGCGTACGAGCGCGCGGCAGATCCTACAGACTTCGTTAGGTCCATCGGATTATTTGTGTCAACCTAAGGCATAGCGTAGATCCATTGATGATATCAGTTCCGGACCTGATATTGATCGGCCGCTCGAAAAGGCCACCCCCAGAGCTCGGACTCGACGAGAGTCCGTTAAAAGGTTTTAGGCAACCTCCGAATTCCCCAATTTACGGCACTTCCCATTTACTGCTTTCATTTACCGCTTTACGCAATTTACTGTTTTCTCGTCGACGCGACAAGTGTTGACTCTCTCTCTCTCAAAAGAAGAGAGATCAAAGAAAGGAAACAAAAAAAAGAAGAAAGGAAAAAAAGAGAAAAGGAAAATTCGGGTTTCTCTAAGTAGACAAAATTAGTATTATTTCTGAATTCTTTATTTCTATTTTGCCTCGGAATATGTTTCGGCCAATTCATATTCCTTGGTAAAATCCAAATAAAGAGGGGCAGCTGTCATACCCTAATTTTGTCCGCCTAGGTTTAAAACCCTAATTTTCCGCAAAAAAATAAATAAATTGAGAAGTGTGGTTTTATTTTGAAGAGTGAAGAGCATTGTGCATGCATTTTTGGGTTTTTAAAAGTCATTCTAGGGCTTTTAAATTCATTGTTAGAGTGGAAATGCATTTGTTGTTGAAAAACAAGGTTTTTAGGGCAAAAGGGTATTTTGGTCATTGTCAAAAATAAGATAATTTCTCATCAAGAATCATTGTGCAATTTTAGAGAAATTTATTTGAGGCAAAACATTTTTGGTCATGTATGTATGTATGCGCATGCATGCATACATTGTGCACAAAATTCAAATTCAAAAAAGGCATCAAAAAGGAATATTCTACAAAAATTTCAAGATGAGGTTTTTATGATATTTTTGGTCATGGTGATCTCATAAAAATGGCATATTCCTAAGATTCCTAGTATGTGGCCTAAATTGGGTGTATTTTTGTACAATTATCCTAAGAAGAATAATCAAAAATGAAGGGATAATGGAATGGTCATATAATAGTACAATAGTACAAGATGACAACTAGCAAAACTTAGTCACCAAGGAGCCCTCCCATTTATGCGCCTATCCCTCTCTATTCTCTCATTTTGTGTTTTCTCAATGTCCTCAATCCATGTGAGCCTCAATCCTAGCCTTTGATTCAAAATTAAAATCAAATCCTAGAGCACAACTAGTGTACAATGACCTAACTACCCTTAAACCTAATTGGTTTCTATATATACCCTATTAACCTCACCTCACAAAAAAAAGAGGAGAAAGCTTTTGGCCTCACCATTCACTCATAAACCCTAGCACACAAATCCCTCCTCACCTTCTCTCCATTTTATGCGCCACCCCCTCTCCCTTCTCTCTAACTCACTTCTTCATTTCTCATCTACCCACACACATTCAATCCATCTTCCAAGCCTAAACACTAATTTTCAACCATCAATCCTTCATAAAATCACACAAAAGTTCAAGATCAAGGGTCATTTTCTGGAGATTGGAGACCAAGCTTGAGGATAAGTTGATTTGGTTGATTGTTTCTTCATCTATTGTGTTTATTTGGAGCTCATCTTAAGGTATGTGATTCCTAGACCCCTTCTCTTGTAAATCCTTGCATAAAGTCATCATTTCTTGCATATTTGTGAGATTTCCACTTCCAAAAATGTAGATCCTCTCTTTTAACTTCATTTTTATGCTTGTACATATGTTAATCTCATGAATCTTTGTTTTGATGCTTTGATTTTGGGGTTATATGCATGATTTTGTTGTTTTAAGTGAAATAAAATGTTATTTGCTTTGATAATAATTTCGCATACTTCAAATAAATATGTGTTTTATGATTTTTGTTGGTTATCATGGTTGAATCTTGTGAATAAATGCATCTATGTTTTGGTTATGTCACTCGCTTGCTTGATTTGGTTGACTTGCTAGAATAAATTGATGATTGGCCATTAAACTTGCAAATATTCAAACCTATGTTGTTAATTGTGAAATTTGTGATTTGAGAAAAATGAATTTGGGTTTTGGGTTCATTTATGATCCACAAATGATCTTGGGTTATGCTAAGTTGGCAAGAGATAGGTTACTTCAACCTTGATGCCTATGCTTGTAAGCATTTAAAAATTCAATTCCCATTTGATGTGTTTGTGAAATGTGAGCAAAAAGGGGTCTATAAACAATTGAATTTGCGCACATGATTGGTCTCCAATGACCTTGATGCATCCTCAAGTTTAATCATGCTTTCTTTGCTCTTTGAGTTTAATGTAAATTGTTGTTTGAAGCTTGTGAAGTTTTGGCAAAGGATAGGCCACTTAAAGCCTTGATGCACCATTGCATTGTCTTAATAAATTGCAAAGGAGAGACTATTTGGAGTCTTGATGCACTTTCCATTTCTCAATCGGCAAAGGATAGGTTCATTTAACCTTGATGCACATGCATTTTGCCTACTCATGCATTCTTGAATCGAAGCTTGGTACTCAATGCTTGATATACTTGTTTATGTGCTTGTAGTGCATTAAAATGTTGAATTGGTGTTCACAATTTGCTTGTTTTGATTTCCACCAATTGTTACTCGTTAGTAACTCTCCAAAACTTCAAAACCATGTTGCATACAAAGAACAACTTGTTACTCGTTAGTAACGTTCCAACTTCAAAACATTTTTTTGCATTTACATAATCATTGATAAACAACTTCACTTCTTCTCAAAACAATTCCAAACTCTCATTTCACAAATCAAACTTTGTTGAGGATAATGCGAAGCCTTTGCTTGCACGATTGTCAACAATGGGGTGCTAGTGGTGATCACTTGGAGTCTTTGCTCAATTGATTATCATGAACACTCATTTTTCAAAAGAACTCTCATTTCACAAATTAAAAACTTTGTTGAGGATAATGCGAAGCCTTTGCTTGCACGATCGTCAATAATGGGATGCTAGTGGTGATCACTCGAAACCTTTGTTGTTTGATCACAATGAACATTCAATTTTCACAATTAAACAACTAAAAAATAAAAACCTTTTCTCGACAACCGAGAACTACGTAAGCTTTGAATTCTCCATCGCACTGGGAGATACGTAGGAGCGGGTCACATTCCCGTCAAGCACGACAAATGAAAAACATTTTCTTTTCAAAAAAAAAACAAACCCTTTTCCAAAACAAGGCATTTTCTAAAAACAAAACAATTTTCGAAAACAAGAACTACGTTGCTTTGATTCCCTCCCCAGGATACGTAGGCACGGTGCCCTCCCGTCAAGCGCAAAAGATTAAATTTTCCTTAAGTTTTTTCCATAAAGTAAGGAGAGATAAAGAGAGATAAAAACAAAGCATTTCTTAAATCAACCTTTTAAATCACACGTCAAATCGAGGTTCCCTTTCAGTAGAAAGGATGTGTGGGGTGCTCGTACCTTCCCCATGCATAACCGACCCCCGAACTCAAATCTCGTGGTTCCAAGGACCATTGTCTTTCAAGAAAGGTTTTTTTCAATGTTTTACCTCTAAAAAAATATTGGTGGCGACTCCAATTCATGTTGTGCGAAGAGAAATCCCTCCAAAGGATTTTTCGGGGTGCAACAGCTGGCGACTCCGCTGGGGACCTTTCTTTAGTGGGTCGAGCCAATCGATTCGACATGTGATTTATTTCGTTGATTTGAATGCTTTGTTATATCTCTCCTCCTTTCCCTTTCTTCTTTCTTTCCTTTGCCTTTAAAAACATGCTTGCATTATTCTTAGAATTGTCGTGTGCATTCTTGTGATGTTGTGCTTGCGTGCATTGTGTGTTAGCCATCTTCCTCTTCTATATTTGCTTCTTGAGTAAAATAAGAGTAGTTTCTTCTTCTTCTCCTCTTACTTTCGTCGTTTATATGCTTTTCTCATACATTTCCCCAATTCTAGCATGTTCCCCTCTTCTTTGCTCCCTTTCTTGAGGTAAGCTCATGCATTTCCCTTAATCCTATTATGTCCCCTCCTCTAGGCTCCCTTTCTTAAGGTAAGCAATGCTTGCGATTGTTGTTGGAACCCTAGGTTAGTATACTTATGTTGAAATTGAACCCTAGGGTAGACGACATGTTGTTGCTTGATATTGTCTGGACTGTTCTGGTTTCCCTTTGCAGGTGGGGTTTGGGTAGATTTTTAGGTGTTGTGCCCTCATCACACACTGCACACCTTATATTTGTGAGCATTGAGTGGGGCCTAAAACCCAAGGTCTGCAAAGAACCCTAGGTCTGCAAAGAACCCAAGGTCAGCTTTTTTAACCGAATGTTAACAGCAGGGGGTAAATTGAAAATGAGGATATTTGCAAGGGGTAACATATATTTAAGCCAATTAAATTTAATGAAAGTCCAAATTAAAAGATATTGATTTTGATGTGGTTTATTTTTCTTATTCCAACTGTTTTTTTTTGCCCTTTTCTCGAAAACTTATATTTACTAATGAATTCAATACTAAACCTAACTCAACCTATTTGAGATCAGGTTGGGCCGATATAGGTTACACAAAATTTCGGATATAATCTTAACTAACTCAACTCTTAAGTATTTAATTGGCTTGAGTCTCTAAACGCATTAACACCCACTCAACCTACGTCCACCTTAGTCTCAATGAGTTGAGGATGAAAGTATTTATAAACAATCTTGTAAAAAAAGTATTTATGAACTCCCTCTAGCTTTGATTTTCCCAAGTAATGTAAAAGTTTTAGACCACCGATCAAACATCTTTTTAAAAAAGAAAAAAAAATTAGAGGGAATTTGAACTCAGGGTATCTTAAGACAATAAATCTTGAGGAGTCTTCGGCTCCAATTTGGTGCCAAGACTCCCCACCCCCATTCCCCTCTCATTTTTTTTCTTTATGTTTTTATTTTATTTTAAAATATCCCCCTCCTCACATTTTCCCTTAATATTTTTTCTTACTTTATCTTTTTTTACTATAATAAGAGTGCATTAAAATTTAGGAAAAAATAGGATCTATAAATACGTGAAGTTTATTCTCGATAGTTGGTTTGGTGACAAATAAAAATTAATTTTGTGATAAATTATGTAAATTGTGATGTTAGCCAGTGTGTTTTGAGCTGCTTTAGAGTCTGAAAAGAAATTTAGTTGTTCATATACGCAACGTTTGTTCCTCAGTAACTGGTTTGTTGAAAGGAAATGATAATTTTGTAATAAAGTACGTAAAATGCAATGCAAAACAGTGTGTTTTGGGGTACTTAAGCGGTCGAAAAAATTTACATGTTCAAATAGGCATAGATCGATCGAGTGAATCTAAGTCATCAAGGCTTGATAAAGAGGGCCTTGGATATGGATCCAAGCAATTGGGCTGATCTATGTCCAATTTGTTGATTGGCCTCGTGGCCCAGTCTGAAATCAACGTCTTGGATATGGATCCTAGCTATTGGGCCGATCCAGGTCAAGTTTGCTTAATGAGTCTCATGACCCAGTCTAGAACATATATACATAGGCCAAATATTCTGAATATAATTCATGATTAGTCTACTTATTACTCCCTCCTGACCTAATTATAAGCAAAAATAATTATCCCTAATTAATTCAGGGAAAAACAAATAAATTAGGGATAGTAGTTTTGTACATTTAATTTTCTTGAATTCAAGGAAAAACAAATAAATTTACTAAACTATCCCTAATTAATGGTCATCTTCTCAAAACATTAATGAGCTAATTTAAGGGTAGTTGTGGAAAAATAGCATTAAATATGGGTATGTTAGTTGCATGGGTCCAGATCCTCTCCAAACGGAGAGGAAATGGATATGTCCATTTTATTCTATAACAACGCGACACGTGGTATTATTCAGATCCAACGACATATTAAAAAAATTAAAAATTCAAAAAAGCCAAAATGAATTACGCAGAACTTCATCTTCCCCAAACCTCTCACAGTGCAGCGCTGCTCTCGCCTTGCCCTCTCCTACTGCCGCCCATCAGCACCGCCGGAGAGACCTGAGCCTCCGTCGCTTCCGGCATCGCCCATCCGCGAGTTCGACGTCAACAATTTGTCTTGCATCGCCCTATCATTGTGTATATAATTGTTCCTTCGATTTCCATCCAGAGTAGAACACTTTAACCTTAACCTTAAATCCAATTTCAAGTTTCTTCTCCAATTGCTGCAAGCACTGTAACCTTACAAATGCTTCACCCTTTATACTCATATGACATTTTTTATTCTCTAATAAAGACTAATAACAAGCATTGCACACTGGAGTAAAAACATTGTTGTCGATTGAATTAAAAAAAATTGTCGAAGTTGGGAATCAACAGGGAATGACTGGAGTACATGAGTTGGGATCTTCTCCACTCCTTACGATGCACAAAGACGGGGCAGTGCAGTGGCAACTGACAACGACACAGTGGTACGGTGGTGGTGTCTGGGGTAGCAACCAGGGAAGTGGTTGGGTCGGCGACGGTAATGGGCGGCGGTGGGGAAGGCTTTGGGTGTGGGTTGGAGAAGATGAACCTTTCGTTTTCCTCATTTTTTTAATAGTTTTTTTACAACTTTTAATCTCAGCCATTGGTTTGAAATTTTGACACGTGTCACACAGATAACTTAGGGAATGGAGATGTCCATTTCCTCTCCAAATGGGGAGGATCAACACCCTATATATATAAGCAAAAAGAAGCCACTGTGATAAACAAGCCCATTGTCCTCAATTTGCTTCTTCTTCTACTCACACACTTCAATTATACTCAGCAACATATATACAAGAATCATATATATAATTGAATCGTCGATCATTCTTCTTATTTCTTCATGTTTTTTATTTATTTGTTTAATAAAAATATTTTTATTCTTTGTTTCCTTACATGCCTAAATACACAATAGCAACCAAAGCAAATTCAAACTATGTTTGCCTTGCTGTCAATATTAGTGGTGATATAGGAGTCTGCCTGGATGCCAGATGTTGAGAATAAATGGTAATTTGATACTATAACAAATTAGACATTCAGTATTTGAGTTCAATTATATTTTGAGCTATTGAACTCATGAGAACTAGGCTTCTATGATTATCTTCCAAAAGGTGGGAATTGGCTGAAGACTCCATTATCATTATTAGTATGATTTTTTTTTTTTATGGTTTTGGAACACAACATGTTCACTCTCATCTCTGTTTTGTAGCAATAAGAATGGCAAGAGAGAAGATAACTAGGTGTACATTGCACATGGATGCAAGAGCTCAATTCGAGCCAAACTAAAATAATAGATTTTTCTTAATTGGAGTGTTGTTTGGTAAATGGTCAACAATAGAGGAGACTAAATCCTTTTAAATGTATGCAGTTCGTTGGCGTGAGCATTGAGATGTGAAGAAGCATGTGTATTTGTTGGTGGTGCGTCAAGCCAAGAGTGCAACACACTTTGTGAAGCAGCTTACATTGAAATTACTTTATTTATTTTCACTCTGTTAATCTTAATTTCGTTGCTACCCCTATTCACAATGATTAGATTATGGAGTTTTTTCTGTGATATTAACAAATATCAACTTCGTTTAATTGCATTCATTAATACTAGCGCACCCCGTGCATCGCACGGGTAATGAGGCTAGTTGAGAATAAAAAACTAACTCTTACCACCGATCAAACACTTCATTTTGATAAATGAAATTAAAAATAATAATATTTTTCTTTATTAGTTACCAGTCATGTATGGCACGAGCTATTGATATTGGTTTCAAACATATCTAATGTGTAAGTAAAAGTTTGATATTTTTTGGAAAACCCATTAGAGAATTCAAATTTTTTAAAACAATAATCATGAAGTTGTGAATTTGTATTTATAGATAAGTCCACTTTTAAATATAGAAAATAAAATATAATTATTTTTACATACATTACTAATAGTTCTAAACATGTTGAAACTCCAAAGGGGTTGCTTAGTGGAAGATGACGGGATTTGCATCTAGGAGGTCCTGGGTTCAAATCCCACTAGTCTTCTTGGAGAGAGCTAAATGTATTGGCACAAGCTTATCCCACACCCCTCCCTACTCACCATACACCCCTTTACCCTATGAAAAATACCAAAATAACCTTACCATTCAAAAACATTTCAACCATCTCCTTCATCCCTCTTCTTCTCCTCCATCTCCTACACACCCCACCCTAAACCCCAAACCCCCCATCTCTTCCACTCCTCTCCCTATCCACTATTTGTACAACATTAGCCTTCTAATCACCTTCAAAACATTGGCAAGCATCATAAGGTATTATCCCTACCTCACTTTTTTGTTTTGAGCTCATTTAGTTACTATTTTTGACATTTTATTTTTCTGGAATCGCGCTCCATTCGGTTGAGGGCAACCGAATGGGTTCGGCTAGGCTCAACTGAATGCGCAAAATTTGTATATGGGGGTGTTCCCTATGGGTGGTTTCGGCTGACCTAAACCGAATGGATTCGGGTATGGTCAACTGAATTGGCTAAAATTCGCAAATGGTGGTGTTTTCTATTACTAACTCGGTTGCCCATAACCGAATACATTCGGTTTAGGGTAATCGAAAGTATTCGGTTATGGGCAACCGAATTTCCGTTTTACAGAAACAACAGCAGCAACTTCTGTGTCTAAATTTTTTTCATTATAGGATCCTATAAATGGCAGGGAATGATGGTTTGATGGTACAAGACTTTACGAGTTCGTTCACAACGGATAAGGTACAGAACAATCATTATTTTCATTGTGTTTGATTTGCCTAAAAAAGACAATGATATTTATTTATTTGTCCATTTTCAGTTGTTTGCAAACCGTGAAGAGTTGTTGACACGCTTACGTAGCGTCGGCAGGTCTCTTGGCATTGTCATTGTGATATCTAGATCGGACACCAGAAAATGATCAGGTAAAGAACTTTGCACGTTGATTTGTGATAAAGGTGGACGTTATAAGACTAGTACGGAAGAGGGAACAAACACTAGGAAATGTTGCTGTCAGTTTAGATTGAAAGGAAAGTTAATCAAAAAGTGTGGAGGTTGGATATTGAAACACATAACCATCCGTTGGAGACTTATGGTCAAGGTCATCCGTACAGCGGTAGATTAACTGAGGAAGAGAATGCAGTGGTGGAAAAAATGACTAATAATCGCATTGCGCCTAATCTCATTCTTAATGAAATCAAGACAATGAAGCCTGAAGATAGTACAACCATTCTAAAGCAAATATACAACTGTTGTTCAAGGCAACGATTGACTATGCGTGGGGGTAGGACTGAGCTCCTGGAGCGTGATAAATATGTTTACTGGTCTCGAGTTGCAGAGGGGACTAATGTTGTCAAAGACATCTTTTGGGCACATCCAGATTCCATTGAGCTTCTCAACACATTCCCAATTGTATTGTTGATTGATTCTACATATAAGACCAATTGGTATAGGTATCCATTGGTTGAGATTGTTGGTGCTACCTCAACCGAGAAGACTTTTTCGGTTGCATTTGCTTATGTGAACTTTGATCGGTTGGATATCTATGCATGGGTTTATGAAAAACTAAAGGGTTTATTTAGGAGACAGGATGAATTACCAAAGGTTATACTTATTGATAACGAGGAAGGTCTGATGAATGCTATTTCAGCTGTATTTCCATGCTATAAGAATTTGCTGTGTCAATTTCACATTAAAAAGAATGTGAGGGACACAACTCGGTTGATCATCAAAGATATTGAAATAGTTGAGGATGTGATGAAGGCATTTCTTAGAGTTGTCCATGCGAAAACTATTGATGTGTATGATTTTGGATTGGGACTTTTCTATGTTATGTGTTCGCCATATCAAAGCTTCATAGATTATGTCAACAAATAATGGTTGGTCCCATACAAAGAGATTTTTATTGATGCATGGATTAATCAATATATGCACCTTGGGAACACTACCAGTAACAGAGTTGAGTCTGCACACTCTCGGTTAAAGAAGATATTGGGTGACAGCAGGGGAGATTTGTGTAAGTCTTGGGATTCAATTTGTACCATGCTTAGAATTCAATTTAACGAACTGAAAATGAGTTTTGAGCATAGCCTGAGTAGGGTGAAAATTCCTCATATGAAGAAGATCTATGAAGAACTTAGGGGTGTAGTTTCTGCCAATGCTATAGATCATATTGCAGATGAGTTGCAGCGGATTGGAGCCATTAGTATTGATCCAGCATTATGTGGCTGTGTGATTAGAACCACACACGGACTACCCTGTGCATGTGAACTCAATAGGTATGTATTCAAAATTTTCTCATATATTTTATTGCATTTGTAAAATGAATTGTCACTAAAATCATATACTTATATTGTAGATGTATGATGGACTACTGCGGTCCAATACCGTTGCGGCTGATTCATAAGCATTGGCTAATATTAAACTTCAAAGTTGTGTATGAAGATAATTTGGATGAGGATGAGTTGAATCTAATTATGGAAATCGAAGCTATACAGCGAAGATTTGATGCATCCGATCGTGCGGGCAAAATAATGTTAAAGGCAAAAGCACGTGAGTTGGCTTTCCCAGACACTACTTCTATGTGTCCGCCTCCGGAACCAATCGTCACAAAGGGAGCACCTAAAAAAGGCAAGAAAGTGAGTTATGCCTTCTCTACAAAGCGAGAAAAGTCACATTGGGAACTTGTGGATGAAAAATTTGACTCCCAAGAAGATACATCATCTGTTGCTCAGTCTCGAAAACGTCCTACTCCTACTCATAGTAAGAGATCCACTGGCACTCCACCTATACCAAAGTCAAAGTGTCCCCCACGTACTTCATCACTAAGCAAAAAGAGAACTCAACCTGACAGTTCAACTACTACACCTACTCCTCCTCTACCTAAGAGGCAAACACCCACACCAGCTCCTACACAATCTGCTACACCAACTCCTACACAATCTGCTACACCAGCTGCTACACAATCTGTTACATCAGCTCCTACACCTACTGTTACTCATACGGAAGATTATTATGAATTCATAAACGGCTTGCCATCAATCATTCATCCTTATGTTGACAATATTGTTAATGTTAAGCCTGATGGTCACTGTGGATTCTGGTGTATTGCAGCGTTTCTTGGACGAGGTGAGGATGGTTGACTTTCCGTGAGAAATGATCTTTTGGAGGAGATCAGGCAATACATTGACTTCTACCTTGGCCTATATGGTGGTATGGGCAAAGTCACATTTCTGATGAAATTGTTGATGCAGCCAAACACCGGTGAAGACAATGGGATGACTGTACCAGATATAGGGTATCTCATTGTTAACAGATACCAAGTTGTATTGACTTGTTAGTCTGTTAACGGGTCTTTCACCATTTACCCATTTCATATTCCCCCATTCAGAAATGTCTGTCAATTCAACATATGCTACACAACTAAACACTTTGTACATGTATATATCGAATTTTATTTACGATTCAAATTTATATTGTGGTCAAAAATTAGTTAACATTAGGTTCTTTTTGTCTGTGAAAGGTTTTTTTGAAGACTGGAAGTCCACTACCACTGCCCGATGCGCTTTGGATTCTTAATAGGAAACCCGTAGCAAAGGGTTGGAAAACAATGTTTATGGGTCGTACGCAAAAGTGGAAGGCCATGGTCTTTGAGGACCAACCACCGATTTATGTAGATATAAGTAAAGATTGAAATAGTGATTAATTGTTGTTTTCGAATTTGTATTTAGACAACTGATTTCCCACGTATGATTGTTTTGACTACCATATGCTATGTATTATTATAAATGAAAACCAATTTGAGTTAGTAATATTTGTCTGCAATTGATAATTTGTAACTTAAACAGCAACTTTTATGGTTTTCATTCATTCAGTTCAGTAACAGGTGTATTCGGTTGGGGTTAACCGAAAAGTTTCGGTTACCCGTCCCCGAACGTTCAAAAATTAACTGAACACCCCTTTTTGTTTTTATAACGTCCGGTTGCGCTCAACCGAATACATACGGTTGGCCTTAACCGAATATATTCGGTTGATCGCAACCGAATGCTATGAAAACGCGTCCTCCCACTGAGGGTAGTTTTGGAATATTTGGGCTTATGTGGTGTGTGGTGAGTAGGGAGGGGTGTGGGATAAGCATGGGCCAATGTATTTACTTTCGTAAGGCCTCAAAAGACCTGAAGGTCTTTCCCGCCTTAGACTGGGGCACCACCCCCTCATCCTAAAAATGTTGGAAAAAAAAAGTTCTAAACATATCGAATTGAAAACTAATCATCTTATAATTTACCATAAAAATTCAATATAAACAAAAAAGTTGCGTATAACAAAAATAAAATGTAATAGAAATAAAAACATGTCCATCTTTACTTTAAAAACTTCCTTAATGATTTATAAAAAAGTTCACATCCTACAAAATATTTTTATTTCGTAAAAATATATTCTTACCTCTTTGAATATTAACAGAATTTATGCAAAGATTAATAGTTTTTATAAATATTCACTTCTTTGTAAAATATTTTTATTTTTATTTACAGTTTATCATACTTATATCTACACATTAATATTATATCAAGTAAATAATTAACCTCTTTTTATGATATTTTCACTATAAAATATATTTTTTTATTTTTTACGTAGGTATTAATATATTGATACCAAACCAACACTATTGGCCCAGAGACTTAATTTACCCTGGGACACGGTGGGTAGAGCTGGTGCTCACGAGTTCGATTCCAACAGTAGACAAACTCGGTGTTGGCCAGTGCGAAATTTGATCATAAGCACGAGCGGAAATTAGTCTTTCGTATAAAGTGTTGGGACACTCCCTAGGTAGCCAGCGATGGTCCAAACCTAAAAAAATTTTTGACACCGAAAGATATGCTAATTTTAAATACTTAAGTTATTTAAATCAAATTTGAAATTTAATATTTTTAGTGATTGATATGCTAACTTAAAATAGGAAAGTCATTTATGAGAATATATTTATGATTTGTATAACAATTTTTTGTAGCAATGATTTGTTAAAAAAAATAATAAATATAAAAAAAAAAACATTAGTTCAAACGCATAAGTCTTGCGTTTTATTGACATCAGGATAAGTCTTGTGTTGACTCATGAAAAATCTAATTTTCTAATACATCATAATATTCGGTGGCGGATCCAGGACCCCGGGGTCGGGGTGTCAAATTTTTTAAATACACTATTTGCTAAAAATTTATCCATTTGATGACATTGTTCAAAACACTATTAATACTAATTAGAATTAAGCCAATACTAATTAGAGACTAATACACTATTAACTTAACTATTTTTTTCTTGAAAAGTTTTCTAAAACAAGCTAAAAATACTAAACAAAGAGCAAAACAGTTTGTTGTTTAAACATTGATCATATTAATGAAATTCCAGCTTTAAATTATATACTAATATTTTTAATAGAATGTTGGTATTTAAAAAGGCCATTATCAACGGCATGAAGCTTCGTATATCCTTCATCCTATTCCACTGGCATCTTGCTACTCGTACAGATACTATTGTAAGTAGAATCTTTAAAGCTAAATATTATCCTAATGATGACTTTATGGGGGCTCGCTTGGGCCATAATCCCAGCTTTGTTTGGCGTAGTATCTTCTCTTCCCGGGTAGTTGTGAATTTGGGGGCACGTTGGAGGATTGGGAATGGCGACAAAATTTCAGTTTGGAGAGATCCGTGGTTGAAGGGACGTAGTGATAGCTTTGTTAGATCACCTATGGCTCAAGGGATGGAAGAAATGAGGGTTAAGGACTTGATGAACCAAGACAATAGTGGTTGGAATTATGGCTTAATTGATCAACTTTTTTTGTCAAGAAGAGGCTATGCTCATCAAAAGCATGCCAAGGTACAGTGACTTGGAGGAAGATAAATTATCTTGGTGGCGGAGTCGGTCCGGTCTTTATTCGGTTCGCTCGGCTTACTATGCGCTTATGGATACTCCGGAAATTATTAATAATTCACATGCTAGAATTGACGGTGATTGGATGTCCATTTGGAAAGCGGGCGTTCCACCGAAAGTTAAATTATTAATTTGGAGGCTTGCTAGGGGGTGTCTTCCTACTCGTAGTAACTTGGTTAAGAGACATGTTGATTGCACCGTTTTGTGTCCTTTTTGCGAACAAGAAGAGGAAACAGATAGTCATGTTTTTTTGGAGTGTAGCGCTGTACAGGAAGTGTGGCAGAAGCTGGACTTGTTGCTGCCCTTTCGGGTTGCAGCAGAAAACGCAGCAACTCTGCGTGATGCCATTTTTTCGATGCTGGGTTCGTTGTCCGTGGCTAGTAGAAACAGGTTTTTAATGGGTATTTGGGCTCTTTGGCGTCGCCGTAATGACAAGGTTTGGGCTGGGGTGTTACAACCGGTTGAGCAAGTCGTTCAAGCCGCGAAGGATATGTTTGACGCTTGGTTTGGAGCGCGCCAGCAACAGCACCATCCTCCTGTGCTCTCGGGCCAGCAGCTGCCACGGGTATTGAGGTGGGTTCGGCCAGCAGCAGGAGCTTTAAAATGTAACGTCGATGCGGCAATTTTTGCGGAAGACAACAAATATGGTATTGGTTTGTGTATTCGAACGTCCACAGGTGATTTCTATAGAGGCAAAACTATGTGGTTCCATGGAGTCCCAACACCGCAAGAAGCGGAGGCAATTGGTCTTAAGGAAGCATTGACTTGGTTGGAAGCTTTGGGGCTATCTTCTGTTTCCATTGAACTGGACTGTGCTCCAGTTGTAAATGGCTTGAAGGTAGAGCCTTTGCCGAATACCGAGCTTGGTACTATTTTATTGTATTGTCGTAATAGATTACATCTTTTTCCTAGCTTTGAGGTTAGCTATATTCGGAGACAAGCTAATCTTGTTGCTCATACGTTAGCACGGGCATCAAGATTGTTTGCTAGTTCCCACGTTTTTGATTTCATTCCAACCTGTATTGAAACAATTCTGTTTAATGAAATGAATTAAGTTTGTTCTTGTCAAAAAAAAAAAATTAAAAATAAAAGGCAATTATGTTGAAAAATATTATTAATATTTTTCAACATAATTTAATGTAGAAAATAAACGATGGAAAAAAAGCATCTCTATATTATTTGTAAAAAACTAAAGTAAAAATTAAATTGATGTATTTTAAAAAATGAGATAATACTTAGGTATTTTATCATCTGGATAAACTTTTGCACGTATTAAGCGTATGATTTTAATTGGTCAAAAAAAGTATCCGATTTTATCATGAACTTAATTATTTACGCTATATAGTTTGTTAACTAAAAAATATTAAATTTAAAAGCAAATAATAATGACTGATCTGTACATTTGATGTCCTTGACCGCTGTTTTCCAAGTCTGAGATCTCTGTATGCCTTGGTCGTTCTGCTAGCTCTGCTCCGGAGGGCAGGTGTACCTGCGATAACACTCCGACGCCCAAGTCAGGAACGGACGAGCAAAATATACGTATTGATCAACAGTGTGTACCTGACAACTGACGCAATGAATGCTTATATAGTGAGCGTGAGTCGCGCTCGGCCGTCGGATGATCGTACGTACAGATCAGAGCCGTTGATGCTGTTCCTTGCTTTTGTGCCCCTCACATTCGGGCCGATCTAGCGCTAGAGCATTGGATTTGGGCTTCGGCCCACTCCAGAACAGTTGCCCCCCAAGCCAAGGTCGCTCATGTGGCGGGCGCAGGCTTGTTTTACGATCATTTCTATGCCCGCATCTCCGAGCGTGAGACCGGTCGGCTGATCGTTTCTGATTCGCGGTGGGCTTCGCTTACGCTCACATGACACGTGGCTCCTGTCAGGAAGTGACGTTTCGTTTTTTCCCAGGGGTCTTCAACGGCGTCTCGCATTTTGAAAAGGTGGTGTTTGGTCATGATGACGGTTTGGTTTTCAAGGCGTGTGCCAGTGAAGGGTCGCGTTGTTTCGCTTGCTTGCTTTCCAACCATTATAAATATGATGCCCCCTCTCCTTCTTAGTTTCTACTTTCATTTTCGGAGCTCGAAAAGCGGTCATAATTTCCTCCTGCTGCGATCAAAAGCTTGCTTCTTTATTCTGGCCAGGTGTCTACCCGTGCACGAGTTTCAACTCAGGCGGTCTTATTCTTCTGGTCGTTTGATTTTATTCATCAAGGAGTATACTACCCTTAGACCGAACTTCTCTCCCACTCCAGGTATGCCCTTTTTTGTCTTGTTTATTTTAGCTCTAATTCTTGTTTGCATAGGGCGAGGAGGGGGTGTCAGGCTCGGGGTCGACCTTGTCGCCCCCTTCAGCAAATCATCGCTTAGGGTGAGCCTGACTTTCCTTCTCCTCACAGGGCAACGCAGTGGCGCGAACAAAGAAAACTGCGAGAATTTCTGGTCGTCAACCTGCGAGTATGGCTGAGCATGCTCGCTCTGGAGATGTCGGCACGAGCGGGTTCCCATCTGAGACTTTCTCTTCTACCGATTTTTCTTCTTCATCGTCCTCTGGACGCTCGTCAAACACGGTTGACACCGTCCAGTCTCCCCGAATGAACCCTACGCCCCCTCCAGTTCCATCCAACGAGGTACTGCCGGAAGAGCACGATTGGAGGGGTAGGCTTGATGTCGACCGCTCTTGGATATCCTCCGCTATAATCAACGAGCGCTCTGTCTTCCCACCCGGTGATGAGGTGTTGCCTCTTTTCACCAAGTTAATAGGTTACGGTGATCAGGAATGGCGAGCGGAGGGCGTACCACCTGACGAGCATGCTGCCATGATCCCGAATTCTTTAAAATTTATCATGTACTCCAACGTCCTCTGTGATTTGAGGGTGCGACCTCCGTTCACATTTTTCCAGAGACGTGTTTTGAGGACTCTTGGTGTTGCCCCTTCTCAACTTCACTTTAATGCTTGGGCGCTGGTTAAGTCGTTCGAGATAATAATGGCCGCTCTTGACCGGGAGGTAAATTGTCGTCTTTTCTTCTCATCGTTTGATGTTAGTCGCACAGTGGAGATGAGGAGCGAACCCAGGCGATGGGAACAAGTTTCCTTGAAGGGACGGAAAAACACGATCAGGCTCTTCAAGCCATTCTGTGAATCGGTAAAAACTTGGAGGCACGCTTTCCTCTGGGTCGTTCCTGTTAACGATTGTGCTAAGGCAATGGTGGGAACTGTGGATGACGAAGGTCGCGTCTCCTCAATGAAGTTTCCTCTGGGTTGGTCGCACTCACACTACGATCGCGACACTATCCATTATCGGCATCAAAGGAGACTGAGCGACTATGATCTTGAGAGTATTCGGATGTTAGAGACCTTGGTTACTTGGCTGCCAGAAGGGGTCATACCCTGTAACAAATTTGCTTGCCTCCGGACATCCGAGCAGGCTGAAAACAAACTTGGTGTGCCTTTATTTTCGCTTTTTATTTTGATCGTGATTTACTTTGTTACGTCTCCTAATTCATCTTTCTACTTTTTCAGCTGAAATGACGGGCATCGGTTTCGCAGCTCTTTTGGCGAAGACAAAGTCAAGGAAGCAGAAGAAGGTGTCTTTTGCCTCTCCATCTCAACCATCTCGCGCTGAAGACGATCATGGACATGCTGGGAGCGGGCAAGGAACGAGCTCAGCTTCTAAAAAGAGAGATCGAACTCAGAGTCCTCTGGACGCTATTCCGATCGACCTCGATCCTCCCCAAAAGAGAAGAGAGGCTTCAAGAAGGCCGTCCTTCGACTTGGACGATCTCAAGGACGTGGATTTTGAACGCCTTAAGGCTGATCCCCTCCTCTTCGTAGCTGAAATTGCCCAAGCAGCTTCTCAAAAGCTTGCTCGTTACAAATCTGAGGAGGCTGGCCGCCAAGCAGGTATGCGCTTACTTCACAGAAACTTGTGATTGGAGGGTGATCTTTTGGATAAAAATGACAAGTATAAGTCCGCTCTTGGACACATAACAGATTTGCGGGCAGAGCTGGAGAGTACCAAAAAGAAGCTCGAGGATGCTGAGGTCGCCCTCCAACCCACACAGGACGCACTTGGCTTAGTTACTGCCGAGCGTGATGCGGCCATGACAGCCAGAGTAGATGATGAAGCCAAACTTGCCACCGCTACTGCGAGTTTGGCTGAGCGGTCTACCCAGGTTATACAGCTGGAGGAGCGGGTGGTTGGTCTTGAGGAGAACCTGAAGGTTGTTGAGGGCGAGCGTGATCAGGCGAGGGGCGAGTTGGAGGCCCTGGAAGACATGACCATCTCTATCGCTAGCGGGCGTTTTGACGAGGCTGTAGCTCAGATTCGGTATTGCTATCCATCGCTGGAGATTAATCCAGAGATTGTGAACAACGACCATTTCCTGAGAAACGGGCAAATCGTTCGTCTCGCGGAGAAAGATGAAGATGGGAATGTCATCCAAGAGGAGACGGTTGTCTACAGTCGCCCTGAATGAGTTATTCCCTTCGTATTTTGTCTGCTTGTACTTTGTTGAATGTATTGCTTTTTCTTGTAATCAACAAGGAGCCCAGCCTTCTCCGGGTTAATGTTTAATGTTTAAAACGCCTTTTGTCATAATCGTTCTTTAGACTTTTATCTAGGCTTGTTCTATTTGATTTCCTCATGTCGCGAGGCTGCCTGCAAACAGCTTACCAAGTTTCTACTTTAGATTTAGCTCGTTTGCAAGCCATTTTAGACTTAAGGTCACTTAAGTTTGACCCTTGGCAGTTTATCAAACTCGGTTTGAACTTAACTCGCCTTCGGGGTTGTTCGTTATTGGATCGATTAATAACTAGAATCAAGAATTTAATAAATTCCTCGTCGTTCTGTTGACGGACGAGCGGGCCTCAATAAAAAACCCCGTAGGGAAAAAGAGTGTCCCGCCCGTTTGATTTTCATTCATTATTTAACTGGAAACATGACATTCTTTCATATTTAACATGGCATCAAGTAAAGTATCTTCTGAGGTTTGCTGCATTCCAAGTGTTAGCAATCATTCCTCCACTCATGGTCTTCAAGATATATGCTCCTTTGCCCGTCTTGGCAGCTACTTGGTAGGGGCCTTCCCAAGTTGGGGCTAGCTTGCCCTGGCCGGCATTTGTCTGGCCGATATCTGCCCTTCGTAGGACGAGCTGCCCTACACCGAACGACCTAGGAACGACCTTCGCGTTGTGTCTTGTGGCCATATTCTGTTTGACCAATGTCTCTTTGAGGGCTGCCTTGCTCCGCAATTCTTCTACCAGGTCGAGCTCTTCCCTTGTTGCCTGCTCGTTCTCGGACGGCTGCAGAGGATTAGCCGTTCTCCAAGTCAACTCTCTCATTTCCACAGGGATTAATGCGTCCGTTCCATAGACCATCCTGAAGGGGGGCTCTCCCGTAGTTGAGTGTGGGGTGGTCCTATACGCCCATAGTACTGAGGGAAGTTCTTCTGCCCACCTTCCCTTGGCTTCATCCAGTCTTCTTTTTAGCCCCCTTAGGATGACTCTGTTGGCCGCCTCCGCCTGCCCGTTTGTTTGCGGGTGTTCGACCGACGTAAAGCGCTGTTTTACGCCTAGTTCGGCTAGAGTTTCTTGGAAATGCCGGTCCGTGAACTGTGTGCCGTTGTCCGACACGATGACTTCGGGAATCCCAAACCGTACCAAGATGTTTCTTTTGACGAACTTCAGGCAATTCTTCGAAGTGATTTTGGCTAAGGGCTCGGCCTCAATCCATTTGGTGAAGTAGTCCACTGCGACGATCAGAAATTTAAACTGACCAGGGGCGAGGGAAAAAGGTCCTAACAGGTCGATACCCCACCATGAAAACGGCCATGGAGAAGTCAAACAGTTGAGCTCGGTTGGAGGGGCAACGTGGGTATCTGCGTGCCTCTGGCACTTGTCACATTTCTTGACTAGGTCTTTCGCATCTGCCTCCATAGTGGGCCAGAAGTAGCCCGCTCTTAAAGCCTTTTTTGCCAAAGCTCGTGAACCTAAGTGGTTCCCGCAGATTCCTTCATGAATCTCCTTCAACACATAGGCCGCTTCTGCTGGGAGGAGGCACTTGAGTAGGGGCATGGTGAATCCTCTTCTGTAGAGTTGCTCGTTAATTATCGAGTACGACGTTGCTCGCCTGCGAACGAGTGCAGCTTCTTTTGGATCCTTGGGTTCCTCCCCGTTCTATATGTAGTTAAAGATGGGATCGATCCAGGAAGGTGTTGAGTCGATCGTACATACGTCTGCTCCTAAGGTCGTATCTAACCTCACACTTGGTTGAGATAGGACTTTTTGTATTACGCTTCTATGGTTACCATTTTTCTTGGTGCTTGCCAGTTTGGACAAGAGGTCCGCCCTAGCGTTTTCGGTCCTTGGGACGTGCTTGACTTCAGCATGCTCGAATTTCTTCATCAACTCTTTGACCTTTGCTAAATATCTCTGGAGTATCTCGTCTTTGGCTAAAAAGACGTCTTTGATCTGGGATACCGTTAGAAGTGAGTCTGATCGAAGCTCCACCCTTTTTACTTGCATCTCTAAAGCGAGCAACAGCCCAGCGATGCAGGCCTCGTATTCGGCTTGATTGTTAGAAGTGGGGAACGAGAAAGTCAAGGAGACTTCGATGGTCGTCCCTTCTTCATTCTCAAGGATTAAGCCCGCTCCGCTGCCTTTACCATTGGACGATCCGTCAACGTGCAAAGTCCATGAATCCTGAACTGGGTTCTCTGACCCCGGGGTCAATTCTGCGATAAAATCGGCTAAGACTTGTGCTTTAGCAGACGATCTAGGCTCGTACTTTATTCCGAATTCTGATAACTCTACAGCCCATTTGATCATTCTGCCCGCTAGATCTGGGCTATGCAGGATCTGCCTATTGGGTTGGTCGGTGCGTAAGGTGATCTAGTGGGCCACGAAGTATGGTCTCAACCTTCGGGCTGAGACAATCAATGCCAAAGCCAATTTCTCAATCCTCTGATATCTTAGCTTGGGTCCTTGCATAACTTTGCTGACAAAGTAGACTCGATTTTGCTTCGTTCCTTCTTCTCGTACCAAGACGGCGGCCAAAGCCTCGTCCGTGATGGACAAGTACAGATAAAGAGTTTCTCCAGGCTCGGGGGTCGTCAAAATTGGAGGTTCTGCCAGAGACGTCTTCAATTGTTCGAGGGCCTGGTCTCACTCGGGCGTCCATTCAAATGTGGTTTCCTTTTTCAACAATTTGAACAAGGGCAAAGATTTGTTTGCTGCCTTCGAGATGAAACGAGAGAGAGCGGCCACCATACCATTGAGTTTCTGTATTTCTTTTTTGGTCGTTGGTGGTCTCATCTCGGTCACTGCTCTACATTTGTCTGGGTTGGCTTCAATTCCCCTTTCTGTGAGATGGAAACCAAGGAATTTGCCCGCTCTGACCCCAAAAGTGCATTTTTCTGGATTGAACCTTAACGAATTCTTTCTGGCTTCTTTGAATACCTCTTTCAAGTCGTTTACATGGGCTTGATCCTGCTTGGTTTTGACAATCATATCGTCCAAATACACTTCCACCGTTTTCCCTATTTGATCCTGAAAGACATGGTTCATCATGCGCTGGTAGGTCGCTCCAGCGTTCTTCAGCCCAAATGGCATGACCGTGTAACAGAAATTCCCCTTGTCCGTCATGAATGCGGTCTTCTCCTGATCTGGCTGGTGCATGGCAATCTGATTGTACCCAGAATAGGCGTCTAAGAAGGACAAGATCTTGTATCCACTTGCATTATCGACAAGCCGATCGACACTTGGGACGGGGAAAGCATCCTTCGGGCATGCTCGGTTGAGGTCGGTGTAGTCCACGCACATCCTCCACTTTCCATTCGCCTTTTTGACCAAGACGACGTTGGATAACCATGTGGTGTATTTTATTTCTTTAATGAACCCTACTTCGAGCAGGTCTTCAACGGCCTTGCACGCTGCTCGTGCTTTTTCTTCCTTCTGAACTCTTCTTTTTTGAGCCACCCATTTTGCTCCTGGATCCACAGCTACGTGGTGGCAGGCTACTTGGGGTGGGATACCGGGCATGTCGGCCGCACTCCAGGCGAATAGGTCTGCATGTTCCTTCAAACATTGAACGAGTTCGTCCTGAACCTCAGGGGGGAGGTTTTTCCCTATTTTAATCGTTCTCTCCGGGTCGTCCCCTAGCTTGATGTGATAGAATTCCCCGTCTGGTTCAGGTCGCTTAATTCGTTTCTTTAGCTCTTTAGTCAGAAGGTCATCCCCTTCTTCCTCTTCGCTATCAGGGTCATAGCGGGCATCTAGGTCGGCCAGGTTAACTTGCTCGCCGCTTTTCATTTCTTCCTCTATTTCTCTCGCTACGCTTTTCCCTTTTTCTTTAAGCCCCAAAAGGAAAACTCGCTTGGCGGACAATAAGTCTGCCTGGATGGTGGACACTTCCCCAGCTTTAGTGTAGAATTTCATTTTCAAGTGGACGGTGGAGGGCACTGCTTCCAAGTGGGCAAGGGTTGGTCGACCAATGATACATTGATACACGGACTTACAGGGTAACACAATGAAGTCTGTTCTGACCGTTCTACAGAGGGGATTCTCTACCGTATCGTCCCCAAAAGTTACCATTAGCTCTATCCGTCCTATAGGAGTTGTCGAGGCTCCATTAAACCCGGTCAAGACCGTTCCTCTATATGGCCTCAAATCATCCTTTGAAATTTTTAGGACGTCCAAAAGGTCTTCAAATATTATGTCTGCTGAACTCCCTTGGTCCACCAATATTCGCCTGACCTCCATGTTTGCCATTACTGCTACTATGACTAAGGGAACTTCGTAGTTGGGGGTTCCATCAATGAGATCCTCGTCTCCAAAGGAGATGGATGGTCGCCCACTAAGTGGTCTTGGAGCCGAGGTCGAAGCAACGCTCATGATTTCGTCCCATCTCCTTTTGATCGATCTGTTGGTTGAGGCGTTGGTGGGGACTCCTCCCGAGATTACCATGGCGACTGGCCTCACTCTTGACTTTCTTGTGTATACTACGTCCTCGTCATCGTCGTCCTCCTCTACGACTTTGATCGTTTCATTTGCTTCTGCTTTCCCTTTCCTGGGTGAACGGGCCACTTGTCTCTCTCCTCGTGTTTCACCGTTATCTCTTTTCACATATTGAGTCAACTTTCCTCTTCTGATCAGGGCCTCCACATCATCTTTAAGAGCCATGCAATTGTTTGTGTCATGCCCATTGCTCTTGTGGTATCTACAGTATTTTTTGGATGGGCGCTGCCCGTCTTTAAGCACAAGAGGTTCTGGTGGTTTAATATCCCTGAATTCAGTGTTTGCACATTCCGCCAATATGTTCGCGTACGAAGAGTTTAACTTGGTGCGCTCAGCAAATCCCTTGACCTTATTCTCTTTGCTCAGGCGATTACCGATATACTCTTCCCTAATCCTTTGATCTTTTTTTGGTAGCGGGCGTTGACTCATGCCCGCCTCAGCGGCTTCTATGGCGGTCGTTCTTTCCTCGTAATTCATGAACCTTTGAGATCGCCTGAGGAACGTCTCTAGGTCTCTAGGAACGTGGAGTCCCACTTCTACTTCAAAACGAGTTCCCCTTAAGAGTCCTGTCCTTAGGAAGAACAACCTCTGGTTGTCGTCTAAGTTCCTGACTTGGTCAGCTTCGCGGTTGAACCTTTCCACATAACTCCTCAAAGACTCCTCCGGACCCTGTCTGATGGCGATTAGAACATCTTGGGATTTTGGCTTGATTCTGGAAGTCGTGAACCGAGCGGTGAATACCCTTGCCATCTGTTCCCAGGATGAAATGGTATTGGGTTTTAGTTCGGTGAACCAATCCAACGCTGACCCCTCTAAAGTAAGGGGAAAGATCTTGCATTTGATCGGCCCGGGCGCTCCACGATACTTCATCATAATATCAAAGTGCTTTAAATGGGCGTCCGGATCTTTCATGCCGTTGTACATCTTAAGGTCGGTTGGAGGCTTCTGCAAAGAGCGCGGGATGCGGAATTCGTCTATTTCTTTGGTATACGGTCCAAGTCCGGTATCCCTTCTATCTTGACCGTAGTGGTTGGCGTAAGCTTTTGATCGATACGAGTATCGTTCGATAGATCGGCTTTGAGAACGGGCGGGCGAACCGGTCGAACCGTGGGAGGAACCTTCGTACGACGATTCTTCGGGCCAGTAAGTATAATCAGTCGTGGACGGGGTCTTTCTTGGTGGGGTGGTCGCTCCTCCTCGTCCCCTCCTTGGGGGTGGAGATCGATGGACCAGCTGCCTTCGCGGAGGCGATCGATGGGCCCTTGAAGGGCGTGCTCGCACGGTTGAAGTGCGCTCATGGTGAGGTTGCTGCTCTGGTGCTGTGTGCGCTCTCCTCGAGGCGATCTGATCTTCTAGGTGTGTGAGGCGGTCATCATTGCGATTCAGAGCCTGATTACGGTCGCGCAGCAGTTCTCGCAGCTCTTGGACCAGGTCGGCAGGGAGTTCCATCGTAACCTGTTGTGCGGGGGTGGCGTTGGTGCCTTCAACACCTGCTGGAGGTGGTCGAGCGGGGATTTCAGCAATACTTTGCAGACGAGCGGTGGCCCTTGGTCGGCCTCGAGCTGCCTTCGGTGGCATCTGTACGAATGGTGGAAAGCGCGCGGACTCCCACTGAGGTCGCCAATTGATCTGTACCTTTGATGTCCTTGACCGCTGTTTTCCAGGTCTGAGATCTCTGTATGCCTTGGTCGTTCTGCTAGCTCTGCTCCGGAGGGCGGGTGTACCTGCGATAACACTCCGACGCCCAAGTCAGGAACGGACAAGCAAAATATACGTATTGATCAACAGTGTGTACCTGACAACTGACGCAATGAATGCTTATATAGTGAGCGTGAGTCGCGCTCGGCCGTCGGATGATCGTACGGACAGATCAGAGCCGTTGATGCTGTTCCTTGCTTTTGTGCCCCTCACAGTCGGGCCGATCTAGCGCTAGAGCATTGGATTTGGGCTTCGGCCCAATTAGTAATAATAAAATTAAAAGTATTGTAAATAAATTGAAACGAAATCTAATTTGATTATTGAGCATTAATTAGTAAATTGAGCGGATGTAAAAAACGTAAATTCAGAGAATATGAAATACAGAAAATTTGACACGTGAGATATCCAAAATTGATTTGTTTTTTTACGAGATATCAAAATTATATTAATTGATACTTTACTTTTATACATAGATAAAATATACTATAATAAGTTTTGGAGACGTAGTTGAATACTTTCAAGCTTTGCACTACATTCAAAGTTCAAGCGTTCATCAGAAATACAGAGAATTGAAACACTGTCTCATTACAAAACAAAAGAACATAGGTAAACTTCATCTTCTTTCACCTTGTGATCAATGTCTGAGTGTTCTTCTTGTCTTTTTAAATAATATTTGTTGGGTTTTCTATTTATGGTGAATTGTAGGTTAGTTCATCAAGGCAAGAAGTCAAAGGAATTTACCAACTAAGTAATATTTGTTAATCTCAGTGTGTTGTTGGTAATTATTTTTTTTTCTAAATTGAGATTCTCTGTGAATATGTTGTCTCTTATTTTTCCAAACTTTTTTCTAGAAGTGGGTTGTGGAATCACACCACATGAAAAGTTATATGGTTCATGATTATTTTGTTATTATGTGTTCTACGACTATTTTTTTATGATTAATGATCGAGACTGAGAGAGACTGTTTGTTTTTGTATTCATTCAAATTCCAATCTATTCCATCATCATCCTTCTTCCAAATTTCAGACAGGTATGTATATTTCCCTTTCTTATTCTTTTTTTCCCTTAAAAATTAGTCAAATACTCATGCATTCGCACCATTAGAGGAGATGCATATAGGAAACACGTAATTTTTTTTGATATTTTAAAGTAATTAAATAGAACTAAATTTTTTATTCGTCAAAAATAATTCTTTTTTTTTGACGGAAAAAATAATTCTTTTTAAATGCATAAAACAATTCTTTTTAAACATATAGTTTTTTTATTATAAATATCAAGATTTTGATTCAAACGCACGGGTATTGATAAAAAAAAGTCCCATAACTTTGAACTATATTGATCGTCTTCCTTTACTTCTTTCTAGCAACTTCAAATATATGATTTTATCATGAATTTAATTATTCATAATCAAAAGTTACTTAATTAAAATTTATTAAATTCACAATCAAATAATAATTACAAATTAGTGATACTATGATATGTGGGATATATGGATATTAATTGATATTATGTAGTTTGGTCAAAAAAATTTGATTATGTAGTAAACTTTACTAGTAGTACTTTTATACGACTAAATTTCAGGTGATTGAGGGGAATATTAAATACACGCATGTGGGATATTCAAACATTACTTTTATACGTAATAACTTTCAGGTGAGGTGATTGAGTGTTGGGGATCACAAAGAAACCATGTCTCATTACAAAAAAGAAAACAAAAGTAAGTTCATATATATTCTTTCACTTGTGATCACTGTCTGCACTACCCTTTAATTATAAATGCTTTCATTAGTGATTTTATAGTTTATTAGCGGTATGCCTGTACATTTGCATGGGTCGCATTGTGTTGGCTGGCTTGTCTCTTAATATAACTGAGAGTACAGTTCTGAAAATAATGAATGAAGTCCCCCTCGACACTTAGAAATAATCACCCCAAATTCGGTTGAGGATTTCGACCAACCTTCGAATGCATCCACCACATGTTTACAATCTAGCTCTATATCAACTTGTTGATAACCCATCTGAATTAACCAACTTAGAGCTTCCAGCAAGCCTAAAGCTTCAATCTCTTGAGGTGTATTAACGACCATAAAACGCTAGCGAAAAATATACCCTCAAGTGTTGTTGCAGCACTTGTTAGGAAGCATTAACAAAAAAAGCAGGTTGCTTGCTTATCTCGCTGCTGCATACAAATTCATCTTTGTAACTTGTTTTGAGCTGCTCAAAGATTTACCAAAATATACTGTGGCTATCTATTGTGTGTGAAAGAAATGAGACTGCTATATTAGAACCAATCAGAATCGATTATTTTTAGCTATCTGATTTTGGTTTGAATTCTTTTAATTAGTGTCAGTTGATATGTTTGTTTATCTCAAACACTTTGTCTTCAGTTGAATCAGAAAACCTACGATTTCAATTGAATTATTTTGATAATTAGAATATTTTAGAAATTCTGATGAAAAACTCAGAAGCCTTGGTCTGTTTTGTTTAAGTTGTTTGAATGTTTGAAACTAGAATAGTGTGTCTTTGCAGTCTTAAACTTTTTTAATATAGGTTTGTTCATAGTGAATTGAATTGAAGTTAATTTTGATAAAGATCTGATTTACTACACTATTGGATTTCAGGTCATAATATGACGTCAAAATCATTCAAGGCAAGCCCGTCATTTCTATCAGCATCATCGTCTGATGCACCCAAAGACAAGAAACCTGATAACATATCTTTGCATCCATCAATCGCACAAATAGTTGAGGAGCAACATGTGTTGAACTCGCTCTTCACAGGCGAATTCAATAGTTTGACCAATCCCATATGTGATGAACGTGGTAAAGATATTCTTCGATGTGAGTGTGAATTTAATATATGTAGAGATTGTTATATGGACGCGACAAAAACCGAAGATGGGATATGCCCAGGATGCAAGGAGCCATATAATACAAACACCCCTCCACTTACTCCACAGAATGGAAAGCCTAAAATAGAGAGGATAGTTGTTACTTATAGTTATTGGCTTTGGCAATCCTTTTTGTTTAGTGTGACATGTGTCTGTTTTTTTTTTGTCTTTTCTGGTTAGTTATTGCTTTTGAAACTGATGTTCTCTTCACAGTCTTGATTTACAAATTTACCTATAATGTCATCTCTTATATATATACTCTAGTAATGAACTTGAAAAGTAATATGCACCACATCAATTTTCTATGTCTGCTAACAATTTCATTCTTGTTGTTGTGCACGTTTTTAAAGTGTTATCACCTTTATTCATATGGGTATCGTGGCTTCGCTCCTGACATGGAGAATCAAAAACCCAAATACTGATGCAATCTGGTTATGGGGCATGTCTGTTGTCTGTGAGATATGGTTTGCTTTTACCTGGTTGCTGGATCTGATGGAGAATGGTAAAGAAATTTCTAGAAATAAAGGTTATTATGGAACCTTCAAGATATACTACTAGGATATAATTAAGAACTAGTTCATTCTTAAGTTTTCTAGATCTTTCTAGTCATAGGAACTAGAGTATTCATATCTCTAGAGTTTTCTTTGTAATAAATGCTTCTAGATCCTTCTAGTTTGTAATGTAAAGCCCTATAATAGTAGTATAAATAGGGCTCATCACCATGCATTTTGTCATTAAAACAATATCCAAGTAATTCAAGCAATAACAAGTTCTCTTGAGAAATTAGAGAGTTTCTCTCTTTCTCTACTCTTCCCTTGTCCCTGAGCCAGATTTGGTATCAGTTGCCAAAGCTATGCCCAGTAAATCGTTCCTCTGATCTTAATATTCTCAAAAAGAAATTTGAAACACCAACTGGGAAGTCTGATCTTCCAGGCATAGATATCTTTGTCTCTACCGCAGATCCTGAGAAAGAACCACCTCTTGTCACTACAAACACTGTCTTGTCTATTTTAGCTGCTTGTTACCCAGTTGAGAAGCTCTCCTGCTACGTTTCTGATGATGCAGGGACACTTCTAACTTTTGAGGCAACGGCTGAAGCTGGCCGCTTTTCTAATCTATGGGTTCCTTTCTGTCGTAAACATGATATAGAGCCTCGGAGTGATCATGAATAAATAATTTTGTTGTTCATAAATGATGCAGGTGATGTTGAGTCCTCGGAGTGATGATTCTATTCTTGTGAGTGATACTGATGAGGCTACCAAGATCATTGACATGACTGATGTTGATATGCGTCTTCCACTTCTTGTTTATGTCTCTCGAGAAAACACTACAAGAATTTATGTATTTACCGGCGGGTAAAATCCGCCGGAAAAAGCGAATTTTCGCCGAAAAATGGTCATCGCCGAAAAAGCGAATTTCCTTTTCATTTCGACTACTTGTAGGAGCAAATTCATTTTTGAAATAATAAGAACAAAAATTAGTTGTTTCACGGTGTAAGTAAGCAGAACATATCGACCCTTCAACTCTAGCTTTATTTTTAACCGATCTTTTTGAATCACCCATGAACCTTTCAAACAGATACATCCATCTGTATTGAACAGGACCGCCAAGTTTAGCTTCATAAGCGAGATGAATAGGAAGATGCTTGATAACTCTATTTTATATAGAGTTATATACGCATCTAAACCTAAATAATTGTTTAGAATCAAGTACAATATGTGTTAAATATAGTAGTATGAATAAAATAAACAACATTCAAGGTTTATACTCATGACTTAGCATTTTGTATATATATTGGTATGTTTGATGTGTTTGTTCAGTGCACCTGCAGTTGATGCATCTGCACCGGAAAACAGGCAGTGCATCTGCACTAGATGCAGCTGCACCAGATTACCACAGTGCAACCAAATTTAGTGCATCTGCACCATCCTGCACCAAAGACAGAATTACTCCACAATGGAAGCACCTCAATTCATACCATGGCATAAATATCTCTATGACATCATGCTTAGTCACAAGTCACATGGAGGCACCATGGCAACTTGCAAAAGGATGCACCTGCATCGCATGCAGCTGCACTACATGCAGCTGCACCATCCTGAAAGGGAGGAAAAATGCCAACACCGGAAGCACCTCAAACTCAAAGAAGATAAAGACACCACAAGATGACATCATAATTGGTCACAAATCACATGGGTCACACGGGAACCTTTCAAAGGAGGTGCCTACAATATATGACCATTTGAAGAGTCATCTTATAAAGGACACATGGCTACACCTAATTGGACCATTCTTTGCACTTGAGTGAAAAACTCAAATGGCATCATCAACTTCTGAAAAGTAACCATGGTTAAGTTAACTTTGTCTCCAAGCAAACCCTCACTTGAAGGAAATCTCAAGGCCTATATAAAGGACTCAACTCTTCACTTGAAAAAGATATATAGATTTTTACATACTTATTTTATGTTCTTTTTAGTTAAGTTTTTCTTAGTTTCAAAGTTTATTTTCTTTATAGTTTAAATTAGTTGTTAGTTTGTAAGAAGGTGAGGAAGGAATTGACGACTTCTCCCTTCACTTCTTCATAGAGTTAGCTAGTGCAAGGAATCAGTGCATCTGCACTGCTTGGCAAACTTATGCAAGAGTTCTTCAATTGGTGTAATCTCTACCCTATTGTTTTCTCTTGTAATTTCCTTTACTTCAACATGTTTTATTTCATCTTTATTTGCCTTGCAATGCCTATGATGAGCTAAATCTCTTTAGTTGAGATGTTCTAACCTTATAATGATCTTTTGAGAAAGCTATTGTGTTTTTATATGGTGTATGCATTTTGGTTCTTGTGTTATACTACATCCATCTTATTTTAAGGTTGATAGCTTAGAATAAGTAGAGTTATATTCACAGACATGGTTTATAACTAGAAATCAAGAACTAAATAAGGATAAGTGTTTAATGAAGCTTTTTGTTAAACTTGTTTTAATGAAGTTAGCTTGTTAATTCCTTGTTAATTCTTAGCTTAAGGTTAACATAGTCCTTACATCAAAGTGTCGAGAACTTGAGATACAAGAGTGTACTTATTTAAGCAACTTGGATCATCTGTAAGGGAGCGAGAGAGGCACTGACAACCCTACTCTTTACCGCAAAAAAACAGGATCATATAGAGCTTGTAACGAAACTCTCAAGAAAGTAGCTGAAAGGCACATACTGATGAGCTGCACTCAGTGCATCTGCACCACATAAAAACACATAACTCTTGAAAGTGACTTATTTGGTGAAGACATCTCAACTATCATTCTCAAACTGATTTCCTCTGCATTTTATTGCATATTTACATT
The DNA here is from genome assembly GCA_963573325.1 of Astragalus glycyphyllos. Lineage (NCBI taxonomy): Eukaryota > Viridiplantae > Streptophyta > Magnoliopsida > Fabales > Fabaceae > Astragalus > Astragalus glycyphyllos. The sequence continues at coordinate 3,254,389 of OY754312.1, forward strand.
CTGTTTTCTTTTCAACTCCACCCACAATTGTGAGTAGTGTAGCTGCACTAATTTATATCTTCTTAAGCATACAAGAGTTAATCCAATCCCTGTGGGTTCGATCTTTTTATACTACTTGTTTGTGACTGTGTATGGAGTAACAATAACCGGCCAACAAGAATATGGGGTTGCTGACGCTTGAATATATGGCGTGAAACCATCAGAGCATAAACCAAGCCGAACATTGCGTGGATCATTGGCAAAATCTGGATGAACACGATCAAAATGCTTCCAAGCTTCACCATCAGATGGGTGACGTAATTCACCAGAATTGTTTCCGTTTTCTTGGTGCCACGTCATTTTACCTGCGGTCTCCATTGAAGTAAACATCCTCTGTAGCCTTGGTATAAGTGGCAAATAGAACATTGCTTTTCGTGGAACCGGTTTGGCTTTGCTCATCCCTTTCCTACTGACACGATAGCGTGGCTCTTGACAAAACTTGCATTCCACCAACTCTCCATCATTTAAGTCAAATTCGTTGTTATAATAGATCATGCAACCAGATACACAACAATCAATTCTTATGGATTTTAAGCCGAGCTTCGATACTTATCATTTAGCATCATAATAACTTTGTGGTAAAATTCATCTAATTGGGGTTGCATCCAACATCATTTTAGTCATATATTCCATGCACAATTCAGCAACATTAAACTGAGACTTAAGACCCAACAACCGAACACACATTGATAATTTAGAGTCCTTAGATCCATCAAATAACGATTTATTTGTCTCACCAAAGAATATATAAAACCTCAGAGCTTCCTCATTTGGAACTTCTTCAGCATCATATTGTGGTTCCTCAAAATTCAAATTTACACCAACAGCATCAGATATCATCCCCTGAACAACATTAATCAACTGACCCGTAGTCGTTGCATTACCACTTGATTTCGCAGCTTCTACGACTGGACTTGAAGTGGGACTACCTTCTGCATGAACAGGAACATTATCAACTGCACGAAATCCAGCTGCCACCTCGCCATGACGAGTCCATATCCAATAATTTGCCAAAAATCCGTTATTATACAAATCAAGTCGAACCTCATCTCCATTTTTTATAGATCGAAACCTACATCTAGAGCAAGGACATCTAATTCCTCCTAGTTGCTCAAATTCTCTTTGACGCATAGCAAAAAGAACAAATTCTTCAACTCCTTCCACAAAACGTTGCTTCAACCCAGTTCTTCCAGGATACATTCGATCATACATCCAACTACGATCCATTTTTTTGTAGATCGATGTTCTTAATATATATACTACGTACATATATATCAAATATAACCGTATTAGAACAATACGCCCATTGACACACAAATTTTAATTATGTGTATTAACAAAACACATAAGGCTTTACAAACTTAAAGTCTAATTACAATTATATCAAGAATTTAAATTATACAAAATCTTTATTAAAAAATAGTAACTTTCTATAAAAAAATAGTAACTTTGTATAAAAATAAATATATTAAAACATATTAACCTATTATTATTATATAATACCTCCATTCGAATTTTTTAAGAATTTAAACAATAAAATCTAAACACATCATCATATCATATAATTACTAAAGTAATAAGAATTTAAACAATAATTCCTATTCAAATAATTTTAATATAATAACTTATAAATATATTACAATATAATTTTTACACTCATTTTATTTTTTTTACAAAATAGACAAAGTAATAATAGTATATTGTTATTATAATAATTTTTTTATAAAAAAAATAATAGTAAAACTAATAATTTAAACAAAATAGTAACTTTTTATATTAAAAAAGAGTAATATTTTCTATTATGCTATTTTAACTAATTTACAAAATTTCAAATTTATTACAAAATAGTAATAAATGTATTTTCTGTTATGTTATTACAAAATAGTAATAAATTTATTTTCTATTATGTTATTTCGAATTTATTTCAAAATAGTAATAAAAAATAATAATTATTTCAAATTTTTTACAAAATAGTAATAAATGTATTTTCTATTATGTTATTTTAACTAATTTAACTAATTTAACTAACTAAACAACAAATACTAATTACTAACCATAATCTTTTAATTTTATAACTTTTTATCATAGGATAATTTTTAATTAACAGATTTTGTAAACATACAATGATAAAATAAAAAAATGCTAGTTACAAATAACTTCATTACTAACCTGTAGGGAAGAGAAGTCTCTGACTTGATGTAAATTTCCAACTTCCCGAACAATAACTTCAACCGAACAACAATCTGAAGATATAACACACCAAAGATTAACAAAATCATTTTGTAAAACAAAATGTAAAATTAAATAATTAAAGGAAGTTTAACAACAAACCTTAGAAAAAATTTGAGAGAATGCAGAGAAATTTGAAACAATGTTGTGGAAGATTGAGTAGAGAGAATTGGAGAGAATAGATAAAATTTTGGGAAAGAGTAGAGAGAAGGGAGTATAATTTCGGATAGAGTAGAGAGAATGGAGTGTGGAAATGGTTTGAGTGGAAGGTATATTTATAGGGAATGGCCAACGGTTAGAATTCGAATTTCGAAACATTAAAAATCCGCCGGAAATTTGGTTTACCGGCGGTTTTATCAATACCGGCGGATTCTAAAAAACTACCGGCAGATTCTAAAAACTACCGGCGAATTTAGAACAATTACCGGCGGGTTTGAAATTTGAAAATCCCGCTGAAAATTTGCGGTTACCGGCGGATTAGGAGATAGTACCGGCGGATACTGAGTAATTACCGGCGGATACGGAAAACTAAAAATTTGAATATTTCCGCCGGAAATTACAGTTTACATGCGGATTTTTTGACAGAAATTACCAGCGGATTTAGTCGCGTTTACTCGCGGATTTGCTTTTTTTAAAAAAAAAAAAATTCCGCCGGTTTTAACATTTTCCGACTGATATGTAGTTTTCGAAATTTACTAGCGGATTTCTTGCATGCACCGGTGGATTTAATCATTTTTTAAAAAAAAAAATCTAAAAACTGCCGGTAAACCCAAAATATCCGCCGGTAAGCTTTTTTCCATTTTTTTTCCATTCCCGAAATAAAATCCGCCTGTAATCCCAACAAATCCGCCGGTAATTCACCGTGGGATCCGTATCCACCGGTAATTTCGTTACGATCCGCCGGTAATGTACTGGCGCGCCAAATCCGCCGGTACCTGCAAATATCCGCCGGTAATTTGGTTAATCGGCTGGACAAGTGCCCATCTAGCTGCAGTTTTTCAAGGTTTGTACAAAGTCATATCTGGGAATGACATCTCATTCACCTTGACTTCAAAATCCAGTGGCGACGATGTCGATGACGAGTTTGCTGATTTGTATATTGTTAAATAGTCATACCTTATGATACTACCACTAACAATTATTATCGTTAACGTGCTAGCAATAGCAGTTGGATTTTTCACAACCATGCACAGTGTGATACCACAATGGAGCCGTTTAATAGGAGGTGCTTTCTTTAGTTTTTGGGTTTTGGCACATCTCAACCCTTTTGCAATGGGTTTGATGGGAAGAAGAGGAAGGGCACCTACCATAGTTTATGTATGGTCAGGTATTTTAGCAATCACAATCTCTCTCCTCTTCGTGACAATCAACCCTCCTGATGGCAATCATACCTCCTGAAGTTAGATGGATCTCTTAGCAATTATTATTTTTGTTTTAAATTTCTTTTTTATCTGATGGATCTCTTAGCAACTTTTGTTTTGTTTGAAATTTCTTTGTTTGTCAGATTGAGATCTTAGCAATTATTATTTTGTTTAAGATTATTATTTTTGTCTCTTGATCAGCATTTTAATGCTTTAAGTAGTAATGAATGGACTTCAATTATGGTATCTAGTGTGCTTATGAACTTTGTTTAGAACTTAATTTCAGAAACAAGATGATAGTGATATATTAGATATCTGTTCCCCAGGGCTTTTTGTTTCGGATTATACCTTAAAATAATGATTTTCTTTCTAGTCAATGGTTATTTGAGATAATGACAGGACCATTATTCTATTTCATTTTACTTTTTGTAAAATGGGGACTAAATGACTCTAAACTGTAATTTTTGCTCAATGAAGACCTTCTTTTCTATAGAATTGTGCTGTGGTCATAAGATATTAGGTGGATTTGGAAAATATTTGTACTGAGTGTACATGTTCTGACTTGAAAACTCTCTCACATTATTCACAAGCTGTTAGATATCATACTCAGTGCATCAAATTAGGATGTATTTTCAGGTAAGATGTAACTTTAAGATTAATTTTGATGGCTTTACAAGTAAAGTTTGCCTAAAATCATATTTTTCAAGTAACTATATATGCCACACAACAATACCCATTTGTCTTCTTTTTTTTCCATTGACCAATGATGCCAGCAAGGGATGCAAATGATTTTGATAGCAGAAATAATTATTAAATTCCATACTAGACCTAGTACTGATTTTCATCCAACAAAGGACGATGCATGATGTTATATAGTAGTAAATAATAATCAATGCAGTTAATTATATTTGAACTGATAAAACTCTTAGGGTACGTTTGGGAGGGGGTTTTGGGAGGGAAGGACATATTTTTCAATTTTAAATTAGGAAGCTATAAAATGTCTCTAAATATAAATAAAATGTGATTAAAAATGTTGTATTGATATTTATCAACTTGTTCTTTTGTTTTTTTTAAAATCTCAAATACATATTAAAATATTGACAAATCTTTTTCAAACCCTCCTCTCCCTTCCCCTTGCAAAACCCCCTCCCAAACATACCCTTAAAGAATGCATTGACAACACATGAACACGTACTTTGTCCGGTGGAGCAGGAACTTTGATAAGCCCAAAGAACTTCTCAATGTTAATTTGGTGACCTCTGAGAAAACAACTCTCTCTTGAGGAAAATCCTCTGCACCCTGATACAAAGTTAAAAAAAAAAACAAGTGCAAAAATTTGAGTCAAAAAAGATTAGAAAACTCACACGTGGCCATTACAAAAACTAGATATTCATTCATGTTATTAAAATAGACTAAAATAGAAGAACATTTTTAGGGAGTAGTGTACCTTAAAGAGACAAAATTGTGTGGAAAATGATTTATTAGATGAATAAAGGTTGTACAAGTTTTGCTATTTCTTTAATGATTCAGTTCCGGACAGATAAGCATGGAAGCTGTGTTTTCCAAGAATAGGCACTGAGATTGAAGTACAAACATCTTCCAACATTCCAAAGTGTAGAAAGCCATATAGAAGAGTAGCATATGTGAATGTGAGCACATTGAAATGACCGAAATATTTCTCCATGTGATGCCAACTGTATTCCCAATGAGATACAAACCATATTTGAAAGTGATGTATGTGAGATACAAACCAAAATTGTGTGGAAAATGATTTATTAGATGAATAAAGTGGCTATAAATTGCAATTACCAATAAATTGGTATCATGGTTAGAACTACTGAAGGCAATATTGGTGTTGCTTAGAACTTGTTTAAGGGACTTTGTGAAGACTATGAGAGCTAAAACTACAGCTAGCTTAATTGTTTCCTTGATAACAAGACTACTCAAGGTAAACAAGTAGAAAAAGAAATATGTATGTTAAAATAAAACTGATGGTAACACTAACATTGAAAACCAACCATTTTATAGTTCATAAGGAGAAAGGTGGCATCAACATGTATTGAACAGCATGTCAAATTCCATTTTATGATCACCATGACCGCCATCAAGTACCAAAATTGAGTCTCCAGGGATGAATTCAAGTGGAACAGTCTAATCTCGTATGAGAATAACAAGCATAAAATTACTCGAAAATTTTCACAAAACTAAGAACATGATATGGATGATAAATTGGTGTAGGATAAAACCTCATGGGATAACAATATGGTGGCTGTCGTCATGGTTCCAATCTGGTGGTTTCGGCAGTGGTGACTTCGATGGGACGTTAGGCAATGCCACTCAAAGGAATATTTTCTGTTATGGACTTTCTCTCTCTTGATTCTCCTCATCTCCTTGATGCAATGATCAATAGCCACGTGTTCTTGATTATCATTTCCTACAAATGATTCAATTATTAGCTCATGTTTCCCGTTCATTCTGTTTTGGCTATTATTCTCATTCATGACACACAAATGCAAGCAATGGTGATTGTTCATTGTGATACTATCAAGTATACATTGTTGATTGTTCATTTCATTTTGTGCAACTAAAAGTCACTTGTTTCGGCAGCGATGACCTCGTTGGGATGTTTCGTCGAACAAGAGAAACGCAATGCCACTCAAAGGAATATTTTCTGTTATTGACTTTCTCTCTTTTGCTTCTCCTCATCTCCTTCGTAACAAACTGATTATGTGGCATTACTCACTCATTATTTTTTAATTACTTTAATTAAAAATAAAAAAAATAAAAAACACATCATCATCTTCCCCAATTTAAAAGGGGAAGGAAATCGATAATTCAAATCTGATGCCCAATAAATTATCAAGGCCATCATTACTGTTCCTCTTCTTCTCCCTTATCCCCAACGTCTCTTCAAGAAGCCAAAACAATGCTTGCTGGACAATTTCTTGGGGTAATCAAATACCACAAAGGGACCATACGTTTGCTGGACAATTTCTTGGGTTATTATTGTTCCTCTTCTTCTTCCTCATCAGATTGTTGAACAATGTTTGTTGGACAACATTGCTAGACAATGTTTGCTGAACAACAATGGTCATTTTAAGATTTAGGGTTTTCTAGAGAGAGCCAAGGGACCAAATTTTTGGGGTTTTTTACTTTTTAATGATAATTAATTAAAAAAATTATATAATTAGTGAAATTATCCTAGGTAGCATGCCAACTCAGAGGCCAAATAGTCAAACAAGAGACTGTTTAACGATGTTAGTGTTAAAACGTTAAATAGGACAACAATGCAACGTTTTTTTAAAGTTAAGAACCTATTCATTACAACGAAAATATAAGGGACCTAATCGAAAACAGAAAATAAGTAAAGGACCCGGATGGTATTTTGGCTAAAATTTTAGTTGTTGGGTGTTTTAGTCATGTCAAATTGGTTATAGATTGTTACTAATTCATTCTTTTTGGATTGAATTAATTGGAATATACTTTTCCATATTATTGATTTGAATATAGTTTTCTATATAACACATGTATTGGCTTGTGAAGCAAATTGAGTTTGTATCATTAACATGATAATGATATTGCATATAAAAATGAATATTTCTTTTTATTTCTTTATTGTCAACAATAACGGGGCATGCAGCAGTGTTAAATCTTTTAAGGGAGAGCTTTGTCGCCCATTGTGGTCTTACTCGGCTTGAGGGATTAGTCTCTGCAGTTGCGCGCAGATAATATCCAATTTATACCAAAAAACGATAACAGTTTAGAAGTTAAGCATATGATGATGATAGACAATGCTTTTGAAGGAGGCAACAGTTAAAAACCATTGCCATTAAATGCAACGGTTCTACTCTGTTCTCATAGAGTAGCACAAAGACGGTTGTCTTGTGTCTCGTCCCTCAACAACAACATTTTTTCTCTTGTGTTGCCTATGCTAGTAAGAAATCGTTGCCTATGCACATACCACAATTTTTCTCGTGTTACAAGAACATTTTTTACTCTAAGGCAACATTTTTACAAGTAGCCGAAGACTTAAAATGTTAATATGTTTCTGGGTGACACACGAATATTTATATTCTCAGGCAATTAAGCAAATTGTTTGCATGTATGTGGCCTTTTGGGTTGAAATCCACTGTAGTTAGTTTCTCTGTAGTTTCCTGAAGTTCAACAAAATTTAATGATATTATAGTCTTTTCCTTATCAAAAATGCCTTAATATAAGCCTACTAGTGACAACTTGTAATTGTAGTTTGTTCTTATTAAGCTTATTGGGGTACTCTTTTTCTTCATTGATTTTTTTCCATTGGGAGCAAGGCCCGTGTAATTGTTCGGGTTGCCGATGGAGCACCTCCTCCCCTTAATAATTTTTTTTCTTCCTTATAAACAAAATATAAAAATTCTAAAACAATAATTGTTGGTATATAAATGTTAGCTGGATTAGATTCATCAATATTGAGAGTTGCTTCTTTGTCTTGCAATATATAATAAAACCTGCTTAATTTTCTTTCAACTTTGTATAGTTGCTTTTATTTTATTAGTGATTTTCATCCAACACTATATGAATATGGATTATGTTATTAAAATTTTGTACAGTTTCTCTTTTTATTATATATGGATGTTCAATTTCAATGTCTTTATTAATGTTCTTTTTTAAATTGATAATCCTCCTATTTGATTCATTGTTATAATTTAATTTTTATTGACCAGAACTTCAGCCACATTTACGATAGAACTCTTATCATATTCTATTTCATTTTCTATTTGCATTGTCTTCTTTATTTTGCTCATTTCGCACTCACATTTATTAAATGCATACTTAAATTCATGATTATATTTTTATCTTTCTTTTATCTTTGAGTACCGCGTTGTGACATTTACTCCCGCATGAACTTTAGCCACATTTACAATAGAACCTGCATCATCTTCTTTCAACTTTGTATAATGCTTTTATTTTATTACAACAATTAAACTGTATATTTTACAAACCAACAATGTTGGCCCAGTGGCATAAACCTTATGGGACACGGGGTCGACACGATGCTCACGAGTTCGATTCCCGCAATTGACAAACTCGGTGTTGGCCAATGCGAAATTTGTTCCTGAGCACGAGCACATATTAGTCTTTCATTGAAAGTATTTAGACACTCTCTGGGTAGCCAACAATGAGATTAAGATTAGGATTTACGGTTTATAAGAATAACTCCTCGACACTCCGTGGGTAACCAACAATGAGATTAGGATTTCCGGTTTATAAGAATAACTCTAGGGGTGGCAATTTCTACCCGCAATTTCTACACTCTCTGGGGGCCCCGTGGGCGGGGAATTTTTCCCCGTGGGGACGGGGATAGGGGAGAAAATCCCCCTGCAGTCAACTCGGGGATGGGGATGGGGACGGGGTCCGTATCCGCCACCCCCGAATATATTACATAAATGTTCTTATTATAGATATATCTTATATTCGAAGTTATAGATTTTTTAGCCTTTTAATATGTGATTTTAAATAAAAACATTAATAAAATATAAAATTGTGTTAATTTTTATATTTTTAGTCTTATCTTTATACTTTTTAAATATTAAAATATCAAATTAAGGCTAAATTTTATATTTTTTTTATATTCAATGTTAAATTTTTGTTCTTTAGTCTTACTTTTGCTAACTTTAAATGAATTTTTAGGGTCCCCGCGGGGAATGGGGAGGAAAACACCCCCGAAGCGGGAAATGGGGATGAAGGACAATATGGGAGGCGGGGGCGAGGAGCGGGGAAGTACTCCCCGGTCCCGTCCCGCCCCATTGCCATCCCTAAATAACTCCTCTATTTTGTGTTTGGTTACATTAATCAATACTGAGAGTTGCTTCTTTGTCTTGCAATATATAATAGGTCATAAATACTTACTCCTGCGAGAAATTCAACTACATTTACAATAGAACCCCCATTATATTCTATCAAATTTGAATACGTGCTTCTATTTTCCTATTTAAATAAATAATAAAACAATTTTACTAAATATATATTATTATAAATAAAAATGATAAGGAGCATTGTGGGGCTCCAAAAAAAGCTTCCTTTATAGATATAATATATAAATATAGATTGCTCACTACTAAAATGAATAGTTTGGGGTCATACTCCTTTTTTTTCTTCAAATCTAACGAATTATAGTCTGTGTCATTGCTTGCTGATCTTAGTAGTGAGATTGTGAGTTAGTTTACCAAATTGTCCTTCATTAATGACATTGGAAAAATAAAAAGTTGAATTGTAGCAAGAGATATATTAAATAATGAATGGTATGACTGGAAAAAAAATTATGTTGCATTGGTATTCTAAAAAGTCGTGTATTATAGACAATTTTTTTTGGCTAGAAAGTCATATAATATGTGACAGAGGGAGTAATTTAAATTTATATGAATTCTAAGGGTATACCCTTTCCCTAATTTGAGGTTCAGTATAATTTGAGATTATAGAGCTTAATGTGTGTGAAATTAAATGTGTATAAATAATTACAAACTAATATTACATTCAAACTTTGATGCAGCTGAAGAAATGATTGAGAGTTTAGGGTAAAGGTCTATCTATTTTTATAACACTGAACTTTTAAAATTAGAATTCAGTTTGAGTACTAATCGTACCACGTAACGCAATCGATCTGTGTGGATGCACGAGTGTGCTACTAGTTATTTAAATAAAACATTTACAATTGTGATCTATGCCACAACATCATGATTTTTTTTTATCATTTGGTGACATAAATTAAAGTTGTATCAACTACATTTTACTGCAATACTTCGTAATGTTAAGGATCACGACTCAACACGAATGAACTGCACTCCCAATTCAACAGTAGCACATCTCATTAACCCATCCATAACTACTTTTGACATAGTATAAGCATGTGAACCAAAATCTCGCATGATGGTTGGTTGCTGAACTTGAACTACATATGATAGAACCTCCTTTTTGACCTTTGATCATTGCCTTTGATGCATGTTTGATCCCATGTATGGTTCAGAGTGTTGTGATGCTTCTTCCTTATCAACCCAGAATTAAGGGAGGTAAGCTTTTCCATATCAAGTGTTGTGATGCTTCTTCCTTTAAAACATGGAATTCCAACATTGTTGTACATTATATGTAGATGGCCTTTCCATGACATTGCAAGGTTAACTCAGCTAGTGTGGTACCCTAGGTAAGTCAGGGTTTAGTTTTTTATTTTTCACATTCGTGATTGAGTGAGTGGGGGAAGGTTATTTTAGGAAAGCAAAAAGGAGGAGGGATGCTAGTAGAAAATTGTAGTGTAGGTAGTAATCCCAAATCTTGATTGATTCCCAAGGCCCAAACCAAAATTCAAAATCCACCGAAAAAAGAGGTCAATAATCCAAGTCGCTCTAAAACCCTTCTAGTTTCCATTTCTCTCTATTTCTCTTCCTTCATCTCACTGCAAATCCCAATCACCTGATTCCTTGTTTATCGCAATGAGACATGAATGGCGTGTTGTTCATCTTCTTCTTCTTCGCGCTAACAAAATCATTCACTATCACTCTCAGGTACTTTCCTCTTTCTCTTCCATTCCCTCTCGCTTCACCAACAATAATAATAACAATCCCACATTCTCTATAAACTCCAGCTTTCATAGTTTCACTTCCGAGTCTGTTCTCCCAAACGCAGATTCCGACCTCGCTATCATTGCCGACGTATTCTCCAAATCCAGAGATGTCAACGATGTCAATAAACTTCTCGATTCGAATATTTTTTCAATAAATCACGACGCTTTAAACGCCGTATTGTGGAAGCTCGATTCTGATCCCAATGTAGCACGGAGGTTCTTCCATTAGATCACAGAAAATCACCCTGAAAGATTGAGCTCCAAATCCTACAATGCGATGCTTCGCGTTTTGGGAGCTAACGGCATCATGGACGAATTTTGGGATTTGGTTGGAGTCATGAAGAAGAAAGGTTATGGTGTTTCTAAAGGAGTGAGGAAGAGAGTGTTGGAGTGTTTTCAAAAGAAGGGAATGGATGGTGATGTTATAAAGTTGAATAATTTGTTTGATAAAAATACGAATTGTTCTAGTTTGTGTAGTATTGTGAAGCACAATGTGTGGAGTGGCGATGTTGAGAAGCAAATTAGGGATTTGAAATTTGGGTTTTCTAGTGATGTGGCTAAGTTGGTTTTGGAGAATTTAGATACAGAACCTAATAAGGCTCTCATATTTTTCAGGTGGGTTGAGAAGAGTGGGATGTTTAAGCATGATGGTTGCACCTATAATGCTATGGCAAGGGTGCTTAGTGGAAGAGAGGATTCGATTGATCTGTTTTGGAAGGTTGTTGGTGATATGAGGAGTGCTGGGTTTGCGATGGAGTTTGAGACGTTTGTTAAGATTTTGAAGAGGTTTTGTGAGAAGGAAATGATTAAGGATGCCGTTGAGCTTTATCGTTTTGCTATGGAGGGTGCAAATAAGCCTTCTCTGGCTTGCTGTACCTATTTGTTGAGAAAGGTTGTTTCCTATAAGAAGTTTTGTAAGAAGAAATTGATTAAGGATGCTGTTGAGCTTTATCAGTTTGCTGTGGAGGGAGGAAATAAGCCTTCTTGTTTCAAATTTCTGCTGAGAAAGATTGTTTCGTCTAAGGCTGGGTTGGATTTGGAATTGTTTTCAAGGATGTTGAAGATTTTTACCGGAAGTGGAAATGCACTGACAGATTCCATGGCTCGAGCCGTCTGGCGGTCTTCTCACATGGATCGAAGGGGGAGGGAATGGAATAAGATCATGAAAGAAATGCAAGATTGTGGGTTTGTTCCTAGTCGTAAATTTCAGCGTGGAATTTCATTTTACCTTCGTAACAAGAAAGAAGCCGACGAGTTTGTGAGTAGAATTGAAGCAACTGGGTCTAATTTAGATCTTTGGACGCGCCAATGTTTAGTTGAGGGGCTCTGTAATCGTAAAACTGTTGCGACTTTTGCTATTGACGCTTTTAAAGAGATGGTTGAGATAGAGGGGGTTGCATCTGCAGGCTATGCTTTTCATTTGTTAATGATTTCATATTCCAACTGGCGAGCAGTAGATGCATCCAAGATTCTTTGTCAATTGGTGAAGGAAAAAGGATTAAAGCCCCAACATTCTACTTACAAGTTTCTGGTGATCAAGTTATTGGAACAGAAAGGGTTTCCAGAAGCCTTGAATATTTTGGGTTTAATGAGAAACCATGGATTCCCTCCTTTTATTGATGATGAGAAACCATACACGCGTTCCTTTATTAAAGACGTATCACGGTATGGAACTGGTGATGATGCCGTTCTGGTTCTCAAGGCAATGACTTCAAAGAGGTTTCCATCTACATCTGTACATCTCAAAATGTTGGAAGCCTTTTTTAAGGAAAGAAGGCATGAAGAAGCACACAACTTCCTCTCCAAATGTCCAAGCTATGTCCGGAACCATGCTGATGTCTTGAATCTCCTTTGTTCGACAAACTCTAAAGAAGCGGCTTCTTCCGGTATGTCGGCTAATTAAGTTTACAGAATATATCTTATATTGTACTCTCCAGAAGAATGTAGAATGAGAATTTATTCTGTCCTTGATCTTAAATTATTGATATAAGTTGAGTCTACCTTGGAATAAAGCCAAAAACCAAAATAAATTTTGATTATAGCAGACTTTCTAGTTCACTCAGCATCTTTGTTTAGACTGCCTTAATACAAGTTGTTGATCAATGCGAGATGCTACATGAGCAGCATTTTTACACACCATAAAAATGCACCCTTTATTCCTTCTTAAGGTTGGCCCTTGGATATGTTAACTGTTTTTGAAAAAAAATTGTACGAATCTGTATGTAATTCTATGGCATAACATAACACACCACCTTTGGTGTTGTTTTGAGCAGCATTATCAGAGTTTCTAAATCTGGTTGTTAGTTGACCAATTACATAGATTCATGAGGAGCCTTAGCTGTTTTGAAATACGACAAGAAAATATACGACTGTTAGTACCTAGACGTTGTTTTACTTTGTAGTTAAGTTAGTTTTCTAATAATAATAATTTAATGTTGTCCTATGAAAATGCAATTAGGAATGTTAATACGCGCGATGATACTACATTGTATATCGATTGGATACCATTCTAGGCTGCTTTGGTCTTTTATCTCTAGTTCTTAGTAATTTTTCACACTCTTCCTCCACGTGACACACTCTCCTGGTCAACCGCCTCCGCTTTCTATAAAATACATAACACAATAACCCTTCAAAGAACCTGTGGTAGCTAAAAGCTGGAGCAATGCAATTCGTTGTGAAACTCACGTATAAATATCAATAGAGTGCAAGAAAAATAATCTTCATCCCAAAAATTATATATCTATTTCAAATATGGACTCCCAGAAGATGAGCTATCATGCTGGACAGGCCAAGGGCCAAACTCAGGTCTTTTTTCTTACCCTTTTCTCAAATTTAGTCTTCCTTTAGAGGGTTGGACCCATTTTGCATGTCTTTCCTATCCTCTTTGTCTTCCACGTGCTTCTATCTTTCTTCTTCTATCTCATATCCAACATGTTTCTCCCTTCCGTAACCACCCGTCCACCGATTTTGTGCATGTGCAACACGATTCAGTGTCTTTGCCATTTCTACCATTTTAAAATAAAATATTTTCTTTATGGGTAGTAACAGCAGTATTTGGAACATCCATCAAAGAGAACAAAAAAAAATTGATAGTGATTGTGTGATTCCAAGTGTTGGACCTAAGCTACCCATTCTTTTTTCTGATTTTGTAATTCTTCATATCTCAAATAGAATACAACATGACTGATTGTCAATGCATGCCTAACCAAAAAAATGTAGACAACAATCCCCAAGCATCAAACTTCTATATGACTGATTGCAATTCAACATGGTGATTGCTTGCACGGTCATTGGATGGATTGGCGATATATTTGCTTCGGGAGAGCAATATGTTATACTGCAAAAATTGATGATATATGTTAATATGGAGAAATGGGGGAAGAATAACTTGGGATATTTATATTCATATTCGTGTAGAGAGTTACAAAATAAAATAACTGTTTTTCTTTTTACTTTAGTTCTCATCATTCTTATTCGAACGTTACAGTATATTTAACTGTTTTTTTTAACATTTTTGAACAAAATTCGAATAGGATATTAACATAGATGACATGACATAATACTTATTGCCAATTTGATCTTAGTGTGACATGTGGCAAAAAAATAAATGAGGAGATGTTCAACAAATATACTATGAGGACTGTTTCGTTTGGTTAAGAGGAACGTTGGTAGTGAATAATTGTTGGTTGTAGTCATCTTATTTATAGATGGGTGTTTCTCATAATAAGAGGGAAATTTTAAAAATATTGGATTTAATAAAATGTTGAATTTTGGAATTAATTAGCACTCATACGTTACAATCTAGAAAAACATTGGATTTAATTCTAATCAAATAAAATCGTTATATGAAATGTATTTATCACTTTGGATGGCCTATAGTAAACATTTGTTAATATCATGTGATATAAATGACCATTAAAAAACGTTACATGAAATACTAAATACCATTAATTAGTTCAGATATTGAGTTATGTATTGGTATTATAACTTATATGGAGTTGGCCATTGGTATTAGAAGATAGTCCTGCAAATCAATGGTTCAAAATGATTTGGTTCAAAGTAAACGTTAATATTGATCTTTAGTCACTTAATAATTAATTAAACAATAATTTTTAATATACCCTTAAAAATTAAAAAAAATTAAAAATTAAAACATACTAAATTGAAATAATACATGACATGTGATATAATTAAAAATTAAAAATTCAAATATAAGATAATTGAAAAATATATAATTAAATATTCATATGTAAATGAATTATTGTCAACTATCAAACCTATTAGCATATTGCACCATTTAGAGAAATTGATGAATAATAACGCTAGTTTATTAACATTGTATCTTTTATTATTTTAAATTACCTTACAAATTTAATTGGTATGATGATGGTTAAATATTAAAATCAACTCTGATGAATAAAATATTGTAACTGTCATGATTATTAGATATATTAAAGACCATATATTGTAACTGTCATAGTTATATAAAAATAAATTATATTTATTGAATCAAGGAAGTTTTGAAAGTATAATTATTTTTAAGGGTCCAACATATAGCTTATGTGTATTAATTTGATGACATGGCAATGACATGTGGCTGCCAACGCATAAAAAATTGCCACACATAATCAATGCCACGTCAGCACTGTTAGTAGAAACTAACGGGAGGGACTAAAAGTGAAAACGGAAAATAAAGTAGGGACCAAAAGTGCCCAAAAAAATTTAGATGGACTAAAAACAAAATTCTCTATATTTATAGGAACCAAAAACATATTTAACCCTATTTTTAATTATGGTGATAGGACATTTTGAAACTATAATTATTTTTAATTTATAAAAATAATTTGGATATTAAAAGATTTTATCATCATTTAAATATTACTTCTACCAAAAATCAAACATTAATTTAAAATATTTCTAATTTTTAATTCTAATATAAAATTAATTTGATTGTTTGCAATTATACTAAAAAAATGTAAAGATTTGATTTATTTTTAGAGTCTAAATTGGAGTGTGTCAATTACCTAGTAAGACAAAATTACCTATAATTTCTAAGTTGATTACATATGAAAGAAAACATGCTACTAAATCTACTAAAAAAAATTTAAAATTTATTTTTAAAATCAAATTATACCTATTTCTTCCACCACTGAATCCCTAGTCTACTTGGATTCACATGTGTTCCTAAGTTGAGCTTAGGGTTCAAGAACATGTCGAAGATAGAGACGGCAGGAGTGAAGTTGACTGATACACTCTATCTGAATCTTCGCCACCCTTATAAGAAATTTGTAAATCAACAATGTGGCTCGTTCACATGCAATATAATTCAACTCAACTCTTTCAACATGAAATTTTCAAATGGGGATTTACACAACCCAAATTTGTATACCACAAATATTTACATTACATTTGGAAATGGGGATATACAATTTGTACCAAAAAAAGAAATGAGAATATACAATAGAATTCAACTATTATTGAAGATGAGGTGATGGTGTGGAGAGTGTTGTCAATGGGGATATACAATAGAATACCACTCTTTCAACATGAAATTCCCAAATGGGGATTTACATTACATTTGATATGGTGATTTACATAAATTGAGGGACAAAAAGTTTGAACAAAATAGACATATTATGGAAAACCTAATTGACAACATGTCATATAACTATCTAATAGCAATAAAATGAAATTATAGAAAAACCTATATATCACCTAATAGCAATGGTATTCACCTCCTTCAACATGAAATATCCAAATGATTAATAAGATCTCTCCAAGAAAAGTGAAAAGAACCATGAAACACAAAACGATGTTTATTGAAGATGAGGTGAGGGTGTGGATAATAAAAAATAAAAAAAAGAGGTGATGGTGTGGAGAGTGAATAAAACCATCACCCAACCTTGGCTATTTATAGCCATATTTTAATGGAGAGTTGTAACTTGAAAAAAAACGTTTTTTTTAATTTAATTCTCATAAACAATTTTAAACATTACACTTTTAACATCATTATTGAGTGAAATATATTTGAAAATAATAGAAATAAATTAAATAATTAATTTATAATTTATTTGGAGATAGCATTAATTGCCTAAATGATATTAGAGTGGCATGTGGCGAAAAAATTAATGAGATTATTCTCATGTTGTTAGTTATATAGATTAATAGATAGAATAAAGATCATATATTTGTAACCATTACTATTGAAGAAATTGAAGACAAGTATTTGTAACCGTCACACTGAAGAACAAATTGAAGAAAAGTATTTGTAACCGTCACATTTATTAGATATATTCAATACCAAATATTGTAACTGGCAAAATTATATAAAATTAATGCATAGTATTTGATATATGGGAATTTATGAAAATATAATATTTTTTAATTATGGTTTCTTTTTGTAACGTTCATAATTAATAGATAGAATAAAGATCATATATTGTAACTGACGTAGTAAAATGAAATTAATGCCTATTATTCAATTTAGGGACTCCTCGAAAATATGATAAATGTCAATTATGGTTTTGTTTATATTTTGTAACTATCATAATATATTAAATATATTATTGTCGATAACTTGTAATTTCATTTTGTATATTAACATAATATTAAATACGGATTACATTTGTTTTGTATATTAACCATTTATTTTTGTCTCTTTAAGATTATTATAACCTAATTGATACAAAACGAATTATGTTTATAACTATAAAATATATCTGTTTATTCCACCTTTTTTATTGTTTATCTTTAAGGTTATTATAACATGTTTATAACTATAAAGGAATTATGTTTATAATTATAAATTATAATTATAAAATATAATAAGGTTAATAATTATGTTTTTGTTGTCAACGCATATAATTATGAGATATATTAAATACCTTATATTGTAAGTGTCATAGTTATATGAAATTAATGTAAATTATTTGATTATGGGACGTTTCGAAAATATGATAAATTTTATTTATGGTTTTATTTTAATTTTGTAACTATCATGAATATAAAATATATTAATGTCCATATGTTGTAACCATAATATTTAATTAGAAAAATAAATTATACTTAATACATAAGAGTTGTTTAGGTATTTTAATTATAATTAATCCATATGAATTGATTAATTTTAACATAAAATTAGTTAGATATTTATTATAAAAAAAATTATATTTCATTCTGCCATTAATAAAATCAAAAATTATAGCTCAGGACCACATAAGAACCAAAATACAGAAAAAGTATATCTCTGTTAGCTCAATGGCGTTTGACATACCATTACAAATGGCGTTTTATTTCTCCCTCAAATAAAGTATTTTACAGCAATTGTGTTACCAGCCACATGTAAATGACATGGAAATGTAAATCATCCTGAGTCTAAAAATATATATTTTTAACAACACACCCATATATTTAAAATATTATGAAAAGTTTCACCTAAATCAACATATTTTATCCAAATCCTTTTGATAAACTAAAAAGATTTCAACTCAACACCTTTAGAACACCTACTACTTACAATATTCATCAACCATTTCAAGATTCATTTACAATATCGAGATTTACATACCACTACATATGGTTAATATACAATTCTATGAGGTACAATAGAATTGAACAAACTTCATATGATGAAGAAACCCTAATTGATAACATGTCATATAATTATCTAGTAGCAAGAAGATGAAGTAATACAAAAACCTATAGTTCACCTAAAAAGAATAATATTCACTTTCGTCAACACAATATATCCAAATTATTATGAAGAGAACTCCATGTAATGTGACAATATCCATGAAACACAAATGGAAAGTTTGTAAAGATGAGGTAGTAGTGTGGAGAGTCAATCAAACCATCACATTCTTCAACACCAATTATCTACAAATATGCATCAACTATTTCGAGTACATACCACTACATATGGTAGATTACAAAATATGAGGTACATTAGCATTGAACAAAATACATATGATGAAGAAAACCTAATTGACAACATGTCATATAACTATATATTAGCAAGAAGATGAAGTAATACAAAAATCCATATATCGCCTAAAAGGATTACTATTCACCTTCTTCAAGACGAACTTTCCCAAACATCCAAATTATTATGAAGAAAACTCCATGAAAAGTGACAAAATCCATGAAACACAAATGGATAGTTTGTGATATTGAAGTGGTGGTGTGGAGAATGAATCAAGCCATCACCTAGGCTAGGCTATTTATAGCCACATTTCCAAGTAGAGTTTTGAATTAAGTACAAAAATAAAACGTTTTTTATTTATGTCTTATAATTGCATTCAATGAATTATTTAACGTTACACATTAGAATTAACAATTGTTTGAAATAATTTTCTATTTTGAATATTATTATTTTATTATTATTTAGAGGTAGTATTTATTGTCAAATTGCTATTAGGTTGACACGTGTCAGAATAATAAATGAGATTATTCTCATTTAATGCTCTGTAACACCCCTTCATACTTCATAGTATTCTACTGCATACATATACTATCACATATATCACAAAGGGGTGGACAAGATCCGAAAACCCGCCCGAAATCCGTCAGACCCGATGGAATATTTCCTATTTCGGACAACTCAATTCGGATTTCGGTTACCCGATTAAAGAAAAACGGTTAGTTTTGGTTATATATGGACGGATTCGATATTGATACCCATATCCATCGGTACCCGAACCGACCGAAACTGTCACACTGTATACTACTACTCTGCATTTTTTCCTCTGCATGCGCGCTACTACTGCAACTTTCGCAGTATAGGTGTGCAGCCTAAAAGACCATTGTTTCAACGATTCAATACTTCACAAAAATTACTTTTTCACTAGTTTAATCTGCCACACATAAAGTAAAGTAACTTTAACATAAAATAATATATATATATATATATTGATTAAATATGAAACTGTTCATCGTCTTCTTCGCTAAAACTTCAGCATAGAAAGTTTCAGAGAATTTTACCTCCTCCTCCATAGTTCAACCAACCCGTTAAACCCGCCCGTTTAAACCGAGTGACCCGCCAAACCGAATCCGACTTGACCGAAACTTTTAATGGTTAAAACTGGGCCTTGTAGTATCACCCGCGGATTTGCTCTGATGAGGGTTTTTTGGCCCAAATCGACCGACCCGACTGCCTGTCCACCCCTAACAATGATGAAAATAGTGCCAGCTCATTCACCATTAGTCCACGTTATTTGACTCTGTATTACTAACGGGGAACTAATTTTGACGTCTATCTTAAGTTTTCCTCTCCTTCACCACATTTGCGTGTAGTAAAACATATACACTCAGAGAGATATTGGGAAAAACTCAAATCTCATATTGACTAGAGATACGGTCTCAAAAGACTTTATAAGTGTGAGGCATCCTCACCTTATAAGTCGGTATTGTAGGGTTGAGTTAGACCCAAACCACATTCTAATATGGTATCAGAGCCTATCCTAGATCCTTCGGGCCACCAACTATTATAATCCATGCACCAAGCCCAATAGTGCCGGGCGTGAGGGGGTGTATTGGGAAAAACCCTATAAAGTCTTTTGAGACCATATCTCTAGTCTATGATTAGTTTTTCTTAAATTGATTAGTTTGAAGGGCTGATTTTTCTCTCCTTAGATCAATTGGTTGTCATTTTTCATTGGGGTTTTATTTATGCATTGGGTTTCAGAAGGTATATTTATGCATTGTAGTAGAGCTTCAGAAGGTATATTTATGCATTGGATTTTTGCAAGTGTATTTAGACAAGTTTTCTCCTTATAATGAAAGCTCTCTCTTTAATGGCTGAAACAAATATATTTAGACAAATTTTCTCCTTATAATGAAAGCTCTCTCTTTAATGGCTGAAACAAATATTTTGTTATAGCGACTGATATTTTGGACCAAGAACTATAATCTTAGGGTTATAGACTTTTACATTAACTTTGTTTCTATAATGGCCGTTCATGTGTTGGTTGGTTAAAACCAGGCTTCCTATAAATCTTCTGTTGACCAAAAAGTCATTTATCTATGACCACTATGTAGTTCAGAAATATGGTTTCACGATATGCCTTTCTCTTTTCACTCTCTTGACAGATGAGAATAAAGACATCTAGATAGTCTTGTAAACAATCAAAAAGAAGAAATATGGAGTTGGTAACCAAAGTTAGAGAAAGAGTGATTGAAATTGTGTTGAACCTAACTATTCGGCATAGATGCAGCTAGATAATGTTCGTGAGCTAGATAATGTTGTCAACAATATTGAACTTGCAAGAGATAGGTTAGAACATGGAATAGATGCAGCTGAGAGTAATCTAAGAATAATTGATGTTAGAAAGTGGATTCAGGATGTGGATGAAACTGTTGAAAAAACTGAGAAGTTTAAAAAAGATGAAGGGAGCGCAGAGGTAGGGTATTCCAGTGGTGTACTTACATATTTGTGGAATAGGCATGGACTAGGTAGAAAAGCAAAGAAGATGGAAGCAGATGTAAGGTTATTATTACTAGATAAATCTCAGTCTGCTGGAGGAGTTTCTTATCAGCAAACCCCCCAACTTCTTCTATGGATCTCAAATTGACAATTTGTCTGCTGACTTAGAAGGCTTAGATAAGCTACAGTTATTGGACATCAGCAATTATTCCATAGTGAAGGTGGTTCCATCCAATTTTATTTCAAGGTTGATTTGTTTGGAAGAGTTGTATATAAGAAAAAGCTTGATCAAAATGGATGCAGATGAAGAAACAAAGTAAAGTCAAAATTCATTTCTTTCTCAGCTAAAGCATTTGCACCGGTTGAGAGTTGTGGACTTGTACATAGGCAAAATTGCAGCACCAGCTACCTGAACGGTTTATTACACTCACTACAAGACACAAAAGACATGAAAAAGTGTCTCTATCAAGAAGGACCACCTAAGACCAATAGAAAGTCTCTATCACGAAGACCACCTAAGACCAATAGAAAAGCTTAAAGATTGATTCTGACCACCTAAGACCAATAGAAAGTCTCTATCACGAAGACCACCTAAGACCAATAGAAAAGCTTAAAGATTGATTCTCATACTGGTAAAGTGCGTGTGATACACAGAGAAGCCTCTGTCAGAGAAGTCTCTATTAGGGAAGACCACCAAATACATACAGATGAGAATCAAGCTTTAAGCTTTTCTATTGGTCTTAGGTGGTCCTTCTTGATAGAGACACTTTTTCATGTCTTTTGTGTCTTGTAGTGAGTGTAATAAACTATTCAGGTAGCTAGTGCTGCAATTTTGCCTATGCAGCACTCGGGATGTACAAGTCTACAACTCTCAACCGGTGCAAATGCTTTAGTTGAGAAAGAAATGAATTTTGACTTTGCTTTGTTTCTTCATCTGCATCCATTTTGATCAAGCTTTTTCTTATATACAACTCTTCCAAACAAATCAACCTTGAGTTGAAATTGGATGGGACCACTTTCACTATGGAACAATTGTTGATGTCTAATAACTGTAGCTTATCTAAGCCTTCTAAGTGAGGCAAATTGCCAATTTGATATCCATAAGTTGGGGGTTGCTGATAGGAAGCACTTTCATCAAACTGAGATTTATCTAGTAATAATAACCTTGCTGCCATCTTCTTTGCTTTTCTGCCTATTCCATATAGAAGAGGAAGACACGGGGCACTGGGAAGGTGACTTGAATGCCACCATACAGAAGGTTTTCAAAGATAATAAGAACGTACTTACTCCTAAATTTGTTGAATTTTCTTCTTCAAACAGAAAAAAATTGCACTTCTCGATTGGAAATTAAGTATAAATTTTATAATAATGGTAAGTATGTTGTAATATTTTTACATATAATAATCACAAAACTAGCATTGATATAAATTTAGTATATAGTACAGTTCTATGAATTCAAACCATACTACATAGTTTAACTGATTTGGTAAGTTTGGTTATTATTATGAATAACTAATTAGTTTTTTTGTGATGGCTGCAGATTCATTAAGATATACTTCAGCTTTAGCAGTGGCTCTGGCAATTGTGTTTCTTGTAATAACAGCAGGAATTGCGTTTATTAAATTGTTGAATGGAAGCATTACAAGGCTTCTTCCTAAATCCTAATATTACTGATATGGCATCTATATGGAATCTCTTCACAGCTGTTCCAGTTCTTGTCACAGCATTTGTTTGTCATCATTACACTGGTATGCTATTGCTACCTCAATTTGTACTGCAATTTTAAAACTTGAAGTTGACTCTTGTTAATAAATGTTATTAATAATAATGCAGATTATAGTTGAATGTGATCTATCTCTAATATGTTTACCTGTTTGGTATGCTGCAGATTGATGAGCAAAGTGAAACTGCCACTGCCAAGAAAAGAATAAATACATAAACTTTTCTATGGATGTCTATCAATTTGTACAGCCTTTGTGATGGTATTGGTACATAATTAGGGTGTTAATATCAATTGGGCTTAGTGCAAATGGTTTGGCCCAAAGTTGGATCTCTCTCTCAAGCCCAACTCCTCTTCTCATGTTGCTGTGGCTCTTTGGTCGAATAACAGAATGCTGTTATTGCTGTTGGAAGCCGTTGTAATGGAGCTGATCTTCAACAAACTTAGTTATCATCTTGTAACTACTTTTGGTTGAAATCTCTAGATATATAAGCTAGTTTGTATGCTGTAAATCAGTGATCTTCTCACAATAGTACACAACTCACACTGAGAGAGAAAGATAGCGGAAGTCATTTTGCTCGGATACAGACCCCAGATGTAGGAGCAATCCGAACTGGGTTAACAAATCTTGGTGTTCATCTCTTCTTAATTCTCTTACATTGCATTGCATTGCATGTTCTTTTCATTTTTCTTTTTGGTTCATATTCGTTTAGATCAAATAGATACTTTGATTGGTTCTGTTATTGTTTCAGGAATAGCTAAGTTCAGTTCTTGAATTTGGCTCAACACTTTGTTTCATGCTTTCATAGTTAATTAGTTTGTTTGTGCGTTCACATGTGGATTTGTCCTTTTCCAATTACATTCTTAATATATCTTAATTAGTGGTTTTAATCTAGACGTTTGTGTCTGTCTTGCAAAATATGATTTACCTGCTGGAATTACTGCTCTATTTCCTTATTTTATTAGATTTATTTGGAAAACATGTGTCCATATTGGATTGCTTTCTGCAATTTCATTTTAGCATTATAATTTGGTTAAGTTGCTGAATATTATGTAAGAGACAAATTTAAAATACATGTATTTTACTAATGTTTGACTTAGATGTAATTTCTATCTTGTTGATTGAAGGACATCAAACGATTTTTTTGGTTGGTGCCTGATTATAGCAGACTTTCTAGTTCTCTCAGCATTTTTGTATGATCAACTTTTCTGTACGAATTTGCATGCAAGTTGTTATGAACAACATTATCAGAGTTGCTAAACCTGGTTAGTTGTTCATGAACGAAGACAATTCAAAGAAACCATTAAAATAGTACTTCCTGAAATTCTGGTGTGCTTAATTGGTGAAGAACTTTGTGACTGTGCAGAGAAAAAGAACGACAGCTTTATTTTTGTTTGTTTGTTTGTGTGTGTATATTTATTAACGTTGAGCATATACAGATTCAGATTATGAACATATAACTTGAAACAAAATGCTTTTGACGTATGCATAATGTATAGATCCTTCCCCAAATCAATTTGGAGATTTAGAATCAAACAAAGCTTAGGAGTTTTTCATGTCATGCAAATAAATAAGACGATGAAAAGAGCTTATATTTAGGACCACCAGTGAAATTGATTCAATTCTTGTGTCTAATTTTGATGCCCCAATCACGTTTCCTTAATGAAATAGATAAACAAACAAAATATCATCAAGCTGGCTATTGCCAAATGAGTAAGGAGATGCTCAAAATTCCAGACTGAGGCCGATTGAAGGCTCGACCTCGTTGGCGATCTGTACGCTGCGGTAACCAACAGTCGATGCATTAAGCAACATCTACGGTTCGGAGCCTGCACGACAAGCAAAGTCGAGCTAGAGATCCGCATGACCTGGCTTATCAGTGGTGGAGATTGCATACTTAGATTTAACAGCGCAGATGTCACCCTTCCTCTCACGCGCCACCATCTGACACCTACAAATACCCTCGCATTGCAATTGTTACGCATTCTCTTTACCTCACTCAAATTCTCTGAGCTGACTTGGGCGTCGGAGTGTGTGCAGGTACACCCCCCACATCGGATCAACACGTGATGCTTCTCACATTAGGGGCGATGTCGACTTTCCAAGCCGGCCTTTACCGAGTTCGACTTCAGAACATAACACTTTTTTTTTGATACACTCTCTTTTACTTATTGGTTGTAATTCAAGTGTTCCCTGTGTATGTCTTAGTTGTTGTAAGTAATTCCTTTTCTCCAACCACCTAAACTGTGTTCTAAGTTATATTATACGAAAATTCTTCCTCTATTTGATAACTTGTGTTTTTATGTTTCTTTAGTAAAGCATAATGCAGTTGGCCATTGAAGGTTCCCCTAGCAAAACAAGTAATAATAATCAAACAATATGCATTTTTTAAGTTCAGAGTTCAAACTTTGATGCAAAACTTAAGAAAACATTCTGAAATGTATTATGAGATGTTTGATTTCAATTATAAAGCAACAATGGATAGCTTTTGCTTGGACGTGAGTTATGAGTTGGGACCATTTTACTGTGAAAACAAACAAAGACTAAGTGTATCTGTGTATCTTTGGTTTCGCGTGAGCAAGAGATAAACACGCGTTTCCTCTATTAGACATAATTTTTCTCATCGGATTTGGTGTTTGGGTTGCAACAAGGGGAATCAATTCTGCCATCCGAAACTGATTTTGGGATGACTTTCAATAGCATGCGTATTATGGATAGCTCGTGGGTTAAGTTGAAAGAAACCCAAACTATTTCATCCAAGTGCTCTTGGGTTGGAATATATACGTCTTTATGTTATGCCTCAAAAATAAATTAACTTGAATAAATAGATAAGTTTTATGTTATTCAAATCAAACTTTTTTTGTGGGTTAAGCTCAAATAAAAATCATTAAACATTTTTTAAAAAAAGGCATACATACAATTTAAGAAAATTTTATAGTCGAAATAGTGAATATCGGATTTGTATAGGGAACTTATAATAAATAACATAAACATGGTCTACTTAATTTGTCTTTAAGAGTGTTTATGTGATTCTCACGTATTTTCTTCAAACCTATGTACTTTAGTTAAATATGAAAGTTTGACTTTGATGGAAACAAAAATATTTTAGAGCTAGGGTGTAAATTTTGTTCTAAAATTTCACTGAAATCTAAGTGCGTTTTACTTGTCAGATGTAACCGCTTAAAAGCCCCAAATCAGATCTGAATTTGACAAAATTCATCATCAAGGTTCTAGAAGTCATTTACTACTGTTAGAGAATAGTTAAAATATTTTTAGTCAACGTAAAACGAAATAGTTCATTTTAGCTAAATAGTGAGTTAATAGCTAGAAACACTGAAACGAGAAACCGAATGGGATAACGAAACAAAAAAGGGAACGAACCATAACTCGTTGTACATAAAGTGCTTCTTTAGAATGCCAATTTTTTTGTGCAAAATAATATATTTGGATATGAAATAGATAATTCCTCAACAACAAAAAAAAATGAAATAGAGAAGACAACTAGCACACAAGTTTATGAATTCAAAAGAAAAATGGCAATGTACATATTTGTTCGCAGAGTATGCTAGAAGAGAAAAAGTTAGGCAAAGGAGCTGACATAAATATAAGGGAGTTGCACTGAATTGGTAATATTGCCATGCTCGTGAAATTAGGGAAGTGAATTATTGATCACTAAAAGTGGCAATGTGATTTCATTCACATTCTTTCTTATCTCTCTCTCAATGTGAGCTGACACGTGATTTCTCAACAGTCTCTCTCTCTCAACTCCGTCCATCTCTTGGTCTCTCTCCAATTCTGATTTCATTCACTTTCTTTCTTATCTCTCCGGAAACCATAGCCACCACCCCTCCCTCTCAATCTTTTGATTTTGTTTTCTTCTCCATTTCATCATCAAAGCAAGTAAAAGAACAAAGCTTGAAGTTGGAGAGGAGTAGAGCTTGGAGGAGCATCATCAACAATTTTCTACCTCACTTTGTGGTTTGGGTGAGAAATATATTAATTTTTCTTCCTATTTTTCTCGAGTTTAAGATGAATGCTTTGGCGTAGTTGATTACAAAGTTTTGATCATATTTTTATCATTCTTTTTCTTTGTAAAACTACTTTGAAGGCAACTAGTAAAACCCACTCATTTTTTAAGTTAAAACTGTAGGTTTTAGTTAATAAAGGAAGGGGAAATCTTTGATTTTTGCTAACAAGTCTGTATTTGCTAAATAGAAAATGAGATCTTTAAAAAAGATTTGATTTTTAACTTGTTAAAAACTTAAATTACCAAAAATTTTCATAAAGTTTTCATAGTACTTTTAATCATTATAAAAATTCTTCTCCATATATCTTCCTCTTTCTTTTTTTTTCTTTCCATTGTAGAATCAAGAAAGGTATGTACCAAAAAAAAAAGAATCAAGAAAGGAAAATCCCTTTAAGTACACTTCTTTCTTTTAGGTTTGTTATGTTGTTTCTTTTTTGAGTTTTTGCTGTTACTAATTTGAAAGCAACTAGTAAAACCCACTCATTTTTGAAGAAATCTTTGATTTTTGCTAAGAAGCCGGTGTTTGCAAAATAGAAAATGAGATCTTTAAAAAAGATTTGATTTTTAACTTGTTTTTTTTTGTTGAGCTCTTGAGATCTTTACAGTGAAAAAACAGTGACTCTGGTTCGTTTCAGTGTTTGACCGGCCTTGATTTTTGCTTTGCCTTTTGCTGTTTTGCTCACTGAACAGCGTTGGAGGAGTTGGTGGCCGGAATTTGATGACGGTGATGAGTGTAAGAGAGGTTTCAATTTTGTGAGATGCAGCATTGTTAGGGTTATGAAACGGTGTCGTTTTGATCTCTTGAAGCGTGAGTGAGTTCTGTGATTACTGTGTGAGGGAGAAAGCAGAGTTCTGTGATTACTTATTAAAAACTTATTACCAAAAAAATTCATAAACTTTTCAGAGAACTTTTAAACATTATAAAAATTCTTCTCCATATATTTTCCTCTTTCTTTTTTTCTTCTTTCATATTTTCCCATTGTAGAATCAAAAAAGGAAAATCCCTTTAAGTACACTTCTTGCTTCTAGGTTTTTTACTTTGTTATGTTGTTTCTTTTTTGAGTTTTTGAAGTTAACATTCATCCCTCTTTACTAGTCTCTTTCTTTCACTCAAAATTTGATTCTAATTTCATTTTTGTTACTTTTGGACAGAATTGTTTTGTGACGGAGGCAATTTCGAAGGTGTAATCTATGAAGGGATATAAGTGTTGGTTGATTTCTTGGTGGAAAAAGAAATCATGTTAGGAATGGACGGAATTGGAAAAAGGTATAAAATGCTATTTTTTTCTACTTTTTTTATACATTTTTCTTGCTCACAATCTTTGCTTCTTTCCAAACCCATGTCATAGGAAGTCAACAGCACTTTTGTTTTTGTAAAAAAACACTATATTTGTTGAAAAATCAAAAATAAAAATCAAAAGTGACGATGCTTAGTCAAGATTAGTCCAAGTAGGGAAGTACTACTAATAAAAAGTGTAAGCAAGAAAAGAGGGATGACTTCATTATGGTGTATGATGACGGTGTAGGTTAGGATGGGGAAATGGAAGATTTCCCCACCAAACACAAATCCACTTTTGACTTGGTATAGCCCATTTTTCAGGTTTTGTTGTCCTTATTACTCAAGCACCACAAAACTTTTGTTTTTTTAAGCTTGACCCTACTAATTTTATTGAATTCAAATATAAACCCATTCCACAAGCTTTTCATCGACAGCCCAATACTTCTTGCCTTCTTTACAACAGCTCCACAATTAGTGTTTCAATTAGTTTTATTAAAAATTTAAAACCTGAGATATGAGTTCTTCTTCTCCAAGTTGCCATTCAGCCTCATTTAGGAACAAATCGCCATTTTTCTTGGATGATATTTCGGAAGCATGGAGCACAGTGTGAATTGCGGGGATTGTTCCGTTTCCGTGCTTGCTAAAGTCTTAGCTATTGATAAATCCAGTCCAAAAGCAAAAGTTAGCAGATATGTTAGCTGGTTTACAGAATGGAAACAAAGCAACATTATCCATGTTGAGCCTAAATCAACCCTCTTGAGAGTTTTTGGATCTGTCGGCCAAGGTGGCCTTACCTCGCCATGCCCCCCAACCTTCCTCCATCTATGGGTGATCGGTAAAATAGGTCAAGCTGTCAATAAAAGTAATTACAATGACACATATTACCTTCACAAAAAAAACAACGACATAGATTAAACTGTATTTAATTATAATATAATGTTACCATAACAATTTCCTAAACTAATAAACTGAAACCATGAAAACGATGCTAAAAAACTTATTAAAGACAAATAAACTAAAATAAAGGGAACAAATGAAAATATCAAAAGTAATTACAATGATAGAGAAGGATCTTGTATTAAATAAAGTATAAATGGTACATAAAAGCACAAACAAGTAACAGGTAAAATATCTCAACCACACATTATAAATATAATATATCAATGGCCAAAATTGCCATTTGTGTTTTCCCCATCCTAACCCACACCTATGATGACTAATATTGGCGCACTAAACAACTCTAGCGAGAATAGAACAAATACCTCCTTTGATAAAAGTTGTACACTCTTACACGTCAAAAAAAAGTTGTACACTCTTTGCTCATCTTGCTCTCTTTTGCTCAAAGTATGACTAAGAGCACCACTGCCCATGATTTCCTACACCTTCGGCATAACCACCCTTCCTCATGGGGTTTTATCTTTCATAACAAAAAATTGCTTTAGAGCCCCCCAAAAACAAAGCATTGTTGCAAAACAGCATTAATTCAATTTCAATGTACTCAACGCAAGTGTGCTTTTGCAAAGTTATGAGCGACCTGGACAGCGACAAGCACAGTTGCTCATAAAAAAACAAAGGGTTTAAATATGTTTTTAGTCCCTACAAAATTTCACTATTTTGTTTTTAGTTCCTATACAAAATTTTGTCAACTTTTAGTCCCTATAAAATTTCATAATTTTGTTTTAAGACCCTATAAAATGTAAACTTGTGTAAACTCAAAATTTGATTTCTAGGTTAGTATTTCATTTAATTTGTTTATCGAATCTTTTGCACTTAAAAAATTTAGATTTAATTTATGCGTTGTTAAAAAATTCAAAGTTTTTCTAGAAGAGATGTTTATAATGTCCTCAACATGTATGCAAAACATCACTCAAAATCCGCCACAAATACCGTTTCCGACGGATTTGAAAAAAAGGGGGGAAAACGAAATTCGAAATCCGCCGGAAATGTCAGTATCCGCCGGAAATCCCCAAACAATGGGATCCGCCGGAAATCCCCAAACAATGGGATCCGCCGGAAATGTCCAAATCCGCCGGAAATTCCATCCGCCGGTAATGCGCGAATTCGTCGGAAATTCCCTCTACCGCCCAAATCCGCCGGAAATTGTATCCGACGGAAATCCTATTTTTGAGGGATTTCAAAATTCCAACCGTTGCACTCCCTCCCTCAATATATTCCCACGAATTTTCTCTTCACTTTCACATCTTCACTTCTTCACATCTCAAATTTCTCTCTTCTTCACATCTCAAATTTCTCTCTTCTTTTCTTACAAAATCTCTTCCTTTCTTTGATAGATATCTTCCATCTAAGACATGATTTCTACCTCTCTTTCAAAGATTTCTCTCTTTTTCTGTTTGTTTGAGTTTTATTTTTGTGTTTTCGATAACGGTATAGTTATTATTTGTTGTATTGTTTGTTTAAGTGTTGAGTTTGGATCGTGTTTTGGTTGGTTTTGATTTTTGTTGGAAGGAGTTTGGAATAGCATTAAGTTAGAGTCTTCTCTTCACAATCGGTTAGATATCCAATTTAATATTTTATATATTATTAAATAGTTATATTAGATAGTTATTTGATATATTATTAGTTAGATTATAATTTCTTCAATAGTTAAATATAATTTTTTTTAATAATTAATTAATATAATAGTTAATATATAAATTAGTTAGTATATCTATAAACTAGTTAATATATAATTACGAAATTAAAGTAATATTTTTTTAATATATTTTTATTTTTTGGTTAATAAATTTCAATAAGTAAATACGAAAAAAAAATTAATAACTAAAGTTTATATTAATTTACTTTTTAATTTGTGTTTATACGAAATTAAAGTAATATATTTTGTAATATTTTGTAATTTTAATTTATGTTTGTATATTTAATTTATTTATTTTATATTTAATACGAAATAAAATGAAAAATAAATTTAAATTTTCGTAATAAATTTATATTTAAATAAATGGGATTAATTTTGAGATTTTGAGATAAATATGATATATTATGTTGATATAATTGATATAAATGCTAATTATATTATTGATTTCTATTTTTTATTCATTTTTAGATAAAAATATTAAATATTATATTTACTTTATTAAATTGTATATCAATAAATATATTTACTAATATATAATTACATTTACTTTGAATAATTACATTTAATTTATTATTAACCCAAAGTTTGATATTTTGTTTAAAAGATAGGAATTTAAAATTAGTAATATTAATATATAGAAAATAGTATATATAAGAATAAAACAACATGTAATTTAATTATAGTTGTTATTATGTTATTATTATAATTAAAATTGCTTTTTAATATATATATATATATATATAGTTAAACTAGATATTAATGTATTTAATATATCAATAAAAAAATGCTATATTTGAATAATTGGTAGTGTATGTTTAAAACCTAGTAACTAGTGATTTATTTAATGTTAACATTGTTAGTGTATGTAAATATGTGTATATGTATACATATGTGCATGTATATGTAATATGTAATAAATACATAGGAATCTAATATATAACATTAATTTTTATTGAACTATAGTACGTAGTTCTCGAAAACATGGATCGTAGTTGGATGTACGATCGGTTGTTTCCTGGAAGAGCTGGTTTAAAGCGGCGTTTTGTACAATGAGTAGAAGAGTTTATATTTTGTGCTAAGCAGCACAAAGAATTTGCGCGACAAGGCGGAATTAGATGTCCGTGCTTGAAATGTTCATTTCAATTTATAAAAAATGATGATGAAATCAGAATGGATTTGTACAATAATGGGTTTAGGCCAAATTATTTTATATGGAGTCGTCACGGCGAATTAGCAGCATAGGTTGTTCGTGCAGTTAATGTTCCGGTTGATGTAGTAGCTCCCACAGCAAATACTTATCCAGCGGCTACGACATCTAGAGGCGAAATTATTCAACCTTTAAAAGTTTATCAAGGAATGATATCTGATGCGGTTGGAGTAAACTTGCATTATGAAGAGCCGGAATATGATGCTGAAGAAGTTCCAAATGAGGAAGCTCAAAGATTTTACATGTACTTGAATGAAACAAATAGTCCATTATTTGAAGGAGCTAAACACTCTAAATTATCAATGTGTGTTCGGTTGTTGGGTCTTAAGTCGCAGTTTAATGTTGCTGAGTTATGCATGGAGTATATGGCCAAAATGATGTTGGATGCAACTCGTGTTAAAAGACTTTTGCCGCAGGGTTATTATGATGCTAAAAGATTAGTATCGAAACTTGGTTTGAAATCTAAAAGAATTGATTGTTGTGTCTCTGGCTGCATGCCCTATTACAACAATGAGTTTGGCATAAATAATGGAGAGTTGTCGGAATGCAAGATTTGTGGAGAGCCACGCTATCGTGGCAGCAGAAGAGGGATGAGTGGAGGCAAATTGGTTCCACGAAAAGCAATGTCTATTTGTCGCTCATACCAAGGCTACAGAGGATGTTTACTTTAATGGAGACCGCAGGTAAAATGACATGGCACCATCAAAATAGAAGTAACTCTGGTGAATTACGTCACCCATCTGACGGTGAGGCTTGGAAGCATTTTGATCGTGTTCATCCAGATTATACCAGTGATCCACGGAATGTTCAACTTGATTTATGCTCTGATGGATTCACACCATATATTCAAGCCTCGGCAACATTGTACTCGTGTTGGCTGGTTATTGTTACCCCGTACAACTTTCCTCCAGAAATGTGAATGTTTAAACCATACATGTTTTTAAATGCAATTATTCCAGGGTCGAGTAATTCAACAGCTGGAATTGATGTATATTTGCAACCATTGGTTGATGATCTAAAAGGACTTTGGAATGGTGTTTTAACTTATGACGCAGCACGCAAACATAATTTTGTGATGAGGGCGGCTTTGATGTGGACGATTAATGACTTCCCTGCATATGGAATGTTGTCTGGTTGGTGGACACATGGTAAAATGGCATGTCCGACTTGCATGGTTGACACAAAGGCTTTACTCTTAAATACGGAGGAAAGACTTCGTGGTTTGACTCGCACCGTAGGTTCTTACCTATGGATCACCCATTTCGAAAGAAGAAGTATGCATTTATCAAAGGAAATGTTGAAACAGATGGACCTCCTCGTATTTTGACACCTGAAGAAGTTTGGGACAGTGTTAAGGATATTCCTCCTGTGGAAGTTGTAGCGGGTGTTGTGTCTCGTCCAGAAGGCTATGGACAATGGCACAATTGGACAAAAAAAGTATTTTTTGGGAACTTCCCTATTGGAAAGATAATCTATTGAGACACAACCTCGATGTGATGCATATAGAGAAGAATTTTTTTGACAACATATTTAACACTGTCATGAATGTTAAAGGTAAAACGAAAGATAATGAGAAAGCTCGGAGGGACATAGACCATTATTGTCGACGAAAGGATTTGTTGTTGGTTGAGCAAGGTACTAGGACATTGAAACCTAAAGCCAATTATACTTTATCTACCGAACAAGCGAAAGCAGTTTTTCGGTGGATAAAAGAGTTGAAAATGTCAGATGGTTATTCTTCCAATTTATCTAGATGTGCGGATGTGGATCATGGGAGGTTGCATGGGATGAAGAGTCATGATTGTCATGTATTCATGGAGTGTTTACTTCCTATCGCTTTTAGTTCGTTGTCGACACATATTTTGAATCCGCTCATTGAAATTAGTCAATACTTTAAGAATTTGTATTCTGCAACGCTAAAAGTTGATGATCTTACAAAAATGGAAGAAGACATCCCATTTATCATATGCAAGTTGGAGAGAGTATTCCCGCCTGGTTTCTTTGATTCTATGGAGCATCTTCCGGTGCATCTCGCATATGAAGCTAAACTTGGCGGACTTGTCCAATACCGATGGATGTATCAGTTTGAAAGGTTAGTTAATTAATTAAAGATCATGAGTGATTCCAAAAGAAAGAAGTTTATGTTATTTCTATATAGTAACATATTGTTTTCTTTAGGTTCATGGGTGATTCCAAAAGATCAGTGAAAAACAAAGCTAGAGTTGAAGGATCGATATGTGCTTCTTACTTGCACCGTGAAACAACTCATTTTTGCTCATATTATTTCAAGAGTGAATTTGCTCCAAGTATCAGTCGAAATGAAATGGATATTGATTGTCCTAGACATCATTTGGCTTTGTTTGTCTTTTGTCTACCTGGTCGTTCATCTGGGAAGGAGTCAACTCATTGGCTAACTGAAGAAGAGTTAAATTCAGCACATGTTCATGTGTTGATAAACTGTTCTGAGGTGCAACCATTCATTGAGTATGTATTCCTCAACGTGCCTTAATTAATATCAATATTATATTTGATACTAATAATTACAGTTGTGTAAGCATTAATTATCTTTTTTCAATTAGGGAATTTTTGTCATCAGAGGGAGTGAGTGAAGATCAATCATCTGCACATATTAGTGCACATTTTCCAATGTGGTTTAGGCAACATGTTTATTCCCTCCCACCAACTCCCGCTAACCAACATCTGAGGAACTTATCCGACGGTCCTCGAAGAAATGTTAGAGAATGGCACACATACTTTGTTAATGGTTACAAATTTCACACCAATGAATGGACACAGTGCAAAGAAACTATCTATAGTGGTGTTTGCATGAAGAGTGTCACTGAAGGAGGTGAACATGACTTTTATGGAGTTGTTCAACACATATACGAACTTGCGTACCCCCATCTAGATTTTAGTCAGAAGGTAGTGGTTTTTTATTGTAATTGGGTTGATCCATCTTCTCGGGAAACAATGGTGAATCAAAAGTCAAATACAGTGGACATTAAAATGAGTAGGAGATATCCACTGTATGATCTGTTTGTCATTGCACAAAATGTGAGACAAGTGTATTATGTCCCTTATCCATCAACACGGACTGATAGGCGTGGTTGGTGTGTCGCAATTAAAACAAAGCCAAGAGGTCTCATTGAGACAAATGATGACACAGTGGAAGATATGCCATATCAAATGGATGAGATGACTAATTTAAATGAAGTGATTAAAGTGGAACACATCAGTCGTTTATGTGATGAGCCAAACACCGGCGACAAAGTTGATGATGAAGATGCATCAGAGCACGTTGGTTCATCAAGAATTCATGACTCTTCCGATGACGATGATTTTGAGAATGAATATGATTCCAATTAGCTAGCTAGTACTTAATTTATGCATGTTGTTGTATTTAATTTAATTATAATATGGATACAATTTATGTTTTAGTGTTTAAATTAATATTAAGCCGATCTCTTTTTTAAATATTTAAATATATATATATATATATATATATATATATATATATATATATATATATATATATATTTCTAAATTTCTAGATATATACAGTATATGGCTCACTCAGGATCTGGGTTTGATCATGATGATCATGATGTTCCTCCACCGGTGGACGATGTTGGTAGTAGTCGTAGGACGAAGACTTCTACTCGCCTTAGACGTCGTCAGCAACCCTGTCGAGTTGTTGTTCCTGATAGTGACAGATATGTGTCTCGACCTCGGACAGATGGAGCTTCTAGTAGTACTACTCCACAGGAGCCAGTGATTCCTGAAGGTACTGAGGGCATAGCCCCAGTACATGTTGATGCTGAAGGTATACGCACTTATCACATTGACCAGGAGGTGGTGAGGTATACGCTCGATGACCGTGTCATTTTAAAGACTGCTGGTGACTCGTAAGTATAGTATTTATAGTAATTTATTTTTCTTTTATAACTCTTATTATATTAATTTTGTGTAACAAAATTCATCTCTTTAAATATTCTACAGCTTTCTTCCTTGCAAGAAAAGTGCAACTGCAATCATAACATCAATTAGGGAGAATTTCAACAAGGGTTGGAAGAATTGAGGTGCAATGAGAAAAGATGAGGACAAATGCGCAAAGATTTTAAATTCATTTTTAGTAAGTTTTTATTCTAAAAACAATTTTTTAATTATTTTATTATTGATTAATTTGTTTTTATTTTATATAATATATAATATTATGTAATTAACATAATTGTATAATTTTTAAAATAAGAAAAATGTACGTGGCTACATGAGGAACAAGAAGAATTTATGAGAGTCTTCCATAAGAGGTGTTCTCATCGGTTTTCTGAATTATTGAGGAATGCACGAATAGAAGATGAGAAACCGACTTATATGGGAGAATCAAGTTGGCAAGACCTGAAAAAGTATTGGGCGACACCGGAATTTAAACTCAAAAGTGAGAAAGTCAAGAAAAACAGGGCTTCTGACAAAGGTCGCTGTACACACACAGGGGGCAGTGTTAATGCTGCAACTCATCATTTGCGTTTGGTAAATTTCTTACATATTATTAATTAATTATTAATTAATATTTATAATTAATTGATTAACTAATAACACTATTTATAAAGGAGTCAATGAATCAGAGGCCAGTTACGTTGCCTGAGTTGTATACCTACCTCCATGTCCGGGAGGAGACGGGTGAGTTTGTTACTGACCAGGCGAGGCAGGTTCAGGTAAAAGTTATTATATATACAATTATAAATATTATCTTTAAATTATTTCATTAATAGTTATTCATTTTATTTTGGTTTGTATTATTTTTTCAAGAGAACTTTGAGGCTGGAATTAATGAGTACCGGGAGACTCAACAACAGAGCAGTGGGAGCACGGAAGTTGATCCTGTGGAGGAGGC
This sequence comes from Astragalus glycyphyllos, assembly GCA_963573325.1. Classification (NCBI taxonomy): domain Eukaryota; kingdom Viridiplantae; phylum Streptophyta; class Magnoliopsida; order Fabales; family Fabaceae; genus Astragalus; species Astragalus glycyphyllos. The sequence continues at coordinate 3,291,750 of OY754312.1, forward strand.
TAGAGCAGCTCGTGAAATTTGGGACTGAGCCGTTGGTCCAAGAAAAAGTAATCGTTTAGCAAGATCTGGTGGTATCAGACCGGCTGCTTTCAGAGCAAGTATTATTCCGAGTCTTTCTAGTTCTGGATCAGTTGGGAGTACTGCCCGCTCATATGTTCCTACCACTGGAGATTTGAATGCTGTAACTGAGTTGACCCAGCAGTTGAGCCAAACTCATCGTGAGTATGAAGAGCGCCAGCAGCGAAGTGCACTAGAATTGCAGGAGCTTCGAGAGCAGACTGTGTTAGTTGAGGCACGCGTGGCGGAGCAGGAACGACAAGCAGCGAAGGAACGTAGGCTAAATGAGGAGCGCTATAATCACTTATTGAGTCAGCTGTCTCAGTAGCAGTACTCCAGGCCATCATCTTCCCATATGGCGCCATCCTACACGCCGCCACAACAGCACTTTGGCAGTGCCTTTCAGCCATGGTCTCAGTACCCGCAGCACTATCCACCTCAGCAGCAGATGTATCCACCCCCACCCCAGCTTCAGCAGTACTATGCACCTCAGCAGCAGATGTATCCACCCCCACCCCAGCAGGTTGATCAACACTCCCAACAGACATACAACTCAAGTATCGATTTGAATACTATCGATCCTATTGGTGCTTTTCTTGCAGCTACTGATGACGCCTCAGGTGACGCCACAGCCAGCTATTACACGAGCGAGGATTCAGACCAGCTCCCACACCAGCCCCCACCCTAGTAGCTTACTCTTATGTTATTTTGTTGTTTGGATATTTAAGTTTTATTTTGTGTTGAATATGAATATTCGCGTACTTTGTTGGGATATTTAAGTTTGCACTTTTTTTGGATATTATATCGACCAAGTATTGATATTTAATCGTATATTTAATTTGTCATTTTAATTTGATTATTAATTTTTTTCAATCATAATATATTATTCAACAAATTATTTTATAATTTATTAAATATTATATTTTTATTAATAACATTTAGTATTAAATAATATTTATTATTTAATAATAAATATTATTATAAATAATAAATATTATTATTATTTATTATAAATATTTAATAATATTTATTATTATTTAATTCGTATTATTTAAAAATAATTATTATAAAAAATTAATTATATTTAATTCGTATTTTAAAAAAAACATTTTTTAATAAAAAAATTAATTTTCTGTTTTTAAAACAGTTTTTTATTATTAAATTTTCTTTTTTAAAAAAAAGGTTTTTCCAACGGATACTAATTATTTTCGGCGGATTTTAATTTTTTTTTTAAAAAAGTTTTAATTTCCGGCAGATATTATGTATTTTCCGGCGGATTTATTCAAATTTTTTAAAAAAAACCCAATTTCTGGCGGATTTGGAAGGGTTTCCGGCGGATTTTAATTTTTTTTTAAAAAAAAAGTTTAATTTTCGGCGGATATTGTGTATTTTCCGGCGGATTTATTCAAATTTTTTTTAAAAAAAACAAAGCAATTTACAGCGGATTTGGCGCCAGAAATTTCCGAGGGATTTTTCAGAGGATTTTCCCTCGGAAATTTCCGGCGGATTTTCCCTCGGAAATTTCCCGTGGATTTTGCGAGGGACCTGTATCTGCCGAAAATTTCTGGCGGAAAAATCTGCCGAAAATCGTTTGCGACGAGTGTTTTTTCGGCGCCCAAAATTCGCCGGAAAGTCTAAATTTCCGGCGGATTTTGGTCACCGAAAAATCCTGTTTTTCTTGTAGTGCTGATCTAGAAACCTTAGAACTTCATGGACTACCTTGAAGAGCTAGTGCCACCTAGAAACATGGTACCACAAGAAAGATTGGGAACCATATTACAGCTGAAGGAATTGTGATTGGTATCATCACCTATAAAGAGTCTAAGACTTGAACGAGAACTGGACCCAGTTCTAGAGAGACTAGAACATTTGATATTAATAGGCTGCGACAACTTGATGCTTCGTCGGTAACATATTTGGAAGTAAACTACCGTTATGGGTTAACAAACTTAATGGCATCCTCAACTGCCAAAAACATGGTTCAACTTGCAACAATGAAGGTGATCAAATGCGAAGTAAAGGAAATAGTAACCGACGAGGAAAATAAAGAAGGTCGGGTTATCGAAGTAGTTTTATTTAGGAAATTGATTTCTATTGAACTTGTGGGATTAGAAAACATTACAAGTTTCTATTAGAAATATTGTACTTAGTTTGTTAAGTAGTTAACAAAAGTTGTTAGTAGTTATAATTCGGTTAGAGTTAGTTTTATTAGTTACTAGTTTGTTATAGATTAGTTAGGTGAGATTGGATCTATATATAAGGTCAAACTCATTGTAATCAATTAACTTTTCTTCTTCAATAATGAAATTGTTTTCATTCCCTTTCCTTGAAGTCTCTCAAATGTTAATATGGTATCAAGAGCAATTATGTAGCTTCTGCATTCCTTTCTCCTCAATGATTCCTCCATCGCCTTCTCGCAAATTTCTTATTCTATTTTGCGATTCATGAACAATGGGGCTCATTGCGGTATATATCAAGAGATTTCTTAATTTTATCTTAATTTTATTTGTTTCTTATCCTCATTTTCTCGTTTATCGTTTATTCAATTTCGTCTTTGGACCATTTGTTTACTGGTTCTTGACTTCGATCTCATTTTCACCTGTTTTATTTGTTTATCTTCATTGTACCGATTTCGTTTTTGATTGAGTTTTGATTTAGTTTTCGATCTTGAATGTTCTTAAATTTTGGCTTTTGCCGTTTGTCTTGGAGGATTTGTGATCTCCTCATTTTCGTTCTGGCATTTTTTTTAAACACTTGATGGTTTTCATTTTCTCTATGTCAGTTTTTGATTCTAAGCTTTTATTGCAATTGTTTTCTATTTCAATGTCTCAGATTCTTCTGTTTGTGAGTCATGGTGGCCAAAAAGGCCATTGAGTCATTCTCAAAGAGTTTGATTGAGGAAGTTCATAAATGGGGTTGTTTGAAACAAACTAGTGTAAGTTTTCGGTATAAGATGGAGTTTGGTTCCGAACCTACAGAAAATAATTTGTTGAAATCTGCACAGTTTTTTCATAAGGAACTTGCCATTAGAATTGCTAGAAGAGTTGTTGAACCTAAGAATCTACCTTATGGTTTGTCTCAAAAAAAAAAACCTGCTGTCATAAAGGTTAGGGATCAGTACATGGATTCTTTTTGTGATATTGGATCTTCACCTGAGATCAAGAATATGAGGGATGAAAAAGGGTACTGATATATGATCATGGAGTGTTCAACAATTAAAGAAAGATGCCACAATCTTCATAGTTATGTATGGCCTTACAAGCATGTGTTTTGCTGGTGTTATGGTTCGATTAATTCTTTGTTTTGATTTCTACCAATCTATTTTTGATATCTCTCGATGTAATTTTCTTTTGATTTGTTGTAACTTTGTATTGTTCATTCCAAGCTAGAAGTATTGTGAATAACTTCTAGCTTGCGGGGGACTATTAGAAATATTGTACTTAGTTTGTTAAGTAGTTAACAAAAGTTGTTAGTAGTTATAATTCGGTTAAAGTTAGTTTTATTAGTTACTAGTTTGTTATAGATTAGTTAGGTGAGATTGGATCTATATATAAGGTCAAACTCATTGTAATCAATTAACTTTTCTTCTTTGAAATTGTTTTCATTCCATTTTCTTGAAGTCTCTCAAATGTTAATAGTTTCTGTTCCTACAAGAACTGTGAATTTAATTTGTCGTTTGTGTCTTGCAGAATATGATTACTGGATCTGCTCAAATGGAATACCTGCTGGAATTACTGTCCGATTTTCTTATTTAAATATATTTGTATTGAAAACATGTGTTCATATTGGATTGTTTTCTGCAATTTCATTTTAGGATTATAATTTGGTTAACTGGCTGAATATTATATTATGTAAGAGACAACTTTAAAATATGCACATTTCTTTTATCTATTTTGCTAATGTTCGACTTAGATAGTTAGATGTAATTTCTATATTTCCATTGCCACTTAAAAGAAGTATTTGTTTATAGCCATTGTGAGTCATTGCAAAAAAAAAAAGCAGTTTTTAAAGTAATTAAACTAGTCTTTCTGCAATTTGTTTTCCACATTTACCTCATGATTCTTGTCTCCAGCATCATTGTTGATTGAAGGACATCAAATGATTTCTTTGGTTGGTTGGTGCCTGATTATAGCAGACTTTCTAGTTCTTTCAGCATTTTTGTATGATCAACTTTTCTGTACGAAACTGCATGAAGTTGTTATGAACAACATTATCAGAGTTGCTAAACCTGGTTAGTTGTTCATGAGGTTTGTTGACCAGTTACCTGTATTCATGAAAGGAACCAATACAATTCAAATAAACCGATTAAAATGGTACTTCTACCAAGCCCAATTATGAGCAAATAAGTTTCCTGAAATTCTGGTGTGCTTAATTTGGTGAAGAAAAAGCAGCTTTATTTTTGAGTGTGTGTATATGTAACTTGAAACAAAACGCTTTTGACATATGCATATGTATAGATCTTTCCCCAAATCAATTTGGAGATTTAGAATCAAATAAAGCTGAAAAGTTTTTCATGTCATGCAAATAAATAAGACGATGAAAAGAGCTTAAATTTAGGACCACCAGTGAAATGGATTCAATTCTTGTGTCTAATTTTGATGTCCCAATCACGTTTCCTTAATGAAATAGATTAACAAACAAAATTTCATCAAGCTATTGCCAAATGAGTAAGGAGATGCTCAAACTTCTAGATTGAGGCCGATTGAAGGCTCGACCTCGTAGGCGATCTGTACACTGCGGTAACCAACAGTCGATGCATTGAGAAACATCTATGGCCCGGAGCCAGCATGACAAGCAAAGTCGAGCTAGAGATCCGCATGACCTGGCTTATTAGTGGCGGAGATTGCACACTTAGATCTAACAGCGTGAATCTCGCCCTTCCTTTCACACGCCACCATCTGACACCTATAAATACCCTCGTATTTATTGCAATAGGTACGCATTCTCTTTACCTCACTCAAATTCTCTGAGTTGACTTGGACGTTGGAGTGTGTGCAGGTACACCCCCCTCCCACATCGGATCAACACGTGGTGCTTCTCACATGTGCGACGTCGACTTTCCAAGCCAGTCTACACCGAGTTCAACTTCAGAACATAACCCCCTTTTTTTTGACACACTCTCTTTTACTTATTGGTTGCAATTCATGTGTCCCTTGTGTATCTCTTAGTTGTTGTAACTTGTAAGTAATTCCTTTTCTCCAACCACCTAAATTGTGTTCTAAGTTATATTATACTAACATTCTTCCTCTATTTGAAAACTTGTGTTTTCATGTTTCTTTAGTAAAGCAGAATGCGGTTGGCCATTGAAGGTTCCCCCTAGCAAAATAAGTAATAATAATCAAACAATATGCCTTTTTTAAGTTCAGAGTTCAAACTTTGATGCAAAACTTAAGAAAACATTCTGAAATGTATTATGAGATGTTTGATTTCAATTGTAAAGCAACATTGGATAGCTTTTGCTTGGACGTGAGTTATGAGTTGGGACCATTTTACTGTGAAAACAAACATAGACTAAGTGTATTTTTTGGTTTCGCGTGAGCAAGATATAAACGCGCACTTCTTCTGTTAGACATAATTTTTCTCATCGGATTTGGTTGCAACAAGGGGAATCAATTCTGCCGTCCGAAACTGATTTTAGGTGAAGGTGGAAATTGGAAATTCCACAGTAGATGAGAATAATTGATTTTACCTTTGTAATTAATTCTAAATTAAAGTTAGAATTTATAACTTTTGCTAAAACTTTATTTTTATACTCAAATTATTCAACATTCAACTCACTTTTAATCAAATTTAATTCATTTAAAATTATTTTTCGCTACCGTAGAACGAAACATACACTTGGTTTTTGGACAGTAAAAATGTTAGGTTTTTCTTTGTTGTTCTCCAAAAGGAGATCACAGCAATGCTGCTTCAAGTGTATGTGTGGGGGGACCAATACCAAAGCATATGCTTTTTGTTGTTCTTTAAATACATGTAAAGTTATTGTCATGGGAAGAGGGAAAGAATTTTTAAAATTTGCTTTTATTTCCATATAAGCATGCGTGTGCTCTTTAGAGTGCCTCTTTCATATTCATTAGAATCCAATTGGGCTACCTATTATTTTTTTGCCTAACCTTATCCTTATTTTCTGCAAACTATGTCACTTCATTTATAGTTTAATTAAACCACAAAATCTAATGATTCATCACGAGGTTACTAATTTGCATTTATAAAATTCAATATCAAAAAATGTCTCACATCACTGATTAACTAATATTCAGATTCAGAAGATATAAATGAAAATATATGCCCATTATAATTTTCTGATATGAATGAGACTTAACAACAAACAAAACGTGATGATCCTGAAGAGTTGAGTGTGACCATAGAACCTCAAAGAATGTCTTATTATAATTTTATTTGTCTCAATGTTCAAGTGTTTCATTTCACAAAAATTTCCAAGTGGAAATGTTTCTTGGAGCTTTCTAGAGTTGCATATTAAGTCCCTCTTAGATAAGAAACAAAAGACAAGTTATATTCATACAGATAATGTAACAAAATTGCCATCATCTCTTGATGATTAGTAACTGTTGCTTCCCTTTGTATATCTGTTTCAAACAGAAGATGGGGACCAAACCTGTGATGAAATTAAGAATGTGGTACATCATAAATTGAACTGTGAACCAATGTTACTAATATCAGTTATTCAGTTAGATTTTGTTTCAACTAAAGGTGAAATTCATCAGTTACCAGTGATTCTTTCTAGTTTTGGCATTTCAAGTATGTTATTGCATATTAACTATAAATCTTAGCTTTAATCATATGTTTGTTGCTTGAACAACTTTGTTAATTTTTTCCTAGTATCAGATTAATATGTGATCGGTCCTAGAAATTGAGCCGAGGTTGATTCTTCGGGGTGGAGTGCCAAGATGGTTGATCGAAATTGCTTCTGATGATGGCTCAGCCGCGTTGTTCTGGTTGGGGGTGATACGTGCCCACACTCCGATGCTTAAGTCAGCACAGAAGAATGAGAATCATGTAGTAATAAATGTGTACCTGATACATTGATCGGACAACGTATTTATAGCAAATTGTGCCAATGACATGGATTTACCTACTAGGCGCGTGCGAGCATGTGAGGTATTCAATGTGGTTGTGCGCTAGTCTTTTGAGGCTGAGGTTGTCTCTTGACCGTACAATGAGATTCAGTGTGATCTCCACTATTGCCTATTGTTGGGGCGCCCGAATCTCTTGCGAATCGTGGATATGGGCCTACGAAGCGGCCCAAATCCAAAATGGGATGCGACTTAGTCCAAAACAATATGGAAGACAATATTTTTGTTTTTCAATTATGGGTTTTTTTTAATACCCCCACCACCTCCCTCCATACCCCCACATAACTACTTTATCCCCAAAATACCCCTCCCATAATCTCCCAAAAATTCACTTTTCATTTATTCTCTGCTGGGGCCCACAATATCTCTAATCGGATTTACCATTATGGAAGGTAAATCCGATTAGCAATAAATACGCAGTTAATACGCCACCCACCAGTCAAATTGTATTTACCTATAAATATATAAATACGATTTGACATTGTATAATACCCCAAAAAAGGAAATTTAGTCAGCGCGTATTTACCTAAATACGAGGGGAAATCGTATTTACGTAACCCGTACGTAAATACGATAGTTGAATTTTGGCCATCGTATTTATATGGTGGTGGGGGTGTATACGATTGGAAATCGTATTTACGTTTGGGGCACGTAAATACGATTTGTTTTTTTTCCTAATTGTTATTTTTTGTTATATTTTCGAAACAGATATCAATCCGCAGTCAGAGTCGCAGCTGGTTCCTGTCGTTGTAGATACTACAGACTCATTCAGGACGGACCAGGTATAATGTTTGAGTACTAATTTTTTTAATTAATTTTGATAGACACGTATTTTTTTAACCATGTAACAATTTTTTATTTTGTAGATATTTTCTACATGGGATGATGTTGTTGAGTGGGCGAAAGCCGTTGGGAGACGTATCGGTGTAGTTGTTATTATTGTCAGATCTGACTCAAGTGGAGGTAAAAGGGGGACTCGAGATAAAATCATTTTTGCCTGTGACAAGCAAGGGGATTTTTGTAATAATTCTAGAGTTATCGGATCGAAGAGAAGAAGGTGTTTGTTCAAGTTGAGAGCTGTTCGTACCATACGTGACGGGGGTTGGCGTGTGTCGGTTAGGTGTGGTCTACACACATCAGTTATTGACCACCCCAGTCGGTCCACAGCTTTTGGGCGTTTGACTAAGCCGCAGAATGCTATTATTGATGAGCATACTTCTTTGAACGTTGCCCCGAAGCACAGTCTGATTGCTTTGAAGAAATTTTTTTCGGGGAACGTCACTTCTCTTCCACAAATATATAGGCAGCGTTACGTCTATCGGTCTTCTAGCAGGGGTCCTAGAACGGACATTCAAGAGCTGCTGCGATTAATTGAATCTGAAAATTATTTATGTTGGAGCAGGAAGCTTGGGGATTCTGACGTGGTTTCGGACATCATGTGGGCGCATCCCACTTCTATAAAATTATTTCGGTTGCCTCCGATTGCTCATTTATAGAAGCATAATATATCCCCAAAGGCCCTTACATGGTTGGATCCGTATACAGGCCGCTTCGCCTTATGGCATTCCCTTGCTCCAGTCTTGCCCCCACCCACTGATGCGCCCACTGTGGTAGATTTATCGGATGATTCTGATGGTTGACTGCCTGACATTTGTTGTATTTATTTTTGTACCACGTTTTTTGTTTTTATTTATCAGTATTTTTGTGTATATATATGTTATCAATTTATTATTATTTTTAATTAGTTTGTAAATCGTATTTACCTTAATACAGGGTAAATACGATTTGTTAAGTTAACAAATCGTATGTACCTACTAATGAGATATATACGATTTGAGTTTTATTTTCGCATCGTATTTAGGTTTATACGCTACTAATTTTTTCTAAATCGTATTTACCTCTTATACAGGTAAATACGATTAAGTAAAATTTCAGAGGGGTATTTTAGGATTTTCATTTTTTGTGGGGGTATTGAGGGAAAAGGTGGGGGTAAAAAAAAATCCCTTCAATTATTTACAAAAGGGAGCAAGAAAGAAAAAAAAAGGTGAATTTGGATAAGAGAGTGAAAATCATTGTTTCACAGTGGTACGATAGGAAGTAAAAGAGGAATGAATGTAACTATGGAAGGACCGAACACTAAATTATTGTGTGGGAATAGCATAGGTAAGTAAGGCAAGGTGATCAGTTTTTGGAATCTTTTCAAGATGTTAAAACATCAATATCACAAAGTAAGGAGAAAATGGGAAACTTTGTTGAAGAGGGGAAAAAGCAAAAGAAGAAAAAATAGGACAAGTTGTTCCCTCAATCAACATTTTGTTAAGCCATGTTATCTCCATCAATGTCTTTTATCTTGTGAACACACACGAATCACTTTTACTTTCTTGTCTAGGACCCTCTTTGTCACATTTGCAATGCACTTGTGTGAATCACAAAATATTGGAGTTTTTTTTCTTTTCTGTTTTTAGTTATCTTATTTGTTCTATGTATAAATAATCAATTTGCTATAAATTGTTGATACAACCAAGCATAATAAGGATTCTATGGCTCTAGACTCTATGTGACTATGTCACGTTTAGGGCAGAACATGGCAAGTGTTCCACTTGCCCTATGCAATGCATTGCACACATTATTTCAATTTCAAGGTTGTACAACTATCTATTATAGGAGACGAAAATTGATGGAAAATTCTTATTTAGTTACTTCAACAATGGGTTTATCCATTGATCACAACCATACAATATACTTAAATTAAAGACCCAAATTGGGTGTGAAAATCTTGCGTGGAGATATTATGTCACTGTGAAAGTGTTGAAGCTACAATTCGTAGTTTTTGATCTCTCGTGCGTGTGCGTTTATTTGATTTTCACAACGGTTCCTAAAGAAATTAAGACATGTTTGGTTTATAAAAAATGAAAAGTATCAATTTGATTTTTAAAAATCTGACACGTCTTAAAGCTTACCCTAAAAAGACTAATTTGACGAACATTTGTGGCTGAAAGTATTTTTAAAAAAAATATGATATCACAAAATGAACAGTTTTGGGGGCCAAAAGTATTTTTAAAAAATGATTAAATTTGGGTAATAGATTTATAGCAAATTAACTAAATATTATTTACCACATAAAAATGAACACATAATTATGTGTGTTTTTATGACTTATTTAATGTATGTTAATTTTTTTAAGTCAAGAAGCCAACACAATGATCACATTTTCTAGGAATTAATGAGGATTGTGAATGTTGCATACCAAATTCAAATTTGGGTACCAAGGAAAGATGTGCCTAGTTCTAACCAACCGAGTTACATCAGTGGGACTTTAAGCCATGTTCTCAAGTTGTAAATAATCTAGAACACGTGCCTAGTTCTAACCAACTGAGCTACCAAATTCTTTTATTTTTTAGTAAAATAAAATAGCATCTAGACATCCTTAATGATCTTCATTGAAAATAATGAGAAATATGATTAAGTATGTGCCCCTAGCATTAGTGTAACAAATAATGTAGCCACCTGCAATGCCAACAAAGAAAAGGGAGATAAAATAGTTTTGAAAAATCTATAAATACATGCTAGGGGAAAGTTCATATAGGCTCTCATGCAAGCAAAGGCCCTTGATTAAAGGCATATAGATAAGAATAATGAACCTTGTCAAAAAGTTCTCATTCATGCCCTAAAAGGAGCCGAAGCTCAATAATAGTGGCCAAGGAAATGATGTCCAAGTGCACCAGAAAAAAGCTTTTCTACCTTGTTTGTTGAATTATCTATATGAATTACATATTTCTTTTTATTCATTATTTTGCTAATTTTAATTTGTAAATCAACTTTATGATACTAAGATTAAAATACACACACCTTGTAAACACACTTTATTTATCCCCATGAAAATTCAAAAGTGCTGGAACTATTGATGAAGTATATAATCTAACAGTTGAAAAATTAGTAATCATGTTTGTAATCATTTTGTTTCCCAAAAGTTCATCCATATAGTTATACAGAGTAGACAGTAATGTATCCCCTGTCAATATGAGTCACTCATAATGTTTTTAATAGCTTTTCTATTTTATTATAAGAGAAATGTTTTTGATATTAAAGAGACTATAGTGCGTCGCGTCCCCCACTGCTGGTTCTATGGACAAAGCGACACGAGTTCGAACCTATTGGATAGTGTATGCGGTGTTTATTTGTCATTTCGTCTAAACTGAATGTATGTGGTGTTTATTTGTCATTTCGTCTAAACTGAAAAAAGAGATTATAATTTATGGTGCATTATTATAAAACTGATGTTTTAAAGTTTATTTGAACAAAACTTTTAATGAAATAAAGGACATAATGTTGTTCCCTTTGTTCAATATATATATATATATATATGAAAGTTTATAGGTTTAGAATGACCTAGGTTTAACTAGTTTATCTAAAATGGACAATGTGACCAATGAAGGTTGACTCAGTTGGTAAGGAGTTGGCTCATTCCCCACAAAGACATGAGTTCAACTCCCACTGCCGATGTGAAGACCTCTTTGGTGGGTGATTTGTAAGTATCTCTATAAGTGCTCAAAGAGTCGTGAGGTCTGCCCTGACCCTGGTGAGCTCTCGGAGCTTAACTCACCTAAACTTTTTTATTTAAAAAAAAAAATTGAACAATGTGATGATGCCATTAGATCCAGAAACAATACATTGGCAGGATGATTAGAAGAAGGAAAAAGAGCAATGAGTAGAAGATGTGGTGGTGTGTGTGATGCAATGAAAGTACCTCTTATTAATAAGAACTCTCTTCGCATTCTGATTTTGAAATATGGTCTATATTACATTACAGATGGGGTCCAATAATAATATATCTGAATTCTGAACTTAGGTTGGATGTTATGTATTGTCTTCTAACTGAATAACATAACACTGTCAATTTTGCATCACGTGATTGTGTACTTCAAGTTTTTCAATAGCAAGCAAGTCTGCCTTTCCTTCTCTTCCATTCACTTAGATCCAGCTTTATGTGCTGTAGTTGATAAATATAGATTTATTTGTATTTTTGGTCTCTTTTTTATGACTGATATGTGATTTTTGTTTCCTAATGATTTTTCGTTTTCAATTTACTTTTCAGTATTTTAATTGCTATGAATAAGTCATTTTGTTTGTTTTGCTGGTAAACTAAACTAATCTACGCGCAACTGTAGAGACTAATCCTTCGACTTAGAGATATTGAGATCCATTTATGGGGTTGGCGTATCCCACCAAACGCATTGGCCAATGAACGAACTCTTAACCAAGTACAAATATCTACGACTTGAGCTACACAATGTTAGTACATGCATGCTACTATTGTATTTACGATCTCCATTTCCATATACTTGGGAAGTCTTCCTCAATAAAACTATATATCTTAATTAAGAGCTGCACCACCTTCATTTTGTATACTAGAACAGAAATACGTATGTTTTTTTCCCTCAGAAAAGAAATACATATATTTTGTATGTATATCTTTATTAGTAACATTTGGTACAGACTACAATTAGGTAACCTTGTTTGATTTAATTCCAATATAAGCTTTCTCATTACAAAAGGCCTAGTGTCAAGTCCAAACATCTCACTCTTAGCATAATTTTATTGCTTGTCATGTTTGTATGTCCGTGACTGCATTGTCACCATATTATGATCTATATAGCCAAGACAAAATATTAGAAAAGACACAGAAAATAAAGACAAATGGAAAGTTAGCTTAAACTTGATCAAATATTTCATATATGGTCCTAAGATGAGAATCCATTTACATTGTGATGGAGGTGATGTGAGAGGTAGGGACAATATTATCCTAGCTGTTATCACTTCATATTGGTTCTTAATTTTTGGATATTTTTGCCATTTTGTAAAATTTAAGTGCTTTGTTCTTTTCTTATGTTAAGTCAATTTATTTTCCTTTAATGCTCTGTATAATTGGCCACCAATTTTTATTCCCTATTAATCCTATTGATCTCAGTGCTCTCCACCATATAGATAAGACATGTAACTAATTTTCTTTATTAATTGGTAAAGTTTGGAATATCAAATTGATTATTCAAACTTATACTATCAAGTATGGCAGTTTAGTGATTAGTTACATCATCATACATCACTTTCTGATTTTATTGATAATTATAATAAATTGTACCCGACAAGATAGTATGTCCTAAATAACAACATATGTATGAACTCTTAATTGGAATGTGTTTCCCTAAAAAAATGGAAACATGAATTCTACATTTTGAATTTCTTGGGTTCTTGCATGAATTTCAAAGACTCCAACATGTGGGTTGGATCCCTAGAAGCGATTAGAAGGTGTTAAGATTTAGAGGTGAGGCACTCAAAGCTAATTAATATAGAAGAGACCATACGAAGACAGAAGTAGAAATGTAGAAATGTGTGGAAGAAAGAGAGTGACAAACACTAAGTTTTTTCATGGAAAGGCAAGCAAAAAACAAGGGACCAATAGAAAGGGGTTTTATTGATCACTTGTCTGAGTTGGGGGGGGGGGGGGGGAGGGAGAAATGTAAGGAAGTGGAAGGGACACTTTTTTTTGATAGGTAAATGTTAGTTGTTAATTGTTAGGGGAGGGGAGAATGTTAGTTTCTAGGGTTTGAATTTTGGACCTCCTTCTTACTCTTTCGGTATCCTTTAGTTCGCCAACTGGACTACTTACTTGAGATAAGTGGAAGGGAGACTTAGTCTCCTCAGAGGGTGAGATGCGCCTCCAAGCGACGATTGTAGGGGGAAGGCCCTAATAGGGCACTGCGGCCCATAGAGAGTGGCCACCACTAAGCCTAGGATTAGGAGGAGACAATTTTCCACAAAAGCTTTGAATAACAAAAACTTGGTGATAAAAATTGGCTCCAACTAGCTAATTCAATCAATCAACTACAAATCATTCTCATAATTGATTTGAGTCATTTTGTGTAGATTAGAAATACATTCGAAATAATAAAAACCACGTTGACAGCACCTAAGCGACAGGTGGTGGCCGAATAAGTTTAGATGCTGAACGAGTTTAAAGACTTGACTATAAATTACTTAAAAGTTTTGTGACTTGATTACAAATTATTTAAACTCTAAAGACTCGATTAAAATAGAAAACCTAGTTCCAAATTATGTAAAGTTTAGGCACTCAATTACAAAGTTTTTAGTTCAAATACCTATTTAAAAGTTACATAAGTTGAATTGATTAGATCATATATAAGATAAGGAATATAGCACAGTAAAAAAATATGTTAAAAATGCAAAGGACACGTACCTATAGTAAAAGTTAATTTCTTAAAGATCTAAAGTTAACCTTAACATAAACGTTTACCCAAGCGTACTTACTTAGGTAAGTGGTACTAACAACTAACATATCTAATCCTAGATTTGAAAGTTGGATTTTGTTGGTAGTAATTACTAGAAAAGCACTTATTTTTTTTACAAAAGCACTTCTACAATAAGTACTACTAATTGCTTGCTCACACTATTATGATCACACACAAAAAAGTAACAAACATGATTTACAGAAATGGATGTGTGGGTCACAGAAAGAGAGAGAGAGAGAATGGAATGGCAGTGTCAGCTTTTGCTTTTCAAAGTTTTACTCTTTTGGAACAAATTTTAGGGGAATGACTGTCTGTTGTGTGTGAATTGACCGAATTGACCCCACGTTAGCTCATAGTGCTTTATAATGGAATCTAATAAAAAGCACACCACACACCCAACATTCTTTCACACCACAAAAAGAGATCAATTATGTTAAATTATTGTTTATTTAATTTATTTTTTTATAATAAAACATATGAAAGGCACAAGAAATTTTCAATTTTTATGGTTTATCTTTAGTGGGTCACCAAATCCATCATCAATCTCGAGTTCCCCAGTAGTACACTTCATTTCCTCCTCGAGATTCTCACATTCTATATACCTTAAATAATATTAATATATTAGTATATAAATTAATAAAATGGCTTTAGGACTTTACTGAATGGCCAAACCCAAGGAATTTTTGATTCTCCACAACCCCAACAAGCAACCACATATATGATACTCTACAACTGGGATCAACTTATGGCAAATTTTGGGGGTTTCAACAAAACAAAAAGAAAATGCCCATGTTCATATTCAAATATTCTCTCCACTATTTGAATAATATATTCAAAATTTTGGTTCTTTTAACTTGAAAAGGAAAGAAAAATTAAAAAGCAATGTGGTATTATTCTTTTATTCTATATATGTATATGCATTATGCCCCCCTATGAAATCTAATGATATCTCCATGTCCCAATACTTTTTTTCCATTATTTATTTATTAATGTGCTAATGCATATTTATTTTTTTTGCTTTATGTGCATGATTAACACACAAATGAATTTCCTTTTCTTTAAATTAAGATATTTTCTGCACGTAACTATAGAGACTAATGCCTCGAGGTGTTGAGATTCACTCAAGGAATTGACCTCTCCCATTAGTTGTTTTTCTATACGCATTGAACCCTTAACCAGATAATTAAAGAGTCGAAATATCTACTACTTATACTACATTATGTTAATAGTGAATTTTCCATTCTGTCCCTGCCATATATGGAACTGATATTTCACCATCAATTAATTCTTATAAGATTTAGGCCATTATATATAATATATTTTGTTTACAGCTTCTTGAGTCAGTGACAGGCATGCTATATGCAAGTTCCCTTTATACTTCTTTTCTTTTCTTTATTTTTTTCTTTCCCATCACTTTGTCTGACACAAGATTTTTAGGTGAATGAGATTCTACCATGAAAAGCAAGAAGTGAGTTTCTTTTCTGTTTTGAACATCACAGTTAAGAAAGAAAAGAACATCCTCAATTTGAGTACTGTTTTTTCAAACGTTTCAAAAACATCATCATTATTATCTGCTATAGTGCTACAGTTAGGATTCTCTAACTAAATAGTACTACTTGTGTCTGCTTCTTTGGAAATTCATTCCAATTCAATGAGGATGCCAAGAAGAGAAGTAGAAGTAGCTCTTCTGTGTTTCACATTTTTCTTGTTTTGGAACTCAGCAAATGCTTTGCTTTCTTCTAAAGGAGTAAACTTTGAAGGTAAATTTCAAATTTTGCACTAACATATTAGTTTAATATGTAGAGTTTTGATTTGGGTATCTTTCTCTTTCTTAATGCAGTTCAAGCTTTAATGGGGATAAAAGATGCTCTAGAAGATCCACATGGTGTTTTAGATAATTGGGATGGTGATGCTGTTGATCCATGTAGCTGGACTATGGTTACATGTTCTAGTGAAAACCTTGTCATTGGCTTGTAAGCTTTTCTTCAATTTTCTATTACAAGTTAAAAAAAGAAAAAGTAAAATTTGTTGAACACTCAACAACATTAAAAGTTTGTTAATATGAAACTGGTCTTGTTTGTTGTAGGGGAACTCCTAGTCAAAGTTTGTCTGGTAATCTATCTCCAAGCATAGGCAACTTAACCAACCTTCAGATTGTGTAAGTAACCATACTCCACAATGCAATTTACCACTCTCAGAAGCACCGACACTTCAGGTTGAAGACGTGTCTGGTCGTGTCGGACACTGACACCAACATTTCAATTACTTTCATTGTTCAAATTAAAACCGGTATCTACGAGTCAGTGTCGTGTCGGGTGTCCGTCTCTGTGCCGGTGCTTCATAGACTCTCATCATGGATGCTTCTTACTTAGTATTAGTAAGATGAGTGTTCTGAATTACTTTTACTTTTCAGGTTGCTGCAGAATAACAACATAACTGGACCAATTCCTTCAGAGTTAGGAAAACTACCTAAGCTTCAAACTCTTGATCTTTCAAATAACTTCTTTAGTGGAGAAATTCCTCCTTTTCTTGGTCACTTGAGAAGCCTTCAATATCTGTAAGGATATATTACAATTTTTAAGCTAAGATTTGAAATCTTAAGCTGAATTGCTATATTTAAGTGTTAATTTGTGATGTCTAAAGCTGAAAAGTTGTTGAAATTGTTTCAGGAGGCTCAATAATAACAGTCTTGTTGGCGAATGTCCAGAATCACTGGCTAACATGACACAACTTGCTTTTCTGTAATATACATGACCTTTTCTTTTGTATATTTTGCATTAATTCTGTTTATATGTATTTTTGTTCATAAAGATGTTATTTACTCTTGTTTTTTGATTATTAATTCAGTGATTTGTCCTATAACAATCTGAGTGGACCAGTACCCAGAATTTTGGCCAAATCATTTAGGTAATTATCTCTCTGAATGTATGTGATTTTCTGCTTGGCTGGAATACAGAAAATTGAGTACTAATCGAAAGATTATTTCCATTCTCTTTTGTTGTTTCAGCATTGTTGGTAATCCCCTTGTTTGTGCTACTGGAAATGAACCAAACTGTCATGGCATGACACTTATGCCAATCTCCATGAACTTAAATAATACTGAAGGTAAGATAAGTCTTCTTTCAAGTGCGCGCGCGATATGTGTGTGGTAGCTCATGCCTTCTGCAACTGCTTTAATGCTGATAGAAATATCTTTGCTTCTCTAGATGCTTTACCATCAAGCCGACCGAAAACTCATAAGATGGCGATCGCCTTTGGCTTGAGTCTCGGATGTCTATGCCTGATCGTTCTTGGTTTTGGATTTGTTCTTTGGTGGAGGCACAAACATAATCAACAAGCATTCTTTGATGTCAAAGGTACTTTTACTTATCAACTGACCAAATACATATACACCAGTTATTCAATGAACTTAAAAATTGTTTTTAGCTTATAAATGTGATCAGAGCGAGAACATTATTATAAATGTTCATGTGCAATATCATGATTAAATTCATAATTCAAATTTCAATAAGGTTGTTCCAATTTATGACTTGTTATCAAATATTTCAGACCGGCACCATGAAGAAGTATACCTTGGAAACTTGAAGAGGTTCCCATTTAGAGAACTCCAGCTTGCTACTAACAACTTTAGCAGCAAAAACATACTTGGAAAAGGTGGTTTTGGAAATGTCTACAAAGGAGTTCTCTCAGATAGCACTGTTGTAGCTGTTAAGAGGCTTAAAGATAGCAATGCCATTGGAGGAGAGATTCAATTTCAGACTGAAGTTGAAATGATCAGCTTAGCAGTTCATAGAAACCTCCTCAGACTCTATGGATTTTGCATGACACCAACAGAAAGGCTTTTGGTTTATCCATACATGTGCAATGGAAGCGTCGCTTCGCGTTTGAAAGGTAAGTAAGTTAGTTGTAAACTTTCATATTTAGCGTATGTTTGGAATTCACCAGTTTTCACGGCCACTTGGACGTGAACGTAGAAGTTACCCTCTGTAGCTTCTGTCTAGACTCATCTTTAAAATAACTTCAACGCAGTTCCAAACATTGCATTAGACTACTTAACTTAAGTGGCTGATTCTGATGTAAATTTCGCGATTTTTTCAGGTAAACCGGTTTTGGATTGGAGCACAAGGAAGAATATTGCTTTAGGAGCAGCAAGGGGATTGCTATATCTTCATGAGCAATGTGATCCAAAGATAATCCATAGAGATGTGAAAGCTGCTAATATATTACTTGATAACTATTATGAAGCTGTAGTTGGAGATTTTGGATTGGCAAAGCTTTTGGATCATCAAGATTCACATGTTACAACTGCAGTAAGGGGAACTGTAGGGCATATTGCACCAGAATATCTATCCACAGGACAGTCTTCTGAGAAAACTGATGTCTTTGGATTTGGCATTCTCCTCCTTGAATTGATCACTGGCCTTAGAGCCTTAGAATTTGGAAAAGCAGCTAATCAAAAAGGCGCGATGCTCGATTGGGTAATTAATGCTTGCATGTTTTCCTCTATTCATCAGTTATTCAATGAACCTAAAACTGTAATTTTTTCTTATAAATAGGACCAGAAGGAGTATGTGAATATCAAAAATTCGTAAACCTAGTTTACGCAGTTCAAAATAATGGTTAATGCAGTTCAATGGATGGTTTATGGATGTACAACTAATTAACCATCAGCTGAACTAAATTAACCATGGTTAATGGATATAACTTGTATCGAGTTAACACATTAGATTTTGAATTGTGTTAACCAAATGTCGCAGATGTCTGATGTGTAAATAGCATTTCTCTTTTCAGGTAAAGAAAATTCATCTAGAGAAGAAGCTTGAATTGCTTGTGGACAAGGATCTAAAGAGCAACTATGATAGAATTGAGCTTGAGGAAATGGTTCAAGTGGCTCTCTTATGTACACAATATCTTCCAGGCCATAGGCCTAAAATGTCGGAAGTGGTACGCATGCTTGAAGGCGACGGACTAGCCGAGAGATGGGAAGCTTCTCAAAGAGTTGACACTTCCAAGTTCAAACCACATGAACCATCTTTATCAGATAGGTTTTCTGATCTTACTGATGACTCTTTATTGTTAGTTCAAGCCATGGAGCTTTCAGGACCAAGGTGAATTATTGTCTAGTTATTATTTTTTTGTGTTGGTTTTGAAAGCTTTCTAAAGAATGGATATGAAATTGAAGAGGATATGATAGTTGAATCTATTTATAAATATGTTGTATGATATAGGAGGTCTACCACCAAAGTTGAAAAGGGTTTTGATGTTGTTTACTTTCAAATTGTATAGAATCTGATTCGTTGAAGGTTAATTTGTAATGCAAATTTTGTAATATTAAAAAATCGAAGTGAGCGTATTGGTTTTGCAATGAAACTATGTGCTTATATGTAGTGTACAATCTTAACTTGCCTTCTTTTGCTACCCCTTATTTCATTGACTGTTTATTTTAACTGTTAACACTAATTGTGTGTGTTTGTGAGGAATAAAAAGAAAAAATACGCATAAACAAAACCTCTAATTTTTCTTCTTTTTTACTGGAAATCTCTTAATTTTCTTAGCAAGGTGATAATTTAATTGCCAATCTGTGAGCACCGTGCACAAACTTCTTGTGATTCCCTATAGAAAGCAATTGGGTTTCCTCTACAGAACTTGAGATTTTTTTTTTATAAGCAAAAGATTTATTCAAAGAGAGTACAAGGAGTACTCAAATCCAATTATGCCAGGTTAATACCGAATTAAAGTATGATAAAGGATTGAAACACCATCTCGAAAATACTAGATTCGAATTCCTACCGGCCCTTTTAATAAACCAACACCATGATATATTTATTACAATTCGTTGAAACAAGGCAGCCCCATCTACAATTATCGCCTTAAAGATTACATCATTTCTAGCACTCCAAACTACTCAAGAAGTAGCAAGCCAAATTATGTATCTCATCCTCTTTTTCCTCTTACCTGATATAAACCATCGAACTGCAAAAAAAAAATTGAATTTGATCTTCATGACACACATCCTGAACACTCTCGTCCATGCTAATATCATATACCAAAGTTAACTGGCCACTCAGGATAACAATTGTGAGATAGCTGAAGCTGAAAATAATTCAGCTTGTGCAAAAAAAGCGTGTCCATATTTTTTTTCGAAATTTTAATGGATTCGACTAGAGGCAATCGAACCTATTCGTCTGCCATCAACCGTACCTTATATATTTTGACACACATCCCTTTTTTTGAAAATTACTTGGTACGACTAGCCTCAACCGTACCTTATGTGCATTTTTTTGAAAATTTATAAGGTTCGGCTGTGCGTAGCCGAACTCGTCCAGGAGCCCTCAATCGAACCAATGAAATAGTCTTCGTGAAGGGGTTGGGGAGAGAGAGTGGGAGGTGGAATGTTTTTAAATTAGGGGTATTTTTGGAATTTAGGGGGTTAGGAGGTGTGTGTTGAGTAGGAGGGGAGTTAGAAAAAGTCAAATCCAAACCTAATTATGAGTCCAGAAGAAGAAATAGCAAGTGGGTCACACTTTTCTAAATGGGCCACCCTTCTTGTCTTTTAGTCATGGGTTTTAGTAAATACACCCCCACTTTTGTGCGCATACACCCCTGTCAAGTACCTCCATTTAGTAGTATTCGTAAATATATTTACGAACATGATTTATGCTTGTAAATGTATTTACAGATGTGTTAAATATCATACACCTTTTTTTTGGGCGAACAAAAGTTGGAGCCTCGTTAAATATTTGTCTGCAAATATCATACACTTTCACTTACAAAATCTGTAAATCTATATCTATCTATTAATAATACATTTACGAATATACTCTTTTAGGAAATAATTCTAACAATAGTTCTTATTGGTCCACTTCATTTTATTAATCTGATGTGTACAAAACAAATTGTCCCATCAACTAAAACCTGTAATCAAAATAAACAAGAATATTTACCAAGAAAATTAATAATGAAATAAACAAAATTACGAATAGATATAGAATTCGGTGGTGAAATAAACAAAATAATGAAATAAACAAAATTACTAATAGTTTTGCCCACAGTAGGATTCGGTGGTTTGGCCCCCATAACGTGTACGCAGGATTCGGTGGCTTCCTCTTCTTTTTCTTTCACTTTCCTTTCTTTTAACTTTTAATTTAATAACACTTTCATATTCTAATATTTCACTATTTTCTAAAATTTTAATAAAATAAAGTTTCTAATCAATTATCTATTGGTGTGCCTTTTTATTCCAAGTACAGAAAATGTCTTTTAGCATACTAATTTTATTACCATTAAAGTATTTAAATTAAATCTTTAAAATAATTTTTAAAGAGAATGTTGGTAACTATGTTTTTGATCATATAGTAAAATTGGATAAATTGATATTGCTAAATAATATATTTTTATTAATAATAATCTAAACAATATCTATATATTTATGTATAATAAATTAGTTATAAAAATAAAATAAAATAAAATGCTTAATATGAAATGTGATTTTCAACTTGAAAGCATATATTATTATTTATTTTACTAAACTTCTAAAATAGATAGCTCTAAATATATGTCTCACATCCATAAGACAAGTAAAGTTTAAATTCTTCTGTGATATCATTTTATTGATCATAATATCTAAAATTTAATATTATTATTGTCTATACAATGAAATCACATATTTTACTTTATCAAATAATAATTCATTTGCATTTTTCTGAAATACTAATATAGCATGTATATCCACAAACATATATAAACTATAAATTCCTTAAATTTTATTTGATTGATATAAAATTGTTTTAAATAAAATAAAGTTATATATTACCTCTAATTTTTCAATTTTTTCAACAAGAAAATGTATACCCGTGCATCGCACGGGTCATACACACTATAAAATACATTTACGAATATACTCGGAAAGTAAATAAAAATAACATTCTTTCTATTGGTCCTCATCATCTCATTAATCTGATTTGGACTTAATCCGAAAATGGCATATAATAATGTTGGTGAAATCAATTTTTTATTTTTTAGTATATATATTTCAAAATATGTGAAAACTTGAAATTTGAATTTTCAGATTTCAAATTAAATTTCAGATAGTACATTTTTTCTCACCAACTGACTCACGAAAATTCTATAAAAATGGGTACTATGTATTTGAGAAACCTGCTGTAAAAAAAAAAGTATTTGAGAGACCTATTCAGCAACACTGGTTTCATTTTCTGAGTGAAATTTCATTTCTTTTCAATACTTGGTAGCCTACCATGGAAATCTCTCCACATCTATTTGAGAAATTCCTCTTGCTTAACAATAATGCTAGCCTGGCCGAACTGGTCCATTGCAACACTCATGTAAGCGCTTAAAATAAAACTTTACGTATTTGTTTCATTTCAATTTCGTAAAAAAATTGATCTTTCGTTTTTTTTGAACTTTCATGTCGATGTAAATGCTTATTTCTTTGTTGCTTTTTTACTTTTTGGTGTTGGATTCAAAAACGTGATTTCTGAAATTTATTTTCTCAATGTAATCGATTATGAGTCTCATCATATTTTGATAGCTCTTATTGTTGAAGTAATCTCAACTCAATGGTGAAATGTTTTTTCTTCCAGTTTAAACTTATGTCTTGAGTTTTTAGATTTTTGTTTTATGTTTGCTAATTGTATTGTTGTAGTTCTGGTATCTATATCTATCTATGTGATCTTTGCTGGAGAAGCTGCAATCTAGAATCCGTATAGCAAACATGTTGGCACTTTGGGGTTCCTTTTTAGCTACTCTTTTCTTTACCTTTTTATTTTGTTTTGATTAAATCTATTGCTAGAATTTTCTATATCAGTTAAGTTAGTGCCTCAAAGTCAAATGTAGTTTTATCTCCGTTTCCTTAATTTCTATACCTTTTTGTTGAATTAGTTTGCTACACAAGGCCGGCCATTGGGCTGGGCAACTTGTGCTACCGCACAGGGCCTTGGCCCAATCCGAATTTTATAGGGCCCCATAATATTAGAATTACGATATAATTATGTTCTGTGCTATTATTTGACAAAACCTTATAGCTGCTCCGATGGTGGAGAGAGTATGTTTTTCGTTTTTGCAACCCACATGTCCAAGGTTCAAATCTTGTCTGTGTCGCTTTTTGGTATTATCTAAATGTAGACGCGGTGACAATTTTCCAATTAAATAGAAGTTTTCAAATTTCAAGCATACATTTAGCATCAGTTGTTTAAACAACTGATGCTAAAAGTATTTGCATCAGACTTTAGCATCGGCTGTTTAAACAACCGATGGTAAATGTGTATCTCAAATACATTTAGCATCGGTTGTTAAAACACCCGAAGCTAAAAGTTCCTTTTTATTTTTCAATTTTCCATTGCATGCACCGGATCTCCCGAATTCTCAACACTCACTCTCTGAACCTCCCACTCTCTGAATGTTCTCACTCTATGTGAGATATTTAGCATCGTGCGATAACCGATGCTAAATGTTTTTTCTATAATAGAATTTTCAACTTCAAACAGTCAAACAATTTACGGTCAAACAGTTTAATAGTCTTACATTTGATTAAAGACTAAAATGCACATGAAAAATATGGTCGTAATTTCAAACTAGAGCAATTATTTTCTTCTCTTAATTATATATGTTTTTCTTTCCCCGTCAATTTGTGGGGTCATTCATCAGGATTCAGGGGGATTGTTATGCCAAAGTGGAGGAGGTAGATAGTGATTTAGTGACTACAGATCCTAGTCATAATCTCAATTGTTATCAGATATAATGTCATATATATTTCTCCTCTTCTATGTAATTTGGTATACATGGCTCTCATTTTATGTTACTATAAATAACAAAAATGCAGATAACCAAATTACTCAAGCAAATCTATAACTGCAACCAAATTAAGGATGTCCAATAGCATACTCTCTAGCAACCTTCCACGTTTCTCACCATTTTCTCTTGTTTTTGAGCCACACATATATTCTGTCCTCTCATTCTCAGGTATCATAATCAAAAGGGTCATTGTAATGCTTATAAAAAAAAGGGTCATTGTAATTTCATAGGATATATACCTTACTTGTCCTTACGCGCACAAAATTTATTAGTGCTTATCTAATTTTCATGGTTGATCCCCTACCATACAATCTATTGAAATTTCTTATTAATTACTGAACTTTTTAAGTCCTTCTAAGTCTGACTCAATAGTTGACAATGGGTCTCGTTCTACATACCATAGAGATAGAAGAACCCATGCACCACATATTCCTGTTCATTAAAATTGCTCCAAATAAGCAATCAAGTATATATGTTGTTTGCTTGAAAACTAGTGTGTTATAGTACATATGCATACCATGATCAGAGCTTCTTCAATGGCTACCTAAAGGGTCTTTACTCGTTAAGTAGTACTAATTTAACCCTCATCAATTAGGTATGATATCTCTACGAGTACTCTCTCATCTTATTGTAGGTCCTTGAGTGTGTAAGCTTTTAATACTAAAAAAAAAAAGTGTAATTATTCATGAGACTCATTAATTCAATAAATTTTTTGAGGTGCTGAGTTGGAGATATTGAATGCGTATTAGTTACTAATATTTAAAAGTTATAGATTAGTGATGTGTATACATATGAGACCTCTAGGTATATAGATTTAAATTAGTAAGTGCTCAGATTTTGACCAGGACAAACAAGACGAACTTAAACTAAGACTTAATCGTCAATGATATGACTTGCATCTTATAAAAAATTGAGGTTGAATCCCGCTCTCGATATGAGTAATTTGTAGATAATATGTAAATACGTACTTCCAATTGGTTTTTTTTAAAAGCAAACAAAAACTGACAATAAAGGAACTTGCGTACAGTTTCGGACTGGGCTGAGCCAAATCCGTATTTAGGCTAGCTATACCGCGGCCCATATCCGCCAGACCAAAAAGATTCACTCTTCACTCAATAAGATCTACGATGGAGATGTGAACCCCGACCTATGCGCCTACAGAGGATCAAGTCACTCCATTTGGTACATTTCCCTACAAATATGTGCTTCAATCAATGAATTAGGTACGCATTTATTACATTACTGTCTGCCACCATTTCTCTGAGCTGACTCGGGCGTTGGTAGCTGGCCCAAATACGGACTGGACTGGACTTAACCTAGTTTGGAACAAAATCCTCTCTATAGTTAGAGTATGTTTGATTAGTTTTTTTAAAAACAATTTTATGCTTTTAAACTACGAAAAGAGGACAATTTTTTGTTTTTGGTTAAGCTTTGAAAATGTATATAAATTTGTTTTTTACGATATAGCCAAGCAAGCTCTAACTCTCCTACATCAATATTTATCGACTTTGCCAGTGGTTTTAATTCCATCTCAATAGAATTTTTGTCACACTCTAAAATCAAACATGAGAGAAGATTTTAACCCAGTTTGCGTTCAGACCAATTCTTGTTAGCCTCTCTAAACTAATTATATTTATATATAAAAAACAATTAATATATAAACATCCTTCTAATGCTTTTTTGGGAACAAATTTTACAATTTTGTTAGCATAAATATTCTTGCTAATGTGTATTAAATTTTCTAACTTTTTTCCATATATTTTTCAAATTACTTTCATAATAAAACAAATAAAGTTCACTAAATTAAATAGAAACTCAAAAAGAAGGGATGGTTTTGTGTACAATTTGAAACTTAATTAAATGACCTAATTGGAGGGGGAAAAACCTAAATGACAGAGTGAAATTTAATTATAATATATAGGACCCAAGAGCAATTTTAATGATCATAAACTATAATAATTGAAGTATTAGGATTATTTAAAGCGAGAAAGTAGTGGAAAACATGCTAAAAACCCAAGACACGTATTTGACGGAATCAAAAAGGAATTGCAGAAGATCATAATGATATACCGAGCCGAGGTCAACGAGATCTAAGACTAAGATTACCCATCTCTTTTTTTTTTGAGTGGAAATTCTTTTTTTGGTACAAACTTTGAGTGGAAATTCTACTCCCATCTCTATCGTTTATATATCATTGTATTTAACTAAATGTTCCAAATGGATAATTAAGTGCTATAATTTTCATCCATATTAATTTTGCAATGCCGACTTCTAATTGAATTTGGAGTCCAATAAAGTTGCTAAACCGCTATTATGCGCGTTATATTGGATAACGATGGTACATTTATCTTTTTTGGAGAGATTACAATTATATGGAAGCTAGGCAAAGCAGAATTGAATTAGTGACCTTCAATTCTCTCTCCCCACAAAGTTAGTTTCATATTTTGTTGGAGGAATTGATGATGAAAAACAAAACAAAGATGTGTTTAGTGACCCACTGGCCATGTGAAGACACAAAGGTCAGCATCCTTAGTAAGGACCACCAACCTTTGTGGTGGAGAAGCATCCTAATCTATTTGCTTCCTACGTGGCATTCTCATTGTATGGTGTGTTCTGTTGTTGCTTGTTAGAAGTCGGTAATTTTTTAGTTTCAGCCAATTTAAAGATGCTGTAACTCTTAGAAGTAGTAAGAGATATATATGTTCTGAAGTCGAACTCGGTGAAGGTTGGCTTGGTAGGTGGATGTTGCTCTTGGCATGAGAAGTACAACATGTTGATCCGATGTGGAGTGTATCTACACACTCTGATGCTAAAGTCAGTTCAGAAAGTTTTAAGTGTGAGGTAAGAATGAATGTGTGTACTTGTTGCGATGAATGTTGGGGGGTATTTATAGGAGTTGCATTGTGATTGACGCACCATCACGGGCATGCGAAGGGGCTGGAGAGGTCTGGGCCAAATGGATTCAAGCGTGCGATCTCTGCCCTTGATAAGCCAGGTCGCATGGATAGGTATCTGACATCATACAACATGTTGGTCTGCCGTGATCTAAGCCATATATGTCGCCTGATATATCTCGAATTGCTTAATGCTTCAAGCGGATCGCCAACAAGGCCAATTTGTGACCGGGTTCAATTTATTAGTTGTGTTTGATATAGCATTCGATCACTAAAGGTTTTGGTAACTATTCTTTCATGACTAGCCTTTTGGATTAGTCTGTATCAATAAACTCTTAATTGTTTTGAAAAAAAGGGCACTCTCATATGCTATTTTGTCAAAAAATATACTATTTTTTTATGTTAGTTTCTACTTTTGACACTTTTTTAACCCAAACTAAGTTGTCGACCTGTAGTAGCTGAGTTTTTTTTTGTACATAATTAGTTTTGAAGTATTCAGTTTTAAGCCGTTGTCTTGAGTGTGGCAAACAAATAAAAATAATCAACAATATATATTATTTTCAAACTTAGCAATCATTACCTAAATTCCTATCAAACAGGTTCATTTTGGAGTCTTGGGAGCATCGGAAATAAAAATAGACTAATGATTAGAAGCATCAAGAAATTAGCATACAATATCCTCTATCAATTAAAATTTTAAGACATTAAGTATGTGTTTGAATGAGCGGCGGTTAACTCACATTAAGCTAGAACAACGGAAGGATTTCCACGTTATAGGAGAATGTACTCTTTAGAACTTCTTGATTTTCACGACAAATCTGTGTTACTTAACGAATTCTCAAACACATGCTAATTAGTACATAATTCACATTAATTTCTTAAATATTTTTCATTTATCTCATTCCTATCAACATAAAACTAATCATTCACACTTAAATTCTAACATGTTCTTTCAATTTAAAAGAAAAATGCTTAGATGTTGTTCATTATAATGTCACATTCGTGGTACCTTACATTACATATATGTAGCACAAAATTGAGGAGGTAAGTTCACTAATTGGTATGTCAAAATCTAACTGGTGTCCCACCCAACAATGTCAATTACTTGGATAAAGCTTCCTCACACAATACCCTCCACACCATGCAGCAGCTCCCCTAATTTTTTGGTAGGTGCTTTTTCATTCCCTACCACTGAAAGTTACTGCAGCTTTGGGTTTGCATCATCATAACTCTCTTACTTCTTTCTAATGTTGCATTAAAAACAGTACTTCATACAAATATTATTATGCCTACACTTTCCTAACATACACTGCACATTTCAAGCTTTAGGCCCAACCTCCAACTCCCCAACTATAGTATACTTACCACCCTTTTGGATTTTTATTGAACTTATCTAATATTGTTAGTACCAACTCCACACTCAATCAGTTACAATGCTACTATGCCCTTAATGAATTCCACCTGTCATCTACCTTTGACAACCTATGAATGTGTCTTATCGCAAATATTTGTTAGGAGTACCGAGAGCAACAATGAGTAAGCTAATAAACGAGACCACTAAAAGACTTGAACGCAATCTCCACTTAAAACCTTAAGATATTGGCTATATGGTGCACTATCTTATATATCGATCTTTCATTTTACTCATTTCTAGCCGACGTGAGAATAATCAGTCACACTAGAATTTCCATCAATGTTAATAATCATGATCAATTGTTATATTAGGCAACGACTCTGGTCCTACTCAAAATCATATGATTTAAAATGATATAGCATCCCCTTTATCACTTTAATATAAGACAGTGCTCCAAACCAAACATTACAACAAATTAAATAAAGTTAAATTATGTGAAACCACTCATGTTAGGTACATATACAAACAAGTTATTAACTTGTTAATTCTTATTCTTATCCTTATCATTAAATAATGGAAGCAGTCAACAAAAAGTAGTCACTTGTATGTACTATATATGCATTAAAAAAATGAAACCTAGGATTCAAATCCTTTTCTAATCTCAAAGAGAGCAAATTTAGTAAAAGTGGAACCAAGATCGACCCTGGCCTATAAGATTGAAGATAAACTTATTAGTTTATTTAATGTATATATTTAACCACATCGATCCTTTTCAGGATTTCCTCCCCTTAGCATTTAGGTAGGCTCATTGACACTCTGGATTGTTTTGGACCACATAATATATTGTCCAATTTTCTCAACCCCTTCCTTTGATAAATCAAGAAAAGCACACATAATAAAAGCCTAAAAGGGAAGGAAAGAGTTAGCACTGGCACATGGTCGCACGATCTTATTAAATATAATTTTGATTGGAAAGTCATAGTCTCCAATTATATTAATAAAATACTTTAACAATATAAAGTCCTTAATTGTAGGGTAGGGCAGGCATCACTTATTTTCATTGTATAAACACAATTAATGCTGTATTTTGTGGAAAGGTTCCACCCAAGCTTATCAAATTTGTAGTACTTCAAAAAAATCTTTTTTTGTTTGATTAATAGTATATGTCACACATCGATATTAGTTAGGTCTACAAAAAAATTAACACAAGGACATTAACTCATAAGATCTCAAATAATTAGAAGCATTTACATGCAGCCGAAGAGAAGATAAACCAAACATGATGGAATCGAGTCACACTGACACATATATAATGCTTCTAAACAAATAATGTTGTAGTACTGTTCATATTAAATGGAAATAAGTTACATTGGTACTATTATTGCATTGCAATATGTATATATGCAGGAAATCTGCTCGTGCAAGAACTTAGATCGAACACCTTGTGTACATAATAGTGAACACAATAAATACGATAAAAAAGAATAAGAAAGCGCAAGATAAAACATGGAGTTTGGTCAACCAATTCAAAATCACATTCGTGATTCCTATATCTGGAAGATTTGACTCAAATAAACTTATATATGTAATTGATACAAGACTTTTTGAATTGAGGTTTTGCCAAATCTCACATTTTTCAACGAAACCCAAATTACTCTTGTACAAATGGGAATTATAATTAGTCACAAACTAATTCTAAAGGGCAACACTTAGTTGTAATTGAAAAATAAGACTCAACTAACTATCTTGAGGGAAACACTTCTATGATCCAGGCATTACACCTTACTTAGATATTTTTTGTTTTTTTAGATAAAATGATAAATAAACACCACGCACACATTATCACTGTTTATACTCGGGTTCGAACCCTAGAGCATATGTCT
This sequence comes from Astragalus glycyphyllos, assembly GCA_963573325.1. NCBI lineage: Eukaryota > Viridiplantae > Streptophyta > Magnoliopsida > Fabales > Fabaceae > Astragalus > Astragalus glycyphyllos. Next base: position 3,322,149 of record OY754312.1, read on the forward strand.
CCATGTCACAGAAATTGTCAAGTCAACTGATTACTTAGATATTTTCAATCATATTATTTATTGAAATAAAACATAATTAACATGTGCAATTTATTTTCACAAATCAACAAAATATGGTTGTTAAGAGCAATACAATTATACAATCTCCTCTACATCCATCATTCATGTATATCCTCTTTCTGACTCAAATAAAACTCAAAGTGGGGCCCTACTCCAATCCAAAACAGCCACCCACAAGATAGATAACATGACAACTTTTCAACACCACTAAATTTCCGCCACGTGTCATACACAGATTCTTCATTCCCCTCCAAAAACAGCAACAAATACTCACTCCTTTCCAAACACACACTCTTCCTATTTCTACTTCTTCCTCAAAACTCTCTCTCTCTCTCTCTCTCTCTCTCTCTCTCTCTCTGTCCCAAACTGACAAACAAGAAGCTCTTCTCTTTAGGTTATGGCTTCCGCCACGTGGCCACGAATGTGTGACACGTGTAACTCAGCCACATGCGCTGTTTTCTGCCGTTTCGACTCAGCTTACTTATGCGCCGGCTGCGACGCGCGTGTGCATGCGGCGAACACCTTAGCTTCACGCCATGAGCGCGTGTGGGTTTGTGAAGCTTGTGAACGTGCACCTGCTGCGTTTCTTTGTAAAGCTGATGCAGCTTCTCTTTGTTCTTCATGTGATGCTGATATTCATTCTGCTAACCCTCTTGCTAGTCGTCATCAACGTGTTCCCATTCTCCCTATCTCCGGCTTCCTTTATGGTCCTCCAACCACCCTTTTGGGTGGTGCTCGTGATAATGAGGATGAAGATGAAGAAGGTGAAGATGAAGCAGCTTCTTGGTTGTTGTTGAATAATCCTGCTGTTAAGAACAGTAACAATGATCATAATCAAAATCAGAATTTGAATCTGCAAGGTGGTGGTGGTGGTAATAATAATGGATTCTTGTTTAGTGGAGAGGTTGATGAGTATTTAGTGGATCTTGTGGATTGTAACTCTTGTGGTGGTGGTAGTGGTGAAAATGACAATCACTTTACTACTACTACTACTCATGATCATTTTAGTCAACAACAGCAGCAGCAGCAACATTTTGTTGTTCCTCAGAAGAGCTATGTTGGGGATAGTGTTGTTCCTGTTCAGCAACAGCAAACACAGAATTTTCATCTTGGGTTGGACTTTGAGTCCCCCAAACCTGCTTTCAGTTACAACAACAATGGTTCTATTACTCAAAGTGTAAGATTTCTTCATTTGCATTTTTAATGTCTGTTTCACTCTATGCAGCACAGACACTTTCGGTTGAAGACATGTAAAGTGTTTTTCAAATTACAATTAGTGTCTGTGTCTATGTATGTTGTCTGTGTCTATGTCGGTGCTTCCCTTAATGATTATTGTTTTTCTGCTTTGTTAGTTAATTAAATTCTTCTTGGGGTAAGCACTTTTTCTGAAAATTGTATTTTTCAGTTGTTTCATTTGTGTGAACATCAAATTAATCAAATGTAATTTGATGTTTTTTCTATCAGAGTTTGATAAGGTTTGTGGAGTATTTTCTTTTTGGCTTCCTCATCACTAGCATACTGTTTTTTTCCATAGTTGGATTGTAGTTTCTTTTCCTGGCATGTTCAAATGCCAACTTTAACTTTATGGTTCAAACTTTGTAGGCATAGATTTTAGCCTCATTGATCGGTTACTTCTAGAGTGAGACATCAACTAAGTTCTTTATCAGAAAACTAGTCAAATTGACAGTAAGATATATTATAAAACGTTATGAATGGTTGAGATTTTACATCTACCGCTCAATTTAAATGATACACCGGTGACAGACTTTGGTGATCTCTCACCCTAGAAGATACCTGATTGATCTACATAATATGTCTGTTGTATTGTTTGCCATTTATTACACTTGTACCAAGTTCATACAAAAATGGTACCTATGATTCTTTCTGCAACTTTTCAACTCTCTTTACTCTTTTTCCGTTAGACTTTTTCTTTAATGGAAGGAATCTAAGGACCAATAATTTACTAAAAAAAGTTCTAACATTGTTTTGCCAAATACTATACACAAGAACTACTCTGCCTTTGCTTTTTTATTTTCTAAATATTACTGAGTAAGATTTTGTCAATTTTACACATAGCATATGCTTTTGCTACTTGCCTTTATCCTTTAGAGTCTAATGTGTTTCTTTTTTCAAAAAATTGAAAATGATCAGGTTTCAGTTTCATCAATGGATGTTGGTGTTGTACCAGAATCAATTTCCTATTCAAGACCTCCAAAAGGAACAATTGATTTATTTTCTGGTCCTCCTATTCAGCAGATACCTTCTCATTTCTCTCCAATGGATAGAGAAGCCAGAGTCCTAAGGTATAGAGAGAAAAAGAAGACAAGAAAATTTGAGAAAACTATAAGGTATGCTTCAAGGAAGGCCTATGCAGAAACTCGACCTCGAATAAAAGGTCGATTCGCGAAGAGAACAGATGTAGAAGCGGAAGTTGATCAAATGTTCTCTACATCACTAATTACAGAAGTTGGATACGGAATTGTCCCCTCTTTCTAAGATCTTCCGAAGTGTCCAGTTACTGAAGAGGATCTGAACCCGACAGAGGTATGAGAAGAAGGTTGAGGAACATCACAAATAGAAATTGCAACCACTTATCTACTACTATATTACTAAGTTATTTTAATCGTACTGTATTTTTTATATAATCTAATAACTTGCAGTTGCACTAATTAGATATATATGTTCTATTATTTTGTTTGTTGTCTTTTGAATGAGACTGCTATTTGTAAATACAGTCCTTATATATTAGAGTTATATTAAATTATAGTCAAGTTTTAATTTTCTCAATTCTATTGTGGTGTGTAATTTTCTCATTTCTTTGAATTTGTAAGAAGTCTAATGGCCAGAGCATATGTTAATTATATCTCTGTCTCTCTTTATTTCACCCTCTATATATCATTCCTTTGTATATAATGGATCTATATAATCCAAACATCATGAGAGCTTTTGTCATATCCTAAAAGAAGAAAAGAGATGTTTTATATGATAATCTTCTTCTGGCCATAGCTGCCAGAATACTTTTATATATTTTGAAAAGTTATGCACATGAGATGATGGATTTTTCACATACAAAAAGCATGAACTTACTTTTGAAACTCCAACTTTAACCTGATTCGTGATTATTTTCGTCGGTGGGGAAATTAGCCTATTTTTCTTGGAGGTCTAGCTATAAAGAGTAATTTTTTTACAGCTCAGTAGTCTCAGGGTTGTGTTTTCTGTAGTTGAACCCAAAATACTCGGTCAACAGCAACACCGGCCCTAACTGACTTTTAACAAAAGAAACAACTAAAAATATTCTGAAAATCATTAAAAAGTGGGCCAAGTCTAGCCCATAGGCCAGAATACTGGGTCCTCAGGCCGGCCTATTAGAAGAATCAATATGACCGACCCTCCACCTGTAGGTATGAAAGTGCAATTTTTTGTCCCCTTCCTAAATGGTATATACTATTATATTATTCTATTAACTTGAAGTGCTATAGAAAAGTATCCTTGCACTTTTTGCCATCGTGGAAGTGAATATTTGACAAAAAGTGGTAGAAATCCATCTAACAGTCATCCATGACCATGAGAAAGCTGGTGATCATCTTTGAATCAAGTTGGTGTGCTTTATGATCTTTTTTATGGTTGTCATGGGCTCATGGCCGGTCCATAAATATTGGAATAATCAAAATCTTCAATGCTATTGGTACACTTGAGTTTCTAGTGGTAGCGGCCACATTTCATGATTGCAAAGCAAAGGTGCTAAGCAAAGTATAGGGTAACTGGAATATTCATTTTTAACTCAGCATCACATAAGTTGCATAAAATATTCTCATATTAAGTGGTATGGTTAAAGAAAAATACAAGAGAAATAAGCGTGTGATATATTGTTTTACTATCTATATATGAGTCATTAAGTAGTCCTCTAAAGTTGCTGCACTTTTTCACTTTTATGAAAAGCATGAGATACAATGGAGTGAATGTTATTGTTGCATATATACAAGGATTGATTTTCAGTTTTTCCTAGAAATTTCCACTCCATGAAAGGATCTAGCATTTTTTTTATAATAAAACTTCATTCATATTACAAACAGTTTGAACAAAATGTGTTGGGAATTCACCATTCACGTATTAGAGTCAACTCTATTAGTTAAGTCAACTCTACTAGCTAATCATGAGCATCATCACCATAGGCTTATATTTCATTCTAAACAAATATCATATCTTTTGTGCTACTCAATATTTTTTTTATTATAAATCGTGGTGTATATTTTAGGAGGAAAAGAAAAGGTGCTTCCTCTATAAAAAAAAAAAGGTTACTTTGAAAAGCAAACTTGTACATGGCCCTTAAAACACAGTGAACCATGGCCAAATACGTTGCTTTTGCTTTAAGATCCACGAAGTCAAGCAAAGCAGAACCAATTTTGGCTTGTTAGTTTGTTAAGCCGCCTTCAAAAGTATCCACAAAATCAATTTAGTGTATAGATTGTTTCTATACATACATTTGCAAAAAAGTGAGGGCAATGAACCTAAATAAAGTAACAAAAGTGTCCCAAAAGTGATGCTACGTATCCACTAATAGAAATATTATGGCGCGTTTGGGTAATAAGAGCGTCTACACTTATAGCTTCCCTTATTTAGCACCAAGTTAAATAGGCACACCCATTCTCGAGTAACTCTAAATCTCTAATGGTACGGTACGTATCCACCGAAACTTTTGGGTGCTTGTTTGTAGGGGTCAATATGAGACGAGTTAAGATGAGTTATAACAAATTTTAATCCGGTCTGAAATTGTAATCGGACTATCCGTCTTTAAACCTAAACCAACATCAAGAACAAAATTAGAAATGAAGAAAGGTCAAGAATAAAGTGAACCAACATTACAGTTCTAAAACATCACAATATTACCTCGGCTAAGAAGAGGTGGTAGTTTGTTGTTGAACGGTGCAATCAGACTAAGATTTTGGTCGTCAAATTCTTTGATAATCAAGCTCCAAAGTCTAGCAGTATCTTGCTTGGCTTTTGGTGCAAAAAAAAAAACTACTGAGCATCGTTTAGTACCTTAGACAGAATTGGTTCGGTATCAAGGTATTGTGCTTGTGTTGTTTCAGAATTAATAGGTACCATACCTTAGTACCGAACCAGTTTGGTACCATGGTACCGACTTGTTGTGTGCAACAAATTATAAGACACGATACCTGTTTCGGTACGAAAGTACCATACTCGTTGAAAGTCAGAAAAAAAAAGGGGGACGCGCTTGAAAAGACTTTGCTCCTTAATGGTAAGTAGGGGGTGTTTTGTGAGTAGGAGAGGGAGTGTAGAAAAGAATGCCTCCTTTGTTTCCTCAGCCCATTTTTCTTGCCCAGAATTGGACTCATGATTGTCATTCTCCACACTCAAGTTTGGGTTTTTTTTGTACCCCCACCATCTTCCCATATACCCCCACAAGACTTTTTTGGACGAAAATACCCCTAAAAATTTGACCAAAAATCGTATATACCTCACCCTACATATATACGACTTTGAAAATTTCAAATCGTATATATGTGAATTTTTTTTTAAATAGGTCCTATATACATAAGGGGGTGTATATACGACTTTGTAAAATACAAGTCGTATATACCCCCACACCTACATATATACGAGTTGGTGAAATACAAGTCGTATATACGTAGGTGTGGGGGTACATACGACTTGTATTTTACAAAGTCGTATATACACCCCCCTTATGTATATATGACTTGTTATTAAAAAAATTGTTTTAATTTTTAAAAAAATGTTAAAAACGCTACTAAACATACGTTAACGAGTCAAAACTAATCAAAAAATTATAAAAACACCACTAAAAATCTAATAAAACCAAAATAAGGCTATGCAAATTTTTTTAGATTTTTTGGATACTATGAAACATTAAATAAATTGATAAAAAATAGTAAGCGATGGAATTTGGGATTTTGAGCCTCGCAATCTTGTAAGAAGTGTCTTCTACGGGAGTCTTGGTCCTTGATTTTTTTCGGATTTAATGGTTGTGGTTTCATTACAATCGGAGTAGGTTGCCCGAAAACCTATTTTTTAGCCTAAATTATTCGCTCGACGTATAACATCGTCACGTGTTAACGAACTACACACTAAACAAAATCAAAAGACGGTCAATATTCATATCTAACTTAATTTTCTAAAAAATATATAATTTTAATTTTTTAAATGATTTATTTATTTATTATTTGGGTTACAAAATCGTATCTACCTAGGTGTGGGGTTACATACGATTTTGTAATTTAACAAATCGTATATACCTATATACGATTTCCAATTTTTTAAAATTTTTAGTGGAAATTCGTATATTTACGATTTCCAATTTTTTTTATTTTATTTTGAGCTGGGGATATCTTGGGGTTTTTTAATTTTTGTGAAGGGTATTTTGGTCTTTTTGCATGAGGCGTGGGGGTATATGGGAAGGTGGTGGGGGTTAAAAAAGAAACCCCTCAAGTTTTCGTTGGTAGAAGAACTTGGGCCCAAGAGCTCCTTTTTTATTGTTTATAGAAATTTGAAGTCACTTGCGTCAAAAAAAAGGAAATTTTAAAGAGTTTTTTTTGTACCCCACCTTTTACAACTATACCCCACGGACCTTATAAAAAGACGCAATTACCCTTCATAAAATTTAAAAACCCGAACATACCCCAGCTCAAGAATTCGCTCGAATTCACCGAAATCTGTTTTTTGATTTTTTTTTGGAAAACGGATTTACGTATTAATGAGATAAATCTGTTTTCAACTGAAATTTTTTAAAATTTGTTTTTAATAATTGCAAAGCGGATTTATCTAATAAATAGGTAAATCCGCTTTTTAAAATAGCAAAAGCGGATTTAAATCCGTTTTGTTATTTTTGAAAGCTGATTTACCTATTTATTAGATAAATCCATTTTGTAAAATAATTAATAAATAAAAGTGATAAATAAGTTAAAAAATAAAATTAATTTTTTTAGAAAAATAAAATAGATATGAATATCGATAGTTTTTTGGTTCTGTTTAGTGTGTAGGTTGTTAACACGTGTACGTTCGGTAAATAATTTAGGCTAAAAAATCGGTTTTCTTGCAACCAACTTGGATTGTAATGAAACCACAACCATTAAATCCGAAAAAAAATCAGGGATCAAGACTCCCGAGAAGAGACTTCTTTCGGGACAAATGGGCTCAAAATCCCAAATTCCATCGTTTTCTATTTTTTATTATTTTTTTAATTTTTCATAATCTCCCAAAAAATCTAAAAAAATATGTATAACTTTATGTTGGTTTTATTAGATTTTTTGTGGTGTTTATATAATTTTTAGATTAGTTTTGACTCTTTAACTGATTTTTAGTTGCGTTTTATAACCTTTTTAAAAAAACTTTAATAAAAAAAATTATTTTTAATATAAAAAGCGGATTTACCTATTTATTAGATAAATCTGCTTTGAATTTTTCAATGCGGATTTATCTAATAAATAGGTAAATCCGCTTTGTAAAATAACAAAAACGGATTTAACCATTACCTAAGGTAAATCCGCTTTTAAAAATAACAAAAACGAATTTACCTAATAAAAGATAAATCCGTTTTTCCTTTTTTTCTCAAAACGGATTTACCTAATTGAAAGATAAATCTGTTTTGGAAAAAACCAAAAACAGATTTATCTTTTATTAGGTAAATCTGTGCGAATGTTTTAAGTGGGGGTATTTTCGGGGTTCATTATTATGTGGGGTAGGTTGAAGGGGTGGGGTAAAAAAAAAACCCAATTTTAAGTCACTTGTTTCGTGTGTTATGTCTGTGGACTGGGCCATGTTGTATCAGACCCATTAGTTGGCTACTCTATGTTGCAAGGTGAGGCTTTTTATACCCCACACTTTTACACTATACCCTCACAAATTCATTTATCTCCATTTTACTCCTTAAAAAATGCAAAACGGATTTATTGATAAATCTGCAGAATTAAAAAAATTGAAAAACATATTTATAGATAAATCTGGTTTTGAAAATTCGAAAATAGATTTATCTATTTATTAGATAAATTCGTTTTGAAAATTGCAAAACGGATTTATCTATTAAAAAATAAATCCGTTTTTCAAACTAAAATAGATAAATTTGTTAGCAAATTATAATTAATTTTTTTAAAAAATAAAATAAATATGGATATCAGTGATCTTTTGGTTCTGTTCAGTTTGTAGATATTCGTTACACGTGATCATGTTGTACGCCGGCTAGATACTCCCCTAGAAGGGATTTCGGGGCTAAAAAAATTAGTTTTCGGACAACCTACTACGGTTTTCCCCGAAACCACATCCAGAAAATACAGAAAAAATCAAGGCTCGTTACTCCCCTTGAAGGGATTTCGGGGCTCAAAATCTCAAATTCCATCATTTACTATTTTTATTATTATTTTTTTGAATTTTTCAAAATCTCCAAAAAACCTGAAAAAATTGCATAAACTTCTTTTGATTTTATTAGATTTTTAGTGGTGTTTTTATAATTTTTAGATTAGTTTTGATTCTTTAATGAATTTTTAGTGGTGTTTTTATAACTTTTTGACCGTTAAAAATCTAAATAAAAGAAAATTTATATTTTAATAGATAAATCTGTTTTGACTTTTTGCTAATGGGTAAAATGGAAGTGTGGTGGTATATGGAGGCAAAGTGTGGGGTATATGGAGACAATGTCGGAGAATATTTGAAGGATATACGGAAAATTAAATTACACCAATAAGGATAAAAAAGAGAAAAAAGAATTAAAAGTTATAAATTATAAGCTTAATTATTACTTCAAGTAGCTCTGAAATACTAATATAAGGTAGTGAAAAAATACTATAAGCTATGTACCAAAAAAAAAATAATACTATAAGCTAGCAGTACAAAACACATAAAACGAATTTATCTCTTACTTATATGCGGCTTGTCATGCCGCTTGAAATTGGCGCCAAGCTTTTATGTTTTTTTTCTTTCTTTCTTTTCTTTTTTTCCTTTTTTTCTCTTATTCCTTTTATTTCTATTTTCATATTTTAACGTTTTGTTTATTTTCTCTTCTTTCTTTTGATTTCAGTTTTTTTTTGCTTCAGTTTTTTTTGTTTTATTTTTTCTACTTTTATATTTTAAGGTTTTGCATTTTTTCTTTTTTATATTTTAAGGGATATTTTATAGTTTCGGAAAATTTCATATGTTTAAATATGCAAATTTGGTTCTCTAATAATCCATTTTGGGAAAAAAAGAATTAATTTCATTACAAAATATGTAATGAGATGCTAAATAGTGTGCTTTGGTGTACTTGATGGCGAAAAAATTATTTTGTACAAAAACGCGTAATGTGAAATGTTAAGCAGTATGTTTTTGGGTACTTTAGGATTCATAAAAAAATTTAACTCTTCAAATATCAAAAGTTTCTTCGAAAGTAAACGTTTTGGTAAAAAATAATAATAAGTTTGTGATAAAATACTTAAAGTGAGATGCTGACAGACTTTAGAGTCCCAATTTTTTTTTAGATGTTCAAATACGCGAAGTTCGCTCCTCAATAACATGTTTGATGAAAAAGAAAAAAAACATTCGTGACAAAATAGGGTCCAGAAAAAATTTTACATGTTCAAATTGGTGTTTTCTTCTGTATTTTGATAATTTCGCACTAACGAGTATTAGAAGCATACTTAAATTGGTTTTTAGTTTTAAATCAGACTCTTTATGATACCTACATACGTGTTTCACTTTCTATTTGTGTTGTCTTATTTTCTTTTTGATTATGGGTTAAATTTTTATATTTCTGATAAATATAGATAACGTTATTAAAGCTTTTTATATTTTTTCTTCTTATTATTTGTGGATTTTCAATTCCAGTGTCTTTGTTAAAGTTTATTTTTAATTTTATAATATTGTGATTTAATTTATATTTAAAACTTAACTTTTCTCCGTGGGAACTTTAGCCTCATTTACAATAGAACTCCCCAACATTTTCTTTCAATTTTGTATAGGTGTTTTTATTTTAATGGTGATTTTTATTCAACCCTGCATGATGTATTGATGTACTCCCACGGACTTGATTATAAGCAAAAACAACATTTTAAGAATAGTAGTTTTATGCATTTAATTTTCTTGGATTCATGGAAAAAATAAATACATTTACTAAACTATTTCTAATTAATAGCCGTCTTCTCACAATATTAATGAGATTTTTTGGTAAAAAAAGGAGTTGATTTAATAGATTTATATCCATCGATACTAGCTCACCCCGTGCATCGCACTGGTAATGAGACTACTTCACTATAATCTAGTGACTTGAAATAACGGTTACACAAACCATTCTTGAATGGAAAGTGAAATGTAATTAACAAAAAAGAATTTGGATATGAATTTCTAAAGAAAACTATAGTAATGATGGATGCAAAAGAAAACAATCACTTGCACCAATTCTCTGCATTTCAAGAGACTTGCAGGACAAGGAAACTAAAACAGTGCAAAATTGGTACTACTACATGCATTGAAGTAAAAGACAATTATATCTTTTTCCATTCATTGAAGTAAAAGAACTATATATACATTTTTTTATCATGTAAATTGGTACTTCAAAAGTTCAATATGCTTTAGAATCCCATGTTCTGGTTTGATATATTTTTCATAACAGAACCTGACTTTACTATTAGCACAGTATTTGTGAATCTTAACTTTAACCTTCACATATTTTGTCCTTTACGGTCATAGAAGAGACACCTTAATCATGAGTTATAATTTTTTGATTTGTTCTCAAATTCTTTATATGAATCACTTTTCTAGAAGATTAATCTTTGGTTTGTTCCTAAAGCCACTGTCATAAAATAAATGTTGGCCTCATGTAACTCCATAAGAAACAGAACATATTCCAACTTTAATCTCTAATTAACAACCTGATCATCATTTCTTTGACTTTTTTCCTATTTGTTGTGTTTGGTCTAAGATAAACTTCTCATCTTCATCACTTTTATATAAATTATTTATGCAGACTTTTTTTTAAACTAACATATCCTCCACTGCGACCGTGGAGAAAGACTAATTCTTCGAAGTATTAGAGATCCACCTAATGAGTTGACCTCTCCCAACATTTTCCATACGCACTGGCCACGGATCGAACTCAGAACTAAATGATGAAGAGGCCTAAGTATCTATCACAAGTGCTAGATCACTTTGGTTATTTATGCGGACTTAGGCTTTGTTTGGCAAAGCCAAACCGCTACTTATAGTGGATAAACTTGTGGTAGTTGTATGACAATACAAGCTTATAGCATTTTTTCACTAGCTTATAGCTTTTTTTGAAACGCTACTTAAAGTAACGTTTGAGCCTATCGTTTATAGCGTTTCATTTTTTTACCACTTTTACCCTTATTATTTTAATTAAGCTCCTCATTTATCCACTATTAAATGATTCTTCTTTCGCATATTCGAGCATTAATTACAAATGTCCATTTATGCCATTTTATATTTATAAGCTAGTTTAACCGCTAATTTTACTAAACACTTAAAATTCAATCCGCTAGTTTATCTGCTATCAGCTCATCTGCTATAAGTTAGTTTACCCGCTATCCGCTCTTTTTTACCAAACAAAGTTTAGTTAGATAATAAAAGTAGGTACGGTAATAAATGGAAATGGTAATGTTTTTTTTTGTCGAGACTAGAGTATCTACCGTCGAACGAAATGACTAATCCCCTCACTGGATTGGAGGCGCCTCGAAGGATGGAACAACTTGCTCAGGGATTTAAAGTTGCTACAATGAGAATGGTAATGTAAATGCAATTACAATAGGTGAGTGCTTAAGGGCCCTCCAACAACTCTGTTTACCTAATCTGTTCGTAAGTCTTCAGGTCTTCTTCTCCATCAACTACTTCCACTAAGTTATTTTAAACAAGATCCCACACAAGTTTGTGCTTAACACTAATCCACCAACAGGTCACTTTAATTTCAACTTCATTCTATTTTCCACATGACTCGATTAAAAAAACATTAAACTCATTATGTATTAGCCCATTGTTTTCCTTTCATGTTAGACTGTAATGATCACATTATTAATGTTGTTAATTAACTTGCTGCAAAATACTGAACCCACAATAAAACAGTATCTTTGACAATATCTGAGGACAGGTGGATAAATCTGAGAAGCTAGTAACAATGGTATGTACTCTATTAAATCAGTGTATTTTAAAAGAAAAAATTTGGGTATTGCTCAATGTTCACTGTTCACCAAATTTAACACACCTCATAGACTAAATAAATTTTCATTTAAATTCATTTTTTTGGTATACATTTAAATTCAAATTTAAAATGATCATATGTTTTCTATTGGACAATCTATTTGTTTAAATTGTTATTAGAGAATAACAAAATTGAATGCAAGAAAGTTATGTACTATTTTTGTGAAAAAATAATCTTTTTTTTGGCAAAAGCCCGCTGATTATTTGGCATTAAACAATAACCATTTGCAAGAATTTTTTAATTAAATTCCAAAGTACCTTTTAATAAGATATATTTTATTCTATATTCAAAGGAGATTATATTTGTCAAAAGTCCGCTAATATTTTTTTTGGCAAAAGCCCGCTAATATTTGTCATCTCCTTTCTTTACAAAATTTTGGGGGTGAGGGAATGACACCCAAAGGAGATTATATTTTTACCTCATCCTAAAGGGAATATGGAAATTTGAAACCAAAACTTCTCGAACAAATCCTATGGTGCTCCTTGTGGTTGATTCATCTATTTTTATGTTTTATACCAGCTAAACTGAATATTATTTTGAGATAACTCTGATAATAATGTCCAACAGTCATTTTGTTCATGTATAATTGAAATTTAAAGATTACTTTCAGATATGGAAATAAACAGTAGAATGGTAGACTCTAATTGTTGGTTAATTTTTAAATATCTAATAGTTATTTTATTTTCGCTTTTTTTTAAGTTAATTTTTTCATGACTTTTTTCCAATTTTTTATCTAAAAAAAGAGTTTTGGTCAACTTTTTTTTACTTAAAAAAATATATTTTTATAATCTACTCAAACTATTAAAATTAATCAATTTAACCACTACGAATTGTCAAAAAACTACTTACCTCTAACAAAAGTTTCAAATATAATTTTTCCAAAAAATTAAATTATTAAATTAATATTATACTCAGTAATTAAATAATCTAAAATTTACTATTTACTATTATATAAAACTATTAAAATCAATCAATTTAACTAATTTCAGTTGTAAAAAACTTTAACCACTAGCAAAAACTACAAAGTAACTTTTTTATAATTAAACGAATATGATTAAATTAATATTAAATCATATAGAAAAAAAAGGAGTAAACACGTGGCAACGTGAATAACAACGAGAGACTGACAATGGGATCGACAACGAGACCGGAAAAGGGAGCGGCAACGGAAGTGCCAACGAGAGCGTTAACGAAAGTGCCAACGGGGGTGCTAACACGTAACTAACACGCTGACGCGTGTCAGTTTTCTTTTGTCTAAATTTTTTCCAGTTTTTCTTTTTTTTATCACTGAACTTTTTATATGAGTTTTTTTCCGATTTTCTTTTCCCAAAAGAATTTATTTTTATGACAGTTTTTTTACTAACAATTTTTTTAAACTATATTTATAATCTACTCAAACTATTAAAATTAATCAATTTAACCACTACAAATTGTCAAAATAAAACTTACTTCTACCAAAACTTTCAAATTTATTTTTCCCAATAAATTAAATTATTAAATTAATATTCTACTCAATAATTAAATAATCTAAAATTATTTAAATTATCTAAAATTTACTATTTACTATAATCTAAAACTATTTAAATCAGTCAATTTAACCACTAAGAATTGTAAAAAAAAAAAAAACTTGAACCACTACCAAAAATTGCAAAATAACTTTTTTATAATTAAATGAACATGATTAAATTAATATTAAATCATATTGAAAAAAAGGAGTCAACACGTGACAACGGGAGTAGCAACGATAGATTGACAATGAGATCGGCAACGAGAGTGCCAACGGGAGTGGCAACGAAAGCACCAACCAGAGTGTCAACGGAAGCGCCAACAAGGGTGCCTATTTAACCTTAGATCTCATTTTTTTTTTCTTCATTTTTACTCCATTGTAGGAAGATTTCGATTTTTTTTAAAACTTTTTCCAACACAACTATTTAAATAAATTTGAAAATATAGCCACTTATCAACTTTTTCCTTTTCTTTTATTAGATTTTCCAACTTTCAAAGTATTTATAATTTTATAATAAATACAGTATCACTTATGCATATGCACGGGTAAAATACTAGTTCATGTTGAAAATGTTGTAATATAGTACTAGAACATGTGAATCAAGCACTTGTAATATAGTTTCACATGTTGAAAATTGAGTCTAACACTATAGTGCTAACATTGTTTTACCAACTCTGCATGTAAGTAAGAGCAAAAGCACAGCTAATAGAACAAAATACACGTTCTAAATCCGAATATAGTAATAGAATAGCAATTAGATCACTACAATTAATAGAAAAGCTTGACCTCAACTCAATGTTTAAAACAATAGATTACCCATTGAGAGAAAACCTTAGCTCTCTATTGACCAAAACCATGACAAAGGGCAATCCCTAAATCCATAAATGGAGATTTTCTTGACACTTGGCCTTGGTGTCCGCTCAACCTGGTCGCCACTTCGATCCCCCGAAGCATATCAAGCATATTGAATATTGAATTAGTAGAAACCGGACATAAGGGCAGAGCCGTTGTTCCTGATACAATTTTGGATGTCTGAGACAGCTGTTGATGATAAGCCTGTTGTTCCTGAGACGATAGCCTGTTGTTCCTGAGACAGAGTTGCACAAATGAACATGGCTATTTTCGCAATCAGATAAAGTGAAATAGTAAATTGAGTATGTTAGAGCTAGGGAAATAAGAACAAAAATATGATTTAATGGAGCACATATTGGTTTATGAATTACTAGCAGTATACCTGTGCCTACGCACGGGTGCTGTCATTTTATTTTTATGTATGAAATAAGAAATAATTTAATCAGTCCGAACATTACCCCGTTAAAATCTTGACAAATTTAAAATAGACCAACTTAATTAGTCCGAACATTACCCCGTGTAAAAAATTAGAATATTAAAATGTTATCAAAATTTTGATAACTTTTAAAATAGTAAAATATAAAATGAAGGAGACATGTAGATATATTGTGGAAAATAGAGAAATGAGAGAGTTAGCTGAAGAAAGAGGAGAAAGAGAGTGATTTTTTTTGAAAAGTGTGTGAGAGTGAAAAAATTTGAAAAAGTGAAAAAATAAAATTACTTAAATAAACTCCAATTGCTTAGTTGGGAAAAGGATAAGATTGGCATTTTGGTAGTGGGCAATGTATGAACTTAGGCAAAATTTAATTAGTCTGAACATTATACCATGAAAATTAAGACAATTTTAAAGTTGTCTGATTTAATTATCCTAAATATTACCCCGTGTAAAAAAATGGATATTAAAATTTTGTTAAAATTTGAAATTTTTTAAAATAGCAAAGAGGAAAAATGAAGGTGAAGTGTAGAAATTAAATTAGGTATATTGTGAAAAATAGAGAAATGAGAGAATTAGAGGAAGAAAGAGGAGAAGAGAGTGAAAAAGTGTGTGAGAGAGAGTGAAAAGGTGAAAAAGTTTAAAAATGTGTGAAAAAATAGAGAAAAGAGAGGACTAGAAGAAGAGAGTGAAAAGGTGAAAAAGTTTCAAAAAGTGTGTGTGAGAGAGTGAAAAAGTGAAAAAGTTTGAAAAAGTGAAAAGGTGAAATTACCTAAATATCCTCCAATTATTTAGTTGGGAAAAGACAAGATTGATATGTTGGTAGTGGGTATATGGTATAGATAGATAGTAGATTCTTTCAATTTTGGACACTCTTTGTGTCCTCCTATATAGAAATGCCTAATTGAAAGATCGAAGAGTCGTAAGAAGTTTACTTCAAGAAATTTTAACGGTGTTTCTGATCCATCTTCCCAAGCAACAATTTCCTGATTTTATCACATCTATATACCGAAATGCTTTCAATGCTTTTATGATCTTTGGTAAAGCAAATCTTAGTTCATCACAATTCGAAACCCATATACTCTGCAGATTTTTGAAGCTAAGAATTCCTCCTGAATCTTTGCCCCATATCTGCCTCAAGTGTCTGAGATCTGCTACAAAAATACGACGCAGTTTTGTATCTGTCACACTCCTAAATGCATCTTTTTCTGAGAATCTTTGATTTCAAAAATAAATTCCACCGACAACCAATGAACAACAATCAACGTTTCTAAACCTTGAAACCATCCTGCCAAGTGACTCGGAAAAATCTTGTCTAGTTTTAAGCACCCGTCAATTTCTACAGAAGCCAAACTAGAAAAGGAATCAACACCTAGTTCAGCGTCCCATATGTCTGTCAACATATTCAACCTACTGAGCCAGATTTCCTCCAACTTAGGAAATACACAGACCTGCATTTTGATGCAAAAAAGCTATTTAGTAACAAAAATGCACAAGGGCAAGAAGGGATTATAAAGATTGGGAACCATATTACGGCTAACGAAATTGCATTTGGTGTCATCAGATATAAAGAATCTAAGACTTGAACGAGACCCAGTTCTACAGAGACCCGAACATTTGGCATTAATGAGCTGCGAAAATTTGATCAACTTAGCACCTATCTCTGACTCACTTAACATATTTGGAAAAATGAAGAGGAAAAATAAAGGTGAAGTGTAGATGAAATTAAAGCATCTATATTATGAAAAATAGAGAAATGAGAGAATTAGAGGAAGAAAGAGGAGAAGAGAGTGAAAACATGTGTGAGAGAGAGTGAAAAAGTGAAAAAGTTTAAAAAAGTATAAAAATAGAGAAATGAGAGAATTAGAAGAAGAAAAAGAAGAGTGAAAAAAGTGAAAAAGTTTGAAAAAATGTGTGAGAGAGTGAAAAAGCAAAAATGTTTGAAAAAGTGAAATTACCTAAATATCCTCCAATCATTTAGTTGGGAAAAGGATAAGATTGGTATTTTGATAGTGGGTAAATGGTATAGATAGATGGCTGATAGATGACACATCTCTCCAAATCTCGCCACAGTTTCCGATAGATATACAATAGAATCTAATTAACAATTTCCCGGTGACATTGATTTTGAAAAGAAATTGAAAAAATGAAAAGATAGAGATGCCAACTGACCAAATTTTTTCTGCCCATTCATCGATGCTAGTATTGGTGTATTCCCCCTTAATATATTTATCTTCTTTTTGATAATTTCCATGTTAATAATAATAAAAATATTAAGAAGAAAGATTTGATATCCTTAATCAAACGAGAGTAGTAAGGAACAAAAAAAAGTAACCGTGAGACAACCTTAGAGTCCGGGAAAGAGGAGAGGGACGCAACACTACCAGAGTCCTACAGTTCTCTTATTTTTGTGACTCTCCACCCCTATATGCTGCAGAGGCGATTCACGGGAGTTGCGTCAAGCCGTGGGATTGTTGGAGCAGAGGCTTGTGTGTAGGGGACCACGGAGCGGACCACATACGATCATAGTGGAGTGGTTGGGTAACAGAAGCGTGCCAGTGTGTAGGGGACCACCTATGAATCATAATGGAACAGTTGGAGTAGCTTGAAACCGTAAATTGAGTATGTTAGAGCTCGGGAAATAAGAACAAGAATATGATTTAATGGAGCACATATTGGTTTATGAATTATGACACATCTCTCCAAATCTAGCCACATATATAATAGAATCTAATTAACAATTTCCGAGCGACATTGATTTTGAAAAGAAATTCAAAAAGTGAAAAGAGATAGAGATGCCAACTGACCAAAATTTTCTGCCCCTTCATCGATGCTGTATTCCACCTTAATATATTCATCTTCTTCCTGTTAATTTCCATGTTAATAAAAATAAAAATATTAGAAAGAAAGACTTGAAATCCTTAATTAAATGAGAGTAGTAAGGAACAAAAAAAAGTAACCTTGAGACAACCCCAGAGTCCTAACAAGGAAAGATGAGAGGGACGTAACACTACCAGTGTCCTACAGTTCTCTTATTTTTGTGAATCTCACCCCCTATCTGTTGGTTCCTCCTTTTATAGAGACCGGTATGAAGTATGTGTTATTGTGATGGGAGAGTAAAGCGACTTGGTTTTCTGCAGAAGCGATTCACGGGTGTTGCGTGAAGCCGTGGGATTGTTGGAGTAGAGACATGTGTGTAGGGGACCAAGTAGGATCACAGCGGAGTGGTTAGTGTGTAGGGGACCATATATGATTAACAGTGGATTGGTTGGAGCAGCTTCTACGATTCACAATGGAGTGGTTGGAGTAGTAGAAGCGTGACTGTGTGTAGAGACCATATATGATTCACAGTAAAGTAGTTAGAGCAGCAGAGACCCTTATGGTTTGTGTCCCAACCCGTCACATTCTTCTGTTTTACAACAAGAAATGTCATATCATGCGTAAAGAAGAAATAAGAGAGAAAGAAGGAGGATGTTGAGCCGTTGCGGAGGAAAGGAGAAATGAAGGAGGAGCAGGTGGGTGGTGGACCGCTGCTGCTGCATGAAGATAAAGAGGAAACATGTTTTTAGGGTTTGAAATAATGGGCCCTAATGGGCTTTTTTATTAAAAAGGAATGTTCTTTCAGTAACATAAAATAAGCTTTTTCATCTTAATATTTTTTGTTTGAAGATTAAAACTGATTCATTAAAAATTGAAAAAAAATAGAAAATTATTGAGTATTGTATTCTAATTTAGTGTTCCCTATTTTAATTTTCTAATATAATTTTACACTCAAAAGTAATTTTGGTCCAATCTATCGATAGAAATTGCTTTTAACACAACGTAGTCAAACATAAATCACGTTATAGCTGCCTCTCATAACCAATCCTCTCATTCTCTTTTTGAACCCTCTCATAGCTGCCTACCTCCTGATTTATTTTTTCTAATCTACTCTGTTTATTTTCAAACCCTCTCATGTCCACTGCATGTCGCCTTTATTGTACAGAGATTTCTAATTTGTCTTATAGTTAGGAGTAGTTCAAACATCTCTTTCAGTTTTACTAATTCATGATCTAATATTTTGCTTATATATTTTCTATTTTACTTATTTTTGATTTGCCTACATAGGCATGAGTTGACTGGCTGCCTGGCACAACATGGGATGGAGTCTGTGTTGTGTCCTGCTTGAGTGCTTGTGAGTAAATGGCTAAAGGGAGGTTAGAAATAAAAAGAGCACTTGTCATCTACCTCAAAATAAAAATGCTTTGTATTTATTTATGGGTAATGCTTAATGTCCTGGAAAAAATCACGAGAGCAACGCTGTGTTTTAAATGCTTCACGTGTAGGGAAAGTGTTGTTGTGACTGTGTATTGTGTTTTGTAGCTACATAACATAATGTGTTGTTTATAAATTTTTTTCTTATTTAATATTTTTTTAATGTGTTTTTGGGTACTTTAGGGTTTAAAAAAAATTAAATGTTTGAATATGCAGAGTTTGTTTCTCAATAACCAAATTAGGGGGAAAATAGTAATTTTGTGACAAATAAGTCAACTGAGACGCTAAGCAGTATATTGTTGTGTTCTTTAGGGTTTAAAAAAAATTAAATATACAAATATGTTCGTTCCTTTAAAATGAGTTTACATAAAAAATTATTTCTCGACAAAAGGTGTAAAACATGACGGTTATCAATGTGTTTTGTATACTTTAGTGTTTGGAAAAAATTTTAGTTTGTTCAAATATGTCAAGTTCAATCATCAATATTAATTGGTTAGACAAAAAAAGTAAAATTAAGAGTGATTTGAGCGAACCTAATAAGGCCAATCAGATTGGAGCAAAAAAATTTGCGGTGCTTGGCTTCGCCTCTTGAATAGACTCTCATATCAAGATAACTTACTTAGAAGCGGGGTAATAACTGAGGTGGATCCTATTTGTTGTGTCCCTCTGGGGAGCTTCAAGAGTCGGAGCGATGCTTATTCCTTATATGTGAGTTCTCCTTTAATCTTGACACTTATTCTTATTGAGGTAAACTATGATTATTGTGGTAAACTATGATTTTAAATTCTTATTGAGACTATTTAGTGCTCACGGTTTCTCAAATTATCAACAAGAAAAATCTAATAACCATTATATATTTTTTTTGAAAAAAAATAAATATATCAAAAGTTTATCTGATAACCATTAACCATTATCAAGTTTATGAATG
Organism: Astragalus glycyphyllos; assembly: GCA_963573325.1. NCBI lineage: Eukaryota > Viridiplantae > Streptophyta > Magnoliopsida > Fabales > Fabaceae > Astragalus > Astragalus glycyphyllos. The sequence goes on from OY754312.1 coordinate 3,342,397, forward strand.
AGGGCGTTTTTCTTTATTACTTAAAATCTAACACACAACCTAAATTATAAAAAAAAATCTATATTTATACTCTATCTGAATATTTTATATTGTTCTTCTAATTTAAACTTTTTATGTCTCTTAATAATATTAATTTCTTTATAGTAAACCTTTTTTTGACAGAACTTACTTGGTGTAATTTTTCATTTAGCCTTAGTATATGTTTGAGCATACCAACATGGTATAGTACAAGGGGTAGATATTTGTGTTGGAATATTTTATTCCAATATCATAAATAATGGGCATATATTCTTTATTAATTATATTAGCTATTTATCAATTAGGAGCTTTGATTGATATGTGATCAAAATAAGTAAAAGGCTATATTGGATTTCTAATTATATAATTAATTAATTAATTATTATTGATATGGGCCCAATATGAGTGGATGTCAGTGATAGCCCATTAGAGGGATAATGGGAACCCTAATAGGCTGTCACACTATAAGTAGGCTATGGTCCCCAATATACCGGACTAACCGCAACACACACGTTTACTCTCCTCTCCCCATCTGAAGAGAGTCTAAGGCATTAGGAGTCCCGGTTGAGGAAGAACCATAAAGCCGGCGAGTAGCTATTGCTCGTTTATCAGTCACTCCTTCTTCTCAGGATCCGTTCTCCACTTCTTTGCTATGGATCCAGGTATTTATCTAATCCTTGATATATCAACATGTCGTAGATCCTAAGGTCGTCAAGATCATGGTTTTGTTCTTGATTATATAGAAGCATGCTCCTATGTTTTTTGTCTTCCGCAATAGTGTATTCATGCTTATATTATTAATTCCAACAATTTGTGCTCCTAAACCATTTGGTTACGGGTTTACCTCTGGCAGATGCATATGTAAAAATACCTGATGGGAGAGGTCAATCTCTAAAATGGATTTCAGTACCTCGAGTGATTAGTCTATACAGTTACGCGCAAGAGATACCTTGATTTAAAAAAAAAACTATATGTTTGAGCATCCTCTCAAACCCCTTATGGTCGTGCGAATGATCGATGTTCAGCTAAATGATATCTTAATATAATACTTGTAAGAAAAATTTTATAGTAAACCTTAGCTTTAAGTTTCTCTTTAGGACACTAATTGTTTATTTAGTATTTATATATATTTTGGATTTAATATATATAAACTGTCGATGTAATAGACTTTTTAAACTGTAGCCAATCATAAAATGACATGTTATAAAATAGTTTGACTTTTTCAACTAACTTAAATAGTTTTATAATTTATTTTTCATAAATCAGGTATCTTCTGTATGCGATTAACTCATGACCTTAGTTAAGTAATTATAGTTTTATTCAATAAGTGTTTATTATGAGAATCTATTTTGCAAGTGTGTAAGCTCGAACAGTGTTATTAAAGCCGGTCCGGTCGGGAGGCGGTGCCTCACCCGGCTCGACCAGCATGTTAGTCCGGTTCTGCATTTAGGCCGGCTATGACGTCATCGGGCCTGTCAACCACGCTGTTGACCAAGTTCGATTATGCATGTATTTCACAAAAAAAAAGGTGTGACAAGGGTTCGAACCCCTTCCACTAACTTTAATATTCCGATGCTTTACCATTTGAGTCGCTTTCTATTTCATCTTTAAGTCTTGTTTATATATAATATAATCAATATTAGACTTGTTAAATTTTACGCAAACCATTTACACTTTTAATTGTATTCAAACACTGATAAATATATATTTGTATTTTTAATACAACTTTTTATATTTTATATGTTATATAGTATATTTATGTCTCACATAAAAACTAATTATAGAGCTCATTAAAATAACATTGTTAATTATGTTCCACAATTTTTATATTTATCCTTTACATAGATATATTTTTATTAGTAAATGTATACAAGACAATATATTTATAATTTTGCGGATATTTTATTTATTATTAAATTTAAATATTTTATCATTTTACTTAATTACAATTATAAATACAAATACTTTCTTAGTATATATTATAGTTTTTGAATTTATTTAATATAGACTGGCTCATGCGGTCCGACCAAAGACCCGCCGGCCCGACCAAAGAACCAGTGACCCAGTGTCTTGACCGGCTCGATGACCGGTCTGGTTCTTATAACATTGAGCTAGAATCAATTTTTAGAAATTCATCTAAAAACTTATTAAGATAATTAATCTCGAAATTTAAATAAATTATAAGTTATTTCTATAAGTTTAAGGAAACACTTAGACAACTCTAAAAAAATTCTTCCAGAAGTTTTCATATAGATTCTTCTAAAGCTACTTAAACAATTTAAAGGAATGCGGAGTAATATATTTTTTAAGTACATTAGGTCAGCATAAGGATATAATATAATATAATTATATACAAACATGAATATTATTTTTTGACGTGTACAAACATGAATCTCATCAAGGAAAAAACTCATTTAGAAATGGGCTTAAATTAACACAAAAAACTGACCAAAAAAATATGTTCTTAATCCAGCATAAAAGCAAGCTTATATATATGAAGCAAAAAAAATATAAGTTACCTTCAAATTGGTGGTTCCTATTGATTACACAGAAAAGGAACAAAACAATTATACAAAATTAATTATGTTATTATTAAGTATCAAGTAGATAATTCGGTTTGTAAGCTAAGAGTACCACAGGAGTTTGAAAATAGTTGGATTGGGTGATACACATACTGGATTAGGTTACAAATTGTTGTAATCATATTTGAGAGGATGAATAAATTGTGTTGATGTGTTTCGTGGACGTAGACAAGAGGTGCCGAACCACGTAAATTATTTGTGTTCTTCTTTCATTTATTCTTGCGGCGTGTTTATCTATATTCCCTCAAAGTTCCTTTGGCGTGTGTGTTAATCTGTTGACGTGTGTAGTTTTCCTCAACAAGTTTGAGAGGTGGGAAGCGAGGGAGTACTCCCTCCTGCTCCTTCCTATTGTCAATTTATAATCTCCCTCCTGCTCCTTCCTATTGTCAATTTATAATCCTAAAATACTACTCCTTTCATCCCAAATTATTTGTTATTTTAGCAAAATCAACGTGTTCCAGCTTTCAAGTTGTTTTCTCATTTTACATTTTTTTTGACGTGGATTTTCTCATTTTACATTTTTAATGAAACATTATATTTTGTTTTTCTTATACATTTTTTTATTATGATAATTTGTTACTCAATAAATAATCAAATATTTTTATAACTAGAAAGATAAACAATAAAATAGTATACCAAGCAACACTTTTTATAATATTCACATATCGTTGATTTTTTTTTAGGTGTTATACAATCTTATATTACAAATAATATTCACACTGTTGATTGTGAATTATCTTGAAGTAATTTGAGCTTATAACTTATAGTATTTCATTTTTATCTCATTTTATCCTTATTATTTTAATTAATTCCACATTTGCCTCTCATTAAATTAAATAACCTCTCTAATTTTTAAGCATTAATTACAAATGTCTATTTGTGTTATTTTATATTTATATAAGCTATTTCAACCATTTATTTATGAGACACTTTAAATCAATCGGCTATTTTATATATAAGCTACAATATGTCAATATTTACTGTCTGCTAGCTTATCTTTTAGTTTAACCGAACAAAGCCTTAGACATAAGAGAAGTAGAAAAGCCGAAAAGAAATCCAAAAAAAGTTCCAATGGAAACATGGCAAGCAATGATGCTGCAAGAAAGAATCAAAAATTATTTAGTAGTAGCTTCAAGCTTTTATAGGACAACTTTAAAGAAAAGAATAACAAGAAATAATATCATTTAGGCAAAACTACTCTCGAGGTCCCTTAACTTATTTTTTGGTATCAAATCAATCCCTTAACTTTTTTTTGTATCGACTTAGTCCCTTAACTTTTAAAAACACGATAATATAGTCCCATTTAACGTTTTTTTGTTAACACCGTTACAAAAATGCTCAGGTGACTATTAGATTGCTTATGTGGCTTTTTTTAAATGCTTATGTGGTATTTTATTTTCTGACTCATTATTTTATAATTATTTTTAATTAAAAATTAAAAAATGTGAACAATCTTCATCTTCTTCATACCCAGAACTTCTTCATACCCAGATCTTCATCTTCTTCATACCCAGATCTTCATCTTCTTCATAACCAAACGAAAAACGAAATGCAACGGATCTTCTTCCTACCCAAACGAAAACGAAATGCAACGGATCTTTTCATACCCAAACGAAATGAAATGGATCTTTTCATACCCAAACGAAATCAGAACAAATCAGAACTTAAATCAGAACAAATCAACCATGAATCATTTTTTCCAGGATGAAGAAGAGTGAAGAAGATGAAGGAATAGGATGAAGAAGACGATGGAAGAAGAGGATGCATAGGATTTTTTTTTTCCAGTTTTCACCTATTGCTTAAATTCATGGAGCATGGAAGAAGAGGATGCGAACATGAAGAAGAGGATTTTTTTTTCCAGTTTTCACCTAATAGACACGTCAGCCACTGTTAAACAGAGTTAACAAAAAAAAAGGTTAAATGGGACTACGTTGTTGTGTTTTTAAAAGTTAAGAGACTAAGTCGATACAAAAAAAAGTTAAGGAACTGATTTGATACCAAAAAATAAGTTAAGGGACCTCGGGAGTAGTTTTGCCTATCATTTAAAAATAATCATACGTGGGCATCTAAGTAACTTCACAAAGCCACTTCTTCATTAATTTCACTATGTACTTGTACTTTAGTACTATAAATTCTATCAAACACAACATTTACCCAAATCAACTCTCACAAAAACAAGAAACAAAGCTATTTTCTTAAATTACAAAAATTAGAAATATGAGTGCTACATCAGCAACAAGCAATTCCACCATGGCTATATCAGGAGCTACTTATAGTTTAAGGAACTTTAATTCTCCCATTCCATATCTCTTTGGTGGCCTAGCTCTCATCCTTATAATCATAGCAGTAGCATTACTCATCCTAGCATGTTCTTATAATAAACAATATTCTTCTTCTGGTGATGAAGACAAACAAACCAATATGAATAGGGAAGAAGATAAGGAGGTAGGTTCAGAGCCAGAGATTGTTGTTATCATGGCTGGAGGAAGCAACCCTACTTATTTGGCTAAGCCAGTTGCATCATCCACAAGCCATATTCAACAACCCCTGTAGAAGTTATATCTTAAGAAAATTTCTTGTTATATGGTTTTCCTGTCGGATAACATAAAATCATTAGTTAATAGTATATACCTTTTTGTAGCTCTTCAAATTATAGGTAAGTCTGCGAGATCGATGTAAATTTAAGAGAATGGAATGAGAATATATGATAGTGTTCATATTTTGTTTCTTATTACAGAACCATGTGTCTTTCATCTCTTTCCGTATTTTATTCAAACGAATACATAGCTTAATTTAAAAAATCATTTTGAGCGGTTCAACCTGATCTAGCTGGTGATCAAACCACAGTTCAACTATATTGCAGTCCAATTGAGGTCGAACCAACTGCCATACTGGCCCGTTCACTGTTCAACTAGTTGAACGGCCTGGTTCGGTTCTCACAACACTGTCGCTAAAAAATAACCTATTGTAGTTCCTTTTTGCGGCAGTTGTGGTAGCCCAAATCCCACAAATCCCAAATCTCACATTGATCACTAGAGATATAGTCTCAAAAGTTTATAATGAAATTAAGATTATCTCTCACTTTACAAATCAATTTTGTAGGGTTGAGTTAGGTCCAACTCACATTCTAATAGAATATATCTTTGATTGCTCGACAATTTGTCAAGGTGATTCTCGTGGCAGTTTTGATTAGCGGCTGTTTGCAATGTCGGAGTTTAAACTATAGTTGTTGAGGGTTGTTTGTGGCGGTAATTAACAATCAACATAACCACCGCGAAACATGCAATAAATTGTTGTGTATGTACACCAAGGATAAACCACCGCCAGATGTATAAAATAATTTTTGTCTAATTAATTTTTGATTAAATTATTTTTTGTTTAATTATTAAAACTAGAATTTAGGTCTAATTTAAAACATATATTAACCCTTTGTTAGCATTCATTAAAAAAAAAAAAACCTTTCTTAGGTAATAAGAGACCAAACAACCTTAGGTGAGGATATCATTTCTTGCTAAGTTTGGAAAATTATTTGGATTTCGTTGCTTACTTCTTATGATCATGACATGATCATTTAATTGAATTGATCCAAAGTGAATTGATGTTTATGAACGAACACTTCACCTGCTGATCTTCTTGTACATTATAGCTCGAACAAATTGATGTAATTGGCTACAAAGTCCTCACATTTTCCTTTGCTTCATGAAAATTCTCCAATGATGTTTTTTTTGACCAAATTACCCTTGATCACTGGTCACTCACATACATAACATCATGTTAGTGATTAGCATTCATAGTGAAGCCACTAATTTACTTTAGATAGAAAAAACGGTTCCAAATTGGTTTCTGTGGGTTGGTGGATGCGACGCGACAACTAGGGGGCGAAAAGATGTTGACATAATTCTTTTTCTTTTATAATGATGACACGCAAATATGACTCAGAAATCAACTCAAGTTTGAGAAAAAACCTCATCGATTTTCTTCATTCCTTTCTTGAACAACAATCAAATATTTTTCCACTAATAATGTCGGGTTTCGATTTTCGAAGGAAAACTTTGATATATAGGCACCTTCTTTATTCGGTGTAACTACCTTCCACACGATTTTTGTATGACACTAACTATTTACGCTTTTCTCTACCTGCAACTCCAGCTCAGAGTTTTTTCCTGCTTGGATGATATCTGACTATCCACATGGTTTTAACGAAATACTAATCTTCACTTATATATAAGAGTAAATTTCACATTAATTAATTTCGAGTTTTTCATTAGGGAAATCAAACTTGGGAGCACTAAATCGTCCCATGTCCCAGGTTGTTTATGCCACTGGCCTGTAATATTTTGCCTAGAGGTCCCGCTTCGATGTCTAGGAGAAAAAAGTCCTGCTTAATCTGGAGTTTGACCGGGAAGTAAGTAAAGTCGGACTCTAATTTGTTTTATCGTCGGGATCGAACTTGAGTACCAGTTGAGTCTGTCTTCTTTTTTTGGTTCGGACAATTGATGTCTATCCACAGAGTATCCCAACACTTTCAATAAAAGATTTATCTCTGTTTGTGCTTAGGATCAAGTTTGTCACTGGCCAACACTGACTTTGTCTACTGCGGGAATCGAACCCGAGTCGAACCAATTTCCGCATAGATTAAGTCACTGAACCAATGGTATTGGTTCAAGTTGGTCTATTTAGATGGAGTGGGGGTTAATTACTCAAGAAAAACTTGAGGTGTTTGACTAATAACAGTTACACTTTATTTCATGGGCTTCTTTCAGTGGGTGATAATTCTGTGAACATACTTCTGGTTTCATTATGGGCAGACCCAATAGGTTCTCAAGTACAAGTATTTGTCTCAATCATTTTGGCTGAAACTAACCGTTTATATATGGATAGTAAGTAAAAAGGAATTTGTTAATAATTTAAATTAAGAAATTTCATTGAAATGTTGAAACGTGGAATTTTATTATACTATTATGTCTTTGAATATGGTGCCGTACTCTATTAAAAAACTAAGTCAATTGTAACTGTCAAATTCCATTTACTTCTAGTTTATCTTAATAAATCATATCACGTAGAAACTTAAAAGGAGGCACAAAGCCACAAACCAACTAAAATTAACACTCTAATAAAAAACAACAACAATGGGGGGTAGGTTGTCAAGAACCCAAAATTTAAATTGAGAAAAATGAATAAAGGAAGAAAGACTAAGAGACTCAATTTGGTCTCAGAGAAGGAAAAATTGTGCAATCAATTTTGGTTTGAGAAATTGTCTTTCCAGTTTCAAAATAGGGATACGTTAATCTTTGCAATTCCAAAATATCAGTTAGAGTGTATTGTTAAATATTGATGTGAGATGTTCAGCATTTCCGACATGTAACTTCATCAATAAATAGATTTATTTTGGGTCATTTTAGTCTTTACGCGTAAGCCATTTTGTCCCATTTAATTTGGTCCCTGGCTCATATTTGGGAAAATTAGTCCCTGGTTAGAATTCGAATTTCGAAACATTAAAAATCCGCCGGAAATTTGGTTTACCGGCGGTTTTATCAATACCGGCGGATTCTAAAAAACTACCGGCAGATTCTAAAAACTACCGGCGGATTTAGAACAATTACCGGCGGGTTTGAAATTTGAAAATCCCGCTGAAAATTTGCGGTTACCGGCGGATTAGGATCGATTACCGGCGGATTAGGAGATAGTACCGGCGATACTGAGTAATTACCGGCGGATACGGAAAATTCAAAATTTGAATATTTCGGCCGAAAATTACCGACGGATTTAGTCGCGTTTACCGGCGGATTTGCTTTTTTTTTAAAAAATAAAAAATTCCGCCGGTTTTAACATTTTCCGGCGGATATGTAGTTTTCGAAATTTACCGGCGGATTTCTTGCATGTACCAGCGGATTTAATCATTTGGCTTGTCATTGCCGCCAATCTTCTTCTTTTTTTTTTGCTCTTCCTCCTTTTATTGTTTCCTTTTTTTTTGTCTGTTGATTGAGTTTTTTTTATATTACTTCACAAGTTTTATCTTTTCTTTTTTCTTTTCCAGATTTTTTTTGTTTTATTTTGCTTCAATATTTTTTTAGGATTTTTGGTTTTTTCCTTTTCATATTTTAAGAGGTATTTTATCGTCTCGAAAATTTTTAGATGTTTAAATATGCAAATTTTGTAGTTGAAAACTTGACTTGGTGAATAAAAGATTTAATTTCATTACAAAATAGGTAAAATGAAATGTTAAGCGGTATGTTTTGGGGTACTTAGTATTCAGAAAAAAATTTAACTCTTCAAATACCAGATTTCTTGGTAAAAAACAATTTGTGACAAAATACGTAAAGTACGATAATGATAGTTTATTTAGGGGTACTTTAGGGTCCAAAAAAATTTAAATGTTTAAATACGCGAACTTTGTTTCTCAATAACCTGTTTGATGAAAAACAAAAAAATTATGACAAAATACATGAAGTGTGATGCTAGACATTGTGTTTCGTGGTATTTTAGGATCTAGAAAGAATCTTACATGTCCAAATTGGTGTTTTCTTCTTTATTTTGATAATTTCACACCAACGAGTATTAGAAGGATACTTAAATTGGCTTCACTTTCTAATTGTGTTGTCTTTTTTTCTCTTTAATTATAGGTTAAGTTTTTATATTTCTGATGAATATAGATAACATTGTTAATTTTTATAGACATTTATTCTTATTATGTGTATGTTCAATTCCAATGTATTTGTTAAAGTTTTGTTTTAATTTTATAATTTTTTTATTTAATTTATATTTATAATTTAACTTTCTTCGTGGAAACTTCGGCATCATTTACAATAAAACTCCCCAACATTTTCTTTCAACTTTATATAGGTGCTTTTATTTTAATGGTGATTTTTATTTAACCCTGCATGATGTATTGATGTACTCCCTCCGGACTTAATTATAAATAAAAATAACTACCTTTATGAAGCCCCGATACTTCAAAATTGACAATGTACCCGTGTCCGATACGTATCCGATACCGATACGCACCTGATACTTCCCGATACGTACCCAAAGAGTATCCAATAATTTTTTAATTCTTTTTAATAAGTATTTCACTCGATACTTTTCAGATACTTCTTTGATACTTCTTGCCAACTAAGAATACTTCTCAGATACATTTTCGATACCTCTTACCAACTAAGCACATGATTGTCACTTAGACTCAGGAGTATATGATACACTTTAGTACCTCAATAACAAAAAGACAAAATTATATGTTTTTTTGTAACACAATAATAGAAGAAATAATACATTGTGATATGGGTGAGATAATTATACGTAACTATATCTACTTGATATGATCACAAATATTTATTTCTACAATGTGATGATCATATATAATAGAAGGTGGGTAAAGTGGGTTCACAATGATGCTCAAGCAAGAATATCTTAATAAAATTATATAGATCGAAATATATATATATATATATATATATATATATATAAAGTCATGTACGTATGTGAGCTTCTTAGTCAATAATATTTTAGTTATTTATCGCTTCCCTCAATATTTAATGCAAGCTCCGCCAATCAGTCAATTATATTGGGCAGTTTTTATCATATCTATGAAGTGCAATATTTCTGTTTTTATCTTTGTTTTTTTTTCTATTTGTGTTTTTATTCCATTTTTTTCTATTTTGTTTTAATATATTTAAATTTTAATTGAATTTTTTATTAAAGTATCTCAGCCGTGTCGTATCTTAATTTTCAAAATTTTCACGTATTCCCGTATCTGTATCGTGTCGTATTCCGTATCGTATCCCGGGCTTCATACACATATTAAAGATAGTAGTTTTATGCATTTAATTTTCTTGGATTCATTGAAAAAATAAATAAACTTACTAAATTATCCCCGATTAATAGTCACATTCTCACAACATTAATGAGTTGGTTTAATGTATTTACATCCATTGATACTAGATCATCCCGTGCATCGCACGGGCAATGACTCTAGTTTGATATGTACGAGAAGAAATTAAGAAATGTAATGGAGGAGAATATTATTCCAAGAGAAATACATATACAATTTTTAAACAATGAAAATAGCTCTACACGTATACCTAAAAGGGGGAGAAGGAATTTTCTTTTTCTTTTCTTATCTGTATATTTTTTTTTCCTTTAAAACTCGCTTGGCAACCCGAAAGAACCCTTTATTTTAATTTAATTAATTAGAGGTTGAAAAGGTAGGCCAAGCCTTAAAGGTTCAATCCTGACGTTATCTCTTACTACTAATATTCTTCATCATCAAAACACCTGAAATTCAGACAACAAAGAAAACCTGATTATTAAGAAAATTGAGAGATGGACAAGTATCTAATTCCTACAGGCTTTGATATTATGGGGAGTGTGTCATTTATGTCAAAGCTAGAACCACATTCATGCCAATACTTTAGTTATTTTAAGGATTATGTGTAGTACTATTTGTTCTTCAAAATATGACTTTTTGAAATTAGTGATTTAACTCTTATATTTAACAAGTGCGATGTCTTTTTAATTTGGCCACTTTACTAAATGAAGAGTATATTTTAGAAAATGAAAAGTATATTTTTAATATGACTTTTCGTTTGGCTACTTTTTTTTTGTTCAATAATTTGGGGCAACTTAAACAAAATGAATATGTTAATAACACACTCTCTAATATGTTTACGTCTTAACTGAGAAAATGATTCTAGATCTTTAAATCAATTATGGCTAAAACAACTTCTTATAGTTTTCACTTCTTGCTAAAATCAATTCTCATACTGCACAAGGTGATATCTCAATTTTGCCCTCTTTAATAAAAAGAAAAGACATTTTTCTCGTGTTTCCTTGATAGCTGCCTAGTTTGGTAACAAAGTAATCATAAACTCTCTTACTTAAGGTTAAAGAGGAGACAAAATATAAAAATCCAAGGCACATTTCTTTAATAATAAGTATCAGTTTCTTAAATATATTTAAGTAATATATAATTTATTTAATATTTAGTTAAATTTAGTTTCTTATTAATTAAACACTCTAATAAAATTGATAGCACAAAATGTTCTATTAGCTTATATTATTATGAATTAATTTTTATTATTCTATCTTATATTACAATAAATATTTACATAAAAAATATATGAAGTTATTAATATTTCTAATATCATTTTAAATTACCGCCCTTTATGGTAATTTCATACCCAAAAGCAATTTTAATACAAACTATCCAAACAAGGTAAATTGATAATAAAAAAAACAACTTTCTATAAAAGTAGACATGTTTGCAAAAAGAAAAGTACTATTTATGCTAACAATTGATCAAAAATGTTAACGGGTGAAATTAACAACTCCATTTCCTAATTATAAACTTTTATGTATCTATCGATCTTTAACTGTCAATTTTTCAATAAAAACTCTAGCTTTATTTTTAACCGATCTTTTTGAATCACCCATATATGAACCTTTCAAACGGATACATCCATCTTTATTGAACAGGACCGCCAAGTTTAGCTTCATAAGCGAGATGAACAGGAAGATGCTCCATAGAATCAAAGAAACATGGCGGAAATATTCTCTCCAACTTGCATAAGATAAGTGGGATGTCTTGATCCATTTTTGTAAGATCATCAGCTTTTAGCGTTGCAGAACACAAATTCTTAAAGTATTGACTTATTTCCACGAGCGGATTCAAAACGTGTGTTGGCAAAGAACTAAAGGCAATAGGAAGTAAGCACCCCATGAATACATGACAATCATGGCTCTTCATCCCGTGTAACCTCCCATTATCCACATCCGAACATCTTGCTAAATTGGAAGAATAACCGTCTGTCATTTTCAACTCAGAAATCCACCGGTAAACTGCTTTCGCTTGCTCAGCAGATAAAGTATAATTGGCTTTGGGTTTCAATGTCCTACTGTTAGCTTGCTCAACCAACAACAAATCCTTTCGCCTGCAGTAATGATCCACATCCTTCGTAGCCTTCTCATTGTCTTTTGTTTTACCTTTCACATTCATAACGGTGTTAAATATGTTATCAACGAAATTCTTTTCAATATGCATTACATCTAGATTGTGTCTCAATAGATTATCTTTCCAATAAGGAAGTTCCTAAAAAATACTTTTTTTTGTCCAGTTGTGCCATAGTCCATAACCATCTGGACGAGAAACCACACCACTAACGACTTCTACAGGAGGGATAACCTTGACACTATTCCAAACTTCTTCTAATGTCAGCCTACGAGGAGGTCCAGCTGTTTCAACATTCCCCTTGATGAAACCATATTTTGACTTTCTAAATGGATGATCGCTAGGTAAAAACCTACGGTGCGAGTCAAACCATGAGCTTTTTCCTCCATACTTACGAGTAAAAGCCTTTGTGTCAACCATGCAAACCGGACACGCCATCTTACCATGTGTCCCCCATCCAGACAACATTCCATACGCAGGAAAGTCATTAATGGTCCACATCAAAGCCGCCCTCATCATGAAATTTTGCCTACGTGCTGCATCATAAGTTAAAACACCATTCCACAACCTTTTTAGGTCATCAATCAAAGGTTGCAAATATATGTCAATACCTGCTGTTGGATTAGATGGCCCTGGAATTATAGCATTTAAAAACATGTAGGGTTTAGACATGCACATTTAAGGAGGAAGGTTGTATGGAGTAACAATAACCGGCCAACAAGAATACGGGGTTGCTGACGCTTGAATATATGGCGTGAAACCATCAGAGCATAAACCAAGCCGAACATTGCGTGGATCATTAGCAAAATCTGGATGAACACGATCAAAATGCTTCCAAGCTTCACCATCAGATGGGTGACGTAATTCACCAGAATTGTTTCTGTTTTCTTGGTGCCACGTCATTTTACCTGCGGTCTCCATTGAAGTAAACATCCTCTGTAGCCTTGGTATAATCGGCAAATAGAACATTGCTTTTCGTGGAACCAGTTTGGCTTTGCTCATCCCTTTCCTGCTGACACGATAGCGTGGCTCTTGACAAAATTTGCATTCCACCAACTCTCCATCATTTAAGCCAAATTCGTTGTTATAATAGATCATGCAACCAGATACACAACAATCAATTCTTATGGATTTTAAGCCGAGCTTCGATACTAATCTTTTAGCATCATAATAACTTTGCGGCAAAAGTCCTCTAATTGGGGTTGCATCCAACATCATTTTAGTCATATATTCCATGCACAATTCAGCAACATTAAACTGAGACTTAAGACCCAACAACCGAACACACATTGATAATTTAGAGTCCTTAGATCCTTCAAATAACGGTTTATTTGTCTCACTCAAGAATATATAAAACCTCTGAGCTTCCTCATTTGGAACTTCTTCAGCATCATATTGTGGTTCCTCAAAATTCAAATTTACACCAACAGCATCAGATATCATCCCTTGAACAACATTAATCAACTGACCCGTAATCGTTGGATTACCACTTGATGTCGCAGCTTCTACAACTGGACTTGAAGTGGGACCACCTTCTGCATGAACAGGAACATTATCAACTGCACGAACTCCAGCTGCTACCTCGCCATGACGAGTCCATATCCAATAATTTGCCAAAAATCCGTTATTATACAAATCAAGTCGAACCTCATCTCCATTTTTTATAGATCGAAACCTACATCTGGAGCAAGGACATCTAATTCCTCCTAGTTGCTCAAATTCTCTTTGACGCATAGCAAAAAGAACAAATTCTTCAACTCCTTCCACAAAACGTTGCTTCAACCCGGTTTTTCCAGGATACATTCGATCATACATCCAACTACGATCCATTTTTTTTGTAGATCGATGTTCTTAATATATATACTACGTACATATATATCAAATATAACCGTATTAGAACAATACGCCCATTGACATACAAATTTTAATTACCATCATATGTGTATTAACAAAACACATAAGGCTTTACAAACTTAAAGTCTAATTACAATTATATCAAGAATTTAAATTATAAAAAATCTTTATAAAAAAATAGTAACTTTCTATAAAAAAAAATAGTAACTTTGTATAAAAATAAATATATTAAAACATATTAACCTATTATTATTATATAATAACCTCTATTCGAATTTTTTAAGAACTTAAACAATAAAATCTAAAAACATCATCATATCATATAATTACTAAAGTAATAAGAATTTAAACAATAATTCCTATTCAAATAATTTTAATATAATAACTTATAAATATATTACAAAATAATTTTTACAATCATTTTATTTTTTTACAAAATAGACAAAGTAATAATAGTATGTTGTTATTATAATAATTTTTTTATAAAAAAAATAATAGTAAAACTAATAAATTAAACAAAATAGTAACTTGTTATATTAAAAAATAGTAATATTTTCTATTATGTTATTTTAACTAATTTAACTAATATATTAAATTTTTTACAAAATTTCGAATTTATTACAAAATAGTAATAAATGTATTTTCTGTTATGTTATTACAAAATAGTAATAAATTTATTTTCTATTATGTTATTTCGAATCTATTACAAAATAGTAATAAAAAATAATAATTATTTCGAATTTTTTACAAAATAGTAATAAATTTATTTTCTATTATGTTATTTTAACTAATTTAACTAACATAAACAACAAATACTAATTACTAACCATAATCTTCTAATTTTATAACTTTTTATCATAGGATAATTTTTAATTAGCAGATTTTGTAAACATACAATGATAAAAAAAAAATGCTAGTTACAAATAACTTCATTACTAACCTGTAGGGAAGAGAAGTCTCTGACTTGATGTAAATTTCCAACTTCCCTAACAATAACTTCAACCGAACAGCAATCTGAAGATATAACACACCAAAGATTAACAAAATCATTTTGTAAAACAAAATGTAAAATTAAATAATTAAAGGAAGTTTACAACAAACCTTAGAAAAAATTTGAGAGAATGCAGAGAAATTTGAAACAATGTTGTGGAAGATTGAGTAGAGAGAATTGGAGAGAATAGATTAAATTTTGGGAAAGAGTAGAGAGAAGGGAGTATAATTTCGGATAGAGTAGAGAGAATGGAGTGTGGAAATGGTTTGAATGGAAGGTATATTTATAGGGAATGGCCAACGGTTAGAATTCGAATTTCGAAACATTAAAAATCCGCCGGAAATTTGGTTTACCGGCGGTTTTATCAATACCGGCGGATTCTAAAAAACTACCGGCAGATTCTAAAAACTACCGGCGGATTTAGAACAATTACCGGCGGGTTTGAAATTTGAAAATCCCGCTGAAAATTTGCGGTTACCGGCGGATTAGGATCGATTACCGGCGGATTAGGAGATAGTACCGGCGATACTGAGTAATTACCGGCGGATACGGAAAATTCAAAATTTGAATATTTCGGCCGAAAATTACCGACGGATTTAGTCGCGTTTACCGGCGGATTTGCTTTTTTTTTAAAAAATAAAAAATTCCGCCGGTTTTAACATTTTCCGGCGGATATGTAGTTTTCGAAATTTACCGGCGGATTTCTTGCATGTACCGGCGGATTTAATCATTTGGCTTGTCATTGCCGCCAATCTTCTTCTTTTTTTTTTGCTCTTCCTCCTTTTATTGTTTCCTTTTTTTTTTGTCTGTTGATTGAGTTTTTTTTATATTACTTCACAAGTTTTATCTTTTCTTTTTTCTTTTCCAGATTTTTTTTGTTTTATTTTGCTTCAATATTTTTTTAGGATTTTTGGTTTTTTCCTTTTCATATTTTAAGAGGTATTTTATCGTCTCGAAAATTTTTAGATGTTTAAATATGCAAATTTTGTAGTTGAAAACTTGACTTGGTGAATAAAAGATTTAATTTCATTACAAAATAGGTAAAATGAAATGTTAAGCGGTATGTTTTGGGGTACTTAGTATTCAGAAAAAAATTTAACTCTTCAAATACCAGATTTCTTGGTAAAAAACAATTTGTGACAAAATACGTAAAGTACGATAATGATAGTTTATTTAGGGGTACTTTAGGGTCCAAAAAAATTTAAATGTTTAAATACGCGAACTTTGTTTCTCAATAACCTGTTTGATGAAAAACAAAAAAATTATGACAAAATACATGAAGTGTGATGCTAGACATTGTGTTTCGTGGTATTTTAGGATCTAGAAAGAATCTTACATGTCCAAATTGGTGTTTTCTTCTTTATTTTGATAATTTCACACCAACGAGTATTAGAAGGATACTTAAATTGGCTTCACTTTCTAATTGTGTTGTCTTTTTTTCTCTTTAATTATAGGTTAAGTTTTTATATTTCTGATGAATATAGATAACATTGTTAATTTTTATAGACATTTATTCTTATTATGTGTATGTTCAATTCCAATGTATTTGTTAAAGTTTTGTTTTAATTTTATAATTTTTTTATTTAATTTATATTTATAATTTAACTTTCTTCGTGGAAACTTCGGCATCATTTACAATAAAACTCCCCAACATTTTCTTTCAACTTTATATAGGTGCTTTTATTTTAATGGTGATTTTTATTTAACCCTGCATGATGTATTGATGTACTCCCTCCGGACTTAATTATAAATAAAAATAACTACCTTTATGAAGCCCCGATACTTCAAAATTGACAATGTACCCGTGTCCGATACGTATCCGATACCGATACGCACCTGATACTTCCCGATACGTACCCAAAGAGTATCCAATAATTTTTTAATTCTTTTTAATAAGTATTTCATTCGATACTTTTCAGATACTTCTTTGATACTTCTTGCCAACTAAGGATACTTCTCAGATACATTTTCGATACCTCTTACCAACTAAGCACATGATTGTCACTTAGACTCAGGAGTATATGATACACTTTAGTACCTCAATAACAAAAAGACAAAATTATATGTTTTTTTGTAACACAATAATAGAAGAAATAATACATTGTGATATGGGTGAGATAATTATACGTAACTATATCTACTTGATATGATCACAAATATTTATTTCTACAATGTGATGATCATATATAATAGAAGGTGGGTAGAGTGGGTTCACAATGATGCTCAAGCAAGAATATCTTAATAAAATTATACAGATCGAAATATATATATATATATATATATATATATATATAAAGTCATGTACGTATGTGAGCTTCTTAGTCAATAATATTTTAGTTATTTATCGCTTCCCTCAATATTTAATGCAAGCTCCGCCAATCAGTCAATTATATTGGGCAGTTTTTATCATATCTATGAAGTGCAATATTTCTGTTTTTATCTTTGTTTTTTTTTCTATTTGTGTTTTTATTCCATTTTTTTCTGTTTTGTTTTAATATATTTAAATTTTAATTGAATTTTTTATTAAAGTATCTCAGCCGTGTCGTATCTTAATTTTCAAAATTTTCACGTATTCCCATATCTGTATCGTGTCGTATTCCGTATCGTATCCCGGACTTCATACACATATTAAAGATAGTAGTTTTATGCATTTAATTTTCTTGGATTCATTGAAAAAATAAATAAACTTACTAAATTATCCCCGATTAATAGTCACATTCTCACAACATTAATGAGTTGGTTTAATGTATTTACATCCATTGATACTAGATCATCCCGTGCATCGCACGGGCAATGACTCTAGTTTGATATGTACGAGAAGAAATTAAGAAATGTAATGGAGGAGAATATTATTCCAAGAGAAATACATATACAATTTTTAAACAATGAAAATAGCTCTACACGTATACCTAAAAGGGGGAGAAGGAATTTTCTTTTTCTTTTCTTATCTGTATATTTTTTTTTCCTTTAAAACTCGCTTGGCAACCCGAAAGAACCCTTTATTTTAATTTAATTAATTAGAGGTTGAAAAGGTAGGCCAAGCCTTAAAGGTTCAATCCTGACGTTATCTCTTACTACTAATATTCTTCATCATCAAAACACCTGAAATTCAGACAACAAAGAAAACCTGATTATTAAGAAAATTGAGAGATGGACAAGTATCTAATTCCTACAGGCTTTGATATTATGGGGAGTGTGTCATTTATGTCAAAGCTAGAACCACATTCATGCCAATACTTTAGTTATTTTAAGGATTATGTGTAGTACTATTTGTTCTTCAAAATATGACTTTTTGAAATTAGTGATTTAACTCTTATATTTAACAAGTGCGATGTCTTTTTAATTTGGCCACTTTACTAAATGAAGAGTATATTTTAGAAAATGAAAAGTATATTTTTAATATGACTTTTCGTTTGGCTACTTTTTTTTTGTTCAATAATTTGGGGCAACTTAAACAAAATGAATATGTTAATAACACACTCTCTAATATGTTTACGTCTTAACTGAGAAAATGATTCTAGATCTTTAAATCAATTATGGCTAAAACAACTTCTTATAGTTTTCACTTCTTGCTAAAATCAATTCTCATACTGCACAAGGTGATATCTCAATTTTGCCCTCTTTAATAAAAAGAAAAGACATTTTTCTCGTGTTTCCTTGATAGCTGCCTAGTTTGGTAACAAAGTAATCATAAACTCTCTTACTTAAGGTTAAAGAGGAGACAAAATATAAAAATCCAAGGCACATTTCTTTAATAATAAGTATCAGTTTCTTAAATATATTTAAGTAATATATAATTTATTTAATATTTAGTTAAATTTAGTTTCTTATTAATTAAACACTCTAATAAAATTGATAGCACAAAATGTTCTATTAGCTTATATTATTATGAATTAATTTTTATTATTCTATCTTATATTACAATAAATATTTACATAAAAAATATATGAAGTTATTAATATTTCTAATATCATTTTAAATTACCGCCCTTTATGGTAATTTCATACCCAAAAGCAATTTTAATACAAACTATCCAAACAAGGTAAATTGATAATAAAAAAAAACAACTTTCTATAAAAGTAGACATGTTTGCAAAAAGAAAAGTACTATTTATGCTAACAATTGATCAAAAATGTTAACGGGTGAAATTAACAACTCCATTTCCTAATTATAAACTTTTATGTATCTATCGATCTTTAACTGTCAATTTTTCAATAAAAACTCTTGCTATATTTTATGCTAAGAACGCCATTGGTTTGAAGACTGAGGTGTTCACATGGTGGAGAGAACAAGTGACAGCGTAGAGGAGAGAGGATGAGTCACAGACTTATCTCTGGCGTTCGTCGGTTATCGTTGTTGGAGGAGT
Source organism: Astragalus glycyphyllos (assembly GCA_963573325.1). Classification (NCBI taxonomy): domain Eukaryota; kingdom Viridiplantae; phylum Streptophyta; class Magnoliopsida; order Fabales; family Fabaceae; genus Astragalus; species Astragalus glycyphyllos. The sequence continues at coordinate 3,362,151 of OY754312.1, forward strand.
GTTGGCCGGGAACGATAAGGAGGAAAGTGAGAGGGAGGAGGGTTTCACGAGGTGCCAAGGCGTTGAGTTTTTTAAAACCTCTTTGAAATTGGTTATAGTCGATTATCTCTTTAACTGATTCCGAATGTATTGTCAAATTAATATTTAGAATCGATTATAGTTATAACTGATTCAATATCATTTTTAATAATGTTTTGAATTGGTTATATTTACAATCGATTCAATTCATAATTTTGTGCGAAAATTTTAGTTTTGAATTTAATTATAAAATTGCCACTGCGTCTATCTTTAGAATCGATTCTAAATGAAGCTTTTCAATCTAGCTCTGATCAAAAGTATATTTAAGACTCAAAAAGACAATATTTAAGTCTTAATTAAAGATAATATTTCACAATCAAGAATCACAAAAGGTTCCTATGTTTAAAGTAGATATAGCATTAGGAGAATAATTTCAGGATAAACTAACAAAGACACATGTGCAAAATTTCAGAAGAAAAACAGAGAGGGTAATTCAGTTGGAGCATCATATGACCATCATTTTCACCAAATTCATAAACCTTTTGTTTTCTTTCGATTTTCCGCATGATGTTAACCAAATATAATACATTTCCATGAGTTTGATCAATATCACTGATATAATGCGCATAAAACATGTTACTCATAAAAGTTTTTCCTCTGTTTACTCTTCAATTCTTATCCTGATTCCTGACAAATACAGAGGAGTTTCTTATACCTTTTACCATATTTTGCTTAGAGAAACTTTACCTTTTTCAATTTTGATACATTAAAAGCAAAAAAAATTGTTCCTTCATGTGGTTAGGTAAAAAGAATGAGAAATTGTGTAGGCAACTCACAAGGTATATATTGATGTTTACAAAATTGCATCCGACATTAATAGGTGAGACTTTTGAGTCATGATTCAACCGTTATAAACCACTCAAATCAAAATGAAACTATGGTTGTACCACTGAAAATAACAAAACCACATACTGTGTCGGTTCATGGTTTAACTAATAACCTCCATGTTGGTTTGGTTTTAAAACCATGCTATATACTATGTTATATAGCTCCAAATATTGATATCAGGAAGCAGCACACTATTAATTTTGAAAAATTGAGGAATAGTAATATAAAATTTAGTACAATAAAATTTCATTTATTGAAAAGAAAACGGTGATACAAGATCTTTTTAATTATAAAGGATACTTTTGTTCCTTTATCTTTGATTAAAATTTTAGTTTGGTCTTTTATCTTTTTTTCCTAACTTTGGTCGTTTAGCTTTCATATCTGTGTAAGTTTGGTCATTTATATTTCTTTTCCTCACTTTGGTCATTTATCTTTCATATCTATTTCAATTTGGTCCCTTAAAATGCAGAAAAATGAATGACCGAACTGAGGCAGATATGAAAGATAAAAGGTGAAAGTGAGGAAAAAAATAAAAGACTAAACTGACACGAATATAAAAGATAAAGGACTAAAGTGTGAAAAATAATAAAGGACCAAACTAAAATCTTGATGAGAGATAAAGTTCCTAAAATGCAATTTAACTTATTATTAGCACACTAACATCTACATGGAGCATCTAGACAAGCACAAAAACGAATCTTCCTTCAAAACCAAAAGGGTACTTTTGTAAATCAAAAAATGTCCATTTTTGACTATAAAATCCTGAACAACCACCTCACTTAATTTCACTGCCTTACAAAGAGAGAGAAAGAGGGAAAGGATTAAGAGAGAGAGAAAGAAAGGCAAAGATGAGGCCAATAAACACTAGTGTACCATCATCAACAACATCAACAACAAGAAGTGGGATAAAGGTATGGAAATCACCAATTCCTTACCTCTTTGGGGGCTTAGCTTTAATGCTAATTCTCATTTCTGTAGCATTGGTTATCCTTGTTTGCTCCTACAGAAAACGTTCATCTTCTTCTTCTTCTTCTCACTCATCATCAGATTCACCTCAAGAAAACATGAAACATGCAATGCCAAAAGAAAATAACTCAGAACCAGAAGTACTTGTCATTATGGCTGGTGATCATAAACCAACTTACCTAGCCAAACCAATAATCACTTCTTCTTCTTCTACTTCTACTTCTACTTATTGCACCTGCGGAGCTCAATCTGAACCAACCCGTTCATCTAGCTCAACAGTAACTGAGCAAACATTAACTAATTAAATTGTTCTACCAACGTTAAAATTTTGTTGTAAGGAGAGGAGAGCATGTCCTTTTTCATATTCATGTGGTTTTGTGAGCACAGAATATGATCATTGAAGAAAGATGAGTGTTTATTTATTTATTATTATTGAGTTTTGTTTCTGATAATCAAAGGATTGCGGTTTTGCTACTAAGTAATTAATAACGCCTATTTGGTAAGAATTTGACTCATATCTTACAATTACAGCGTTGAAATCTTGTTGCAGATGTAAGATTTCGTTAATAGATTACTTCTCTGGTCGTTATTATAAGGAAAGATTACAGTTTTAAGTTCATTGTACAACTAATGTATCTGACTTATACTATAGACCAGATACATAAGTTATTCAATGAATCTAAAATTGTAATTTTTTCTTGAGCGCTATTTGAACCTTAAAAAAATCTGACTATAACTAGTTGAATTTAATGACGAAATTAATCACAACACCATAATCTAAGCATAAAATTGAAGGTACTTGTGAAAACAAGAAATCACAAAAGAACAACAAGAACACTATCATCCAATTTTTTTATATAATATTAATATATTCTTTTTTTAATTTGCTTATCTTTTAAATCATGCTTGGGAATTGCATTCTGTTGAACACAGTCCGTTGAGTTTAAAAAAGAGATGTATAGGCATGTCATGTCACTTAAAAACATAATTTTTCTTTTGTGTTTCGATTTAGCATATGATTCCATGTGTTTCTAAGTTACAAAAATTCTAGAGCTTGAGAGATGCCACGAAACGCAGAAATGTCTGTCTAGTTGGAATGGACACAAAAGCCAGAAAATTTATACACAAGTGGGGCATATATATCACCAACAATATAACCAAATACAACAATGTTTAGTGCTCTTTGATAAAAATGAACATTCTAAAATACTCCATATATAAAATCTAGAGAGAGAGAAAGAGAGAGAATAATGGTGGGTGGATGATGAAATAATCAGCGGTTAGAATTGAAGTCCTTAAACACATCAAAGTGACATAGGAAAGTGGAATTGGATAACACAGCATCTTCTAGGCATGTGAAAGTGGAACACTTTTGTTTGTTTTTTTAGCAATGTGGCGAAACGCAGTTGTTTGTTTTTGGTAGGAGCAATAAATAAAAGATTTTAAATGGGCAGCGGCGAAACGCACTTGTTTTTCTTTTCCTTTTTCCAAGGTGGTCTGTTTTTTTTTTTTAATTTTGGATTTTGTAAAACGCGGCGACTTGGAATTGCAAGAGTGAGTAAATGAGTTCATTCATGAACTGAAAACTTTAACTTTGGAACGTGAAAACAGCTAAACATTCATGAATGCCAATTAAAATTGGGACCAAATTCATGTGTGTTTCTTCTGTATTTCAGGCATGGAATTCAGGGACTAATTTCTCCGACATTTATTTAAAGAGTTGACATATTACTCACACTACACTTCCGTCTCGATTTAACTGTCATTTAAGGTTATACACAATACTCCGTAAAAGAGATTAGAGAGAGTACTTTCTTAAGATACTCCCTCTGTAATACAATATAAGCAAAATTAATTACCTACACACTTCTTAAGATGGGTAGTTAATTGCACGTGCTTCTGTAAAACTCATTTAAAATTTAATTTCATTGTCTAAATTACCCTTCATCTCATTTAATTAAAAAGGCTCTAACTTTTCATTTTCAACATTAAATGAAAGACTTTTTTGGTATACTAGCATTAAATAGGTTTGAGAAAGTCAATTTTTGCTTATATTTTGTTACAAATTAAAAGCCCGAAATTTGCTTATATTGTGTAACGGAGGGAGTATCTTAAGAAAGTACTCTCTCTAATCTCTTTTATAAGCAAAAATTAGTCAAAAGTATCAAAGATTGTTAAAAAAAAAAACAACGAAGGTAGTACCTCCAATCCGCAATACAAAAAAACAAAATGTATTTTTTGGTAGTCCATAATATAAGAAACTAACACTATTTTTAAGATGTATTAACAAAATACAGAACAAACTCAAATTAAATAGACTAACATAATCAACATAAATCAAAAAACACTAACGCAAAATACAAATTAATTAAATACTATTAACACAAATTATCAATTAAATGACATTAACAGAATCAAAATTAGGATAATAAGAACAAGAACAAGAACCGATTCAAGGAAAGATAAAAACTTTTTTCAAAATAAAATTTGTTTTTTTTTAGATAAGCAATACTTTCATTGAAGGGAGCACAAGGGGTGCCCAGCCCTTACAATGGGAATAAAGGAAGGGGGAGAGCCTCCTCAAAACCTCCCTAAGCCAAAACCCAATGGGAAAAAGACTCAGGGAGGAAAAAGAGTACCTCGTACCACCTGCACTACAGTGAGGATAAGCAACCTAACTCACTGTTTCTCCCCCTAAAGACTACAAATTGTTTAAGCATTGTAGTGGATTAGACCACCACATTGAAATGGAAAGGGAGGAATTACAATTCAATCTATAAATACACCAACACCAAGAAAGACTTTTAATACGATTCACCACCATCTCGATATTAGGCTCCTCATTATTGAAAATAGCTCCATTCCTCGCCAGCCATATGCTTCAACAAGTAGTTAACCAAACCACGTGCTTCGTGCGTTTTGCTTTCTTCCCCTTACACAAGCAGCAACACTGGTGGACAAGACCAACAACATCCAAAGACAAATTAAGAGCAACACCAATCCAAGATGTAACACTCTTTCAAACCGAATTCGCGAACCCGCAATGGAGGAACAAATGATTCACGGACTCACGCTGAACGTGACAGAATGAGCAACGAGCATCGTCTTCCAAGTGGAGAACATTTCTGCGCAATAGTTGCTCGCGCACCGGCAACGCATCAAACAGCAACCGCCAGCCAAAAGCCAACACTTTCGAATGCACTATAGATTTCCATAAACCTGCAAAAAAATTCTGCAGCACCGAGACATTAGAGGATAAATCACCACGGACCAGCTGAATATAAAAGGTTTTAACCTAATAATTCTTCGATTTATCGAGCGGCCAAATCCAAGAATCCATCTTCATTCTCGTTGGAGCCACGGGCTGGAGAATATCTCGCAGAATATCTACCTCAGCTGTTCGGACAACATCATTACCGAGATGCCAAGGTTCCAACCATCGCCAAGAATCATTATGCTAGACACCGGATTCAGCCACCTTTAAATTCTGCTGTCCAACACCATTATACAGGAGAGGAAAGACCTTAAACAAAGGGTCAATCCCAAGCCATTGGTCTTTCCAGAAATTAATTGAAGCACCATCACCCAAACCTCTTCTAACACACCAAGCAAACCTTCTTTGTTCCTCTACATTAACATCCAAGTTCACCAAGTCCCTCCACCAAATGGATCCCGAGTCCCTACGACGATTACCATCCACCAAATCCTGAACTAATGAAGAGGCCAAATCTCCGTACCTACAAGATAACATACGACTCCAACTCACATAGGGATCCGATAAAGCTCTCCATTTCCACTTAGACAACAAAGCTATATTAAATAATTCTAGGTTTTTGATCTCGAGACCTCCCTCTTCCTTTGGTTTACAAATACTATCCCAAGCCACCCAACACATTCCCCTCTCCCCCTCTTTGATACCCCAAAGAAAATCCCTTTGGATTTTAACCATCTTCTTGATACTACCTTCGGAGCTTTATAGAAAGAAAACATATATAGCGGCATGCTATTAAGAACGGAGTTTATAAGAGTTACCCGGCCTCCAATGGATAGAAACCGACCCTTCAACAAAGACAACCGCTTTCTAACTGCTCCTAAAACATAGCTCCAAGTTGCTTCCCTCCTCGGATTAGCGCCAATTGGGATTCCCAGAAACTTGAAGGGGATAGATTCCGTTCTACAAAATAGGAAAGTGCTAGCTCTCTCCAAAAACCCATCCGGAGTGTGGATACCTATAAGCTTGCTCTTGTGAAAATTTACCTTCAAACCGGAAACAAGCTCAAAGGATCTCAAAATAGACTTGATACTCCAAAGATTTGCCCAAGAAGCTTTGCCCACAAACATTGTGTCATCCGCATATTGAAGAATAGAAAAGTTCAAATCCTCAGTGAAAGAAAAACCTTGATAATCACCAATATCCACCGCCTTCATCATCATCACCGACATGGCCTCTGCCACTATAAGAAAGAGGAAAGGCGACAAAGGGTCCCCTTATCGCAGACCACGCTGAACTTTGAAATCTTGAGTTGGGCTACCATTCACTAGAACCGACATGGAGCTAGTACACACACAAGACTTAATTCAAGCAATCCAACGTTGGGGGAATCCCATTCTAGTCAACATGTAAAACAAGAAATTCCAAGAGATGGAATCATAAGCTTTTTCAAAGTCCACCTTGAACAACATACATTCTTCCTTGCTTCTTTTGGCATAATCAACCAACTCGTTCGCCACCACAACACCGTCAAGAATTTGTCGCCCCCTTATAAATGCTGATTGATGATGAGAAATAATACTTGGCATAACTTTCTTGAGCCGAGAAGCTAAGACCTTGGCCAATATTTTGTATATGCACCCAATCAAGCATATAGGCCTAAACTCCCCCAAACCTTGCGGATTATCGTTCTTAGGAACCAAGGCGATGAATGAAGCCGAGAGAGCTTTGGGGAGGAAAGCATTCGCGAAAAACTCATTGAAAAAACCTACCACATCCTCTTTCATGAAACTCCAACAAGACTTAATGAAGTTGAGATTGAACCCATCCGGACCCGGACTTTTATCCCCATCACACTCCCAGACACCCATCCTTATTTCTTCCTCAGTAAAATGTTGACTCAAAGAATCCGCTTGAGATGAAGTTCAAACGCTTGAATTGAAGACCGCCCAAAAGTGGCCTATTATGATTTGCCTCAAAAAAGCACTTCTCAAAATGTTGTTTTACAAAAGATTTCACCGCATCCACCTCCTCCACTTGCTCCCTCGTATCTCTAAGAATAACCACACTACACCGTCTTCTTCTATACCTCATTAGAGAGTGGAAGTATTTTGAATTCATATCCCCCTCCTTTATCCACCTTGCTCTAGACTTTTGAACCAAGAAAGATTCCTTCGCACGAATTTCCTTCCAAAGCGAGGCAGAAACTTCTCTTCTGTTTGCCACAACGTCACTATCCCACCCTTCACACAACATATCGTCCAACGAATTCAGATCCCGAACTAGAATATCAATGTTAAAGTCGACTTTACCAAAAACCTCTTTATTCCAACTCCGAATGCTTCCTTTGAGAGACTTCAACTTTTCTTTTAAAACAAAAGCCTTATGACCTGTATTGCTAAAACCATTCCAACAAGATTGAACAAAAGGTAAAAAGTCATCATGACTCAGCCATGCGTTGAAGAAACGAAACGGCTTCGGGCCCCAATCATTCGATGACCGAAGAAGCCAAATAGGTGAATGATCGGAGATGTCCCGATTGCCAATCCACTGACTTGTGATCCCCCAATCAACCATAAGACCCTCTGAAATCAAAAACCTGTCCAACCTGCTCATAGAGATTCCATCTGATCAAAACCAATAGAATTTCTTCCCCGACACCGGAACATCAACAAGATCCATGTCTACAATGAAGTTGTTAAAATCATCTAACTCAACTTGAGAGGTACTCCCACTTCTGCTGTTTCTAGCAATTCTTCTGCCCCTTCTTTCAGAACTGCTAGAAACTACACCACTCTCCAGCCCCTAGACTTTGTTTAACCGCTACCAACTCAGCCCACACCCTTCGTCTCGCACCCGCAGAGCACGGTGCATAGATGTTTACCACATGAACAACTTTATTACGAACAACCGCACTAATGCCAAGAAAACCAAGACCAGAAAAATGAGACGTCACCAAACAGGCCCCTTCAAGCCAAGAACATAGAATCCCTCCCGAAGAACCACTTGAGGGTTGATGAAGCCATTGGAAGGATCGGTTCCCCCATAACATTCCAACCTCTCCCTCTACCATCACTTCCCTTTTCGTCTCCTGAATGCAAACAAAATCGAAAGAAACTGAATTTATAACCAATTGGCGACACTTCCCGCAGTCACCCCACCCTCTAATATTTAAAGATAAGATATTCATGGATTCAGGTTGTTATGCACCCTCCTACTAATCTCTGCTTCGTCTCTTCTTTCCCCGTTTTCAATCAGCTCAATATAGTGATCATCCGGTAAGTTACCTTTAACCCCTAAACGCTTGGCATTTTCCCAGACTTTTCTTGCTACCCCTTACTCCGGAGGGCCCAGAACTTATTGTTGCACAAACCAATGTCTCCACTCGAAATTGAACCCCCACATAAAACTGTGCCAGCTGAAAACAAAGATGAATCATGCTTACTTGCTTGATGGGACGGTTGCGGTTCAACAGCTGCCTGGTTAGACTCACCCGAGACTTCGACAAGCTCTCGGGTAGCTTTCTTCAGTTTACCGGACGACAATTTCCTTTTGACTCCTACTCGTAATAATTTTCTCTGCTTTCTTTTCGGTAAGGCATGACCTGGATTTGGAGAAATAAGCACATTTGGAATTGAAGGGAGATCTAGAGATTGACAGCCTGTGAGATGTTTCGATGGGCAAGATTGGGGAACCACTTCTTGAGACTTAACAACACGTGATCCTCCCACGGCAGTACTGACCAACTTGTCAGTGACAGATGGATTTGTTTCCTGCACAAAACTACCAACAGAAAGAATAGGGGAGCATCCGTTGGACGGACTAACTCCATTGGACATTCTTAGAACTTCGTCGTTGGAACTTAACGCTTCAGTCAAAACGTTAACCATTATGTTCGGGTCAACCTTCCCGGAATTTCGCACGGCATTATGCAACGCATTCAATTCCAATTCCCCTAGCTCTTCCTCACCATGAACGTCTTCGGTGCCTGCGTACATATGATCTGAATAATCATCACCTGAACTTGAGTCAACGTCATCCCCCTCGTCATAATTTTGTGCCTTGTTACGCCATTCAACCGGGCCTCCCCAATCCTCCACAACTTTGATATATATTTTTCAGGGGTGCAAAAATATTTTTTTCTAAGGTGTAAGTGCTAATTTTATTTTTTCGGGGGGTTTGCCTGAACCCTTTGGAATATGTATCTAGACTAAATTTAGTTCAAATACATGTAGCTTTACTAAATGAAAATAATTAATTTTAATGTTATATCTTGATTTGTGTCATACAGGGGTTTGTTTCCTATATTGTGGATCCAAGGTAGTACTATAGTACTATTTGGGACCTATTTATAGGCAACAAACACTTTTTAGGTTCGTTGAATAACTTATGTATCTGGTCTATATTATAGCCAAATACAAAAGTTATTCAATTAACCTAAAAATTGTTTGTTACTTATAAATAAGTCCAAAAGGTGTGTACCTCATTAACATTATTTATTGATGTGCAACAAATTCTCACAAGTAAATTTCAACTAACTTTACCATATTTAATACTACATCTAATAGAATATAAAAATAAGCCCCTACATCACACAAACCCAGAAAATAACATTGAAATCATCTATTCTTATTAAATAAGGCTAAAATATTACACTTTTCCAAAATTGCCCTTTTCATTAAATTATGATTTATACGCCTAATTAGTTGCGCCACTTTAATTACACTACTTAAATAGGGGCTAAATTTGAGATTCATCATTTTAAACATTTTAAAAATACGACTCATTTCTTATACTTTGGACCAACAAAAATGTATTTTGTTTTATATATCGTAGAATGGAGGTAGTATTATTTTTTCCTTAATACACCTCATTTAGTTCAAAATTACATTTTATTTATTGATGTGAAACAATTCCCATATAGAAGTAAGAGTGTAAGACTATCTAGGGAAGTATAGCTAAATTTTTCTTGTGAATACCCATAAAAATAAATGAGAATAATTGAATTCTTAATTTTTTTTTGTCCCAGTTTTTTTTGCTTATATATAGAATTGAGGGAATATTCCGTACAATGAATATATAAGCAAAGTACTACTATATGCACACTTATTTAGATATACATGTAGTTTTTTGCTTAAAAAATATATTTAGTTATCGGCACTTACTTTTGTAGAGATTGCTATTTTTATCTCGAAAATATGCTCCCGAATTGTTTCCCAAAGGCCAGCAGTCTCACCCACAAAGGTGCCTCCGATTTAGTGAGGGGTTTAGTCACTGCGTTCGGCGGTAGATACTCTAGTCTCGACCAAAACAATATCAATCAATGATGATGACGACAATTCATAAGTGAAAATGTGAAAATGTTATTGCAAAACATTGTTGCGGCATGTCACGCCTTGTGTTAGTTAGAAAGTCTCCCTAGGGACATTTATTATCATGTCTCATTTTTGTAAATCTTATTTAAAGTTTAACTCCATTACCAAAACTTCTCCAAAATTTCTCCTTTCTCATTTAGTTGTCTAAAAAAAGTCTCTAACTTTTCATTTCAACATTAATGGTTTTTCGGTTGAGGAGATATAAGGAAAAGAGAGGTAGTATAGAAAAAAAATAGGGAAGGGATTGTGGATTTCTCTTGATTGATGGAAAAGAGAAGTAGGAAAGGGAGTCAATTCTTACTTGTATTTTATTACTACTTAGAGGGACCAAATTTGTTTATATTTTGAATATTATGGCATGCGAAAATAAAAAATTACATATAAGTGTATATTTTTTCTTATAAAATATACTAGAGAGAGTGCTCCCTCGTAGTGTCTCGAATACAGACAACAAAAAGGTTATATACTTCTATCATATTTAATGCTATTATTCTTATATTATCTTTCAATTAATTTAAATTTTATTTTCAAATAATTCTTTTTTTTAATAGAAAGGGCATAAAGCCCAAGATTACACAGGAAGGGGCATATAGCAGAAGAACTCTTAGAGGGTGAGATTTTTGGAATTAGGGTTAACTATATCAGTTCTTTTGGTAAAATAGCTTCTGACATAGTTGATGATGTTGATTTCAGGGTGGAGAGGCCGATTGAAGTCTTCGTCGTGCTCGTCTTTGTTACGCCAAATCCAGAGGTGGTAGCAAGCACACGCCCAAATTGAAGACCAAGGAAAAGGGATTTCATCGTGCATTGCAAGGTTGAAATTGGAGAGGACCCAACTCTTCAAATCGCCACAGAAGAACGAAGCAGCATGATTATTGGGAAGAAGGAAGCCAAACAACAATTGCTCTAGGGCAATCTCGCAAAACATTTAAGATAGTCTCTCTTCAAATAATTCTTTTGTTCCTATGGAACAAGTTCCTATGGAACAAGTTCCTATGAAAGAATATTTAGAAAAAAACAATTAATTTTTTGATTATGTTGAAAAAATTAATTAGGTGTGAAGTTTTCTTTTGCTTATATTGGAGCAACTACTCCACATCAAATATTTTTAAGGAATGATCTGTTTACATAATTTAGCACGACCAAAGTGATGTTTTTTGTTCTGTATCAATGGTTGATGGAGGAGATGAGAGAGGAAAATAGAGTGTTGCGGTTGAACTCGCACTATCAACAACATTCACACGATACTTATTTGGATTTTATTATGGGGATTGGAGACACCTCGAAGGGTGGGATAGCTGGCGCAAACATATTAAAGATGCTTCATATCCAAGGCGAGTATCAAACCCTCGACACTTGGTTAAGGAAAGATGAGCCCCAACCGCTCAACCACACTCCTTGGGTTTTATCATTAGGCTCTAAACATGATTAACTTGATGTAAATCAATGCAAACTACTACCTCTGGACTCATATATAAACAACTTACAACTTTTTAGATTCATTGAAAAAGTGATGTATATGAACTATACATTTCAATAAATCTAAAAAGTTGTTATTACTTATATATAAGTCCAGAGATAGTATTTTTTAAGAATTGGATGATTAAATGAGTTAAAGAGAAAGAAAAATGCAAGAGTTTTCTTCTGTAACAAATATGAAGAAGGGTTTATCTGATTTAGTGGAGAATTTTAAAGGTGTTTTTGGGCACAACATTTCTTAATGGGTTTGTTGGAGTTAGGGAGAATAGATTAAATATCCTTAGAGGATATTCGACGTGTCCTGTAGATGTAGCAATGTACACAGTTGGATTACTACTAAAATAATATGCCTTGTTTGGCTTAGCCACCTCTAAGGTCTTGTCAATAATCTTTTTTCTTTTTGACATAAGGTCTTGTCAATTATTATTATGAAGATATAATATAATAGGGTGTTTGTACGGAGAATAACACAGTTTATCGGATGTTTCAAGGTTAGGAGGCTACGATAAATAAAATCACAAAAAATACAAAATAAATGTCAAGAATGGGATTCGAACCCATGCCCTTTCGGACCAGTACCTGAAACTGGCGCCTTAGACCAACTCGGCCACCTTGACATTTGTTATTATATTTTCATATGTTATATATATTACTTCTAAATGATTGCAAGGCATACACACACTTTACTTTGATATAACAGCTTTAATTGTTTGGATTCAAATACTGATGGTGATGTTAAAAATCCACATTTAAGTTAGATGTTATAAATTAACTTAATTTATTACGTATCTATTTCACATTTTAGTCGCAAAATTATTTATGTTTAGTAGAAGTAGTCTTTCTCTTGTAGACATTTTTGCACATAATGTCTTTTCTTAATAGTAATTTCCATTTTCCAAGCATTATTGTAACAACTAAGAATTGCCCCCTAACAGTTCTTTTGACTTGGATCTAGCTACCACTACAACAATTCAGTACTATTTAGTAAGGTCAAACCGGTAGCGTATAGCGGATAAGTTTATATAGAAGCAAAATAGAGTTGTTGGTAAACACTAAATTATATTATTTTTCACTAGCTTATAGCATTTTTAGACGTTACATAATGTTAAAACTTATAGATTATAGTGTTTCATTTTTATCTCATTTCAATTTTCAACTATTACTATTTTAATTAAATTTCTCATTTATACTAAATTAAATAAACAACCCTCTTATTTTTAAGTATTAATTAAAAATGTTCATTTATCTCATTTTATATTTATAAGTTACTTCAAGTGCTAATTTTACCAAATATTTTAAATTCACATTGTTAGTTTATCAACTATCCACTAGTTGTGTCAAAAACTGTCCACTAATTTATTTGTTATCTACTATTTTTTTTACAAATAGATCCTTCATATTTTGCTCACCTCCCAATATAGTAGTTACAATGAACATATGATGGAGTAAATACCAAATTTGATCTCAATCGTAGGTTAGTGGAACTTAGTCCTTCAAACTATCAATATTTCAAATTGGTTTCTGAAATTGTAAAATATTAATCAAGTTCGTCCCTTCATTTGGATTTATTAGCTAATGCATTTTTGAGATTATTCGCTTAGGCTCTATATGGTAAGTCTATTCCGCTAGCAGATAGAAGATGATAAATAAACGTGTTTGATAAGCACTAGCGTTTAGTGATTTTTTGCGGGCGTTCAACATTTTTCAAATACCACTTCAAGTAGCATTTTCTGGCAGAAGACATTTTTTGACATAGAAGGAAGGAGAGTCTCGTTAATTTTTTTTTACGCAACCCCTCAATTCTTAGGGAAAATCATCTAATTTATCATTAAAAACGAAAAAAAAAGGATGAGAGTACCGGAATTTCTGGCCAAGTACATTGTTGAGGAAAAAAAATCAAAAACTCCATCGAAGGGTTATTAGTAAAAACATAGGTACTAATAGTAGTCCCTTTTCTGGGTTCTTGTTCACTAACTAATGGACCAAAATCGGACCTCAGACCGATAGGCCCCGAAGGTCACTTTAGGCTTAATATTTAGCCCATCAAGCCAACATCATCATTATGTCATATTTTATTTTTCTAACAAAATAACACGAATTTCTCGTATTGTGGCATATATTTATATTTTAATTCTTACCAAAAATATATTTATGTTTTAATTACATATTAAATTATAATTATACCAATATTAATAACAAAAAAAATTATTCCAATATTAACTGCCATTTGTGTCTAAAAAATCTACCATTTTAAAATAGTTATTTGATCAAACGAATATTAATCTCCTTAATCTATTTATTGATACTTAAATCTATTCAATCAATTAACATTAAATAAAATAAGATATTTACAAACCACCATTATAATATTATTTTAATATAATTAATTTTTTTTAAAAGTTCAAATCTGTATTTTATTGTTTAATTTAGTTTTTATATTTGAAAAAAAAACTACTCTTTCATTGTAGGAGATGTCAGATGTTTACTAGTTTATTTGAAAAACTAAGAGTCGTAAAAAAATTATCAAGGAAAAAATATTTATCTTGTTCGATATGTTCTAAAAATTGATATAAGAATAATTTACTCTAGATTTCGAACAAAACAGCCAAAACTGAACTTCATTTCACTCTTGACTCGTACTATAGTTTAACTCCAAATCATCTAATACTATTAAGAGCCTAATGATTTGACCCTTTTTGATTGAGTTCTCTCTTTCTCTCTCTCTCTCAAATTTCTTATTCTAAAAAACATATTAAAAGACATGAAAGACATTCAAATAACTTCGTAAAGTTTGTGAATTTTTGAAGACATCAAAGCCTTAAAATTTAGCTAAAAAAAATAAGTTGTGAAAAAGTCAATCTATAGAATTCTCTTAAAAAAAAGCTAAGAGAGTAACAATTATTTTTAAAAAAATAATTGAATTCTAATTTGGAGTTTTCATGTCATCCATACCCTAGCTAGCAATTAGCCCTTCTTTGATCGTATCTTACATAAGCTAAAGCTTCAAGCCTTCAACTATGTCTAATCCGTTAAGATCTCTCCTCGCATATTTTATATATTTTCTCTAGTTCTATTTATAAGGAAAAAATACAGTTTTAAGTTTATTGAATAATTGGTTTATATTCTAAATAGGGGTGGGAATAGGCCTGGCCGACCGACAGGGGCCTACGGCCCAGCCTACGTCAGGCCAGACCAGGTTTTTTATTTAAACAGATAAGACTTAGGCTTTTTTAAAAGCCTATTTAGCTAAAAAGGTCAGGCCACAAACCATTGAAAAAGCCTTTTATGCCTATCAGACCGGCCTATTTAAGTATAAATAAATATTATTATTATTATTATTATTATTATTATTATTATGTATTAGATTTTGTATTTCATGTTAAATCATAAATTTGCTAATATTTCATGTTAATTTAAACTATTACATCCATTTTTGACATATTTAAAGTTATTATTATAAAATAGAATTTAAATAGGATGTCATATAAAATAGAACAAAATTTTATTAATCTATTAGCTTCTTCGTTATTTACAAAAAAGCATACATCACTTAAAGATTGTAGGTGTTTTAAAAAAAAAATTGTGAAATAGGCTTCTAAACAGGTTATCAGGCCTGGCCTGGCCTTTGCGCCTTGCCAGGCTTTCGCAAAGGCCAGGCTCAGGCCTAATACTTTCAACGCAGGTCAGGCCTAGGCCAAGCAAAGTCTAGCTCGGCCCAACCTATTCCCACCCCTAATTCTAAACCAAATACATCAGTTATCAATGAACTTAAAACTTTTTTTTTGTTATAATTCTGAGCAAGTATATTTTATACCTAATTATAAAGGGAAACAAAATTTTAGCGACAAGTTAGTTAGATAATTTAATGAGATTATTATCCATAATGATATATATTCGGCAACAAGGGTTGGAGAAGTTTGTTAAATTGTTCTAATCAAGTCACCAATTAACAATGCCAGATTATAGAAAATGAATGGTCATGCAATAACCAGGTAGGGAGATAAGGAAATGAATGTTGGCCAACTTTTAAACTCAACACACAAAAAAAGTGTTCATGACAAATTATCACTTTTTGAATTCAAAATTAAACATAAAACAATGTTCAATCCAATTAATATAATTGTTGATTACGTTATCGAATTACAACTACAATTTTGACTACAAAATCGATACATATACAAAAGAAGTATACAATATATTTGTCCAAAATTGGTAACTGTTCTGGATTGGCCCATGAGGCCCAACTCCAGATATGGGCCCTAGACCAGCCCAATAACCAGGATTCAAATCCAGTACAATTGATCATATCATCCATGTCTATTAGACATCAATGGTAGAGATTCACTCAGTCAATACAACGGATTAGGGCTGACCTAATTCCTATAAATACACGCCCACCCTGCTGACAAATGTACATTATTCATTTTTGCTACACTCTAAGATCCTCATACATTAACTTGAGCGTCAGAGTAGTTTTTCAGGCCACACCCAGGGTTGACTATGAGACCTGACCTCGTGTAGGAGTCCTACCAACTGTTGTCTCAGACCTACCCGAGCTAAGGCAATGTACAGATCAGTAACAATCATGTATCTTAACATTTTGGCTACGAAACATACATTTATTTCTTGAATTCATTGAGTTGTTTTGAACAATAGCTTGGGGACCTCGAAGCTGAGAAAATAGCATCAGCAAAACCAAAGTTAGATGCAGTCTAATTACATGAAATGAATGGATCACCCACAACTAGAACCACGACCTTGGTTAGCAACAAGTACTTGTAGCAATCCCTTTCTCCTAAGTTTAATCTACGTGAGGCGATTGTACTGTACCACTTGATTTATATGGATGAATGATTGTCTCCTAGCTTATATTAAAAGAGGTGTATTCAATAACAATATAACATCGACAATGAACTTTTTATTCAACGATTTCAAAACATGAAATCATGTAGAAGAGAATCTATAAATGTAATTTATTAAATTTTTTTGACCATGAATCTATTAATTAAATATATTAAAAAAATTATTTTTATTTTTATGATATTTTTAATGATGTATGATTATGAAAAAATTAGACTACTAAGCCAAAGTCCTAGTTCCGCCACTGATAGTGACTAGTAGCCGCCCCGCCCATTTCCATCCCTAGTTTCGATGGTCATAAAGCCAAAACGTAGTAAAGCTTAATTAACATTGTGGTTAGCATGATCACATCTCACCAAAACAAAGTTTAGTCAACAACTCTCCACCAAACAACAACCTAACATCACTTATATAAATTTAAATGGCAGTTTGAAGACTAAACGAATACTAAATAATAAAAAAGTTTGGCCAGCTTTTCATAAAAAAAATTTAACATAAATTTAAATTTGATTCTGCACAGTCTGATCTTTACCAATTTTTATATATATGATAAAGAATATAGAAGATACATAACACAAAGACATAAATGTTTGACAATTAGATTGGCCTGTTAACTACATAAGAGACAGAATTTTTATGCAGATACATACAAAGTGAAATAAAAGGCACTCTCTCAAAAAGCATATTCAAAAAAGGACTAAAGATATTATTATTATTATTATTATTATTATTACATTCTTTCCAGTTGTTCACCTTATGCTTATTGGAACATCTGTATTATGCAATAAAAGTCAGATTTCTATTTAACATGGTTAAAAAAAAATTATATTATTTATAGACTCAAGAAGATGGTAGCCCCAACATTCCTTTTGTTTATTTGATACTTCCAAATCATTTTTTGAGTTTTATATTATTAGGAACCTTCCTTCTTCCTCCCTAATTTTTAAGCCTTTTTTGCACCTACCATTTCACTACCCTTTTGTTCCTTTACCAAAAACTTTTTCAGCTCAACAAGATAAGCACTATAGCCTTATATCTATCTATCTATTAATGTAAGTTGTATATATATATATATATATATAGATTTTAATCTATCATATATATAGATATATAGTCTCTCATTCTTTATTTCTTTCTTCTCAGCATATATGGATTCTTTTAAACAAATCTGGGGAGCAGAAGGATGTAGCAGTAGTGAATCTGGTTGGACTATGTATATTGCATCACCAATGGAAGAAGATGATGCTGGATGTAGCAATGAAAATGATGGATATAATCATGATGTTTATGGTGAGAGCAGAAGAAAGAAGCAAGGTACTACTAAAGTTGATGAAGAAGAGAGTGATGATTCTATGGCTTCTGATGCTTCTTCTGGTCCGATTCAATATTCTCGCAGTCACGGAACGTCTGTTTCGAAGAAAGATAAACAAGATCATGGAAGCAAAAAGAAGAATGGAAACAAACAAGAGAAGAAACGTGTTGACAATAGCAGAAGTAAAAAATGATATGGAAGAAAAATGTTCATGTTCATTTGTATAATGATGATATGGGATTTTTGTAACCATGCATCTTCAGAAAGTTGAATTTGTTTATTTGTAATCATACCTCTACCCCAAAAGAAATTAATATCTCCAAATATTCTTTCAAGTAATGGAATCATAAGTATGAAGTTTCCTGTTCAACTCTTTTTGTTGAATGTTTGTCAGAAAAAAAAAAAACTCTGTTGTTGAATGTTTTATTATTCTTTTAATATTTAATTAATATTTAATATGGAAGTTAACTTTCATATGTGAGGTTCAATGTATAAGTCATTAGAATCACACCATAAAAGCATAACTTCTATTGGACTCTGGCATTATCAGTTTGTGGTATTATTCAAGCCAAATGAAACCAGTTTTCCAGAAAAAGTGCTTAGAGAAAAAGAGTTAAATCTTTAAAGTGTAAATATAAGTTTAACCTCTGCAAATATATGTTTGATCCAGTTTAGTCATTGTAAAAATGAAATTTTGTTTTTCATCTTTGCAAAAAGACGTTTTATCCGGTTTAGTCTCTGTAGAAATAAAAATTTGTTTTTCGTCTCTGCATATATACATTTTATCCAGTTTGATACATTAATCAAGACATCATTCATGGTAGACAGAAACACAAACACGAGGGAGAAGAAGACAGTAAAATATAAATCTGCTGCAAAACATAAAAAGTAAAATTCCAAAACAAGAGGGTGAAGAAGTAAATGAAGAGAAAGTTAACTAGTGAAAGAACTAAGAATGTTAAAAATGAGCTGGTTGACAGAAGAAACAAAAAACATGACACAGAAGAAAAGTGACCAAAGGGCCAATAAGATTTTCTGGATAATACAGCACAAGGAAGAAAAAGTCATTTTCTACCAATGAATGAAGAAGGTTGGAAATAATAATAATGAATATTAATGATGATTCGTGAATGCACGTGTATGCTGGCAATATGGAATGCAACACGAAAGGGGTATGCTTTGCTGGAAAGAAGGTAAGGTTTCATATAAATGACAACTATAAGCAATAAAAGCATTGTTGCAGTGACAGTGCATTGGCTGGTTATGTGTATAATGTGAACTAACTTTGTAAATATATATCATGGGACACAAATGGAGCATTTCCATGTTTTAGGCTGTATCACTCACATAGCAACATGACCACACATGACCTCTAAAGGAATCATTTAATCATATATATATATATATATATATATATATATATTAGAGAGAGAGAGAGAGTCTTCATGAAAAAAAGTGTTTCTCTTTTGTCCACGTTTTAGGAAAGAAAGAGGCCAAGAGAAGCACTTTGGCTTAAGTTGTCGTTATTCAGTGAATCCTGGCAAGTCATGATCACCAGCTAGTAGTACAAATATAGAACTTAGAACACTGTTTTATTTCTAAATAAATAATTTAGTATATACCCACTTATAACATTAATATACATTAGGATTTAGGACTGAGACCAATGTTTATTGCTATTTTGAAACAAAATCATATATAATGGGCACTTAATATAATCAAAAAAAATTGGGTAACAGAAGACTCTTACATATCAATTAACAGCAAATAACATAGGCAAAAGAGTTACACAATTCCTTCAATTCTTAATAATTTAATGTTATTCTAGAATTTGAAAGTGGATCTTGAAACCCTTTTGAGATTTTGAAGCAAGATACTCCCTCCGTCTCATATTAAGGGTCCTGTTTGCCATTTTTCTTTGTCTCAAATTATCTGTCACTTTAGAATGCCAATACAACATTTATTATTACTTTCCAACAATACTCTTACTTTAGAATATCAATAACCGTGTCTTTGCACCAACCAAGAAAAGTGTAAGGGTGTTTTAGTCCTACCACATTTTTTTACCATAAAATTTAGCATATCCAATCATTTTCTTAATACCCGCGCATAACCTTAAACGACACTTAATAAGACGGAGGGAGTATTATTTACTAAAAATAGTTGATCATGAATTTGTGCCCACACCTGTTTCAGCCAAACAGCATTAAAGGCTTATCAATCATTGAGCTCATTATTGACAAAACTATTACATGTTTTTTCAGTCATTGATTTCATTATTGACACTGATATGAAGAAGACTCCAAATAAAATGCAACAAAACAAGAAGATTAACATCAACAGAGAGCAGAAAAGAGAAGGTAAAAAGTAAAGAGAAAAAGATAGATTGACAGAAGATATTTCAAACAAATATCTCAAATATATGGTGGAAGTAGAGGAATGTAGAAATGTAAGGGAAAATCAAAACATGAATTAACTAAAAGAAAAATCACTCACTCTTGTGATGACTTGATAGACATCACATCTACAGCTAGGAAGGTTCTGTGACAACAAAGAAGAAAAAGAAAAGCATGTATTTTTTTAAGAGTCATAAAATGAACATGAATTTGCAGAGTTACTTCTGTTAAACCAATTAACCATCTATATAATAAAAATATCATCCACACCTTTGGAAGGTAGATTTTTATTTGTCTTTGTCTCACTGTGGGGCAAGCTACTTAAAATCAAAATTCATCAACTTCTATAAAATTTCAAAAGTTTGCAACTAATTTACTAATAGAGTAGAAAATACAGTTACAAAAACAACCAATACTGATCCAATTAGGTGGGGACAATTGCATTCATTAATCAAACCCATTGGCCTCTATTAAAAACTAAAAACTGAATTATCCATCGATAAACATAAAATGGACAAATTTTTTGGTGGCTTCTAACAGAAACTGATATTTTTATTGGAAATAATTAAGGATAATTCACAGTAACAAAGTTAGAACACTGCAAAACTTTTAATATCTGCATACCTTTCAAAATGATTAGCTAATTTTCCCTCTCAACCCCTCTTTTTATTTATAGGCAGCATGTTATTTCTCTAATTTATCCGAGTCCCCAGCCACTGAATAACTAACTAACCAAGGGGGTTACCTATCAATATTC
The DNA here is from genome assembly GCA_963573325.1 of Astragalus glycyphyllos. Lineage (NCBI taxonomy): Eukaryota > Viridiplantae > Streptophyta > Magnoliopsida > Fabales > Fabaceae > Astragalus > Astragalus glycyphyllos. The sequence goes on from OY754312.1 coordinate 3,383,413, forward strand.
AACACTTCTCGCCTAAACATTCACCTATCCTCAAGGGTTGGACCTAACTCAACCCAACTCATAAAGTGAGGATTTGAGGAATGACTCCTACTTTTCAGGCCATATCGCATTTGATGTGGGACTCTCAACACCCCCCCACCCCCACACCCAAGACTAGTCAACTAGAGATTGACCTGAGTTGCGCGACAGCAAGTGGCCCAACGAATTTGTATAGACACTAATACCATATTAAAATTTGGGTTACGTCCAACCCAAATTCTAAGACAAATAATAAGTCGGCCTTCTGCAATTCATGTAGAAAATGGCAGCAGTAAGGGTGACATAATGTTTCGCTAGCCAACTAAGTTTATCAGATAATTCTTTCAATTTGAGCTCCAAATCTGATTTAAAACACCCTGTATACTCTCAGATCCATTCCTCATTCTTTGAAATTTCTTGCTCTTTCTACATGAGCCATCCTATGAAGCTAAAGGCTCTAACTTTGCCCTTGTTCTTGCTTCCTAAAATTCCCTGTCCTCGTCTTGAACCCAGGTTGGAATATCTGGATTGAATTTCGGGGGAAAAAAACCATGTGGGGGCAAAAAAAAATTATTTACCAAAATAATGCACTTTGTGGGTTATTTATCAAAGTGGGCAAATTTTTTTTATAGTTCAGAAGTCGCCCCCCCAGGGTGACTTCTGAACTGTGTTTCGCAAATTTTTTTTAAAATACAGTTCAGAAGTCGCCCCCCCCAGGGGGACTTCTGAACTGTGTTTTGCAAATTTTTTTTTTAAATACAGTTCAGAAGTCGCCCCCCCCAGGGTGACTTCTTAATTTTTCAATAATTATATATTAAAATGATAAAAATTAAATTAATTTATTTTAAATAAAACATTAGTATTTAGATAATTAATACAACCAGTCAGTAGAACATACTCCTTTTCAAGATACATATCGACATTCTACCACCGAAAGGGACCCCGATATGTTCTATGAGTGCTTTGGGGTCCAACCCGGCTCTGCGCAATCTGTGGCGTTGCTTCATCAAATTCAAGAGCAGGCCGGCGGTGCTAGTTCTTCATCAGTTGCCCAATATTTTCCAGAACCGTCGCCGCCTGCCCCGACTAAGGAAGAACATCAACCACCACATCGGCATCAACGTCCACGGCGTGTCCCCCAACCTCGAAAGTGTGGAACTGGGTCTCATCTTTGTTAATTTTTTTCTGTACTGTCTTTTTAGTTTAATTTATCAATTATTGTAATTTTATATTAAATAAGTTATTAATTTTAAGGGTTTAATCTTATGTGACATTTATTACATTTGGATCAATAATTTACTCTTTTATCTTTAATAGTGCTTTGTGCATAGTGCACTATTAAAGTGTGCATTGTGCAGAGTGCAGAGTACATAGTGCATAGTGCAGAGTGCACTATTACAGTGTGCATTGTGCAGAGTGCACTGTTAAAGTGTGGATTGTGCAGACTGCATAGGTCTTAATTTCTTTAATGGCCTAGATTTTGCTGACACTATTTAACGGCCTAGATTTTGCCGACACTCTTTAACGGCTAGGATTTTGCCGACACTAAACCCTAAAATCAATGGTTAAGATCATCCAAAATCAAAGGCTTACATACGATCACCCCTATTATAAATACGTTCTCACATTACACTCAAATTCACACCAACAGTTTACCCTCAACCTATATTTCTGATTAATCTTCTCTTCTCTGGTTCTTCCCAAACACTGTCGCCCAACCCGCTGAAATGGAATGGCAGTTGTGCCCAACCCAGTACTCAAATGACAAATTCCTAATCGCACTTTATCACAGTGGAACTGTAACCACCGATGAACATGGTGTTGTCTTTCGTTGTCCTAATCATATCTTTTGTAGGATGAATAAGGACATCACATTCGCCCAACTCAAGGAGAAGGCTGAGAGAAAAATACGGCCAGAGGGAGGGTGGCGTAAAGACGTGGAGCGTATCCGTTACAGAAAGTACAATTGTGGAGATGACGGGACATTCCGTTATTCTGTCATGGAGATCCAAAGCGACGACGACGTTCGCGCAATGATGGAAGGTCATGCTAACATTCCAATGGGACGTAGTCTCTTGGAGCTGTACGTAGACACAATACGCACTCCGGAAGAAATCGTTCATCTTCTGCGACCACCCCCACCACAACAAGTCATACCGGAAACAGCCATCAACCACTACTGTACACTTCACTGTCAGGCCCATGTTATGTACTGGGAAGAAGATGGTGTGTATTTTAGTGGTCCAAACACAATTTATTCCAGCCTTAAGAACAACATCACCTTCGCCGAACTGAACGAAAAGCTAACGGAAAAGGCGCAGCTGGAGGGTGAGGAGCAAACGATCACTCGTATCGTTTATCGCTGCCCCCGGACCGGCGAAGGTAATCGTATTCGGTGGTGCGTAATGACTATCAAGACTGACAATCACGTTCGACAGATGTTTCAGCAGCATGAGATGTTTCAACCTCATACTCAGAGTCCTATCGAATTGTGCGTCGAAACAACTATTTCCACCGATGAAATCATCCGTCGGGTTATCCCTCCAGCGGTCCAATGGCCACTACCAGAAAATATTTCGTGGAAGTAGTTTCGATCATGTTTTCCTCTCATTTCGTTTTTAATTTTCTATTCTTGTATTTCTGAAAATTTTGTTGTTTATTTCAGTCTTTTTTCTATATTATATTATGTTCCAATTTTTAATCTCTTAATTTTTTGTCCTAAATATTAACGTAATTAAATTATAAATAGGTATAATCATTTTTATAAATTTATTTTTAATTAATTTAGGTATTTATATATTAATATATAATTATTGAAAAATTAAAAAAACACAGTTCAGAAGTCACCCGGGGGGGCGGGGGGCGACTTCTGAACTGTTTTTAAAAAAAAATTGCAAAACACAGTTCAGAAGTCACCCTGGGGGGCGACTTCTGAACTGTATTTTAAAAAAAATTTGCGAAATTTTTTGCCCCCACATGATTTTTTTCCCGAATTTCGGCTGGAACTGTTTGAGCAATGTCTTCTCAAAGGTCCATCATGTCACATTCGCGTAGCTCCCTTTCCATGAAAACCACCATTCGAGAGTATCCTCCCTCAATGGCAAGGTAATATATTTTAATTATGATCGGAAAATTATATTTAAAACATAAAAATGGTGACAAAATAATATTATTAAGAATTCATTATTTTTGTTATTATTGAAGCAAAAAGTATAAAAAGAAAATAATATCTAACAATCTATTCATTCTGGAGCTACAAAGTTGTAACATTTTAATTCAATAGATGTTTTTAGTTATTTTAACAGTCCAGCATTGCAAATCACCAAACAGTAACTTTGGACCATACGGCCTATGTTACCTTGATACTTGTAAATGTCTTGCTAGCTTTCCCTCTTGACCATTCTTATTTATAGGCAATATGCCTGATTTCTCTAAGCATCCCAATCCCCAACAAATAACTATCTAGGGGTTTACTAGAACACAGACAGAGCAGAAGATAATGATATAATTTTGATCCATGGTGCCATAACATTAAAAGTGTTTGACTTCCTTAGAGTCTTAATGATGTACCAACAAAATGATTCAATGATAGCATATGTTCAGAAGGTTTTGGATTTAAATGGTTTACCATTAGACTTAGTTCATGATAGAATATTATAGCATCATCTGATCCAAGTACCTGATTCCAACAGCTGGGAAAAAGCTTTGGCTGTTTTCGTTGTATGTTAAGAGTTATAAGCTTAGGGAAAGAAGGCTAAGTTGATAAGAACATCATGTTAATAGAGATGGTGTTCTGAAAAACTAGTGCAACTAGTAAAAGCCCAGGCCCATTAGCAATGAGACTAAAATTTAAATAAATAAAGATAATCTAAGATAATCAACTACTTGGACCAAACAAAAGATAATCAACTACAAACAATTTTAACATTCTCTAACAATGTAAAACTATATTAAACTCAATCAAAAAGTTGATAATGGAATAAAATTCAGCTCTTGCAGTAACTTTATTAGCTTAACATGTATCCATAGTGCAAAAGGAAATCTTATCAAAGTGTGAAAACTAAAAAGTCACCATGAACTGGGACAACTTTTGTATCAATCACAAAGCAGGATAAGCAAAAAGATAGAACATAATTGTTGGAAAACCAAAAACCAAATAATTCAGTTGGACAAAATGGTATAAACTTGACCCCATTGCAGCTATGTAAGCTCAACTCAGCATACAGTCTTGAGTAGAAAACATTACATTTATTAGGAATCGTGAAGCGTTTTAATACAGTAATCTAGATTTTTGACTGCTGAGAAAGCTTGAACCACTCAGTATGGTAAGACCCCTCGATGTCAACCCTTTCATATGTATGCGCACCAAAGTAGTCTCGTTGAGCTTGCACCAAATTAGCCGGCAAGCTTTCCCTTCTATAAGTGTCAAAATATGCAAGACTAGCAGACATACCTGGGGTGGTGATACCAGAATTGACAGCAAGGCAAACAACTCTCCTCCAAGCAGCTTGGCGGTCAATTATTTCCTTTGCAAACTCCGGATCCACGAGGAGGTTTGCCAGATTAGGGTTTCTGTCATACGCCTGCTTGATTCTGTCTAAGAATATAGCTCTAATGATGCAACCTCCTTTCCAAATACGGGCCAGTTCACCCAACTTCAAATCCCAACCCTTTTCAGCACTCTTTGCACGGATCAAATTCATTCCCTGTGCATAACTGCAGATCTTGGCTGCATAAAGAGCCTTCCTCACATCATCAATCAACTGCTTCTTGTCTACTTGTTGATTGCTTTTGAAATCGCCAACGCCAGCTGATTTAAAGATTTTTGCAGCTTCGACTCTTTCTTCCTTCAACCCGCTAAGGAACCTAGCATCCAAAGAAGCTTCAATGGTGGGAGCAGCGACTGATAATTCAGCAGCTTGCTGAACAGTCCACTTACCAGTACCCTTCATGCCAGTTTTGTCCAGAACCTTGTCGACAAGATGTCCATCCCCCTTATCATCCTTAATTCCAAATATATCTGCAGTGATTTCAATCAGGAAACTAAGAAGTTCTCCTTTGTTCCATTCTGTGAATGCACTGTGTAGTTCCTCATTTGACAACTTTCCAACTGACTTCAGCACATCATAAGCCTCTGCAATCAGCTGCATGTCACCATATTCAATTCCATTGTGAATCATCTTCACAAAATTTCCAGATCCACCACTGCCAATATATGTCACACAAGGGCCACTGTCAGGGACTTGAGCTGCCACCTTGAGAAGAATATCTTCTATGTATTTGTAGGCTTCAAATGAACCACCAGGCATCAAAGAGGGACCACGTCGAGCACCTTCCTCACCACCAGAAACTCCCATGCCAAGGTAGAGCAAACCCACATCGGCTACTTCTTTCTCTCTCCTCTCAGTGTTCTCATACCATTCATTACCACCGTCAATTATACAATCACCTTTTTCCATGTACTTGGATAGGGTCTTGATGGTCTGGTCAACAGGTGCCCCAGCCTTAACAAGCATTATTATCACCCTAGGTTTTTGAATGGAATGAACAAAGGCTTCAGGGTCATGGAAGCCATACACTGGAAGATTTCCTTCCTTTTGTGCCCGCTCCACAGTTTCGTCAACCTTGGATGTTGTTCGGTTATAAACAGAAATTGGAAATCCTTTATCAGCAATATTGAGTGCAAGATTTTGGCCCATAACAGCCAGTCCGGCAAGGCCTATTCTTGTAGGTTTAGTCGGTTGCGTCATGACTTATTTCCTGTTCAACGATAGATAATGTGTATAAGAAAAAAGGGAAAGCAAAAAGAAACTGGCATGAAATTCTGACTCAAGGTAAAAAAAAGGCTGTAAATTACAATGACCAAAGACAATTAGAAGTTAGAACTTGATGCAGGACTCTCTATCCCATCAATAAACGTTCAATCATGTACAATATAACAGAACATATTCCAAAAGTAAAGAGTATGAGGGAGAAAAGCGTGCCTTTCACTTCCAAGATAATTTTACAGATAAAAAAAAGTATTGTGAATTGTGATTCCCCAAATTTCCTCTAAATCAGAGGGGGTTGCCAAAATGATCCCATGACCATAGACATAGTACAGAAACATTATTAAAGCACCTTAAGGATTAAGGTCTTAGGTTGATTGTACCACTCAACAAAGGCAAGATAAAATAAATATCTCTTCTCTTGTCAAAAAGATTGCCATTAACCATAAACCCACCTACCATTATCAAACATGTAGAGTGATTTCCTAAATTTACATATATCAAGCAATGACCATTTCCTCAAAAGCTCATAAAAAACAATATTACAACAGTATAATACTAGAATTGCAATTCCAAATCACTATTTTCTCATTTCTCACTTAAAAATAAAGAAAGACAGCCAAGTTTTACAAGATCTTGTATTCCCTTTTCTTAAATAAATTAAATCCGATGCATGGATATCAGTATCACCAAGAATCATAGTGAAACAAACTCATATCACAACAATTAAGGGTATGAACCAGTACAAAATAAAATCCAGATCAGCAAAACTCAGAAGATCAAATCCAGAATAAGAGCAAGCAAATGAAGTTCATATAAAAGTGGATCCATTAAAAAAAGGAACTTTAAAATACAAACCTGAAATATGAATCGAAATAGATGAAAATTGAGGTATGAGTATCACTGAAAATAGATCAAAAGATCTGAGTATATATAATCATAAATAAAACAATACAATAATATAATAGTGATAATGAAAGTGGGAAAGCTTACGAATTAAAATAATTAGGAGTTGAAAGTTGAAATTCAAAGATCGACGATGGCTAACGGACACTGACAACCACCAATTGTATTGTATGTATGAAACATGCGAGTCAAAATTTTCCAACTCGTAATGTTCTAAGGAATGCAATGGGGGTAGGTGGAACAACTCCGAGGAATCCACACCGTTCATTCTACTATCACGCTTGCGTCAGCCCAACTGTTTTTTTTGGTCGAAATAAGCCCAACTTCAAACTTGGGCCAGGTCGGGTCGGCGTCCGGCCCAATGTGTACGGCAAGCAATAAAATCGGAAAAAAGTGAATTCCGGATTTACTTTTTTTAAGTAAACTCGGAAATCCCCAAAATCTAACATATCTGTGGTAAATATGGTACGGAAGATTTGCTAAAGTTTAGGGGTAAAATGGGAAGTTTTGGTTTAAGTGCAGTATGAGGTCCAACTATGGGGATATAAAAAATACCTCCCCAAAATCGCCTCCCTGATTGTGTTCTGGTGTGAATCACAATCAATCAACCTTTGATTCTTTCTCCCTCACTTTCTTACTTTGCTTCAATGATTCTCACTTTCTCACCTTCTATTTTCAATATCTTTCAATCCGTAAAAGTGTTGGGACACACTGTGAGTATCCAATAATAGTATAAAAAAAGCACTTAATCCTAATTTCCATGTATTCTATGTTTGAGAGTGATTTGTATTTGTTCTGAACGTGCTCGCGTGTCGAAAGTAATTTGTGTATTTATTAAATTTAAAAGACTAGTGAAGGCTAGATCCTTAAGAACACAAGAGTATCTTATCATTTTAAGTTGTCAGTATAGTTAGGTTCCATGAGAAGATAATCACGAAGTTGAAACCATTTAAAGTTAGAATACCAGAAACATTAAACTTTTGTCTTGTTGAGTAGAACATTATATAGGAAATCTTTAGACAGAAATTAGGAATCCCAGTCAAGTGAGGAAGAGGCATGTATTGCTTTGTCAAATGTTCAAGAAGGAATTTGTGGAAATGATCTCAAGCAGGAGATAAGATAGGAGAATAGATGAAGTAGATCCTTCCGCAACGAAGGTACTATTGGCCTACTTTAGTTATGGGTTGAGGTGAGATGAAGTAGATCCTTTGACAACAAAAATACCGATATGTCTGGTAGGGCCGATCTAGTTGTTGCGATGAAGTTCTTCTAATCTGCAACAGAGCACAATTGTGGGAGTGTATCTGCAAGCGCTACGATGTCAAAATCAGCAAGAGAGAGAGAGATAGTAAGGTAATAAATAGATAAAAGTACCTTGTGTTAGAGTGGGGTCACTTATTTATAAGTGATTGGTGATGATTACTACACGGGTCCACAGGGCGCGTGACGGAGCATATGTGATGCTAACGTGAGGTAGGTTGTTAAACCGTTATGGTAGAGTCGAGGTGGATGTTCGATTTGTTGAATTCGATCTCAACTGTTGGATCTGCTCCTGCGTGGGGGAGCTTGCTTAATGGCCTCTTCGCGTGAGGTTTACTTCCAATTGGGCTCGGCCGAATCCAGAAGAGATACTATAATAGGCCTTTTTTTTACTTTATGAAATGCTATATTATCTGTGCTCAATTCGTACAATATTCTAAAGCATTTTTGTTTAAGGAATGCATAGGCTCAGTGGTACAAACCAAAAGAGTAAATTACTAAAAGCCCTAATATTTTTGAATGAGCTTTTTTTTTATTCGGACCATCGCTGGCTATTCACAGAGTGTCCCAACGCTTTCAACAAAAGACTAATCTCTGCTCGTGCTTAGAATCAAATTTCGCACTGGATCGATCCCCCGTGTCCCAGAAAGATTAACCCACTAGTCCAACAATGTTGGTTTTTCGAAAATTAAACTTGAAAGATTTATCACAAAGTGTTGTAGTAGGTAGCTTGTCCAATTATTTTCCATTTTTTGGTAACGACCTTTCTATCCATTATAGAACCCCACCACAATTCCACCTGACATAATTACTTCTGTTAATTTACACGAACACATAGGATTATATTTTGGCTTCACTTTCATTCAATTCTTTATGCGCATAATTTTCTTATTTTTCTTTATTATTATTATTATTATTATTATTATTATTATTATTATTATCATCATAACATACTTTTTCCCCTTATCCGTTCTGAAATTTTTGGTTATTGCAACCTAATGAAGTCATGAATCAAATCTTTTCTATCTTTCTTCCATGACTCGAAGTGTAGGTGAAACGTCATCATCAAACTAACAACTTATTAGCCTTTAGGTTTATGGATGGATAATTCTATAGCCACTTTAAGTGTTTATTCTTGCTCAGGAAATATCATTAGAAAGTAGTAGCAAAGTCAATGAGCTGATTGGACTTATAATAATAAAAATACTCAATACATGTTATTGTCGTTCATAATTTCACCTCAAAGAGCTCAAAAGCAAGACAAATACAAAAACTACTTTCGTTGGACTTCAACACAGATTAAAGTGAACAACTTAAGATGAAAATTTGAAGAGATATTAAAATAACTTGGCCTTGTCTTCAAATTCAGCCTAACAAGTCCACAGAACTTGTTGTAATTGACTGGTATGAGGAATGAGGTGAGTTAATGTTACTAGGAACATCTTCAAGGGGACTTAAAGGAAGACATGGACTATGTAGTTGCATGTCACATACCATTTGTCTAAGTTCTGAAGCTTCTTCTCTAAGCTGAACATTTTCTTGAACAACTTTATCATGTGAATCTGACATATGATTCAGCTTATGTAATATCAGCTGATTCTCATTCCTTAGCCAAAGAATCTGTGACCAAAGCTCATCAAGATGTTTCTGTTTCCTCATCCGCGACCGACGTGCGGATTCTCGGTTCGATATCATCCTTCTGTGTTTTCTCTCATTGATGAGACTTTGTTGTTGTTGCTGATCATCTGCTTCATCAGATGTTGTTGAGTTGCTGCTTATGCATGATGATTGAGGACTGAAGTGATCTGGAAATACTTGAGAAGAAGGGTTTTGGAAATTGTAGAATTTGTTAAGTTGAAATGTGGGGATGTTGTTGTTTTGATTCTGAATCATGTTGTAGTTACATGGATAAGGAGATGGATCTGAAGGGAGTAAATAATTGAGTTGTGTAACTTCCCTGGTCTGCATGGTTTACTAATGAACAAAAGATTGCAAGGTCTTGGAGAGAAAAAAGTCGTTTGAGAATTTGTTTTGGAGATGGAGAAAAGAAGAGTGGATTGAGTTTATATAGAGGGGGAAATGGTGAAATGAGCTCACTGAATAATGTACCCTAAGTAACACTGTTGAAAATAAATGATTTTCAATGTGGTGTCTAGAAAAGGTAGGATTATAATGAGTGTAACTCACTATTGGTTGGATTGTAAATTTCAACGACATAGCGTTGGCTTTTAAGTAGAGCAGTCAAATTGGGTCATTCGCCGGACCTACCCCATTTGGCCAACACGTAAAAGTGGTATGGGTTGGGTCAGCCGAGTTATTTATTGGGCTGTAATTTTTGTAGGTCAGTCCAAATTATATTAGGTCGGCGGCTAGCCCGACCCAACCCAACTTTTAATAAAGGAAACCTAAGAAAATCTTTAAAAAGGTATTAACAGACGGGTCCAGTCCCATGGGCCAACTAGGTTGGGTCAATGCGGCTCGATCATTTTCTAGGCCTCTATTTAATGAGTCTAGTCCAACTCAAAACACTTAGTCATTGAACTGACCCTTTGGGTCAGTAAGGTTAAATCATTATTACTTTATTTTGCATAAAAGAAATAGCTGTTAAGCTAAATACTCTCTATTGAGTCTTTTTAAAAGAAAAAAGTTTTCTAAAGTTAAATAAGCTAATTTAAACAAGCAAAACAATGAGTTTATTCATATATATATATATATATATATATATATAAAATATGCATGTTCTTATCATGTGCTTTGTGGGGCATTAGGGTCACTGAACAAGTGTGAAATAAGATGCTGCACATAGATAGACACAACACAATAACAAGTGATGCAGCGAAAGGAAGGCAACTTGGTTTAATGGATAATCATTTTGTTGGACAAAATAAATATGCTTACATCATATAGTCATACAAGCAATTCATGTCATGGAGAGTATAATAATTCAATTGGCAAACTGTTTAGGGAAAAGCAGCAACAGGGAAAAAAACTTTGGAGTTCAAGAAGTCAATTTATTATATATGAAATGAAGTGCGTAATGTAATGTGATATTTTTTGAGCATGATTCTCTGTTGGATAATGGAACTATTCATTTAAATGACATAAGAAAATTAGAGAGAAAAAAAGGAGCTTAGAAAAAGTTTAGAATTTGATGACTCAAAAACCACTCATATGGTGGGACCTTCAAAAATAATAATACATAATAGTATATGTAACTAGAAGCCAAATATTTGATCAGCAGCACTTATATTTTTTTAAGTATGGTTAGGTACTAGTAATGACAGCTTTAATTCTAATTTCAAGGTAAAAGGTAGATCATTAGCCATTTACCCCTCTTCCACCAATTATGTGGCAATGCATCTTTCTGTTGTACATGTTCATTGTATAGAGATGTTAAAACGAAAAATATTCGAGAAAAGTTATAGGGATTCAATTATAAGTAAAAATACCTACTAAGTGCATTTGATATTCTTGATTTTGTGTAATAAAGGTAATCTATTTACTGACTACCCTCAATTTAGTGGACCTCTCCTTTCAACACTAATGAATTAGTTTAGGGGTATTTTTGCAATAATAACATTAAAGGTGGATATATTAGTTGATATCATGAGTCCACCACAAACAACAACTATTTTTACTAGCGTTGCTGTCAGCATTTTGTACTTATATTTATGTATCAGCGTAAAACTTCACTGTTGTACTTTGGGGTACTCTTTTTCCTCCTCGGGTCTTTTTCCCTTTGGGTTTTGGCCATTGGAGGTTTTAATGAGGTCCCTCCGTGTACGGGTTCGGAATACCCCTTGTACTCCCCATAAATAAAATATTTGCTTGTCAAAAAAAATGAGTCCACCACCAGATATAGACACTTTTTTTGCTTATAATTGAGTACGAAGTAGTGTTCAATAATTGTACAGAGGAGTGTGTAAATGTGTGTAACTGCTAATGTTTGGGCATACTATCATGGCAAGCTTTCCCAGCTGAAACATAAGAGCTTCTAGGGTTTTAAAATGTGGTCATGTTGCGATTCTTGATATTGTGGAGAATCACAATCATATGCGACTAATGCGGCCTCAATCACAATTGTGACAACGTCGAAAACTAGGATCACAAAAAACCATGATGTCGTGGGCCTATTCATGGACTTTAAAAGCTTTTTATGACTACAAATTATCATAAAAAATTTGAAAGAGTAAGTGTTTGACGAAGGGAAAATAGTTACAACCAAGAATTACCTTAAATTCTGTCAAAAAAATAGAAATTACCTTAAATGATCAAAATCTCTTGGATTAAATATTTGATCCCCTGCAAATATTCCAATTTTCCATTTACCTCCTGTAAAAAAAAAGTTTTAAAATCAACCTTGCAAATAATAAGTGTTTCTAGTTACCCCCTGTAAGGGGGTAACCGTAAGCTTTTTATATTTTGCAGGGGGTAACCGTACATGGTTTATACCCATTATATACTACATAATCTAACAGAGGGGGATGACCGAAAACGGTTTATATTTGCAGGGGGTAACCGTAAACTTTTTTTTTACAGGGGGTAAATGAAAAATTGGTATATTTGCAGGGAATCAAATATTTAAACCAAATCTCTTTGCTTTTTTTCCCATTCTAAAATTATTTATTATATCATTACTTTGAACCTTGATGATATACATGAACATGAAAGACTTTATAGCTTAATGGAGAATAAAAGAGTTAGCAAATTTTTAAGTGGTGTTGACAAGTTATTCAAAATCCAATAAGAAAGAGAGGCCCACAGTTCCAACTCTGCCACTTTACAAAAGGCTAATGTTTGTGTAATAAGAAAATGATACATGCCTACCTTAATAACAGCATACAATTTTCTATTTCTTCATAATCCATAATCCATAATTCATGGCCTGAAATTCATTTCGTTCCTGACTAATATATGATATACTTGACTCACTAAAAAAAAATGATATCCATGTAGTTTCTTGAGTTTGACAATATGTTTTCCCATAAATAAATACAAATTTACTTGGAGAAAATGTAGTCTATCCTACCAAGTTGTAAATAAACGTCTGCAATGATGATTTGAGCTGCGACATTAAGGTTTTTGATGTCTTTAATATCGCAGTTAACGTCACATTATTTGTATTTGATGCGACCACAACCGCGACCACTATTTAAAACTTTGCACTCACCTGAGTGGAAAATTTGATCATGCATAGATATACATATATGGTTGAAATTAATGAAGAAGAATAATCTTGTTATTGCATCTACCACTAAATCAAAAGCTTAAATCATATCAGAAGAACAGGGAACCAAATATGTAGTTTAGACAAAAATGCTTTTCTTCTTGCACTTCCCTTGTCGACTAATTGGTCAACAATTTCATTAGACAGATTTACACCCCTCTTTCTTTTCTTGTCTTTTCATTGTTTTACTCTCTCTTTTTCTTTTTTTCTAACTTGTTGGAATGAGCATAAAGGTATTTGTATATAGTAGGTAACTTATCCTGATGTATATTTTTCATTGACCAATTTGTACTTGTACTCATATATTGTGCTTATACTAAACATTACTTTGATGATATGGTCAAAATGCCTATCAATTTGGACAACCAAAATTTACAAATCTCTCCATTTGAAATATTTTATATGTATATGTATTATAAATAAATTTTCTTCCCCTGCATTTGATTACCTATTTTATATTGTTGGTATGCATGCTTGAATTTGGTGTTGCTTTTTTAAGCTAGTTTCTAAGAAAACTAACTCAACTTATGTATTAGTGCTATAAAAGTGGTAGAATATATACTATTGATTTCTTAGTGGATTAGTTATTACTGCACACCTTTGTGTTTTGTAAGAGAAGGATTTCCCAATATGTCTATGCTTTGCTTGTATTATATATTATAATTATAATTATAATTATAATAACAGTGGTTGGATTTATCTAGCATGTCATACAGATTATGCTATCTATATATAACATTTGAGAATGACCTCTCATAAATGCTATTCCAAGTGTCATCTCAAGGATTGCTTAGCATTAATGATTTTTTTTAATTATTTGAATTTTTAATTAATTTAATATAATAAATATAAAGGATCCCACAATAAGTATCCAATTTAAATTAGGAAAGTTATTAACATAAATATGAAATACGAAATTGATGTACTTCCCTAATCCCAATCTCAATAGTTGTATTTAATATTCTCATATATATTCTCATTTCATGGGTATTATTATTGTTCATAAAAATATTTAATTTTACAATTCTCATTTATTCTCATCATTTAAAATGTGAGCGGTTCTCCCTAATATATACTTGGTGATGGCCAATAAGCAATATGAATTATTTCAAACTACCATGACATCTCAGGTTGGTTTAAAAACATTTTCCTAATAATTTTGAATTCAATATGATAATGATATCTTAGATTATTTGTCATTTCTCTTAGTCATACCGAGTTATTTATTTCTGGTTGCAAGAATTTGTTTCTAGGTGCAACTTAGCATAAACACACAATCGTATGCCTAAAGTCCTGTTATTTTTTAATATCAATATCAATTAATCATTTTATTCACTCAATTTCATAAGGAGTTGGTATAACCAAAAAAAATCTCCCATAATTGAAAAAGACAATTTTTGTAACTAATTTTTTTTTGACAGAACATATTAATTGTAATTAAAATTTTAATAAGGAGAAATTACATTCATCTCCCCTAAACCACGATTAAATGACATAAACACCTCTCTATTTTTAAAATAAACACCCACTTCTGTTATTTGACAAGAATGTTTCGTTCATCTCCCCTCAAGTTTTGTTTTAAATACACAAATGCCCCTTCTAATCTTTCAAAATAAAGGAAGGTCATTGTCTTTTACAAAATAGAGGGAGCGTAAGTGTTATATAACTAGAAATACTGAGAGGAGGTGAGTGTAATTTCCCCTTATAATAAAATACTCTTATTTCAACTCCTTTTGGTACATTCTACAAAATTAAGATTGTTTGACTAATTTGTTTATTTTGTATTTTAATGAAGTCCTATTTAAATTCATTATATTTCCCTCTATAAAATTGATTTTTTTTTAATTTCTTAAAAAAATAATTTTTTATGTGAGTTTTTAATACATTCTTATAAAATTTCTCATAAAAATTCTTTTGTTATATTTTTTAAGTATGCGTCGTATGTATGATATTTTTTGATATTAAATGAAATTAACATATAAGTAATTTCTAATTTGCATAGACACATTTACCCTATCACACAAATAAAAATAGATATATTAACGGGATGAGATGGGGACGGAGAATATTTTCTCAGTTCCCGTCCCCACATCTTTCATTACTCGCTCTCCACATTTGAGAGTTTTCCTCCCCACATCCCACGGGACCTTATTGTTCATATAAAAATAGTAAATAATAAACTTAAATTCAACATATTTTTAAAAATATATAAAACATTAAAAAATATCATAAAGTTTAAAGTTATGGTAATAGGGATTATGTAATATTTTTGGTTTCTTAGTGATATTAATTTGATAAAATAATATTATATATTTGTTAGAGTTTCATAATAGTTTTATTGGAAATTGAGACCCCGCGGGGTAGAGGTATAAACCGTATCCCCTTCCTACCATGCCTTCAGGAGAATTTAGTCATCTGTTTCCATCTCTATAGGTTAATATTCATCTTTAGGCCTTTAAACTGGATAGTTCCACGGGGATTTCCATGTATAAGGAGAAATTGACAGCTCTTTTTTTTTGTCGAGACCAGGGTATCCACCGCCGAACGCAGTGACTAATCCCCTCGCTAGAGAAATTGACAACTCTAAATATAACTATACCAAGCATAAATAAATCTTATTGCATGAATACATTAACATCTAAACATAAATAACAAACAAAATATAAGTTTTTTTAAACGATTTTCAATAGGATATGTATACCCGTGCATAGCATGGGTCAAACACTCTAGTAAACAAATATAATAATACACAGGACTAAAAAGAAGGTTAGGAAAATGACTTATCCTCATAAATTTCATTTGAATTAATGAATTGTGTATCAAAAAAATTCAAAGCTTTTAATTGCTGCCTAAATTATCTTTAAATTACATTTTTGCTCAAGCAGCAATTCCGTATGCGATCTCATATAGGAGGGTCTATGTTCCCACCAATTTTATCCACATCAATGGTTAAGGTTTCTTCGATCTCAAAAGATTCAAATTGATGTGGCCCTTTTACACACCTTCGCTATTTGTTGTGTCCTTAATTATTTGTTTGTTTTTTCAAGAATTCTGTAGGAAGGAAGGGATCTAAGTCTCTACCGTTGGGAATTAAAGTTCAAATGTAGGTATATACATTGGATGATAAAGTGAACTACATGTACACAATACAATATAAGTATCCATTCTCTAATCCTAGTCACTCATTTTTCAATTAATACATCCAAAGATGAAAATGATTCCAAACTTTGTTGCCTTTTATAGAGCACTAATGCACTATCATATTAGTCTATCTATAAGGAGCCTCTAACAAGAAGTGATAACTACGTGCAATTTAGTCTATAGTGCATAATGAGAAATTTGAAAGTTCGTATCCTCAAATTTTATATTCAAAACGAAATGAACCATATATGTAAACTTGCATATCTTACCTGCCTCTCAAATAATCACTAGTATCTTGTATTGATAATTTGATACAATCCACATAATAATCTTGTCATTTTTCTAGATATATGCTCACAACCTCTTTAGGCACTAGTATTTTAAAAATAGGCATGTGAACAAATAGATATATTGCCTTAAAATAATGTCCAGGTTTCGCTCTGAAGGGTACTTGATTTAACGGTTGTCTATGTCGTACCTAACATTGGCCCAAAATTATTTCACTTTCATTTGGGATAGTCATTATATGTCCTTTGAATTTAAAATATTTTTGTATTGCCCTAAAATTTAGGTCTCCTATCATAATAAATATATTGGGTTAATATTGGGTTAAATGTGTTTTTGTTGTTTATAAATTTACAAATTTTGTTTTTAATTCTTATAAAAAATTTCACTCACTTTTAATCTCCACATTTTCCCCTACTAATATTTTCAGTCCCTCATGATTTTTAACGGCACTTAGTATTTTAAGTTTAAGGGCTAAACTATTTAATTTTTGTTAAATTACATTTTACGAAAGTCGTCGTACACTTATATTTTTCTTAATTTCTATATTATAATATTATTTACATTTATTAAAAAAGTATTTTTTGAAATGTAATGTAATACTTTATATTGGCCTGAAAAAACTTATTTCACGATAAACAAAATAAGAAGCATTATGGATACTTCAATCCTTTTAAGTTAATGTTTCATGCGTCAATTAAGACCACGAACATAAGATAAAAAAAGATAACTCCTGTAAATATAATTTTTAGAAACTATTTTTGAAAAGATAACTCCTGAGTGTCTAGATTTAGAAATTACATTTGAATATATATTTAAAAAAAGATAACTCTTGTAACTCCTGAGTGTCTAGCTATATTTACAGGAGTTATCTTTTTGAAAATTTAGGAATTATATTTGAAAAGTTTCATAATTTTTAGACAAATGTAATAACTCCTGTAAACCATTCATAAAAATGTGCATACCCTTAATTAAAAATAAAAATGTTAACCCCAATATAATTTATATTTCGACCTTCTTGTCTTCTTGTGTTTAAAGTTTTGCACCTAGATTCTTCAAATCTTTTAACTTTAACAGTTAAATAACGAATGAACTCTCAATTTAGTTTTAGAACTTACATATTCTCTCTAACTTGATCCCTAAAATCACTACAAGAAAAACTTGTTTTAGCCACCAACATTTGCGACGGAGTTTAGTCCGTCAGTTCTTTGCCACGGATTTGCGACGGCATGTACCAAGAGTAACAGGCGCGAAATTTCCCGCTGGCGTTTGCGACGGAATTAGAAAACGGTCGCAAATTTGCGACGGAGACCCCGTCGCAAGTCCGTGGCAAACTAATAATCCAAATAAAACACCTCGAACCCTCTCATTTTAAGCAAATCAAAATTTCTCTCCCAAAAACAAAACAGAACTTCTCACGCTCCTCCTCCTCCCTCTAGCCTCCTCCTCCCTCCTCCGACCTCTTGCCTCCTCCTCCCTCCTTCGTCGACCTCCACCCTCCTCCGCCCTCCTCCATCGCTAATCGTGCTCCACGGCCACACAGTTTCTCGTTCTCCCTCTTTCACTCTCCCTTTCCTTGCGCCTCCACCATTTCACCTCTATCATCTCCGCCGTTTCACTGTCGCCTCCACCACTTCACCTCCACTGTTTCTCCACTATAGGTAATTTCTATTATCTTCTTTAATTTGTCCCTAATTTCACTGATTAAAGAAACCCTAAATGTCCCAATTTTTTTTGAACGAAACCCTAACCTTCTTCTCTTCTCTTCGAATTTGTTGCCTCGATTCTGTTAGTGTTGATTCTGTTAGTCCACAGAGAAGCCCTACTGGTCTTAGATGAACGTACAATCTCTTTTCAGACGATGGAACGTTTTATTTTGATGAGAAATTTGTTGGTGGTAGTGAGCATCACGGTTCTCTTTCAACAACCTCTTCAGTTATTCGAGGGGTTACATCATTTGCTGCTGTAACATCTGGAAAAATAGATGTATGTGAATTGTAAGAGATTGCTCTCTCATTTTTTAGTTTGTTAGAATTTTCTGTTGATGGTTTGCCTTTGCATTATCAGCTCAAGGTATGCAACAGAGTTTAAGGATGTGTTTGGCCGCTTATTCACTTCAAAAAACATGACAAATTTCTATTTTGAAATTAACCAGGTTAGAGTGAATACAGCACTTGGTTCAGCTGCACTACCTCTGAGAGTTACGCTAGTCAGAGCTTTTCACACCGATGCTAAAGATTCAGCTATTATCGAGGGCAAGGTGAGTAACGAGTCGATCATTATTTTGAGGAGTGGGTTGGGGTAGTGTTTGCTGGTGTTTTTAGCAAACAATCACTAGTTTTATTAGAAGGTTTGTGAGATCAAACTAGAAAAATCTCAAAGCAATGCCTCTGAATTGCGCATTGTTCTTGTTGAAGAAAACGTAGAAAAGGGGACGATTTGCAATGATTTAACAGAATCGAAAAAGAAAAGAAGCAGTAAATGGTGCGTGAATTGTAAAGAAAAGAAAAAGAAATTGCATTGAATCATAAAAGTGGTACACGATCACGTACAGAGATTCTTCCACTCGTTTTTCGCTCTGGCTTGGAAGTTAGAGTTTCAGGAATCGGGTGTGTATTGTGATTTTCGCGACCCCTGTTTCTTCTCAGAAACAGTTATTTATACAAAGGAAAAGGGGGGAAATTCGAACTAAGTAACTGCCTAACAATTTGAAAATAAGTAACTGCTCCTACTTTCGGCCAAATAACCGCTCCTACTTTCGACCGAAACCGCTCTGTCACGCTTCGACCAACTGCTAGTCTTCAACGCATAACTGCTCTGTTTTCTGTCTGTCGAAAGCCTGTGTCGATTTTCCTCTCTCTTGCTTTTGCTTCCCTGGAAACTTGTCGAGTTTACCTTGCACACGACCATTCTCTTTGTCGAAATAATATGGTCTTTGTGAAATAAATATAAGTCAGGCCATGTTGACCATCTTTAATGAAGCCTGTCGAAATTACAGGCTAACAGGTAGTAAAGTAATTCAGCTCGTGGAATTATTTATTATCTCTGTTGTGTGCTATTTTCAATTGTCTAAATACCTTGCCCATCTTGCATAATACAGGAGCTCCAGTATGATCAAAGTAGTGGACTTCATGTCTTGAGTATTTTCCCAGAAAATGTGGATGTAGTAACCATGTGTTCGTTTTTGAGGTATCCTGTTTATTTATATTTAGTGATTAGTGATTAGTGATTATTTTTCCTTTCAGTTGCATAAAAGAGTATTTCTATTATGCAATCATATTCAGGATCAGCCTACTTTTGTCACATACTTGTCATTTGATGATGTTCATAAAAATGTCAAAAGGTTATCACTGTTGAAAACCAAATATGGATTATTTTCAAATTAAAACTTGAATGGCATGGCATATTTAAGAATGGAGGTTAATGAAACTCATTGCTACAGACCTATTACTCACTCAATCATAGTTGTTTTGCTTGGTGTAACATCCATGCTAATTATGAGATTATTTCATTTTTTGTTGCTTAATAGGAAGTGAAGGACATATGTTAGAGGATTCTGTGATTCATTTGGAGGTAAGATTCTGTGAATATAAGAACTGCTATTTCTCTTTTTTTTTGTTTTGGTTTGCATTTAGCTTTTTTTACTATAGAGCACCATATTCTCAACTATGGCATGTTATGAATTGGATGCCTCTGTTGCAGCTCAAAAGGTTGAAGCTTCGGAAGAACAATTGGGATGCAGAAACTTATGAATTTGATGAGGTGCTCACTGAATTTGCCTCCCAAAAACGTGTTTATGAAGTTGTGGCCAGACCTCTTGTGGAGGTGGGTATTTATAGCCATCATTTATTAGTTTGGGTTCAAGCTCTGATCCTTTGATAATCAAGTTTGTTGGTGTGTGAGGGTGCATTAGCAAGTGGTTTTGGGAACAACTTTGGTTGAAATTTGATTGCCTTTTTTATAACAAATTGTTCAAACATGCTTTCATGAATTCATGTTCAGCACATAAAAGCTAGTTTGAGTGAAGTGGAGTGGATTAATCACACCTCTTCTAGCTCTGAGTTTCACTTTAGCTGAGTTTCCCAGGTGAGCCTAGCTGGGATAGTCCTTGGGGTCCTGGAAGGACTGGGTGGCACATTGAATGCAGTGGAGCATTGCATCTTTAGTTTGTTTGTTTACATTCTAATATTTTGTCTTTAGTTATTTTGTCTAATATTTTGTTAGTTTGCAGTGGAGCATTGCATCTTAGTTTGTACTAATGTTTGTTAGTAGAAGCCAATTAGTAATTAAATGTTTTGCACATGGATTATACTAATGGATTGTACTAATTTATTATTGTGGTTATTATGTTTTGCTTTATATATGTTTATTAATTTTGATATTGGAGCATTCATGTGTTTTGTATAGATATCACCATTAAATAGATTTTGGAGGTATGGTTTAATTTTTTAAATTTTTTTTTTTAAAATTTGCGACGGATTTGTGACGGAAGGCGTCAGAGTTTGCCACGACTTTGCGACGAAAACTTGCCACGGATTTGCGACGGAAAAGTCCGTGGCAAACGATTTGCGACGAGTGTTTTTGCGACCGATTTTTGTCCGTCGCAAATTCCGTCGGAAATGCTATTTTGCGACGGAAATTGGTCCATTTGCGACAGAAAACGCCGTCGCAAACCAGTGATTTTCTTGTAGTGAATATATAAAAAAATAAATAGTCCTTCAAGTTTTCTAAAATTTTCAAATTAATTAGTTTCTAAAAATTATGACATTTGTCTCATTACTCGATCTCTTTGAGTGTCTAGATTATGAAACTTTAGGAAATTAATATAACATGGTGTCACAAATTTAGGAAATACGTATTACTTTTATATATTTTAGAGACTAAATATAAGATGTGGTGTATGTTTGAAGACTAAATTGAGAATTTATTTGTAGATAAATTTTGGGTTAAATAATTTAATTTATTAATTTTAGTGATCAAGTGAGAATTTTTGAACATTAAATTTTGAACAATAAATTAACAATCTTAAAAATGAAATTATTTTGAACCCCTATCATAGGTCCTTGGTCCGCCACCATCCAAAAAGACCAATATAATAAGTTAAACATTATGAGAAAAAGAGGATGAGGCAATTTCATGAAATTCAAATGGAGAATTTTACAATATCTTTGAGTTTTGTTGGATATCAATACTCTGTAAGCAAAATTAATTTGAAGTTTATTTCAAAATAATAAAATATAAAACATTGTATATCATTAAGTGATTGGATGTTAAGTATAAAAACTCAATTTTAATATATAAGAATATATGTGTACAAACTCGAGTTCAAACTCGGGTGTGAGCGTTGTGTTTATTTGTCATTTCGCCTAAGCTGACAAAAAATATACGTGTAATTTCCATTAACTACTGAGGTGTCACTTGAGTGATTTGAGATCAATCAAGTTATGACTAGGTTTTAGAGGATTTTCAGAAAAGTGCTTAGAGCTTTATTTCATATGTTTTGTGGAATCATCGATATGTATAGTATATATATTATAATCTATATTAAAATCTTGTCATTTATCAATTTAGTTTTCTTAGTATATATCTTTTTTATTTTGTTGGAGTCTTTCTTCCTTTTTTTTGCTTTTGGTGGAGGGGTAGATAGATGCAAGGAAGAAATAGCTAATATGGCCATAACATAAGGTTAGGTGGTGTCACATAAAATCACGCGTGTGCACCCCACTATCAGTACCCACATTTTTTCTCTTCTAATCGTGCTTTACAATTTGACAGGAAGGGTGAGATCTCACTCATCTCAGCAAATATAATAGTATATATATATATATATATATATATATATATATATATATACAGAGAGAGAGAGAGAGAGAGAGAGAGAGAGTGTAGACCTAGCTATTTAATATTTCAACTATCAATCAATTCATTGTTGTTGTTTACATGATCAACCAAAAAATAACCAAGCATCAGAATATGAGTTACATAGCAAACAAGAAACATTTTTCAGTTCCGTATGAAGAAGTTGAAGACACAGAATCTTTGAAATTAGATAACTTCATGGTTACTTTCGACACGTATCCTCACATCTTTAAAACAAAGAATCAAGAACATATCATTGTATGTATGCATTTTCCCTAGCAAATATTATATATGTACATAGCATAAATTCATTTGGAATCATTATTCTTCATTTCCAAAAAGACAACAAAGATATTTGTTTGGTGCGGCAATTTACTTTACTTGCACGTACAATAATATAGAAGAGGCTTCCGTCAAAAAAAATATAATATAGAAGAGGCTTACGTACTTGTACCAGTTTTTGTGCCACTGACAATAGTAGTATTTTGATGAGAAAGTTAGTGGTATGCATTTTTATTGCATATATTGGCTATAGTATCCTCAATTTTCTATTGGACCTCGTCATCAATAGGAAGTTAGATTATCCAACCTAAATTTACATACTCCTGCCATCTGTCAAATTCAGCAGCAGCTAAATTTATAAAACTTCAGTAGCTAATTGTTATGATGAAACAATATTTGATGACTTAGTAATCAATTTGCTACTTAAATTTAAGAAAAGTTCGGCTTATTGACATTAATGGTATTTCTAATTAGTCTCTGACATTTTCAAACATTATTCAGTTTAGTCCATTAGATTCTCGATGTCATGTTGGTCTCTAACTTTTACAATTTAATCATCAATAAAAATGTGGCCATTAGAGCAAGCCAAGGATTAATCATCAATTAATTATTAGAGACTAAAGTAGGTTGCACTATGAAAAGCATATTTGATCTAATATGCCAAATACATCAGCTATATATTCAACAAACCTAAAACTGTATTTTTCTCTCTTATATATAAGATCAGAGAAAGTATGTTAGAAGAAGTACTGGCTTGCATCTTGCATAATCCTACAGTTCAAATTTCAAAAATTGAGCATCCAATGCCATTATAGCATATAACTATTATTATATTGTGTGATATGCTGAGATATGCACCTTCTTGAGGATTTTTCTTTTGTTGTCTGATTCTGCCCTCCCTATGCTTCTGGTTTTGTTTTTATCTTTAATTTCCCTACAATCAATTGCCAAATTGTTCTGAATTCAGTGCTTCCTTGACCAAAATTTCTTGTCTAGAAGTGACACTTTTACCTAATGCCTAATAATGGATAAACTTACATAATTAATCATTTTATATTATTATTTTACAACAAAAAGTTGATGGGGTCAATTATTATGCAATTTGGTTATTGGTGGGCTACACAAGTCCCATTTTTTTCCTATTTATAAATATTCCTCTATTATATGTTGGTTGAACATTTATATATAAAGATTCCTCTATTTCATTCTTTCCTCTAGAATGGAATCAAACCGAGGCAAAACTTGACCAATGGTTACATGGGGTCAATTGGGTTTAGGGTAGAATTTGTAAATTTGGATTAAGTGCCTTTGATAATTGATGCCTTTAATGACTTTAGGCTTTTTTAGAAAAGAGAAAAATGAGAAAAGATGAGAGGTAGACATATGATAAACTAAAGGTACGATGCCTTTCCCATCTAAAGGCACTGGAGGATATGGATTCTCCCCTAGGTAGAGAATCCATTTTCGGCACTGAATCCCTCTCCGAACTTTGTTGGGCCTAGTACCGTAGTACTATTAAAATTTTCAAAAAGTTTGTCGACCTATAAAAAAACTCAGGCTCAAAATCAAACTAGATAGATGCTAGGAGATTGTGTTTCCTTAAGCCTACCTATGAGGAGGCTCACACAAAGAATCACCTATATAAAGAGCAGAGTTAACAGGTGGTATCAATGTTTTGTTGGGTGTGCTATAAACTACTCCCTCTGTCCCAAATTAATTATATGGCGTTTTGGCAACAAAAAAATGTCCAATATTACATGATGTTTTACAATATTAATAAAACATCAATGTTTCTTTTCCTATTATACTATTTATTATTTAATAATATCTTTTATTTCAATTCTATTAATTTGTCTTTTTCATATCATTAATAAAAGATAATTTTGTGAACTAACTCACAATTTCTCTTTCTCATATAAAATTAACTACAATTTTTAATTTATGTTAAATGATCCGAAATGACATATAATATAGGACAGAGGGGTAAATGAAATAGTGAAAGGGTAAGACAAAAGGGTAACGAGAATAGCAAAGGAAACGTAAGCTAAAGAAAGAAAGCTAAACAAAGGGAGCACTAGGCATTAGCTAGAGAGACCATCTTTGATATCATTTTCAAAGCAAGAATGATTGAAGTAATAAATAATTATTTTTTGTCCCCACTATACCCTTAAAATAAAAATCCTTTGAAAAAGGAAGGGGTGTACTTGGTAGAAATTATGAACCAAAAGCCACTCTCAAGGGCCATACAAAACCAAGGTTTCTAGAGTGTATGAGTGCTCTCTTTGAATTGCCAATGTGGACACTATGGAATTAGTCAGAGAAATAATGAAAATTATGAAAATGACAAGTTTCTGTTTTGTTTTTGTTCATTGGTTTATGTCATCCAATTCTTATAGTTAAAAACAAATTTGAAAAAGTGGACAGGTAAAGTAAATCCACGATATGACACAGAATTTTGTGGCACTTGTATGTCAATGTGTCTGTATGTATGTATGTATGTATGTATGTATATATATATATATAGAGAGAGAGAGAGAGAGAGAGAGATTTCAATTGGTTTAAGCAGTTTATTGGTTTACTGCTGTAAAATGGACAGCCATTTCAATTGTAACCTCTCAGATTTTTTTAGGATTATGCAACAAGGCAAGACCTTGACATTGGATACCACCAATCACATAAAATCACAAAGACAATAATATTATTAACCTTAATTAATAGAAGACTATATACTCACTACGTGACAATTCATTCCACATATTTAACTATTTTTCAAATTTAAACTGACGTGTTAAAATGGAGACAATTTTTACCCACATAACTAAATTTTTTGGATTGTATGTCGTCACCATTTTGGTGTTGTCGCACAGTTAGCATATCTGATATGTTCGATATTTGATTGGAAGTCTAAATTCTAACTTATAAAACAGACTTAAAATATATATATATAGTTAAAAGCTAAATTGTCTGATCAAGATTGAACGATCCAAATATATGCCGACTGTGTGACTTAGCATCACTCAATTCAGATTCCATAACTAACTGTCTAATGTGATGGAAAGGGTGTGTCTTTCGCCAAATGTAAAAATTCAGTCATTCAGATCTTATGGGAATGACCAAACAATGTTCTCAACATAAGCTTGTTTTCATAGGGAAATTCTTCCAACTATCAACTATATGGCTTAAGGAGAAAAGCACATTCCAACATAATAACACCTAAGGTAAACTTAAATAGCCACAAAATAGTAAATCTAGAAGAAATGTTTCATTACATACTTTCTCCAAACTAACATTTTAAAGACACAATAATACTTCTCCTCCTGGGCTACATTCGCAGTGGAGTGTCGTCGTTCACACGCGGAGGCACTTGCCACTGGCCACCGCGGGAAAGAATGGAGTGGGAAAAGGACCAAGGGTGAGAGAAGGGGATAGGTTTGTTATTTTCTATCTCAATTTTATTTTTGCTTTATTATCAACGTAACAAACTCCAGAGAGAGAAAATGAACTTTCCTTTCATTTCTGTTAAACTGCAAAACTGAATTTACATTGATTGTATCTTGTTATATATTACAAGGCTAACTAAACAAATCAGCTCTAACTAACTATCTGTTAATCACACTAACTCTAGTTAAATACACTGTACAAACAGTAACCATAGTTACTAAACTAACTTATGAGAAATATAAACTAATATCGTGATACTCCCCCTCAAGTTGGCATGTAGAGGTTGAAGGTGCCCAACTTGGATATTAAGTTAGTGAAGAGAGTCTTTGGCAGAGCCTTTGTGAGAGGGTCTGCAAGCTGATGATGAGAAGCCACATGAAACAGATTGATGAATTTGGTTTGCACATGTTGCCTAATGAAATGGCAATCAATATCTATGTGTTTAGATCGTTCATTCAGAGTAGGATTAGATGCAAGTTGAATGGCAGACTTGCTGTCACAGAAAACTTTACAAGAAGTAACTGGTATTTGGAAACTCTGCAGAAGTTGCTGGAGCCACAGCAACTCTGTTGTAAGAAGAGCTAATGCCCTATACTCAGCTTCAGCTGAGGATCGTGACACAGTAGGTTGTTTTTTAGATTTCCAAGTCACCAGAGATTCTCCAATGAAAACACAGAATCCTGTTGTGGATTTCCTGGTAGCAGTGCAGCTACCCCAATCTGCATTTGCATAAGCTGAAACTGACAGTGAAGGTGCAGAAGAGAAGAGTAGGCCTTGACCTGGAGAGCTCTTGATGTATTGAAGTACATGATGCACTTGTTAGCCTGTAATTTCGACAGGCTTCATTAAAGATGGTCAACATGGCTTGATTTATATTTATTTCACAAAGACCATATTATTTCGACAAAGAGAATGGTCGTGTGCAAGGTAAACTCGACAAGTTTCCAGGGAAGCAAAAGCAAGAGAGAGGAAAATCGACACAGGCTTTCGACAGACAGAAAACAGAGCAGTTATGCGTTGAAGACTAGCAGTTGGTCGAAGCGTGACAGAGCGGTTTCGGTCGAAAGTAGGAGCGGTTACTTGGCCGAAAGTAGGAGCAGTTACTTATTTTCAAATTGTTAGGCAGTTACTTAGTTCGAATTTCCCCCCTTTTTCCCTTGTATAAATAACTGTTTCTGAGAAGCAACAGGGGTCGCGAAAATCACAATACACACCCGATTCCTGAAACTCTAACTTCCAAGCCAGAGCGAAAAACGAGTGGAAGAATCTCTGTACGTGATCGTGTACCACTTTTATGATTCAATGCAATTTCTTTTTCTTTTCTTTACAATTCACGCACCATTTACTGCTTCTTTTCTTTTTCGATTCTGTTAAATCATTGCAAATCGTCCCCTTTTCTACATTTTCTGAAACAAAAACTTTTGCAATTCAAAGGCAATTGCTTTGAGATTTTTCTAGTTTGATCTCACAAACCTTCTAATAAAACTAGTGATTGTTTGCTAAAAACACCAGCAAACAAATTGGCACGCCCGGTGGGACATTGCCTTTGATTTTGTTCATTTTCGTACTCTCTTATTTGTATTCGCTGTTGTATGCACTTAAGAAGTGGTAAAATGGTTCGTTCTGGTACGAATAATGCATCTAGTTCCAACCCTGTGGTTTCACAAGGGCAAGGAACAACAATGGATTCTGCGAGCGTTAGTGCAGGACCATCATCGTCGACAACCGTTTCTTCATTATCAATGACTAATGTTGGTTCAACGCAGTCAGAAATGGCATCTCTGCCTATGTCTTTGCCGTTAAGTGCAGGGCTTCATAGCCCTTACATGGCAATGGGAAACGGTTTAGACCCACGTTTGAATAACGTGCATCTACCCCCATTTCCTTTGGGAATGTATGGCATGCCTACTGGAATGCCACATATTTCGACCTTTTCCCCTACACATGTCTCTTCTGAGAGCGTATTTGGTCGAAATCCCCCAACATTAACCAATACGTCTTTGTTGGCCTTAAGACAGCAAGTAGACGAGAGTAATCACGATATGGTTAATATGCTTACCCAACAAATTGGTACAGTTTTCAATCCATTGATTCAAAATACCAATAGCAGTTACCAAATGTTGGCAAATCAGATGAGTAGGATTGCAGACTTCTTTGGGGCTCCAGCGGTTAATAATAGGCAAGTTCCTATTATTGCGGGTAATGCGTCGCCAGTTAACCCCCAAGAAGCAGTTGCAGTCGAAGCGTCGACAGTTGTAGGCGAACTACAAGGGGCAGTAAACCACGTCCCTGAAGTAGTTTTGGTAAATAGACACCAGAACGCTGATGAAGTTGTTCGACAAGTGCAACAACACAATGTTGGCGCAGAAAACAATATAGCTACTTTAGTCGAAACTATTTTGGCGCAAAATGGCCTTAACATAGGTTTACAAAGGCCTAACTTTGTATCACCATTATGTGAATACGTGTTACAAACTGAGTTACCAAGGGGATGGAAAGTTCCCAAGTTTACTAAGTTTGGTGGTGAAACAAATGAGTCCACAGTCGAACACATTGCTCGTTTCTTGACTGAGGCTGGGGACTTAGCACAAAATGAGAATTTGAAGATGAAATATTTTCCAAATTCTCTAACTAAAAATGCTTTCACTTGGTTCACGACCTTACCCCCTGGTTCTATGTTCACGTGGGGGCAATTAGAAAAGGCATTCCATGCACAGTTTTACATGGGCCAGTCGAAAATTAGTCTTAAAGAATTGGCTAGTGTTCGGCGCAAAATGCCTGAAACTATTGATGATTACTTAAACAGATTTAGGTTGTTGAAATCTCGTTGCTTCACACAAGTCCCTGAACATGAGCTTGTCGAAATGGCTGCTGGTGGCCTTGATTATTCAATTAGAAAGAAAGTAGACACATCTCATTTGCGAGATATGGCTCATTTGGCTGATAGAGTTCGACAAGTTGAAAGGCTTAGAGAGGAAAAATCTAGGTCGAACAGGTATCATAAAAAAGAAAAAGTGGCATATGTCGAAGAAGAGTTTGACGTTACATATAGTAATGTCGAAGAAGAGGAGATAGACGTGGCTGAACTTAAGCCTGGTCCTCCTTATACCTGCAAATTATTAAGGCCTGCGAATGGGAATAACCCTGTAGAGCCTAAGAACGATAGATTTATGCCTAAGACTTATACTTTTGATGTTACTAAATGTGATGAAATTTTTGATCTTTTAGTAACTGATGGTCAAATATTAGTGCCTAAAGGCCTTAAAATACCAACTCTTGACCAAAGAAAGAAAAAGGGTTATTGTAAGTTCCATAATTTTTTGGGACATAACACTGACCGTTGTGTGCTCTTCAGGGATATTGTGCAAAAAGCAGTTGACGAAGGAAGACTCAAATTTGCTGACAAGAAAATGAAAGCTCCTAATCAGATTGATGTTGATCCGTTGCCTAAGGCTGAAGCTATGTATTTTGAACCTGTCGAAGCTGATGTAGGCATGGTGGATGCTCAAATGGCAGACCCTCCTAAGTGTGTCAAGATTGCCACCGAAAAATTAAAAGGTTTTATGTATGCTGAAGGTAAAAAACAGGAAGTGACCCTAAAAGAATATGATGGGAAGATACATGCTGTGTATCCAAAGGCTGAGGAAGAATTGATAGATTTCCTCAATCGGTGTAAGTGGAATAATTCTGAAGTTATGCTTTGCCCAAGGTGCAGTGCTGTCTTCGATAAAGAAGCAGCTAAAGCTGTCGAAGGTTATCAGGATCAACAACAACGCAAAAGAAAATGGCTTGATAACAGGCCAAAATTTGACTTTGCAAAAGGAGATCTTCCTGGCTATGAGGCTAATGTGTCAGCAAAGCCTTCAACAAGTAAACAACAATTTGCTAAGGAGAAGTCCTCAGCAAAAGGGTATTTGAAGCTGTCAACAGGTAAATCCTTTGTCCCAAGTGCTAGTGCTCCTGTCGAAGAGTGGGTGCCCAATAATCAACGTGCTAAAGCTGTCAAGCCAGGTACTGATGCTATTAAGTTTAATTATAAGAATAACTATAAGGGTAAGAACCCTATGACTAGAACACAGTGGCGTCGTTACCAAAGAAAACAAAAGAAGAAGGCACACTTTGACATTAACAAGGTTCCGAGTCATTTGGCTAATAATCAAGTTCCACGCAGCATAATAGTGGCGAAGAGTGAGGTTCACAAAGCTGAAGTTGCCACAAAGAGGAATGTTGATGCTGCTAGTCATGTGTGTGCAGCAAATAAGGCCAAAGGCAAGGCTGTGGTAACAGAAAAGCCAAGAAGGCCTGCTCTTGAAAGAATATTTCCTCCATTGTCAACAGTGAAAGAAACGAATGCTGATTTCGACATGGATGAAGACATGGAGTCGGATTTTGATGATTCTGAAGATGATTTCGACGTTGTTTGCAATGTGGTGTCAATACTGCCTCTTGAGTACGATGTTATCACAGTACCAAATGACGTTGAAGAGGATTTTACAGAGGATATGGCTCATCATAAGCCAATGTGTTACTATGTGATGAACGATGGTTGTGTCGAAGACCAAATGGCTACCTTCGAGAAGCCAGATATGAGTATGCAAAACCATTTGAAACCCCTGTATGTCCAAGCCAAAGTCAATGGTGTTGGAATTAACAAAGTGTTAGTGGATGGTGGAGCCGCAGTGAATTTAATGCCACATGGTCTTTTGAAGAAGATTGGTAAGTTCGATACTGACCTCAGGCCACATAACATTGTCTTAAGCAACTATGAAGGCAAAACTGGCCATTCTTTGGGGGCCATTGAGGTGGACTTAATTGTTGGTTCCATAAAGAGGACTACATTGTTTTTAGTGATAGCCTCTAAAGCGAATTTTAATTTACTCCTTTGTAGAGAGTGGATCCATGGAGTTGGTGCTGTCCCTTCAACTTTGCATCAACGTTTAGTAATGTGGAAGGAAGATGGTTTGGTAGAGTATGTTGAAGCCGATCAGAGCTACTTCCGTGCTGATGTGAACCAAGTTACCAAGGAAAATTTTGAGAAACAAATGGCGAAGATTGCGCCATGTTCATCTTCTAATGAGGCATATGTTCCTGCGGATAATGTTTTTGCCTCAGTTCATCTTGACCCAAATTATGGTTTTGTTTGGGAAAGAGAAATAATGGAAGATGATAGTGGCTATCCTGATGGTGTTTTTCGACCAACGGGGTGGAACACTGGTTCTTGAAAATGTTCTTATGTCAGTGCCCAATGCATGGGACAAAATTACGGCTTATATGGCCGAAAACAAGTTTAAAGCGGCTATGGAGGCCGAAATTATTCAACAAACAATGGCTGTCGAAGCCAGTGAGTTACATAAAGAAAATGGCATCATCATAGATGAAAAACTTGACTGTATCTATGATAATGATCCATTAGGTTTTGAAAAGGATCCTAGAGATTTAACAAAGCATATGCAAGCTCAAGACCCGTTAGAAGAAGTTGATTTGGGAAATGGCTCAATAAAAAGGCCAACTTATATTAGTGCAAATATTGATGCTTCTCTAAAACCCCAAGTCATCACATTGCTAAGGGAGTTCAAAGACTGCTTTGCTTGGGATTACGACGAAATGCCTGGGTTAAGTCGAGAAGTAGTGGAAATGCAATTACCAATTCGACCAGGGAAGAAACCAGTGAAGCAAGTGCCAAGAAGATTTGCTCCTCAAGTGTTGGCTAAGATCAAAGAGGAAATCGAAAGGCTGTTAAGAAACAAATTCATCAGAACTGCCAGGTATGTCGAATGGTTAGCCAATATAGTTCCTGTGATAAAGAAAAATGGGACTCTTAGAGTTTGCATAGATTTTAGGGATTTAAATAATGCATCTCCCAAGGATGAATACGCAATGCCTGTGGCAGAAATGCTAATAGATTCAGCAGCAGGATTTGATTATCTTAGTATGCTCGATGGTTATTCTGGGTATAATCAAATCTTCATTGCTGAAGAGGATGTGTCGAAAACTGCTTTTAGATGTCCAGGGGCATTGGGTGTTTATGAATGGGTAGTAATGCCCTTTGGATTAAAGAATGCTGGTGCTACATATCAGAGGGCCATGAATTCTATGTTTCATGATTTTATTGATGATTTTATGCAAGTATACATAGATGATGTGGTGGTTAAATCTTCCTCAGAAAGTGGTCATTTAGACCATCTTCGCCGTTCTTTTGAAAGAATGAGGAAATATGGATTGAAATTAAATCCATTAAAATGTGCCTTTTGTGTACGTGCAGGTGATTTCTTGGGTTTTATAGTGCACAAAAAAGGCATTGAAATCAATCAAAATAAGACTAAGGCAATTATGGAAACGAAGGCCCCTTCGACCAAAAAAGAGCTTCAGTCGTTGCTGGGAAAAATCAATTTCCTTCGAAGATTTATATCAAATCTAAGTGGCAAAACACAAGTTTTTTCGCCATTGTTAAGACTGAAGAAGGAAGAAGAGTTCAAATGGGAACCAATGCATCAAGCAGCCTTCGACGAAATTAAGTCTTATTTGATGAAACCACCAATTTTGTTGCCTGTTATTAAACACAAAGTGCTCAAATTGTATATAGCAGCTTCTGATAGAACAATAGGTAGCATGTTAGCACAAGAGGATGATAGTGGTATCGAAAGAGCCATTTATTACCTCAGTAGGGTTTTAAATGATGCCGAAACGAGGTACACTCCTGTAGAAAAGTTGTGCCTTTGTTTGTATTTCTCGTGTACAAAGTTAAAGCAATATATAAAACCAGCTGATGTTTCTGTTTATTCGCATTTTGATGTTATTAAACACATGCTGTCGAAACCAATAATGCATAGCCGAATTGGTAAATGGGCTTTAGCTTTGTCAGAATACAACTTAACTTATCAACCTCTAAAATCAATTAAAGGACAAGTGGTTGCTGATTTCATAGTAGACCATTCTGTTGTCGAAGAAACATTAAGTTTTGTAGATGTATATCCTTGGAGGTTGTACTTTGATGGCTCAAGTCATAAACATGGAGTTGGGATTGGTATTTTGATAATATCTCCTACTAATATTCCAACAAAGTATAAGTTTAAAATTCGAGATGTTTGCTCCAATAATGAAGCTGAGTATGAGGCTTTAATAGTAGGCCTTGAAATTTTACTTGAGCTGGGGGCAAGTCATGTCGAAATAAAAGGTGACTCTGAGTTGGTTGTCAAACAATTGACAAGGGAGTACAAATGCATTAAAGAGCACCTTATCAGATACTTTGTTGTGGCCAATGCTTTGTTAAAAAGATTTGAGTTTGTTCACTTAGAACATTTACCACGAATTGATAATCAAGTGGCAAATGAATTGGCACAAATTGCTTCAGGCTATAAAGTTTCAAAACAAAGCCTGGAAGAGTTAATTGAAATAAAGGATAAGATCATTTCTAATGACTATTCTTCGTCACTATTGTCAACACCAACAACTGGGGGGGCAACAGCAACAAACGCAAACGAGGAACTAGTCGTTGTCGAAAAACGTCAATTTTTTGGTGACTTTGACTTGGCAGAAATTTTTGCTCTTGACAATATGACCAATAATGATTGGCGAAGGCCTATTGCAGAATATTTGCAAAATCCCACAATAAATACCAATAAAAAGGTAAAATACAGAGCTTTGAGCTATGTGATAATTGGAAACGAATTGTTTAAAAAGACTCCTGAAGGAGTACTATTAAAATGTCTTAGTGAAAATGAGGCATATTTAGCAGTTTCCGATACACATAGTAGAGCATGTGGTTCACACCAAGTAGGCAACAAAATGAAGTGGTTATTATTTCGACAAGGAATGTATTGGCCAACTATGCTGAAAGATTGCATAGAATTTGCTAAGGGGTGCCAAGAGTGTCAAAAGCATGCTGGGATACAACATGTACCTGCAAATGAATTGCATGTCATAGTCAAACCTTGGCCATTTAGGGGTTGGGCTCTAGATGTGATTGGAGAGATAAAGCCAACTTCGTCGAAGGGCCATAGATATATCCTTGTGGGAATTGATTACTTCACCAAATGGGTTGAAGCTATACCTTTAGCCAATGTTGATCAGGAAGCAGTGATAAGGTTTATTCAAAATCATATCATTTATAGGTTTGGAATTCCAGAAACCATTACTACAGATCAAGGATCAGTTTTCACTGGTAGAAAAATGGTAGAGTTTGCTTCTGAAATTGGTTTTAAGTTATTAACTTCGACACCATATTATGCGCAAGCCAATGGTCAAGTAGAAGCTGCCAATAAAGTTATTATTAATTTGATTAAAAAACATGTTGGGCAGAAGCCAAAAAATTGGCATAATACCCTTGATCAAGCATTATGGGCATGTCGAAATTCACCCAAAGAATCTATCAACACTACTCCTTATAGGCTAACATTTGGACACGATGCAGTGTTGCCTGTTGAAATTTGTCTACAATCAACAAGAATTCAAAGACAGTGGGAGATTCCCTCTGATTATTATTGGAATATGATGCTTGATGAATTGGTTGATTTAGACGAAGAAAGGTTATTAGCTTTAGATACGCTTATTCGACAGAAAGAGAGGGTAGCTAAAACTTATAACAAAAAGGTTAAGTCTAAAGCCTTTAATTCAGGTGATCTAGTGTGGAAGGTCCTATTGCCTATGGATAAAAAAGATAGAGTCTTTGGTAAATGGTCCCCAAGTTGGGAAGGACCATTTAAAATTTTACAAGTTTATTCAAACGGCGCATATGAGGTCGAAGAGATTGGCGCTGATGAAAGAATTTTGCGTATAAATGGCAAATACTTGAAAAAGTATAAGCCAACGTTGCAAGAAGTTAAAATAACGCTGGAATAAATATAAAGAAAGCGTAAAAACATGGCATTTAAGTTGCCAAAACATAGTCAAAGGCCGAATTTACAGGCTGTTCAAGTTCAAGGTTTGAATATGGAAGCAACACTTAACAGTGGCGACATCAGGTATACAGCTATTTTACTCAAGTGCAAAGTTATTTCGATGGTGAATTCAAAAAATGTCTTTCTCTTCTTCCTCCTCAAGTTCAGTCGAAAAAGACATTTTTGGGGGGCAATTTGTTAGCCTGTAATTTCGACAGGCTTCATTAAAGATGGTCAACATGGCTTGATTTATATTTATTTCACAAAGACCATATTATTTCGACAAAGAGAATGGTCGTGTGCAAGGTAAACTCGACAAGTTTCCAGGGAAGCAAAAGCAAGAGAGAGGAAAATCGACACAGGCTTTCGACAGACAGAAAACAGAGCAGTTATGCGTTGAAGACTAGCAGTTGGTCGAAGCGTGACAGAGCGGTTTCGGTCGAAAGTAGGAGCGGTTACTTGGCCGAAAGTAGGAGCAGTTACTTATTTTCAAATTGTTAGGCAGTTACTTAGTTCGAATTTCCCCCCTTTTTCCCTTGTATAAATAACTGTTTCTGAGAAGCAACAGGGGTCGCGAAAATCACAATACACACCCGATTCCTGAAACTCTAACTTCCAAGCCAGAGCGAAAAACGAGTGGAAGAATCTCTGTACGTGATCGTGTACCACTTTTATGATTCAATGCAATTTCTTTTTCTTTTCTTTACAATTCACGCACCATTTACTGCTTCTTTTCTTTTTCGATTCTGTTAAATCATTGCAAATCGTCCCCTTTTCTACATTTTCTGAAACAAAAACTTTTGCAATTCAAAGGCAATTGCTTTGAGATTTTTCTAGTTTGATCTCACAAACCTTCTAATAAAACTAGTGATTGTTTGCTAAAAACACCAGCAAACAGCACTGCATGAAGATGGTGTTCTCTTGGTTCAGTCATATATTGACTAAGCTTGTTGACTGCAAATGCTATGTCAGGCCTGGAGATGGTTAGATACATGAGACCCCCAATTAAACGCCTATACAGAGATGCATCAGGCAGCAGAGCAGTTGTTGTAGTGTTGAGATTAAGATTAGGATCCATGGGTGTTGACAGGGCTTTGCTGTGCATGAATCCAATATCTGACAGAAGTTGAGAAGCATATTTTCTTTGGCACAGATAGATGCCCTTGGAAGAAGTTGCAATCTCTAAACCCAAAAAATACTTGAGGGGACCTAACAATTTTAGCTTGAACAAAGTCTGTCGTAATTTCTGGGTAGTGTCAATAGTGCTAGAACTTGGGCTAGCCAAGATAATATCATCTACATACAGTAGGAGGATGACTAGAGAAGCACCAGAACCCTTTGTGAATAGAGATGGATCAGCAGTTGACTGAACAAAACCATGTTGCATGATGGTTGAGGAAAACTTTTGAAACCACTGCCTGGAGGCTTGTTTTAACCCATATAAGGACTTATTGAGTTTGCATACCATGTTCTCCCCCTTGCTAGGATATCCCAGGGGAAGTTTCATGTATACTTCTTCAAGTAAGTCTCCATTTAAGAAGGCATTGTTCACATCAAGTTGAACAAGATGCCACTGTTTCTGAGCTGCTAAGGCCAGAAGAACACGAACAGTGGTGAGGGAAGCAACTGGTGAGAAGGTGTCCACAAAATCCAGCCCAAGTTGTTGAGTGAAACCTTGAGCAACCAGTCTTGCTTTATATCTGTCAAGTGTACCATCAGCTTTATACTTGACCTTGTACAACCACTTGCAACCTATGGTTTTCTTCCCCTCAGGGAGGGATTGGAGAGTCCAAGTGTTGTTGGCTTCTAAAGCATTGATTTCTTCCTGCATGGCCTTACACCATTCCACTGATTTAGATGCCTGGTGATAAAAGAGAGGCTCAGGAATGGCAGAAACCTGAGTGATATAGGCTCTGTAAGTGGGAGATAGATGAGTGTAGGTGAGTGCAAGGGCTTGAATAACAGCACATTCATATTCCTGCAAGTAAGCAGGGGGATAGTGGGGCCTAGAAGACCTGCGAGGAGTGGGTTGAGTGATCAAGTGATCAGTTAGTGAAGGTGGTTCAGGAACTGTTTGATGTTTAGGGGTGGTTTGATGTGTATCTGGGTCATCAATTGTAGTGGAGGGAGAGGGATTGACAGGGAGAACAGGGCCAAGGAAGGTGGTGAATTGATCTGTGATGTCTATGGGTATGACTAGGTCAGGAAAATTGGGTGTGTGAGTAGAGGTGGGTGTGAAGTCTTTGAATGGAAAAGAATCTTCATGGAAGGCCACATCTCTAGAGATGAAAAACTTCCTAGTGGTGAGATTATATAGTTTGTAACCTTTGTACCCTAAGGGATAGCCCAAAAAGATACAAGGTGAGGCTCTAGGTGTGAATTTTGTTCGTGTATGAGGGATAGTGGCAGCATAAGAGAGACAACCAAAAACTTTGAGATGTAGGTAAGAGGGAGGATTACCATACAGAAGCTCATATGGTGTTTTGTTGGCTAGGTTAGGAGTTGGTGTACGGTTGATGATGTGAGCAGCTGCACAAACACTATCTCCCCAGAATTTCAGAGGTAAGCAGGCCTGGAACATCAAGGCACGGGCAATGTTTAACAAGTGTTGATGTTTCCTCTCAACAACTGAGTTTTGTTGGGGCCTATATGGGCATGAAAACTGATGTAGAGTACCCTGCTCCTGCAAAAAGTCAACCAATGCAAGCTCCTTGGCATTGTCAGACCTCAAGCACTTTATTGTCTTGTTAAATTGAGTTTTAACAAGAGCAAAAAACTGCTTAATTTTGACAGTGGCCTCAGACTTGGCAGTTAGCATATAAAGCCATGTAAAACGACTATGGTCATCCACAATTGTTAAGAAATAGACCTTGCCATCATAGGTAGATTGGCTGAATGGACCCCAGATGTCACAGTGAATTAAATCAAATGGATTCTTGCATATGTTATGGTTGGATTGGAAAGATAAACGTTTGAATTTTGCTAAAGGACAAATGGTGCATTTACTAGTATTGAAATTATGAGGAAAAACAAAAGGAATGCTATTGCTCATAGTTTTCAATACAGTGTCAGAGAGGTGTCCTAGCCTAGAGTGCCAAAGTGTGGCATGATTGTGAGTGTGAGGTAAACTAGAATCAGAAACATCATTATTACAATCAGGACTAGAAGATTGATTAATGGACTCAACTGAATTACAAACAATATTGATCTGTGTGGCAGAATGAGAGTGACTAGGATATGAATGAAGAGTATAAAGGCCATGCTCCAACTTGCCTTCACCAATCTCTTTCAGCAGGTTGATTCCCTGAATCAGAAAGTGTTTGGCAAAGAAGGTTAGTGACATGTCTTCATTGTGTAACAACTGTTTAACAGAGACAAGGTTAACTCTAAAAGATGGTATATAGAGGACATTGTGCAAGGTGAGGGTTGGGGATATGGTGACTAAACCTATGCCAGCCACTGCAACTTTGGTGAGATTGGGTAATGTAACATGTTTATTAGTAACAGGTCTGAAATTATGAAAAAACCCTAAAAGATAGCATATATGTGCAGTAGCACCTGAATCAAATATCCAAGTACTATAAGGTAAGGGAATATCAGTGGTTAGGGTGGAAAACACCATACCTACGCAAGATGTATCCACTTGATCTGATTCAGGTGTGCTAGCCTTCGCCATTTGTGCCTGTATGAACTGGATCATCATCTGATATTGTTGATTGGAGATAGCAGTAGTGCCATTGCTGGGCTCAGGTTCAGTGACATTGTTAGCTTTTGCTACAGGCTTGCTCGCAACAGGTTTCTTGTTGTAGGAAGGAGGATAGCCGTGCAATTTGAAGCACTTCTCCTTGAGATGTCCAAGAACGCCACAATGAGAGCAGAGAGGACGTTCACGCCTAGGGTTTCTTGCTGGTGTGGAGGCTTGAACAGCACAGGCAAGGGAGGATTCCGTAGATGCAGTAGTTTGCACAACTTGACGTTGTTTTTCATCTTGAGCAACGAGAGAGAACACCTTGTCAATCGTTGGAAGAGGATCCATCAGAAGGATCTGGCCACGAACATTGAAGAAACTCTCATTTAATCCCATGAGAAAGGTGAGAACACAGTCGCTTTGAATGTGTTCAAGAAGAGGCTTGACGCCGCCGCAAGTGCAGGTGTGAACCGGCCGGAATTCGCCAAATTCCTCCCACATAGACTTGAATCTGGTGTAATAGGCACTGATAGAGGCTGTGCCTTGCATGCAATTGACGATTTCCTTCTTCAATTGAAAAACGCGAGGTCCGTTGCGTTGTTGAAAACGTGTGTGGAGATCTTTCCAGATAGCGGCTGCATCATCAGAATAGATGACACTCGTGGCGATTTCTTTCGAAATTGAATTAAGCAGCCACGAGGAAACAATGCTGTTGTTGCGAATCCACGATCTGTACTTCGCATCATCTTCAGATGGTTTCTTGAGAGCCGCTCACGAAACCGAATTTGTTTTTGCCATCAAGCGCCATGGACATCGCACGATGCCAGGAGCTGAAATTATCCTCTGTGAGGAGTTGAGAGACGAGGACCAAGCCGGGATTATCCGACGGATGGAGATAGTAAGCATCATCGTGATTTTGACCGGGAGTAGCCATTGGCGATGTATGAATCAACGCAGAAAACGAGCGCGAGGAGGGAGATGAGTTGCAGAATCAAGGAGTTGTGAAGCGAGAAATTTCTTCTGATACCATATCAACGTAACAAACTCCAGAGAGAGAAAATGAACTTTCCTTTCATTTCTGTTAAACTGCAAAACTAAATTTACATTGATTGTATCTTGTTATATATTACAAGGCTAACTAAACAAATCAGCTCTAACTAACTATCTGTTAATCACACTAACTCTAGTTAAATACACTGTACAAACAGTAACCATAGTTACTTAACTAACTTATGAGAAATATAAACTAATATCGTGATATTTATTGCACCACATTCTCAATTTGTTGATTTTGTAATTTTTATTTTATTTTTGTTAATTTTGGTCTTCACTTTTCTCAATTTGGCAATTTTAGTCTCATACTTTTTGATTGCGCTTTTTGTTTAAAAAACTTTTGAGATTTTAAGAAAGAATGACTGAAAACTATTTTTATTTGACTTGTAATTTACGTGATCTAAGGCTCTGAGCTTGCGAGCCTTGGTATAGTCGAATTCTATTTGAAGAAAGATTATGTGAAATTTGAGTTAAATTTAAGGTCTTGAAGAAAGATTATGTGAAAATATAATACATATTTTCTAAACTATTTTAAATCTATTAAATTAGTCCACTTACTATCACTCCCTATTATATTTTAAAAGTAATTGAGGGTGTAACTTAATAAATTTAAAATAATATAAAAATTATTTATTATATTTATATAGTTCAACTTCAAGTAATAAGGCAGAGTTATTGTCAAAAAAAGTAACTAGGGAGAGAATCTTTGGCTTGGCCTAATTGAGCATCACGAGATTTGTATTTAGAAGGTCTCTCTTCAAATCTTCATTAGTCCTCTTGGGTTATCTTTGTAAAGTTACCCCCCTCACCCTAAAATTTTGTTTAGACAAAGGAGAGTGATAATTTAGAAAATGATTAAATAGCTTTTACCCCCTATAAATATCACAAGAATCCATATACCTCCCTGTAAAATAAAAAGTTTTAAAATGAACCTTGCAAAATTTAAAACGTTTCTAGTTAGGTCCTTGAACTTATGTCCACGTTGGCATAACACGTGGCAAATTAGGACTTATATCATCATCAACATCATTCATTCATCTGAAACTCTTCTTCTCACTTAAACTCGCCAATACGGGGGGCAAAAGTTATTTAATCCTTTAGAAAAAGGTTTATTCTTTAATTTTTCAATTTTCTTTACATGATTTTACAAATACGAATATGCAAATACCTTCATTCTGCCCCCAACACGAGTGATAAAGAGAAACAGAACCGTTGTTGTGTTTTGAAGTGTCAGAATCCCGCCAATGCATGCATATTATTACTACAACAACAATAGTCGATAGATAGATGTTAGTGTTACATCGTTTTTTGTCTTGTGACCTTTTTCTTGCAAGGCTCAACAAAATACTGCCACCTTATGCAATTTGTTCCATTTCCTCAATCCAAATGAACCCCACCAAGAGACTAACATTTTCCCATATTTTCCAAAAATGTTCCAACCTGAAAGCTCTAAATCCTGGCAAACAAGCCCATGCCCAGATGACAATAACTGGTTTTGTGCCCACAATTTATGTTGCCAACTGTTTGCTTCAATTCTATTGTAAATGTTCCAATATGAACTATGCATTCAAGGTGTTCGATAGAATGCCTCATAGGGACATAATCTCTTGGAACACCATGATATTTGGCTATGCTGGAATTGGGAACATGGAATTTGCTCAGTTTTTGTTCGACTCAATGACTGATAGAGATGTTGTTTCATGGAATTCTTTGCTCTCCTGCTATTTACAAAATGGCATTCATCGAAAGACGATTGAAGTTTTCGTCAATATGAGATCACTGAAAATCCCACATGACTATGCTACATTTGCTGTTGTTTTGAAAGCTTGTTGTGGTATTGAAGACTATGGTTTAGGACTTCAAGTCCACTGCCTTGCAATTCAGATGGGTTTTGACAGTGATGTAGTAACAGGCACTGCTCTTGTAGATATGTATTCAACGTGTAAGAAACTAGACCATGCTGTTCAGGTTTTCTATGAAATGCCTGAAAGAAATTCTGTATGTTGGAGTGCTGTAATTGCAGGCTATGTTCGGAATGATCAATTCATTGAGGGATTAAAACTGTATAAGGATATGCTGAAAGAAGCTATGGGGGTGAGTCAATCAACCTTTGCTAGTGCATTTAGGTCCTGTGCTGGATTATCTGCACTTAAAATAGGCACACAGTTGCACGCTTATGCTCTAAAGACAAATTTTGGATATGATAGTATAGTTGGAACTGCCACATTAGACATGTATGCAAAATGTGATAGAATGGCTGATGCTCGACGCCTATTTAACACATTCCCCAACCCTACTCGGCAATCTCATAACGCCATTATTGTTGGATATGCTCGGCAAGACCAAGGTCTTGAAGCTTTACAGATTTTTCGGTCGTTACAAAAGTCTTATCTTGGCTTTGATGAAATTAGTTTGTCTGGTGCTTTAACTGCTTGTTCAGTGATCAAAGGCTTTTCGGAGGGAATTCAACTACATGGGTTAGCTGTGAAATGTGGTTTAGAGTTTAATATCTGTGTTGCAAATACCATTTTAGACATGTATGGAAAATGTGGAGCTCTGATGGAAGCCTGTTTTATATTTGATGAGATGGAAAAAAAGGATGCTGTGTCATGGAATGCAATCATTGCAGCTCATGAGCAAAATGAACAAGTGGAAACAACACTTTCACTTTTTGTTTCAATGCTGCGGTCGACAATGGAACCTGATGATTTTACTTATGGTAGTGTTGTAAAGGCATGTGCTGGTCAGCAAGCTTTGAACTATGGTATGGAGATCCATGGAAGAATTATTAAATCTGGGATGGGGTTAGACTGGTTCGTCGGTAGTGCCATTATTGATATGTATTGCAAGTGTGGGATGCTAGTGGAGGCAGAAAAGATCCATGAGAGATTGGAAGAGAAAACAACTGTTTCTTGGAATTCAGTCATTTCAGGATTCTCGTTGCAAAAGCAAGGGGAAAATGCTCTGAAATACTTTTCACAGATGCTGGAAGTGGGCATAATGCCTGACAACTTCACGTATGCTACAGTACTTGATATTTGTGCTAATTTGGCTACTGTTGAACTTGGAAAGCAGATTCATGCACAAATCTTCAAGCTACAGTTGCATTCGGATGTGTATATAGCCAGTACTCTTGTAGATATGTATTCAAAGTGTGGAAGTATGCAGGATTCCCAGCTAATGTTTGAGAAGGCACCTAAGCGCGATTTGGTGACTTGGAGTGCCATGATTTGTGCATATGCATACCATGGTCTAGGAGAAGAGGCCATTAAATTATTTGAGGAGATGCAGCATCTGAATGTGAAACCAAATCATACAATTTTTATTTCGGTCCTCAGAGCTTGTGCACATATGGGTTATGTAGACAGAGGGCTGCGTTACTTCAACAAAATGCGAAGTCATTATGGTTTAGATCCCCAAATGGAACATTATTCATGTATGGTAGATCTACTAGGGAGATCAGGCAAAGTAAATGAAGCTTTGAAGCTTATTGAAAGCATGCCTTTTGAAGCTGATGATGTAATTTGGAGAACTTTGCTTAGTATTTGCAAGATGCAAGGGAATGTGGAAGTTGCAGAAAAAGCAGCCAATTCCTTATTGCAATTGGACCCTCAAGATTCTTCTGCTTATGTTCTTTTGTCAAATGTATATGCTAACGCGGGGATTTGGGACGAGGTTGCAAAAATAAGAAGTTTAATGAAGAATTATAAATTAAAGAAGGAGCCAGGTTGTAGCTGGATTGAAGTAAGAGACGAGGTGCATGCATTTCTTGTGGGAGACAAGGCACATCCAAGATCTGAAGAGATATATCAGCATACTCATTTACTTGTGGATGAGATGAAATCAGATGGATATGTACCCGATATTGATTTCCTTCATGATGATGAAGTGGAAGAATTCAAATGTAGTGTGATATAATTTAGAAAAGAATTCAAAAGCTTCCAACAATGGCTCAGTGGAGATTTCTACACCCAGCTTACAAGCAGGAAACTCTTAAGCAAGAACTGAACAACTTGAAAGAAAAGTGGAACCAAATTGTGCTGTTTCACATGCTGAGATTAATGGCCTCTTATGGTTTACCAAAGGGTAGCTTGTGGCAATCTGAGATTGCCTTTCTATGTGGCCTCTTAGGGTGTAACAAAGGGTTTGGATGGTTTATCCAACAATCTGCTTA
Source organism: Astragalus glycyphyllos (assembly GCA_963573325.1). NCBI lineage: Eukaryota > Viridiplantae > Streptophyta > Magnoliopsida > Fabales > Fabaceae > Astragalus > Astragalus glycyphyllos. The sequence goes on from OY754312.1 coordinate 3,427,391, forward strand.
TCTTGATACATTCATAATCATCCGTGCAGATTGTTGGTTTGGAACATGGAACATGTGGTTGAAGGTGCGAAGGAGAGATCCAAGCATGTGATAATAATGTATATCAAAACAGGAAATAACATGATTTTTGAATTAGATTCTCTAGAGGTTCTTCATTTAATTCATAGGCCAGATACTCATTTTCATACCTTGGGATTTATATGAACAGATTCATGGAGCCATCAAATGGAACTGGTGGGTAGATCGAAGTTATACTCCTTTTTAAGAGGGAACTTTTAGTTTTTGCACCGATACTCTAATGGTGTGTTTGTTTGAGGTGAAAGAGGGAAGAGAGAGTAAGGGAAGAGAGAGTGATGTTGGCATGTTTGGTTAAGGAGAGAAATAGGAATAGGAGAGGAAAGAAAGATTACTTTAGTGTTTTTTGTAATCTCTCCACAAGTGGAGAGAAAGTGGAGAGAAAGAGGCTCTTAAGTTTGACTTTTACCATTTTGCCCTCAATTAAATGAATAACAATTATTATAATTTATAGGTTGGGACACTTTATAAATTTATATTAAATAGCTAAAATAAGTATGTAACTAATTAATTAAATGATTAAAATGTTATTTAGCTAATTAAACTAAATATTTAGTTAATTTAATTAAACAATTAAATAACTATTGAGTTAATTAAATTAAAAAATTAAATTAAACACATAGGGGTGTTTTTGTCCTTTTCAAACCAATAGACAGAACTCTCTCATCCCTATTTCTCTCTTCCCTCACTCTCTCTTCCCTCTTTCCCTTTAACCAAACAACCCTCCTAATCTACTCTATTTCTCCCCTCTTTCTATCTTCCCTCTTTCTCTCTTCCCTCTTTCTCTCCTAATCCAAACATACTGTAACTAAATTTAGAGCTTGACAAACCATTCAGCATGTTCCCTAGAACAGAAATTTAACCAGCTGCAAATGTATTGATATGAATAGAATTTGTTTTCTTCTTCTGTTATCAAGGCATGTGGCATTTCCTTTAATGATATTATTAGATATTAGGTATTGGCGAATAATTCAATTCATTCAGATTATTTTCCTATTTACATTTCAGCCGATCAACCCTGTTCCTGTATACAAACAGTATTTCTAAAAGGGATTGGACTCCATTTATTTTAAACAGTGCACACATTCAAAGCTAAATATATTTCGTAGGGAAAATTGATATTGCGTTAATTGATTTTAATTAAAAGTGAGTCGAGTATAAAGTGGTTCATGTGTGGATACATACGCATAAAAATCACATTCTGAGGCAAACGCTACAAATTCTAGCTTGAATTAGGGCCGACTTCTCACCAACTACTATGTTTCTAATAACATACCCCACCAAAAGGGGGAGGGGGTATATGGTTATTAGAAAAAAAATATGGTATTGAAACGTGTAGGAAAAAAAAGGGTAATTTCTACCACACAAAAAAGTACTATTAGAACAAAATTTGATTACTACACAATGCTTTGCATTAAACCTTTAGCTTGAATGGCTTTAGAACCTAGTGCCATCTCCCCAATCTCATTCCTCAAGCTCCCACCTAGATCCCAAACTAGTCTCCTGCCTTATCCGAAAAAGAATGCATAAATTCCTGGTCACAAACCATTCATAAACTGACATCAATTTCCTTGAAATACAGATAGGTCATAGCTGAAAGCAGCAAGACAAAGACTGATATGAACAAGTGCTTAAAACTAAGAGCTCCTGCATCTATTCTCCTCACACTCCCAACATCTGGCACAGGGTTTGACTTTACTTCATTGTTATCTTCAGATAAATTTGTCCATTTCCTGTTTACCTGGAAAAGGAATATAGGAGCAACAATTAGAATTTTGCACTGTGCATATTGCTCTTCTGTGTGGTTTATATTCTTATATCCTCTTTTATCTTAATGTTCATGCATGTAAGAGGTTATGAACTTCAGCAAGTGAGCAGATGGCAACGATAAAATGGTATTACATTTACTGTTTTAATATATATAAATAATATTTCAGAAAGAAAAAAGAACAGTATAAGAAAAAGTGGAAAATTCGGAGGGGATTTAAATTTAAACAACTACATCTAAAGAACATTTCTCTAACAAGTATTTCTCTAGGGATCTATTATGCACTATTATGCAGATAAACTTTTAAGAACAAGAAATAAGTTTATAAGAATATTAGGTAAAGAGTAAACATCCCTAGGCTATCTAATCTTTAGGAGATTCTTGCACATCAATTATATATTCAAATAAAAAATGTGCTGATAAAGTCTGAAGTACCAACCTCATGGTCAGGGACCAAAGCCACACTAACTTTTTGAGAAGGATCCTTGGATGTCTGCTTTAGCTTCACTACCAAAATCTTGTTCTCACTTGCTAAGGAAGATAGCTGCAGATAAAGTACAACGATATCAACTATCAACTAACCTTGAATAGGTATTATGACGTCCATAACACAGTCCATTTACCTTTAACTAAGATTGACTACTTAATAGTTAATACCGAAAGCTTTCCGCTTTGGAATATCTCACATTTCAGCATGTGATTCAAAAATTTCAAGCAAATTTATATAAAGCCTTTCTGCTACATTTAATTATTTTTTTCCTAACTCTTCAATCAACATGACATAAATGTTTTCAACAAAATTGAAAAACCCAATGAATCCCATCAGCCAAGTAAACTACTGCAAAATTTTCATCCTGGGACTCTTCTATTAAGTTGATTCATGTTTTGAAACAAAAAATCAAAGTGGAAAAATTCCATGCATAACAGATATTGAACTAGCTAAACTCAGAAGGCGGAAGGTAGAAAAATCAAAGAGGACAAAAAGAGGTTGTACTTGTTCAAACGCCAAACAAAAAAATCATCACGCAGTTTCATGTGCAGCTATTAATAGAATATTCAATTATTATACTATGCAGATCAAATGATACTGTAGCTGTTTCTGTAGATTAATGAGCAAGAAACACTCAAATTAAACATCATGCAGGCCAGAGGCTGCCATATCTTTGCATGTCTGGATGACGGTATAATCTAGTGGCCTGAAATAGATTTCAAAAGCATAGTCTTTACCTGTTTATTCAGACGCTCTCTCTCAAAAGCCAGCTGTGTCACCAAGTTTTTGAAAAGTTTAGTCTGTCTTCCAATATCCTTTGCCGATGCCATTTTTGCTTCCTCAACTTGGTGCAGCGATCCCTCCAAGCATTCCAATCTACTCCTCAAGAAACTCACTTCCTCGTTTAGATCAGCATTAGATTCAGATAATATGATACACTTATCCTCTGCATCGTCAGCCCGATTCTCGGCTCTAGAAACCTTTGACTTAAGGTCCTTTATCACATGTTCCATATCTTCAACTGTAGAATACAACATCTTTTGCTTCTCCTGACTAGCTTCAGCAGAAGCTACTGCATCCTGCAGCCGTAAATCAGATTCCTTTAGCTGCTTCTCAAGAAACTCTACAGTTTCAGATGTGCCACCACCATCTCTTAAAAGAGCCAGCTCCTTGTTGAGTTCATCATTAGTTTCAGTCAGCAATTTACACTGAGCTTCTGCAGCATTAGCCCGACTTTCTGCATTCGATACATTTTCTTTCAGTTCAATGATAATATTATCCATGTCTCTATTTTCAGAACACAGAACATTATATTGTTTCTGATATTCATCAGCAGAAGCCCTCACATTCAGTAGCTGGCATTCTGTTTCTGTTAGCAGCTTCTCAAGAGAATGCACCTTGTCACTTAAAGAGGCAGCTTCAGAATTGGCATGAACTAATATATCTTCAGCAGTGCTGCTTTCAATGTTAATATCCCTGCTATTCAATTGCTCTATTGAAGTTTGCAGCTTAGCTCTGAGCTCAGATTCACGCTGGCTTAAGCCGTTCAAGTTGAACTGAGACATCTTGAGTCTAGCCGACAATTCATTCATTATCCCCTTTAGGACTTCACGTGCATTTTCTGCCTCAAACCACCTTTCCCAAATATCAGTTGCTTCTTCCTCCATGAGCACTAGCTGTTCCTCTAAAGAAACTATCTTTAATTTTAGCTTTTTTTCAATTTGCTTTGAATCATTTAAACTTTTCTCGAGACGCATTTCATTGGCTATAGATTTCTCGAGCATCCTCAGCACTTTCCTTTGCTGCTCAACCGTTTGCATGTCTATAACGGTGTTTACATTCGAAGACTGATCATCCTCTTGGACAATTCCACCCTCTTCACCATTACCTTCTGTCATTGAAAATCCCCCAGAAAGAAAAACAAGGACAATAAACGTTTATCAGAAATGGAAAATTATTCACATAAAAATATTCATATTGGTCACGCACATTAATCAAGAAGCAGCCATTTTTAGTCAGTTCAGTTCAATGTTGTTCACATATCTTTCATCCTTTCTTTATTCTTTAAATAAAAAAAGAAATCCATTAATGCAGGAGAGGCGTTTCTAACTTGCTGTTGCAACAGCATTATACAAAACACACAAACCATATCATATGGAAATTGAAGTGGACCCCAGAAACGGGGAAGACATACAAAAAGAAAACTACCCTTTTCTAACAACTTAATGAAAACGACAAAATCATGATACCATAAAACAAAACAAAAAAACAAGCAATGAATGTGCAAAGAAAAAACAAAAACTACATAAATGAATGAATGAATCAAAGAGATAATCTGCATACCATTCTGTTCCCTCTTATAAGAAGACAAAGTCCTTTGAAAACCATGAGATTGTATCTTAATATCAGAAAAACTCTCCTCAGACTGCATCAAACTTTGTTCAGATTCAAGTAACCTGCCGTGCCAAGGATTGGAAGTGGAAATTTTCTCCCTAGCAACAGCAATATCAGCATGAAGGGTATCTATGAACAAATCCAAATCTTTGATCTCAGAACCCAACACCCCACATAATAGATCAAATTCCATACCCTTGATAAAACAATCCATATCCACATTATTTTCTTCATCCAAAACAAAACCCTCCAATCCACCCATTAGGGTTTCCAAATGCATCACAAAATGGCTCAAGTTTGCAACTTTCTCTGATAAACATGCTAGACTCAATTCCAACCTTGTTAGTATTGTGGTGCCATCATCACCAATCACATCTCCATTAGGTGAAACACCTCCAACATCAACATCAACATCAACATCAACAGTATCTTCAGCATTTTGAGTATCCATTGTTCTAATCTTATACTATAACTATTGTTGTTCTAGAACCTGAGAGAGAACTCTGGCATCAAAATGCAAAAAAAGAAAAAATAATGTGAATATAATATTCTGGAAACAACCAAAAACAATGATTGAAAAATCAAGAAGAAAAAAGAAATGGATGGAGATCCACAAAATCGAAGGGAATGGAAAGATACCAATTGAATTTGAAGAAAGAAATCGGATTGATTTGGATCTTTGGATTTCAGATGAGGGAGACGGTTGCGCTCTCTAACTGAAAAGTGATGAGATTCAGAGACCCGCCACAAGACGTTGCAGTTGCAGTTGCATTGCACCTCACTGCTAAACGCAGCGTTTCAACCCAAAAGCGTTTTTTTTTTTTAGTTCATTCTGATCAGACGGTAAGCTTTAGTGGACAAGGCATGAGGCACAAGAGTGTGTTCTGGCCGACATCTGTGTTTTTTTTATTGGGTTGAAAAATATTACTATATGACTTTTTTGCAAACAAGGGTGAAGTGTCCAAATTTATCAAGTTTATGATTATGCATATCTCTTCCTTGTTACATTTGGCAATCTATAAGATTATTGCAGAATTTTTTTTACTTGATTTATATATATATATATATATATATATATAGTCGGTGTACATTTTTTTTACAACGTCGATCAATCACAAAATGATATATTATAAAAAAGTTCTTATGCAAGAAGTGGATGAAAGGCTCTAGCTGAACAAAGAGCTACCACAAAGGTATTGTCTCTACTTTTAGATACTACTACCGTCGTTGTTTTGCATTTATTTATTTTTGGCTTAATTATATTTTTGGTCAGTTATTCACAATTTTAGTCCTCAAATTTTTTTTTCATGAATTTAATTCTCCTATTTTTCCAATTTCTAAAATCAATGCCCCTCCCTAAACTTGGTCAAATATTTTGCTGACTTGGTGCTCACTATTCTTGCGTGAATGATACGCAGAACTGACGAGATAGATTTTAAAATAAAAAAGTATTAGGATTAGGGTTCTTGGAGAAACTTTGATGAGTCTTAATGAAGAAAATGAAATTGTTTTTCCTAATTTAAAGAAAATAATAATACATTTTATTTTTAAATCCATCCTAGCAAACCTGCGTGTCATCCACGTAGGATTAATGAGCCCCAAGTCAGTAAAATATTTGACTAAATCAGGGAGGGGCGTTGATTTTAGAAATTGAAAAAATGGGGGGACTAAATTCGTGAAAAAAGCTTGAGGATTAAAATCGTGAATCTATATATAACATTTGAGAATGATCTGTCATAAATGCTATTCCAAGTGTCAACTTATGGATTGCTTAACATTAATGATGTTTTTATTTTTAATTTCTTTTATGTAATAAATATTGATGAGCTTAGAATATGTATGAATTTAAATTAGGAAATCTATTAACATCTATATCTATCTAAATTGTAAATATTTATAAAAACTAAAAATTGTACTAAATTAAATAATAGTAAGTTTAAATTAATAATGTTAAAAATATCTACTAAACCTCAACTATGAACTCAATTTGGAGAAATATGTAGTATATTAAAAAAGCTTCTTAAGTGGAACAAATCTTAGCAAAATTAATTAAAACCTAAATCATAAAAATTTAAAATTTTGGAAGGAATTTATTAAAATTTTCCAAAATATATCAATGTTAACATTTACTATATATTAATTTTTACAGTTAATGTATTGTTGTTGTATGTACTAAATAAAAAATAAAGAATTAAAGGAACTTAATATTAATGAATGGTTTGAAAATTTCACTGAAGAGGAGATGCTATGTGGAGTTATCTGTGAGTATGACATTGTAAAGCCTTAATTATTTTAATGTAGTATATGATATAATAGATACCACGAGAGATAGATTTATCTTAATTTTACAAAAATATGTTAACATCATAATGTAAATACTTATAATACATATGAATGAAAAATTTGATTTAAGAATCTATTATTAATATATTAGTCATAAAAATAAATATTAATATTTTAAAAAATGCACTAATGTTTAAATTATGGAGTAAAAAGTTTTAGAAGAAAAAGAATGAGGATTAAACTCCAAATATATTAGTATAAAAATTAATAATAATTAGTATTTTAAATGAAACTATACTTTCAAATTATACAAATATTTGAAGTTTTGAACCAAACGATGTTAACACTTTAAATTTAAAATTCAAAAATTTATTACATTTATATAATCTATACAATTAAAGTTTTTAATTTGTTTATTTTACAAAATAAATAGATGGCGTCTTGGAAGAATACAAAAAGGGTATATCGAAACAAATGTGTATATTCAATTTTCAAACATTTATTCTCAAGGCATGCAATCGGATATATGACACTAAAAAATACCGTCAATGCAGGGGAAGCTTTCAAGTTGAAAAAAATAATGAAATTGTATTAATTACTATGTTTATGGTTATTCAGTAATGAAGATATTTCGAAGAGTTTAAACACTTGATTGCATCAAAATATTTATTGAGTGTATGCTCTGTTCCACTCGGGTCAGGTAAAGGGAGTGGGTCAAATAGATCACCCATTGAATAAACCACAAAGATGATCGATGGATTAAACTGTCCAACTGAGTATTGTGTTAGTCAGAGTCACAAATCTAGATCTTCACATGAGTTACTAACAATTAATATTAAAAATTACTTAATAGATATTTTTGACAAGATTATTGATAATAGAAATGATTAATAAATTTCCAGCAATGGGGCAAAAAGTATTGTCTACTAATTACTATTTGTGTGGGTTCTTTTCTATAACTACTATTAATATGAGTTAAATAAATAAACTCATGGGGAAAAAATGAGACCATACCAAAGTTACCTTCTATAAATTACAAAATTAAAAAGGTGAAGTTGGTACTATTTTTTTTTTCTCTTTTATTTTAGTTTTTGCTGAGTGTGTTATTTTCGTGCAGTATTCATTGACATTACCAGTAACTAATATACCGGAGAACTCGGCTGGCCACATGTATTCGACTTTGCTGGTCCTTGTGGTTCTCCAGTCGCAACAGAGTTTTATTAATCTCATGTGAATTTCTTCATTTATTTAAAAAATTATCTCACTTGAAATTGCCTAAATTTTAGCGGGACAAAAACAAATTCTAAATAAAAATAATTATCTTGTGAGGGTCGCTGCCCTCAATCAACTCTATATAGATTTGTCTGTGCATAATGTAGTATAGTCTTACATTCTATTTGTCACTCATATTCTAATTCTTTAAATAACGCGTTGGTTATGTAGTTTTTTTGCAATAAACAAAACTAAAGATTCAACTATCCAGAAGAATTTTCAGCACTTCGCTATTATTTATTGCAGAAGAAATTAAACCAAGCCAGATCGAACTAGAATCGCTCCATCCCCAATATGATGATCAAACCTCAATGCTACACATACAAAATCTTATGTCAAAGTAATTAAACAAATCAATATATTTTTTATGACAGTGGTGGAATATATTTTATTTGAAACTTTGACCCTTTCGTAAAATGGTCTCAAGATTTGCAGTATTTGCATATTAATCAATATTTATTTACAAGCTACTTATTTATTTTATCTAATAATAAATTAAATAAAGTATACAAAGATTTGTCCATTTTTTTGTTATATACCGTTGATATTTAAATAAGTATTTAATTACTTTAATATAAATGACTTTAGTAGTTAAATTTTTAATAACCCAAGAGCACTTGGATAAGATGATACAGGTCTCTTCCAACTTAACAAAGGTCTTGCGATCGAATCCAACCTTGAGCATGTAGTAGTGTTAAATCACTTGAGGGAGAACTTGAGCCATTAGTCTATGCGATTGCCCGCAGAGGATACCCGATTAATATAAAAAAGTTACATTTTTAGTATTTGCAACTGATATTAATAATTAGACATATATAATTTGTATTGAATAATATATTATATAGCTATAACCTATTAACATAAAATTATATACAACAGTTAATGTAAAAGGTATACGTATAAGATTGTACAAAAGTTATATATAGTACTGTTCCGGACAGGCCCGTTACCGGCCTAATGACTTTTGCCAGAAGTGCTATTGCTGAGGAGAAAACCTTTGCATGCGCACAGGCACCCAGTCAACGGTGGAGATCACTGTGCCAAATCTAACGACTGACTCGCGTCGCCTCACTCTATAAATACGGGTCAACCCTGATGAAAGGTACACTTTTCAATACAATCTCTTCATATCTTGCTTTGACTTTGTACTGCTAACTTGGACATCAGAGTGTCTTTGCAGGTACCACCCGACTTGGGCTGTGTGCCCGACTTCAGAAGGATCTTTGCACCGACTTCTCAACTCGGATAGCCAACGACAGTTAGATACAAATCAAATACAAATAAAAATAATGATTCATCCATCAAGATTATATCTCCGTGCATAGCACGGGTAGGAAATTCTAGTTGGTAATAATAGGGAGACCAAAACTGTAATTAAGCTTTGATTATTTTGCATTTAATTTATTTTGACTACAAAGAAATTACAATGGCAAAAGAATTATGTTGTAGTAATTGCAGGTGAAATATTCTAAAATACAAATGGGCTTGTTTCTTGTTAATTACCTCTCCAATAAGAGATTCCAGAAGGGTAGCTCATGTGGTTGAGTGAAAGGGACATCGTTGGTGAAAATATAGACGTACGGGATTCGAACCCCGCTCTCCCTCCCCTCTAACTACTAACACACTAATTTGTAACCACTTTGTCTATAAAAAAAACCTCTCCAATAAGAGCCATGATCCACCACAAAACCCAACAACACCAACTCTACAAAAATTAATAAATCCAAGCTTATTTATAATCTAAATAAAGAGCTCTATCACTACTAGTTCTTACCTCATATTATTTGAGAGATGAAACTAGTGACGAGACTGAGAAAATATGTCAGGAAAAAAACCTAACACGTGATAAAATAAAATCTGAGTTTTGTCATACTTTAGATAAAGTTTTTTTTTAAAACATATTAACATATAAAATAAATAATAAAATGGTGTAGCAAGACACTATCGTGTAAGGGCACTATAGTACTCTGCCTAGAGGGTACTGCCATCCCTCGCCATCGTACACTTTAGTTAGACTTGTGTAGTGTATAGGTGATGGAGTTTTTTCTTGTATAAACTAGATATCCTCTACACGAAAAATTAGATTCGAATCGAAGACCTTGGTTAAGCTAGAAAAGACCCGTAAAAATATACTAATCGAAACAGTTATTACTAATATCCTCCAATTAATGTCTGCATTTAAAATTTGAGAAGAATAGGCACGCCTTGGGTAGCAACGCACTGGAGACAAAGGCAATGGATGGGGTGTGGTCCAGCCCAATCCAAGCAATATCCCATATTTGAAGAAAAGGCCCAATTCACAGCGTAAGTGGAATCTCAATCAGCACCCCACACCCCATCTTTCATATTTCATCCATCCTCATTAAATTAAATTAAATTAAATTAATGTGTTGAAAATGAAACGCTTCCTTCCTCAGCAGCAGGGTACGTACGTAATATCAACCCTTTCAAAGGGGCTCCTCCATCCTTCACTCAAGTTACCACCAACCCTCACAACAAGTGCTACAGTTGTTGGCATGTGTTGAGGTTGTTTTTATTCTTGCTAGCCCTTTTTTTTTGGATAAACTTCTTGCTAGCCTTTAAGTAGGGTAGATGTAATTCTGATTTTTCTAGTAGCGCTTACTCAAAAAAGCGCTACTTATTCTCAACAAAAAATGAGTGATATGAATTTTCAGTAGCGCTTCCTCAAAAAAGTGCTACTTGTTCTCAACTTTTGGTAGCACTTAAAAGTTGAAAGCGCTACTGTTTCGAACCCTTCTTCAGCGGTGCTGAATAAATAGCATTTGAAAGCGCTTCTAAAGATCTAAAAAGGTGCTACTTAAACCAACATGATGTGATACAAGTGGTAGATACTTGAGTCTCTTAAGTATTTGGTCTCGAGTTCGATCCCTGACAGGTGCGTATGAAAAAACATTTATTAGGAGGGGTCAACCCCTTAAATAGATCTCAAATTCCTCGAAAGATTAGTCTAGACAAGTGCTATAGAGGATATATTAGTTTAAAAAAACGCCACTGAAAGCCTAAATATATATAGTAGTGACAATTGTTTATGAGTGAGAAATTAATGTTGTCACTAGTCGTACTCACATTCACGTGTATGAATATGATGAGAAGAAAAATAAATTCATGTGATATAGTAAAAGAACTAGTGTATAGTAATGATTGATGTTATCATCAATTATTTTTGTACAGCATCTAATTATTTAATAGGAAAGGCAAACATGACACGCAATAAGTGCTATCCAATAAAAAGTTATTACTCATCATGTATTTTATGTCCATGCAATTGCAACCACAAGTTTATTTATAGAAAATTTGATCTGATATCACTGATTTAGCACATCTACTGGTTTTAGTTAATTTTAGCTGGTAAACCAAAACGATGAGTGTTATTGGAGAGTTTTAGATCTGTCAGCATGCTGACTAAGATTGCAACATTAACTTTCAAGATAGTTTGATTATTAGATTTTTTGACGAAAAAAGTTTGATTATTAGATGGCCATTTATGTGTTCGGATTCTCTCCTTCCCTCATTTCTCTTAAAAAATTATAAATAATAATGAGAAAGAGTGAATTTAAGAGAGAGATATAGAATATATGGAGGGAGGTCTAGAATGATCAGTGGGAAGGAGAGGATCTAAGTTCGGTCTGACATTGATTACATAGTAAATTTAGAGTTTCTTGAGAGCATAGTCTAGTAGTAACTTCCTGGCATCTTTATTTTGAGATAGCTTTTGACAGGATTTTATCTCTACCTTGGCGTTGGTTTTAAGCTAAGAATAACTCTCCATCGTGTTTATTTTATGAGTGGTATGCTGATCTCTTTGATTGTGTTTCTAGAAAGTAGTCGTTGATTTGGTGGTTTCAGTTTGCTGATGTCAGTTTTTTTTAGGTTGTATATGGGTTGAGCACACACCTCTTAACCTTTTACATTATAAAATAATATATATGTTTGCCTTTTTAAAAAAACAGTCTAGTATAGTAAAACATAAGTGCTATGTGGACTTTGAAAGTAGAGTTAGTATGTTCCATTATTGAAACTCAATATATCTATTTTTTGTATGTTTTTATTAGATAAACTGTTAACAATATTGTTTTGAGATATCTAAAATTCAATAGAATACCACTTTATTAAGAATAGCATCTAAAATACAAGTAAGAATATATCAAAATAAAATTAAGGACCAGTCGTCCATATGACGTCTTTACAAAGTTATGGGCAATCATATTTTTAGTTGCATTAATTAGTCTACAATCAAACAAATTTGCAACTGTTGGTAATGACAGTTTAACATTGTAATTCTAATAGGGATCATATTCAAAACTTCAAATCTCTTATGAAAAAAATTAAATAATAAAAAGTTGATAAAAACAGAAAACCAAACAAATTTGCATCGTTAAGTGATGTGCGTAAGTACTCCATTCGGTCTCATTTATAAGAAAAAAAAACACTTTTTAGGTTCATTTGTACACTACAAAAAACGTGAGGATTTGCGAGAGATTATAGCGAGGGAACAACTTTCCCTCGCAAACGTGAGGATTTGCGATGGATTTTGCGAGGGAAACAGGTCCCTCGTTGAATTTCAAAGTTAGCGACGAATTTAAAGGCTATAGCGACGGATTTTAAATTACCTCGCAAATTGAAATTGGCATTAGCGACGGACTGGTTAATTCCCTCACTACCTGAAATGACCGTTTCAGAATATGGGGAATTGTGCGCCATTTAGCGACGGATTTTCCTGATTCCCTCGCTAATTTTTAACGTTTCAAAATCTGGGGAATTGTGCTTAATTAGCGACGGATTTTAAGCCCAATTCCCTCGCTAATGTTTTTTTTTTTTTTTTTCAGAAATCACTTATCTATTATTTCCCTCTTCTTTCTCACTACTTCCTCACACTTCCTCACCTCACTTCTTCCTCTTCCACCACCAAACAACCACCACCACCACCACACAACCACCATTACCCACGACCTCCTCTCCTCTTCCTCTACCCTCTCTTACCAAAAAACCCCCACCACCATACAACCATCATCACCACATAACCACCACCACTACACAACCACCATGACCTAGCTACGAATTCCTCTTTTCTTACCCCCAATTTCTTTCCTCTTTCTCTCTTTTTCTCTCCACCATAACCACCACCACACCACACCACCACACCACCACCACCACCACCAATTTCTTTCCTCTTTCTCTCTTTCTCTCTCCCTTTTGTAAGTTTTTATTTTTATTTTTATGATATTGTCTTGATTTTAATTTTGTTAATGAATTTATTTTGATTTATGTATTTTTCTTGAAATTGAAATGATTTAGGATTGAAATTGTTGGTGTTTGAAGTCTCACAAACGCACCGGAGTGCGCACCGTCACCGATCAACCGCACCGGACCTCAATCTCATAACGGTTAGTTTATAAATTAAATTTGTTGTTGTTGGTTTTGTTGTGTGTTAGAATTGAGTGTTGGGATTAAGTGTTGTTGTAAAATGTGAGTTGAATTGAGTGTGAATTGTGAGTTAGAATTTTTTATTGTTGTTAAAATAAACTTGTTGTTTAAAGGTTGTGGGATTGAGTATGAAATGTGAGTTAAAATTGAGTGAATGTTGTTTAGGAAGCTATATTGTTAGAGATGATTGTAGTTAGTAATTGAAAAATGAATTTGAATTTGTTAAATTGAATTTGTTGAGAAGAGTTAGATTGAAAATTGTTGAGTATTAAAAATTTTGTATGTTGTTAATTGAAATTTGTTTAATTGTTGTTTTGATAAACCCTAGGTTAGATGATTGTGTGTTGTTGATGGAAAAGGGTGAGGTGGTGTCCCTCACCCCCATAATTTGCTCGAAATCATCTCCATTGAGATAATTGCGAGACAATACTAACAACGGTAAGGTTGGGAGTTATATGAAATAACTTCCTTCACTACTTGGATGGAAAAGGGTTTTGTGCTGTCCTTGACCCCCATACTCGGCTAGGAATCATCTCCACTGAGATCATATCGATGCCACTAACTTGATAGGTTATTGGGAACGTTATGGGAATCTAACACATTTTCTTAAATATGTGTAGATGAATTGGTATGAATTTAATCGTGATTGGGTGTGTGATTGGTTATTTCCTAGAAGAGCGGGTTTGAAGCAAACTTTTGTAATTGGGGTTGAATAGTTTCTTGTGGTAGCGTGGCGACATGAATTGGCTAGACGGGAAAATGGGGTTAGATGTCCATGCTTAAAATGCGACGGAATACCTATTAAGACCGATTATGAAATTAGGGAGAACTTGTATCGTTGGGGTTTTAAGCCTAATTATTGGATTTGGGTGGAACATGGAGAAAAAGGACGTCCAAATTTTGACGCAGGGGCTTCAAGCAGTTTTGGTTTTGGTGTTGCACGTAATGAAATTTTTGAGTCGATGGAAAACATGATTTGTGATGGTCTTAGGGTGAATGTGCCATTTGATGAGCCTCAATATGACGATTATGATGAACTTCCAAATGAAGAAGCAAAAAGATTTTATAACTTGTTAAGAGATTCGAACAAACCGTTGTTTGAAGGCTCCCCACAGTCAAAATTATCTATGTGTGTGAAGCTTTTATCTCTCAAGTCCATGAGTAATATTTCTGAGGAGGGTTTAGACTATGTGACTGAAATGATGTTGGAAGCGACACCTAATAAGGATAGTTTGCTCAAAAGTTATTATGAAGCAAAGAATTTGGTAAAAATGATGGTGAGCTACTTGAATGTAAATTCTGTGGAAGACCGAGGTATCACGATCGTAAAGGGGAAAAACGTAATTATAAACCAATCCCGATAAAGTCGATGTTCTATTTGCCTATAGTTCCAAGGTTGCAAAGAATGTTTGCATCGGCCGAAATTGCGTAGAAAATGACTTGGCATTATGACAATAAATGTACCTCAGACATTTTACGCCACCCATCTGACGGTGAAGCGTGGAAACACTTTGATCAAGTGCATTCTGATTTTGCCTCAGACCCACGGAATGTTCGGCTTGGCTTGTGCTCTGATGGATTTACTCCATATATCAAAGCATCGGCGTCACCCTACTCTTGTTGGCCAATCATTGTTACCCCTTACAATCTTCCTCCTGAGATGTGCATGACTAAGCCGTATATGTTTTGACATAGGGGAGCTCACCCGACTGGATGGTTATGGACGGGTGCATAATTGGACAAAAAAAGCATATTTTGGAATCTCCCATATTGGAAAGATAATCTGTTGAGGCACAATCTCGATGTTATGCACATTGAGAAGAATTTCTTGGACAACGTATTTGCCACTGTGATGAATGCGAAAGATAAAACCAAAGACAATAATAAAGCAAGATTGGATTCTGCTCTTTATTGTAGCAAACATCGATCTGATTTGAATTTGGTGGAAATGCCTAATGGGAAGATGTTAAAACCCAAAGCCAAATATTGTATGACACCAGATGAAGCGAAAGATGTTTGTCGATGGTTGAAAGGATTGAGGATGCCAGATGGTTATTCTTCTAACCTTGCGAGATGCGCCGATGTGAACACCCGGAAGATGTATGCGATGAAAAGTCATGATTGTCATGTATTCATGGAGTGTTTGCTTCCAATTGCTTTTGATTCATTACCAAAGTGTGTCTTGAAACCGCTTACTGAAGTGAGTCAATTTTTTAAAAATATGTGTTCTTCAACATTGAGAAGGGAATATCTTATTAAGATGGAGCAGAATATTCCTTTCATTATCTATAAGTTGGAGAGAATATTTCCTCCCGGTTTCTTTGATTCCATGGAGCATTTATGATCCGTTTATCATGGCAGAGAATGTGAGGCAGGTGTATTATGTTCCATATCCATCAACTCGGAGAAGATGGTGTGTTGCAATTAAGACAAAACCTCGGGGTCGCATTGAAGCTAATGATGCGAAGGATGACGTTCCTTATCAGGTGGATGAAATTTCGGGAGTAAATGAGGTAATTGAAGTTGAACGGATTGACTCCTTACGTGATGATCGATTCCTAGTTGAAGAAGTTGAAGGTGTTGAAGCAGAAGTTGATGAAGATGAAGAATATAATGAAGATGAAGAAGAGAATGAATATGACGAATATGAAGAACATGAATATGAGCAAGATGAAGATGAACAAGATGAAGAAGACAGTGAAGATGAATAATTTTATTAATCTTATGTTGTATTTAAATTTATTAGAGTTATTGTTCTTGTGTTTTCTTATGTTGACTCATTATGTTGTCTTTAAATTTAGGCTTAAATGCACGTTACCCCCCTGCAAATATCCTCATTTTCCATTTACCCCCCTGCAAAAATATTTTTTTAAAATAACACCTTGCAAATATTAAGTGTTTCCAGTTACCCCCCTGGCGTTAACTTGCTGTTAAAAAAACTGAGTTGCCAAACGGAGATGACGTCAGCAATGACGTCACTGCCACGTGTCACCATATTATTGGGCCTCTGTGACACGTGGCACTGACACACCACATCATCATCACCTGTCACAGTGCCACGTCAGCAACCATTAGCTGGCTGCCACGTGGCACTCACATGGCAACGTACCTTTGTTACTAAAAAATTGAAGATTTAGGCAGCAATGGGAATTGATCCCACGACCCAAATGTGACCAACAACACTTCCTACCACTAAACCACTTCAATAGTTGTGTTTAACAACCCAACAACAAATATATGTTACATAAACGAAATCTTCAACCTTCTTCAATTCACAGACCCATCGTCTTCTTCTTCTTTCTGGAAACAACATCTCTTCATCATCTTCAACCAACCCCAGATCTGATCATCAACATCATTTTCAACTATACCCAGATCTGATTTTGGCGACCAAGATTGAAGATTAGGAAAATTGAACGAATTGAAGATTAATTACGAATTGATTTCGATTTTGAAGATTAATTTCGAAAAAAGCAAAACGAATTTCAATCAGGAAAACGAAAAAAACGAATTGAAGATTGATTTCGCAGATTTGATGAAGAAGAAAATCAGATGTTGAAGATTAATTTCGCAGATTTGATGAAGAAGAAAATCAGATGTTGAAGATTTGATGAATAAGGACTCGTTGCTTGAACAATGGAGAAGAAGAACTTTAACAAAATAAATAAATCTGAACTGGTATAATATCACAAGTGAAGTATTGGTTGAGTGGTAATTGCCTTTGTGTATGAACTAGAGGTTGTGGGTTCAAGTCCTACCTTAGCTATTTTCAAGATTTATTTTGATTTAACAACACTGGCACGTGGCAGCCATCTATTGGTTGCTAACGTGGCAGTGGTGACATGGGTAATGACGTGGCATTTCGTTAGCCACGTCGTTTTTTTTAACAGAAAAGTTAACAGAGGGGGGTAACTAGAAACGTTTAATATTTGCAAGGTGTTTTTTAAAAAAAAAAAATTTGCAGGGGGGTAAATGGAAAATGGGGATATTTGCAGGGGGTAACGTGTATTTAAGCCTTAAATTTATTAGAATCATTAATATATCATGATTGTTCTTGTTAATTTACTTTCTTTAATTTATTTATAATATACATCATTAATGTTGTTAGTATCACATTTGGTTTCTCTTTTTTCATAGATATGGATCCAGGAGGTTCTGACCCACCGAGACGTGATGTAGGGAAGCAGATTGCCGATGAACCTCCCAAGAGGAGGCGTAATCGTCGTAATCGTGAGGTGGTTCTCGATATTGGCAACATGAGGCAGGGTCATACATAATATATGGCCCCACCAGGTACCGAGCCGATTGCCCCACGACCTCCGTCTCCATTTGGTCCCGAATTTTTTCATTTACCCTCGCATGGGCATTATATGGGCCCATCATATATGTATTCAGCAGGGCATATGGGTGCACCAACTGGACATATAGGCTCATCATCTGGGCATATGGGCACACCAAGTTGGCATATGGGTGCACCACATGGACATATAGGCTCATCATCTGGGCATGGCAGACCAGCAGGGCATATGGGCGCACCATCTAGACATACGGGCAGACCAGCTGGGTTATCTATGCCTACCCCATCGCCGCGGGATGATATTGATCTTGATATTGAGCCCGAGAAGGATGATATTGACATCGATGAAGAGACGGTGGAGGTGGTTGTTATTGATGGTGTTACACTAAAAGTCATTTATCCTAGTGGCGACGCGTAAGTATTTTGTTTGTTTTTTTTAAGTTAATTTATGGAACGACTTATATTTGATTGTTTGATATATCTTTCATTATGCAGGCTTCTTCCTGCAAAGGTAGCTTCATCGAACATTACCCGTGTCATCCGAAAAATGTACTTTCAAAAGTTTCGTTCAAAGTGGACTAAGGTCACTGACGAGGAAAAGAAGGAACTGCTGGAATTCTTTAGGGTAAGTGTCAATGATGTCATTACTTATATTGTTAGTTTAAATTTAATGTTTAATATAATTACTAATACATATTTTTGTTTTACTTAGGGTAAAGTGACATGGCGCGAAGAAGATGATGAAGAAGTGAGAAGAGTTTTTAATAAAAGGATGAGCGCTCAGTTATCAGATTTGCTTTATAAGTTGCGGGCTAAAAATCAGCGGCCAAACTACATGAGTGATGAAGTTTGGAATGCCTTCCAGGCTCATTGGGCTACAACAAAGTTCAAAGCAAAATCTGAAGCAGCCAAGAAGAATAAAAACTCAGAGAATGGTGGCTCGCTTCACACCTGTGGGTCCCTCAACCAGGCTCAGCATGCTCTTAGATTGGTATATTATTTTAAAAATCTTTGTGTTATTTTAACATTGGTTAATTAGTTTACAATATTTGAAAATGTATTTCATTTTACAGAGTTTGAAGGCAGAACGCCCAATCACTGCTCCTGAGCTGCATAGAGTCACCCATTTGAGGAAAGGGACCAACGAGTATGTTGATGACAGCGCCAGGATTACTCAGGTAAATATACAACTTGATTTGTATTATATAAAGTTGCTTTGTTAAAATGGAGCGCTAATTATGCTATGTTTTGTGGTTATGCAAAACAGGAGAAAATTAATGAGATCATGTCTCAGCTGACTCAGGGGAGCTGGGACCCTGCCTCACTTGGTGAACTTCCTCTTGAGATAAGAGATCTGGCAAACATCAATTGGGAGAAATTAGTTGGTTGGTACAAGGTCGTCTGTATGGTACTGGGCCAATGGCTCCTATTATGGGTTCTAAGGGCTCGTTTGGGGCCGGGAGCAGCAGAGGACGCAATCGACCAGCTGCTACTAAGTCAGATGCGGAGACAGAGCAGCTTAGGCAGGAGCTGCACTCTACTCAACAGCAGCTGAAGGTTACTCAAGAGGAGGTTAGGGGCTGGAGGGCAGACCATGCGAAGGTGCTAAGGAGACAGGAGCTGATGTATAACTATTTTAAGAGCAAGAATATATTTCCAGATGAGGAGGAAGATCAGGAGCAAGCTCAGCAGTCAGAGGAGTCTGACGGCAGCTTTTAGGATAGTTTGACATTTCAGTACTTTTTTTATTCGGATATTATGTTATTTTTGATTCGGATTTTATGTTGATTTGGATGGAATTAAAGCTGTTTTATTTCAATCAGGTGTAAAAGCAGGTCTATCAATAAAAAAAATAGGTTTAGCAGGAAAAAAAAATTGTGATTAGCGAGGGAATTAGTGAGGGATTTGGCGAGGGAATTAGCGAGGGAATAGTGGACGCGTGGTTGTCAGAACTTGGCCACTGTTTCTGATTATTAGCGAGGGATTCAAATCTCTCGCTAATTAGCGAGGGATTTAAATTCCCTCGCTAATTGGATTAGCGAGGGAACCTGTCCCTCGCTAATTCCCTCGCAAATGACCATTAGCGAGAGATTTTGGTCAGTTTGCGAGGGAATTTTCCCTCTCTAATCCCTGTTTTTTTGTAGTGGTATGTGATCTATATTATTGACGTATACTCGTAGTAACGTCTTGAGTGGTTAACATATACTCGTAATAACAACCTTATGAACCACATGATGACACTCATCAAACCCCTCTTCAGAGTCTTCACCCTCCCTTTCCCTCAATATATCAAACCCTTGATTTAAGAATATTATCTTTAAAGTAAGTAATAACATATATTTTAACTTTGCTATAATTAAAATAATCTTTACTTATTTTATAAATATCTATTTTTTATCTTCATTTTAAAAACGAATTATATTTTAATTTTTTTTCCTAAATCAAATTTTACTATTCCATCCAATCCAAACATACAGTAAAAAATGACAAGAAAAGTTAGGAGATCCACAAGCAAAAAAAAAATGCAAGAAAACGAAAAGGATGTCTAGAAATTATAGTATATTGTAGAAAAAAATAATCATAATTTTTTAAAAAACCTAACATATTTATATATAGATAGGACAAGAAAATAATAATTATCATTTGTTTGCATAGATGTGCCACCAGAAAAATATGCTGACCAGATTGCTGGCCAACAGCTAAGAACACACGCTAGACTAACTAATAGTAGTAATACTATGTTATGTTTATATGATAAAAATATATCGACTTTGTCGATTTCATAAATCATAAACTATTTCCGGTCAAAACATTAGATCATAAATAGTTTTTGAAGGCATTTTTCTGTGCAAAGTAAATAGATTGGTAAGTTATTTATTCGAATTATTGTTCATAACACTAGCAATTGTAATAAAAAAGAATATATTTGGGAGTGAAAAATAGTAAGGAGCAAAAGATTTCAGAGCCAAAAAAAAAGTTTCTAAATATGTTCATATACTAATAATGTGAATTATAAAGCAAAAAGCTCAGCTTATGAGTGTTCAAACCTATATGAAAGGGCTCTTAAAGGTGTCAACAATGTTCCGTGAGATGGTTTGGATTCTGGTTCTTTAGTGGGATTTACAGAGTCGTCTATAATGCTAGGGAAGCTTTACCTATGAATGTGCAGCGAAATTTAAATTTAAATAGGCAGCAAGGAGAGAAGATGTACCAGGCTTTGTCCAAGACTTTTTCACTTCAGATGAGGGTAAGCAAGTGTCGCATGCGGTGCAGATGTGAACATTTATGAAATTCATTCAAAAGTTGACTAATGTTTACACCTCTAGTACACAAGCAACAACTTAAGACAACGTTGTTCAGACTTGTCACGCCTCTGATACTATTAGCGGTTGTAATATTGAAACACTATGAATGTCTTCAAAAATACCAAGAACATTTCAATTTTGTGTTTCTTGAATAACTCATGCAATACGTGACCAAATCGAATGAAGTTGGACTCTAACTTGAATAAAATCTCGCAAGGAATTCTATGGAACCAAAATTAAGCTCAGAGAGGTACTTATGCGCAAAATCACTTCTGAAACCGTAAGCTTGAGCTCAAAGTTTAAGATGCCTTCAATCTCAACAATGGTGATTTTGATATAGAGCACCAATTGGACGATTCTTGAGCCAAAAATGCTAAAAAATTAAAATGGAATCAGAATATATGACAATCATTTTGTTCGAAAAAGTGATGAAACACAAAATACTGTGAAGAAGCAATTCACATCTATAAATCATGTTTGGGCTCTTATTTGCTCATTTATCAACTAGTTTGCGTCAAACCAATTGCGTTCAACTTGTATTGAGTGCAGAAACTGAACTATAGCATAAAGTTTCAACGAAAATGATGAAAATTCGAGAACGACTTGAAAAATAGAAAAATGGATGAAAGCTTCAATCTACAACTCGAATTTTCTGAAGTGTTTTTGCGCATAAGCACTATTCTAAGTTTAATTTTGGTTTCACTGAATTCCTTGTGAAATTTTATTCAAGTTAGAGTCAAGTTTCATTCAATTTGGTCACGTATTGCATGAGTTATCCAAGAAACAATAAATTGAGGTGTTCTTGAAGACATTCATAGTGTTCTTCATTTTTATGTTTTTTTAAGGACCAAACTCAAACATATCATACTAATTGAAGGATCAAAATCAAACATGTCATACATAAAAGATCACTTTGACACAGATTTAAAACATAAAGAATCAAAGTGGGAGAAAAAATATAAAGAACCAAACTAAAACTTTGGCTAAAAATAAAGGACTAAAAATCTAATTTAACCATTATTTTATTTTAAAGAATTACCCTTTACCCTGCACGATGCATGGGCTATTCTATGACTAATAAACTAAAAAGCTAAGTGCTCAAACAGCCCGAATATCGCCCCTGCCTTGGACTGGGACACCATCCCTCACCCTAAATTGTTGTAACAAAAAAAAACTAAAAAGCTATTACATCACTTAGGGCTGGCAATGAACTTAATCAACTCAAACAAAGTTCGAAACTCGACTTGATAAATAACTTGTTGAACTTGGTTCATGAACCAAATGAGTTGATCTTGAGCTGAAAATTGAGTTCGTTAAATAAATGAGCTTAACTTGAGCTAGGTCTAACTCGACTCGTTTTTTTCATGAAGCAGCTCGTTAATAATATATATATATATATATATATATATATATATATATATATATATAATCTTTGTTATGCATTTCTTGTTTCTAATAGTAATATTTTTGTTTATTGGTTGGTGCAACTAGTTTAGAATTAATTATATCATTAAATAATTCTCAAATTATATTACTATGCTGTGTCATTTTTTTTATTAAACTCAAGAGATAAGTAAACAACATGCTATAAATATATTCATATTTTCTATTAGGTCATTATTTTTCACAAAAAAAATAGGTAATTATTTTATCCAAAATATACTAGTAAACTAACAAAAAGGTTCATGTCGAACTCGAGTCGAGCTACCAACTGAGTCAAATCATATCGAGTTAAGTCGAGCTGAATCGAGTTCGACTCACCTCGACTCATTTCCAGCCCTAGCCATGACTAATAAATTAAATTTATGTTACTAAGTGTCACTAAATTTAGTAAGGAATTTAGAGGCGGTTTTCACATTTTTCGTCACCAGCTTTATCTCTAATTTCACTTTTTTTAATAGTGCCAGGTACAAAGTAAATTGATATAAAAGTTATTAAAAAACTAAGGTAATTACAGTTGTATTGAACAAAAATTAAAAGTTACTTAATAAAAAACAATGGAAAAATGTTTGTAGCCGAAGTGGCAAATGTCACTAGAAACTCACGCACACAACTGTGAGATTTCAAGTTTGAATCCAAAACATAATATCCAGCTTAATAATTTCGACATTCACCGGCTGAGCTAGGTCTTACGGATAAAAATGTTTAAAATAAAAAAGTTAATGGAGGAGAATGTCCTACATGTCATAATCAAGTTCATGCATCCTGCTTTTTACCGAAGCAATTTGACTTGGCTCGTGTTTCACCAATGACATGATTTATATAAGTTGTTAAAACTTCATAATTCACTGGGCTACAACAAAGACAGATGACACTTTAATATTTTAAACATCTTACCAACAGTTACTTGATTTGAGATGAAAGTCTTTCAGGGACAAACGCTAGTGGTCTAATAATTTTCTAATCTAAATAAATTATAGCCATGTAAAAGATTAAAAAAATATACCTTTTCTTTCAAAGAAAATAAAATATTTACTCTTGTACGTTTTATTATATCTCTTTATTTACTCTTTGTTATATCCCAAATACATACTTCAGTTACCGAGCTACGAGATATCAAAAAAGTATAAGAAATATGTCCAAATTTCAAATTCCGGAAACTAATATTTCCCTCATCCTTCTTTTTTGGTCGAGACCAAGGTATCCACCGCCGAACGCAGTGACTAATCCTCTCGCTGGATTGGATGCACCTCGAAGAGTGGGACAACTGGTCTAGAGATCTAAAGTTGCTTCGTACCGAAGGCAAAGATCGAACCCTCGACACTTGGTTAAGGGAGGATAATGAGCCCCAACCGCTCAACCACATCCCCTCGTTAAGGAAGGATGAACCCTCGACACTTGGTTAAGGGAAGATTTTCATCATCATTCTAACGATTAACAATTAGCATTGCGTATAAAAAAACCTAAATATACAAAAATAGGGGGGAAAATGAAGCAAAATTTTCTTCCCAAAATGTGAAGAAAAGTTGGAATTGGCACTTATATTATTTAACAATTCATCCTAAAAGAAAGAATATTGTACTCCAAAAATACTATTGCTAGTTGCTAGAATACAAAGGTGTTGGTTTGTCACGTAGCTTTGTCTCTGATGAATCTATGTGGTCGGTCATGACCCCATATCTTGTCATCAAGAATTAGACAGGTCCACAAAATTCATCGTCTGATGTCACTTTTGTGTCTGCGATAAAAATAACACATTTATGTCTTTTCTTCTCCTTTTACTTACAACTCAAAATTTACTTAGTCCTATTTGTGTTTGGCTATAATTAACTCTGGAACCAAATTAAGATAATTGAAAATTATTAATTTTTGTGTTTGGCTATAAAAATTGCGACAAATAAAATTAGTTCATGCAATTCTCTTTGGCAACGAATGTTTATGCATAATCTAGCTCCATAAGTGAATTAGTGTTTTCAGAACAAGGAATAAGAACTACAGTTTCTTGCGGATTTAAAATCTACAAGTAATCTTCGATAGATTTTTCGGGAAATTTCCTGAGGAATTTAGGAATAGAAACAGATATCCGCAGTTTCCTACAATGTCTTTAGCAAAATTCACAGGAAATTAGGAAATCTATGAGTGACTCATCGAAGATTTGAGTTCTCACATTAAAATTATTTTGGGTTACAAAAGAGAAAAAACTAAAAGCACTAAAGTCTCACAAACCGACTACCATAAACATGAATTCCAATCAAAATAAAAAACTAAATAGTTTTCTTAAGATTATTTAATTATTTGTTGTTGAATGCTCGATCAATTGCATGAATTAAAAGTTCAAATATGTCAAACTTGTTACAGAATGGAATGGTTGCCTAACTCTTGCCATAATCCTTATCTTATTTGGATAGGTACAGAAGCGATGCCAATGCAATGTCCTATACGTAAAGTCCAATAAATATACTAAAAATCCTACGTATTATTCTCAAAACAATAATATTCATATGATTTTTATTCTAATAAACAATTTTCAGTAAGTCTAATATTTTGAAAGATAACTTATATTAATCTAGAGATGAACATAGCTTTCCCTTTGACCTCCACATCCGCCCCATGTCTACCTCTCATCATCTATAAGAAGGCCGAATACTTGGTATTTTTTTATAAACAATGATTTCATTGATAATAATACTAGGTGTATTCAAAACCAATACAACAAGACAATTTCAAGAATTGTTTATGTATGTAAGGGCATTAAGTCACTAAGACGAAGAAGGATAGCTAGTGTTTCTATCCACTTTATAAATATACTAACTCTAAGACAAACACTTAATATGAACAACGATGGAGTACGTCTTAGCTTTGTCCCCTGTAAACAAAAGACCGTTCTGAGCCAACCAAACACACCAACAAGTTGCCCAAATACTTAGTATGATACGGGATACGATATGACACGGATCAGAGTTACGAGAATTTAAAAAAAAAATCAAGATATATGACATATGGCCAAGATTAAGATACGCATATAAGTAGTCGATATATGACTATCGCAATGTAGAAAAATATTACGTTGTAGTAATAACAAATGGGCATTTACATATATTCTCCATACACTAACTAGAATATATTATTTCTACTCTGAATGTGTCAACAAATTTCATGTTTTTAGTAAGAGATTTCGAACTATCAAGGTGAAGAGCATATCTTTAGTTGATAAGATATGTATTGAAGGTGTATTTGAGAAGTACCGGGTGTGTATCATATCGAATACGTTTCGGACACGATACATTTCCACTCTTTGAGTATCGGAGTTTCATCCCTTCATTTACTCAAATCACCCATTTTATTCTTTGTAAGAAATCTTAAACAAGGGTCAAAATCTATACATTAACGAGTTGGGGTTTTTGTCAAAAAAAAAACGAGTTGGAGCTTTCGTTTTTTGTGTATTTCTCTCTCTTAAATAAAACTCACTAGTGCAAAATCTACTTTAAAAAATACTATTAGGAGTCAGTTGTTTGGATAACCGACTCCAAATGCAGGCGCGGTGGCAATTTTGCAATTAAACGGTAGTTTGAGAGAATTTTTATACATATGGAATCAGTTGTTTAAACAACCGATTCTTAAAGTGTGTATGTAGAAATTTGGAATCGGTTATTTAGTTATAACCGATTAATAAAGTCTATTTATAAAAAAAAACACTAAAAGCTCATTTCACTCGCGCTCTCGAGGAAGACTCAGGTAAATATACAACTTGATTTGTATTATATAATGTTTATGTTATGTTTTGTGGTTATGCAAAACAAGAGGAATATACTTAGACGATGACTAAGGCGATTGAGAGGAGCTGGAAGCTTGACTCACTTGGTCCACTTCCCCCTGAGATCATAGCTTTGGCGAACCGCAACAGGGAGAATGTGGTAGGCGAGAAGAATGAGGGTCACCTGTATGGTACGGGGCCCTTGGCTCCATATGTGGACTTTGGGATCAATCATTTCGACACTAGCGGAGCTTCTAGTAGTCGACCTCCTCCTCCTTCAGTTTAGGTGACAAAGCAGCTCAAACAACTAGTAGAGGCTTAGGTGCAGTAGTTGCAGACTCAGCAGCAGCGGATGCAGACTCATTAGCAACAGTAGATGGAGACTGAGACTATCAGAAGTATGCAACAATACTTCTTGAGGGTGACCCGTCAGCAAGAGAGGACCTATTAGTATTATATATGCTGATTAGGATTTGGATTATGTTTTTGCTAATTTAGATTGGAATATGTTTATGTTGATGTAGATTATGTTATAACATTTCAGACTAAATTATGTTGGTTTAGATTTTGTTTGAATATCCTCGGAATATTTATTTTGATTTATCTTATATATTTTAAATTTTAGTAATTATTAATATATTATAAATGTAAAATGAGTTCGATTCAAGCTGGCTTGCGCCTAAGAAAAAACTGTTTTTTGACCTCTCCCGTTGTTCGAGCTACTTCGTAACCTTTCCTTCAAGGATAGAAGCCATAAGAATAGGTATTCAATCGCTTGCTGAGGAGGGATTTGAACCCCCGACACCGTGGTTCGTAGCCACGTGCTCTAATCCTCTGAGCTACAAGCCCCACCCTGTCTCCCCCGGATCTGTTCCCCAAATTGCCTTACAAAGGACAAACAAAAAAGAGAGAGTGTTTGATTCACCAAATAAAAATTACAACCGTGCTAAAAAAAAAGATTTATTCTTCTATAATTTAATCAGGGTTCATTAGCAATGAAATATTCCCTCACTAAAAAAAAAGGTCAATGAGATAACTTTCATTATATATATATATATATATCAATATATATAGTTACGTAGAAAACGGTCAATGAGATAACTTTCATTATATATACTAGGGGGAAAGACGGGCCCTTCGGGCCCGTCTTTCATGTGTTGGTGGGTTGATGGGTGGTTATAGAAGTAATAGATAAATAATATATAAATAATAATATAGTGAAATAGTGTTAGTGGGTAGTTATAAGGGTATTTTGGTCAGAAAAATCTGATACCAAAAAAATGGATTCCCTTTATTTATATTATATATATATATATATATATATATATATATATATATATAGAGAGAGAGAGAGAGAGAGAGTTACGTAGAAAACGGTCAATATTATATATAGTTACATATTGTTCTCCTTTTTACAAACATTTTGTAAGTTGCCTATACTATCTCATACTTTGCAAGTTGGAATAATCTTCTTTGTTACATAAAGGTTTTTTCTAACAAAATCTAATTAAGTTCATTTGCTTCCCACTTCAGGGTATTTCCCCCAAGAAAAGTGTTAGCCAGGCACCGAGCAAGAGAAAGATCCTAGTACAAATACTAGCTCAACAGCCAAATTAGGTTCGCATCTCTTATTCTCTAACCAGCTTCTGATTGTTAGTTTTGGCATTGAAGTGTTTGCAACCTGCAGGTACCAACCCTCCTCCGATTTAGGGAAGAAGTGGACGACTTCAACTCAACAACCTACCGACTACTTGACCCGACACTATCCATATCCAAGTAAGGTATAGACCATTAATTTTGGCAAACACTTTAAATTCAATCTGCTAGCTTATCTGCTATATTATTCGTTATTTACTATTTTTGTCAAATAGAGCCTAGTTGTTACGTACTCTCGGCCTATTTTTTTTATACTCATAAGTCACAACCTATCACAATTCATTGTATAAGTAATATATATATAAAGTGATTATAAGGTGACTTGCTTTTTTTTTAATGATATATTAATTAAAAAATAGACTATCTTAGCGTCTCAAATTAAAACATATTTTCATTAGAAATTACCTACGATTAAACATGTCATTGTCGTCCTGAATGTTTGATCAACTTTTCAGGCCACGCCATGATTTGATTTGATTTGATCTCAACTTGCATTGTCAATTTGTTTTGCTTTACCAATTGATTCAAAAAAAATAAATATTAATACGATAATATTAATATTTTTTTATAGAATGATAATATTAATTGACCAATAGTATTTCCACCAAAAAGAATTTGTCCAATAGTATTGCGTGTAATTTTATATCTTTGATTTTCTTATATTATTTTTTTTGGTGGAAGATTTTTCTTCTATAAAACAAGTTCATTGGCCACCAACCTCAAAAACAGACTGTTTTCGCTTCAATTCTCTTCTCTGCTTTCAGATTTTCAACCCCTGAATTCTACCTTCGAATCTTCATCGTTTTCTTGTTGCTTCTTTCAAACATAACCCAAAATCTCTTCTCAATTGTTCAATTCGTTGCTTATTTTGCAGCAAAACGTTTGGTTCTGGCTTCTAACCCCCAATTATCAATTTCGACCAGCTCAACTGGGTCTTGTTGAATCTTTCTTGGGGTTCAAAATTGGTTCAAAAGTTCGTTCCTTTTCACTTTCTGGATTCTGGGTTGTTTCAATTCAACTTCCTTGTGAGTCTCCAGTAGTATTTGCTGGTATAATTTGGGTATTTTAATTTACCAGGTATTAATTGAACTGAGTTTAACTAATTATTGATAAAGTCTTTATCTTTGCTTCAATATGGAAATTGGGTTTGTTTATTTTTTCCATTTTTTTCAGGGTTTGTTAAGTTTTCAAGGTTTGAAATCTAAAAATGACAATCGGTAATCTTGCACCTAAGACAGAGAAGAAGAAATCACGAAAGAACAAAGCAGTTGTCACTGAGAATGCACCCTTGTTACCTAAAAGTCAAGAGAGTGATCCAGGGTTTGATGATTTCAATGGAGCTTCATTTTCTGGAGCTGTTTTCAACTTGGCCACCACAATTATTGGTGCTGGAATCATGGCTTTGCCTGCAACTTTGAAACAATTGGGGTTGGTGCCTGGTCTTGCTGCAATCCTTATCATGGCTCTTTTGACAGAGAAGTCAATTGAGTTGTTGATTAGGTTTACAAGGGCAGGAAAGTCCGTTTCATATGCTGGTCTCATGGGAGATTCCTTTGGGAAATATGGAAAAGCTCTTGCTCAGATTTGTGTTATAGTTAATAACATTGGTGTGCTGATTGTTTACATGATTATAATTGGTATGACTGTTTGACCATTCTTTAAGTTGATTGTTTAAATCTTTATAATTGGTATGAGTCTGTATGGCTTAGATTTATTCTATGAAGCACGAACACCTCTGGATTAGGCGTGTCTCGGTGTCCGACACTCATATGACACATGTTCGACAACTCGGAAAAGTGTCCCGAAAAATCATTTTATTTCTTTGCTTCGACACATCTTGGACCCTTCTGAGACGCTTCTATAGAGGTTAAAGATGTGTCAAAGTACTGATGATCGGTGAAGAAGTTTAAAACATTAAATTTGATTACATCATTTTTAGCTATTCGGTATACTAGATGGAGTCTGTGTGTTAAAAACTATCATATTTTGTTTAACAACTTTTGTTATGAAATAAATTGTTCAAATTAGATCTTTTATAGATAATGTTCTTATGTTATTTAATTATAATAAATAAATAATTATATGTGTATCGGTCTCGGTGTCAACGTGTTTGTGTCGTGTCAGAGTCTGTGCTTCATAGGATTTATTTGGGAGTATGTTCATTTTTATCACAGGTTTAAGGTTTTAAACCATGAAACTTTTAAAAGGAATGCTATGAGGTTGTCTGATTCAGTTATCTTATTACTCATTATGCAGGTGATGTTCTCTCTGGAACATCTTCAAGTGGGGATCATCACTATGGTATCCTTGAAGGATGGTTTGGTGTGCACTGGTGGACTGGGAGGACATTTATTGTCCTTCTTACAACAGTTACTGTATTTGCACCATTGGCAAGCTTTAAGCGTATTGGTGAGCGTTATTCCTTTTTCTAAAAAAATGTTTAGTTCTATCATTCTGTTTTAATTAGATGATTGAGCACACTGATAACAATGGATTGCTGAATCAAAGTATTTGTTGGAAGTGTTGCAGCCAATTTAGATTACAATTTAGGCTTAAGGATTTGTTTCGTATCCCCATTAATTGCATGTTAGTAGGTTTAATTTATCTTTTACTCAGTTTGGTCATGTTTTGAAAAGTAGAAACTAAGTGTAACAAAAAGAGAATTTTGTACAACTCTATATTGTCTATCCCCATTTTTAAAAGTTATTTTGCTTTGAACTCTCATAGATCTTGCATCTGAGTTGCTGCATATTAAATAAACTATTTAAACATTATGTTATTTTGTGTCAAAGTTAAGTGATGAGCAAGGTCTTGTGTTGATCTATTTATCTTACAACAAATGCATGGAGGTTTTACATATACTTTTTTTTTGTGGTTGCAGATTCACTGAGATTCACATCTGCCCTTTCGGTTGCACTGGCGGTTGTTTTTCTTGTTATCGCTGTGGGAATTTCAGTTGTCAAGATTATCAGTGGAGGCGTTACCATGCCCAGACTCTTCCCGGTCGTTACCGATGTAACATCGATCTTTAACCTATTCACCGTAGTTCCTGTATTTGTGACTGCCTACATCTGCCACTACAATGGTATGATGTTTATTCAAACCTTTGTGTAACTAACTATATGCTAACTTTCGATTCGTATGAAAAAATTTCGTGAAGTCAATCTGACGATTCATTGTTCTGCAGTTCACAGCATAGATAATGAACTCGAGGACAATTCACAGATGCAAGGGGTTGTGCGTACTTCCCTCGCGCTATGCTCTTCAGTGTACTTAATGATAAGCTTCTTTGGGTTCCTCCTATTTGGTGAAGGAACTCTTGATGACGTGCTTGCCAATTTCGATACCGATCTTGGAATTCCTTTTGGTTCTCTGCTCAATGATGCCGTTCGTATTAGCTATGCTGCACACCTCATGCTTGTATTTCCAGTTGTCTTCTATCCACTTCGACTCAATATTGACGGTCTTCTTTTCCCGAAATCAAGGCCTTTGGTTCTCGATAACTTCAGATTTGCATCGATCACTATTTCCCTTATCGGTGTTATCTTCCTAGGAGCAAATTTCATACCTAGCATTTGGGATGCTTTCCAGTTCACTGGAGCTACCGCCGCTGTCATGATTGGATTCATCTTGCCAGCTTGCATGACTCTTAAGTAAGTTTTCTCAATGAATTCCTATTTTGTAATGGATTTGGTTACTTTAGATGATATCCAACTAAACTGACTTCATCTTTTTAAACCGTGTAGGGATCGCTACAATATAGCGACTAAATCGGACAAGATTCTATCTGTCATTATGATAGTCCTGGCAGTATTTGCAAATGTTGTGGCTATATATAGTGATGCTTATGCCTTGATCAAGAAGAATAAAACGTCGCGTGAATGATGGTCATGGTTTTAGATGAAACGAACTGAATTGACCGCATTATTTTGGTCAATCAGAAAATCTGGGTTTTCTGAGAGGGTCTGATGAGTTGTTTTGAATAAACAGAAAAGCCATCATGTGTACAAAATTGCTTCAGAAAAGTGTTGAGGCCTGCAACATGTATTCAAGCCTCCTTTTGTAATTTGTTGAGGTTTTGTTGAGTATTACTCTTATTTCCCCTGTTGTAATAGAACCTTTTTGTTGGCATTTGTATTTTATTTTTTTTTGACAATTGTTGGCATTTGTATTTGTATGTATTGTATTGGGTGAAACTATGAAATATGGTATAGTTTTGGAACTGAATTTCAGATGTGTGAATGAGTTAATAGTTGGTATCTCATTTTTCCCAAAATTAGATTTCTTTATTGATTAAATATTGTGGTTAAGCAACTTTGGATAGCTTCTACGGCAGGTCAAAATCATTTCATTTAGAGTTTAAGTTCAAACTCATTTAATTTCACACTCAAAATCAATTTTGATCCAACCTATCAAACAACAAAAATTAGTAAAAAACACTATTTGGTAAATGTATTCAAACAAAAATCATGTTATCTTCAACTCACTTTTAATGAAATCATTTCTACAAAATCAATTCTCATTGGCGCATAACCAAACACACACTTGTTTTGTTTTGGATTTCAAGCCTTTTATGCTTTATTTCAAGCATGAGATGTGTAAGCTTTGAGATATTCTGACATTTGTTTTCAATTGATTTTAAATTTAATTTCCATGTGTTATGTATATGTAAACCTCTTGAATCTATGAGTTGGTTTATGTTTTCGACTAGGGTTTTGACTTTGAGAAAAATCCATCTTTAACCGTTGAAAAATGTTTTTGTAATAAAAAAGAGAGTGTAATAGTCGCATATCTTAAAATATGAATGTGTAATTTACTCGAAAATAATATATATTTTTTTGATAGGCAAAGTGGTTAGAAATTAGTGTATTAGTAGTTAGAGGGGAGGGGGGAGCGGGGTTCGAACCCCCTACGCCTACATTTACTCGAAAATAATATTAAGAATGAGAAATATATGTTTGTGAATTCGAATCTTGGGCCTCATGTTTCAAATCCATTCGATGTCTCTTTGCTCACCAATTGACCTAACTATTGTAAATTGAGTTTACTTGCGACACGGAAACCAGGAAAAAACTAAAAACACCACTAATTGCGAAAATAGTTATATTCCTATGCAATGGGGAAACAACAAGACATATTTTGATGATTTTCTTTCAATTTGGGTGAAGAATGAACTAATGGAGACAGTTGAGAGAGAGAATAGAGAGAAGAGGGAAGAAAGGGTTCAGAATGAGATTTTAGGGGTGGAGGTTATTTTTATCATTAAAATTTAATTTTAAATATAAGAAGGTGCATGTAGTCATTATTAGGGGTGTCAAAGTGATCCATTTGTCCACTGGATATCCAGTCCATCCATAACAAAATCCATCCAATTTGACCGTTACAAAAAATTTAATCGATCGAATTGGATCCATCCACTTGATTTGTGAATGGTTATGATCCATCCATTAATTTTTTGAAATCCAATGGATTATCAAAAAGTACAAAATCATAATCCGTTGGATAAATACTTTTTTACCAACAAAATATTTATAAAAATACTTTTCACTTTTTTTTACAAAGAATTTTCAGTTTTTTAAAGAATATTTTTTCCAGAATTTTTTTTAAAAAAATCAGAAACTAATATATATATATATATATATTAAAATAAATAGCAGCCACCACCGTCGTCGCTCGCCGGCCGCCGGAGAGTCGCTGTGACCACTGCCTGAGCGCCGCTGCCGATCACCGCCGGTCACCAGAGTGCGACCGCGAGAACTACCGTCAATCATTGGAGCTCTACTGCCGGAGCTCCGCAGCCAGCCACCGCCTGCAACCATATATATCTATATTATATATAATGTATATTTTTATATAATATATATATATATATATAATTAATTAAATTGCTGCAGTTTTAAAAAAAAAAGTTTTTTCATAAATTTTTTTTTTACTAAAAGATTTTTTTATGTTTTAAAGGTATTAATGGATGAATTGAATATCTATCTATAAAAAAGTTGTTAATGGATGAATTAGATGAACTTTTTTTGTCAATGGATGAATTGGATTGGATTTGGTTGGTACAATCCTAATGGATATAAATTTTTAAATTGGTTTCTCCAATCTATCCATTATAACTCAAATTCATATCCATCCAATCCATCACTTTGACGGCTCATACTTCGTACAACCCCCTTCTACGTTGGTTCGGAGCACGGTGCTTCGAACTAATTCGAACGAGCATTGTCTGAAGTAGTTAATAACGCACAGAAACACCCCTTTTTCTTTTTAATTATATTAGTAGAGGTTCGGAGTAGCGTGCTCCAAATGAGTTCGAACGTAAAAACCAAAAATCTAAAAAAAATTGCATAGCCTTAGTTTGGTTTTATTAGATTTTTAGTGGTGTTTGTATAATTTTTGAATTAGTTCTAACTCTTTAACGGATTTTTAGTAGCGTTTTTATAAGTTTTTTTAAAAAAATTAAATAAAAAAAATTAATATCCAAAATCGGATTTACCTTGGGGGGAAGGTAAATCCGATTTTCCTTTTTTTAGGGAAATCAGATTTACCTCCCCCCAAGGTAAATCCGATGGCTAAAATTAACAAATCGGATTTACCTCCCTCTAAGCTAAATCCGATTTGTTAATTTTAAAGTCGTATTTACCTAGTGGGGGTGCACAAAAAGGTAAATCCGATGGCTAAAATTAACAAATCGGATTTACCTCCCCCTAAGGTAAATCCGATCACGTTCATTTTAGGCAGAGGTATTTTCGTCTTAAAAAATCTTGTGGGGTATTGAGGGAAAGGTGTGGGTTACGGGTAATATTTTGAACGAAAGAGAAGAAATTTGACGTGTGAGCATTATAAGCAACAATTTGACACCAAACATGGGGGTTGATTGTAAAAGTCTAAAGTGCCCCCTTGCACGATAATGTTTCGTAACAAGTAGTATCATTTTCCTAATTTGAGTAATTAGGGTTGAGAAGTGCTATCCACAGTCGCTCTAACACACGCCCATCAACACTCGCTTCTTAATTGCGCCACGTCGTTCCGTTTTTAAACTCATATACCGGTTACCGTCTACTATCTACACAATCAGAAGGCACAATACAAGAAGGGAAAAAATCAAGTAAGCAAGAATGTTGAGCACGATCAAGGAATAAGAAAAATTGGAAGAGAGAGGTGGGAGAGAAAAGACGGTGAAGGAGGAAGAAAGAAAACAGGAAAGGGAGAGGAGCGAGGAAGGGAGCGGTGTTGGTCCGAGACCACCTATGGGTTGTGGCGGTGCCGTCGCGAACGAGTGGAGATGTCACGACGGTGATTGCATCTGTAAAAACTGAAACACAACTAATTTTTGACTTTGATGGTGAGCCAATGTTAGGTTTTGCAAGGATTGAAATTTGAGCTTGAGGCATGCCCATATGGTGTTTGATTGAATGTTTATCCGGTGAGAGTGATTTTGAGCCGTTCTGTTGCTGTTTGTGATGCATGATGATTGAAGTTGTGATGATGGATGTTTGGTGATGAAGAAGAAAGAAACGCCAGTGGTTCTGGTTATAGAAACGTGAGTGGTGGTTAATACAAATTTTTATTAATTATTATTATTAAATAATTAAAAAGTGAAAAATAGGAAACTTGTATAGCCGGTTAATAGGTAACCCACTTTTAAAAAGCAGTGATGTGGCTAAATGTGTGAGCGAGTATCTTTCGGCGAGTGTTATAGCGTTTGTCGCTAACATTCTTCATTAGGGTTTTTTCTCATTCATTCACGTTTCATCTTTGCGATCGCAGAACGGAGTAGCGGCTTCCTAAGCATCGCCGTGTCCCCTTCCTTCGCTAAGTTCAGGCACCTCTCATTTTCTTTATTCTTTTTCTACCACCGCAGCTTCTGGCAATCGTTTCGTTTGATCTCTCTCTCTCTCTCTCTCAATATTGTCTATGCTTCTAGTGAACCTCCGGTGTTTGTTGGAGTTGGAGGTGGCTTCCAATTGGTTCGGTGGCAATCACAAATCAGTGACTGAATCGCAATAAGGCTTCGCGCGACTTCTTCTGATTTTGATTTCTGAAGGTACTCCGTTTCTCCCTCTTTAATTTGTTTCTCTGTTGATTGAATGCTATGAACATGAAGGTTTGTTTTTTTGTGTTTCTCTGAATATTTGCGTTGAAGATGTTATTTTCATTCATGGGTCTGATTTAATGGTGGGTTTCTTTTTCATTCATTCTTTTCACTTTCGAATTTTTCGTATGCACCTATGTAAGTTCAAAGTTTGATAATGGCATAGCCAAATTAGGAAATTCCCTTCATGCCAACCCCAAATTGTTTTATAGTTATACTCTTTTATGAAATCACTCAACCTATACTCTTTTATGAAATCACTCAACCCTGAGTGGGAGAAATACCCTCTCCGCAACTCATCAATCAGACACTTAGTTATGCTAGGGAGTTGGAGAGGATCATCTGAAAATAAATGCTATGCGGTTGCTTTTCTGTAATCCAAAATTGCTAATACTGTCTTTTGAAATTGTTCACTTTTGATTCAATGTGGACCTATAGAATGGTTTCCTTCTGTACTATGGTCATCTAGGTGGCTGGAATGTTTCTTTTGGTGCCTTTTTCTTTCTCCTTTAATTTAATTGTGCTCCGGGAAAACACAACAAAATCATTCTATACTTATGTCGACTTCCATATTTTGATAATAATTAGATAATTGATGTAGTGTTGATTTTTTTTTTAAAGGTGGGGCATCTCCATCTATTATTTGAACTTCGACATTAAAATCTTGGATTAGTTTCTATGTCCTGTTACAAGTAATTTTTTTTGCTCAACGTTCAAATAGTCTTTATTGGGACGCGTTTGATGCTGCAGTTTACCAGAGTTAAAGTCCTTAACTACATTTGGATACGAAATTGCATCTTTGGCCTGGAAATTTAAACAAGTTCTTGTTGTACAGCCGCAAAAAAATAGCTGGAATATCTCTACCCATTTTATGCAAATGAGGGAGGAGCTTCTTTCAAGACTCCACAATCTAGTTTCATTTATTGAGCATTTCTTTTTACTATGAGTAGCCATGTAGTAACTGTGTGGAAGGCAGTAGAAATTGGTGGTTGAGACTCCAAAAAATTTTGATGCCTTATGTTGACATAGTTTTTTTAACCTCTTGATGCCTTATGTTGAATGGGCATCTTATATGCTAGTTTAATATTTAATGCCCATTTACATGTCTGTTTCTTTTTTGCGGTATGACTTACGACAAAGTCACTATTGCTAGCACTCCCAGAGTGTTTGCTTATTTATGTACATACCCGTCTAACAGCCTGTGCAAGCTGTTCTCTTGCACAAGGCCCAACTTCAAAAAAAATTTAGGGCCCCCAATAATTTAGCCCATATCTAAACCCCACCTGACTAAAACAAAAAACCTCACCCTCACTCAAGTGACTCAACACTATCAGTAATACGCACAATACGCAGACTACCGTAAACAAAAACACGCTCACACTCAGTCAATCACCACCACCCTCCGCTGCTCTTCTCCGTGCTCCGCCGTCGCTGCCACCGCCACTTGCTCCGTCATCGTCCCCCGCTTCTTGTCCGTCAGTCGCTGCTGCTCTTCACGGTTAAGATTAAATTTCGTTTTCCTTTTTCTTCTTTTTTCATTTTTGTTTTCCATCTTCTTCAATCCGTTTTCCTTCTTCATTTCGTTTTCATTGCCTCTTTGATTTCGTTTTCAATTTACTTTTTCTTGATTTCTATTTTTAGGGTTGTGTGATTTGGGAATTAGGAATGGGGAATTTAGGAGTAAAAATTCTGTCTTGTTGATGATAAAGAACAAGAAATTGGGTAGTGGGTGGGGTGGGTATTAGAAATTGGGAGCAAGAAAGTATGGATTCAATGGTGAATTATCTTGTTCTAGATGAAGGGTATTGGCAAATAGAGATACGGGGTATATATTGGAGTCAATAGATTGAGTCTATGTTTTGATGTTTTCAAAATATAACAATAATATCACTTAATCAATAGATTGAGTCTATGTTTTGATAGATCCGTAATACAATAAAAAAATGCTTTCAGAGGCACTGTTCTTGTCTTGAGGTTGAATAGAATGACTGAATTGTTTCTTGTCCTGTGCATGTCCCGTTCAAACTGTTATCTAGTCCTTTTGACACATATATTGGTTTTTCAGATATACAAAGGGCAAATAACGGATCTGTTAGACCCAAATAAAAGAAACCTACGGGTAAAATCCAGTGTTGTCAATTAACGGTTATGGCGGCGCCATGGCGGTATGGCGTGGCGGAAATTGAGGACTGACGGAATGCCAATGGCGGCGCCATGGCGGGCGCTATACCCGTGACGGTTGTGGCGTCGTAGCGGCGAATGGCGGAACCGCCGTGCTGGTTCGCAGAATCAGTGGGAGCGGTGTGCTGTAATCGTGTTCGTTTTAGGGTTTCAAAGGTTTGACCCGTTTTGCAGAAGCTTCAAGTACTTGGTCGGGTCATACTTGTTCGACTTGGAGAAGAAGAACAGGATCTTTCAGCGTGAAATGTTTAAATTGCCCTCTATTTTAAATGAGAAAAGTCACTGATACCCTTATTTTTTTAACAATTGACACGTTTTTAAATGTTTTTAACTTTTTACTGTGGGTTAATTGTTTTAACCTTTTTTTAGGATATTAAATCATTTAACCTAGAAAACAGTAACTCATCGTTCGTTTTCCCCATTTACGCTGTCTTCCATTCACGCTGCTGCTGCCTTTCTCCTTCGCAAACTGTTTGTCTTCCATTCACGCTGCTGCATCATCTTCCATTAACGCTACTGCTTCATCTTCCATTAACGCTTTCTTCTTTCATTTCTGCCTGTTTTAGTTTCTGCCCTGTTTTGTGCTCTGTTTTATTTCACAAGGTTTGGCGTTTTGACACTTTTATTTGTTTAAAACTTGTGTTTTGCATTTTCTATTTGGAGTTGTTACTTGCTGAGTTGTGGGATTTTGAATTACGAAATGACTTTCTTGTGTTCTCTGCTCCATTTTTTTCTTCTAATTTGAGAGATAAGTTCTTTGTTTTTTAGGGACAATTCTTAGTTTTCATTTTCCACTTTGTGAGATAAATGGCTTCAACTCCTAATTCTATCACTGGTGACTCTAATAGTGTCTCTAATTTTGAAAACTTTTACTTATTTATTGTAATTTATATTCACACATATATTTTTATATGCCTATATTTGTTATTTGTAGTTTTTTTTATTTATATCAGTATATATATTTTTTATTTTTATTTTTTAAAATTGTTCCGCTATGGCGTCCGCCATATGCCGTTACGCCATCCGTCATATGTTTATGGCGAATTTTTGGGTCGCCGGCATAAACCGCTATCCGCCATTGACAACACTGGTAAAATCTAAACCTTACCAATGTAGTTTTGCCTCACTCGTGTTTAGCTTGTTTATACTGGAACTGGTCTTTTGTTGTTTATTCAGATTAGAGAAGGCGTCAAATCTGGTATCTATGTTGAAAATATCATATTTGTATTAGTTCATGTGTTTCTTTCTTTTATAGCCTCAGTCTCATTAAACTAGTAAGGTGAAATATTTAATAATATGATTAGCCTTTGTAGAACTAGTCTTAGACTGCTGTTAATTACAATTTACATAAAGTAGTTTAAAGTTTTTTGGTGATTTATTTGAATATTTTTAATTAGGGGCCCAATTTTGAAGATTTACATAAATTATGTACCATACTTATGGATATAATTGCTGGAAATATAGCTGAATTATTATTTTATATAACACTACTCTTTTTAACATAATTACTGGTTTGCAGATTTTTGATGCTTAGTGATATT
Source organism: Astragalus glycyphyllos (assembly GCA_963573325.1). Lineage (NCBI taxonomy): Eukaryota > Viridiplantae > Streptophyta > Magnoliopsida > Fabales > Fabaceae > Astragalus > Astragalus glycyphyllos. The sequence goes on from OY754312.1 coordinate 3,467,387, forward strand.
AGGAGAGCTGCCCAGTTGGTTCGTAGAGTAAATAGTGGTAGATACCTTGGAGTGAGTAGAAATGGGCCAAATGTCTCGGTTGGACCAAATATCCACCACAACAGGTTGTACATGCATTATAAGTTTCCCACCGAAGCACGTAGTTCATTTTTGTGGTTTGCAACGAGGGAAAGCTTTAACAAATGCTGTTCTTTTAGAAACTTTTCTGTAAGCTCAGCAAGTAATGCTGTCACACATCATTCTCAGATTGCTTGGAAAAGGCTGTACAGAAAGTATTGTTCCAGTGGCAATAGTACATTTTCTCCCACCATAAATATGATTGCTCAGGCAGTGAGCTTGGCTTTGACTCGCTCTTATTTGCTAGTTCCTGGTATTTTTGCTTTTACATGTGGAGAGCTTGCACTGTCTCAGCGAAAATGGGCAGATACAGAACTTTATCCATCACGGAATGCATTGTATATGCATGCACAAGATGGATATAATCACGTATTTCCATTTGTATTCATGATAATAGAAGGACTTGTCTTATTAGCGAGGGCTTTATATCTAGCAATATTATTCTCTCCGAGTATTGTGATGGCACCCTTTGCAGATTATTTTGGGCCGAAGTTCAGGAAACTGTGGCTCCATGTAGTTCACCGCACACTAGAAAAATCAGGTCCAGCATTCATAAAATGGGGTCAGTGGGCAGCTACGCGGCCTGATCTTTTTCCTAGAGATCTATGCACCAAGCTTGCTGAACTTCATACTAAAGCTCCTGAGCATAGTTTCAGCTACACAAAGAAAACTATAGAGAAAGCATTTGGTCGAAAAATTTCTGAAATTTTTGACAATTTTGAAGAACTTCCCGTTGCATCTGGAAGCATCGCCCAAGTGCATCGTGCTTCATTAAAATATCGTTATCCTGGGCAGCAAGCAAAACCGCTGGTGGTTGCAGTGAAGGTTAGACATCCTGGTGTGGGAGACTCAATCAGAAGGGATTTTGCTATTATCAATACGGTGGCAAAAATTTCAAATTTCATTCCCGCTCTTCAGTGGTTAAGATTAGATGAGAGTGTCCAACAGTTTGCAGTTTTCATGATGTCCCAAGTTGACCTTGCTAGGGAAGCTGCGCATTTGAGCCGCTTTATTTATAATTTCCGCAGATGGAAGGATGTTTCTTTCCCTAAGCCTGTCTATCCACTTGTTCACCCTGCGGTTTTGGTGGAAACATATGAAAATGGAGAAAGCGTCTCACATTATGTTGATGGTTTTCAAGGACACGAACATTTTAAATCTGCTCTTGCTCACATTGGGACTCATGCACTTCTGAAGATGCTTCTGGTAAAGTATTATCTCATTTGCAAACTTTTATGCCAGTATTATCTTGTGGTTTAGGATAGCGACATTTTCAATCTTCTTTTTGTTATGGACAATAATCAGCTGAATTAAAGAGATTGTTCTCCCATTTTAATTTTAAACAATCACAACCACAGTCCTAAATGTTTAACCAGCATGGAGCACCTTATCAATTGTTAAGAAATCAAGATACTACTATAGTTTAACGTCATAATTGGGATCAGTGTTAGTTATATTAGGTTAACTTGTTTATCTATCAAGAAAATATGAATATTAAACTTGGAAAAGGAAAGTTTGTTCCCTTTAGCTTTTAAATTTTCTTTGTCCTTGGTTGTTTAAATCATCATGAACTTTGTCATCTTCTATTTATTTATTACATTTTCTTTTAGAAGGATATTTATCTTTTTGTATATAATGAATTTTTCTTCGATCCTAAATAAAATTGTTTTTTCTGTTTTCCTAAATAAAATTGTTTTTTTCACCGTGCATGTTTGATCTATGAATAATCATGTGCATCCTAATCTTTAATATGAATATGAACTAGAGACATGGTTCCTATTATAGCTTTAAACTTGGATCATCACAAAGTTTTAGCTTCTCAGAAATTGCAATTCTTGTTTCAGGTTGACAACTTCATTCACGCAGATATGCATCCTGGAAATATCCTTGTTCGAGGGTCTCAGAGCAAGTCTGGCAAACGGCTTTTCAAATCAAAGCCGCATGTAATTTTCTTGGATGTAGGCATGACTGCTGAACTGTCTGGCAGTGATAGAGTAAATTTGCTGGAATTTTTCAAAGCTGTTGCTCGCCGAGATGGTCGGACTGCTGCAGAATCTGCACTTAGTTTATCGAAGCGACAAAACTGCCCTAATCCGAAGGCTTTCATTGAGGTGATCTAGCTTACATTTATTTGTTTTTCAATCACATAATGGTTAATTCATCTCAGGAAGCTTGTTATGATTTTATTTTACGATGTATATCGTCAAAGTTTATATACACATGAATACATCATAAATGGACTAATGGGCAGTCTTTTCTGGTCGATTGACACTTAGTATTTAAAATCATTTTATTTAAGGCAAATTTACAAGTAGCCATCCACCTAAATTTATGTTTGAACAGCGGTTTTCTAAAGATAAATGTATTTTGTTTTTTTATTTAAGTTTTTATACTTATGGACTCCTTGGTTATGATCTCAACTATGTCATCCATCATATCCTCTTGGTATTATAACAGGAAGTTGAAGAGGCATTTACGTTTTGGGGCACTCCAGAGGGTGACTTGGTTCATCCTGCCGAGTGCATGGAGCAATTACTTGAGAAAGTTAGGCGTCATAGAGTTAACATTGATGGTAATGTTTGTACTGTCATGGTGACCACCTTGGTTCTTGAGGTAACTAGTTTTCTTCGTTTTACCATGTTCTTGAGGGTAACTATTTTCATGCGACAATACCTGCAAGAGTTTATTGTCTGACCACATGGGAAACACCATCAAGTTTCATTCATGAAATCATGATTGTTAAACTCTTGAATTAATTCTTAAAAAACTCTTACAAATTTATGATTTGAGATAATTTATAATTTGAGATCACAAAAAACGAGTTAAATCGCATGTGAGCTTTCGTTTTGGTATATTAGTACGAGTTCAAGTGAACTCTCAAAATCGGTAAACTTTTGCTTTTGCTAACAAGTTTATGACTCTGCAATTTTATATTGACTTCGCCTTAAAATGTAAATTATCGACCAATATTGTTGGTGACTTGGGTTGAATTACCGATGTGCTCCAATAGATATTGGATTAATAAAGTCAGCTTTATGTTTTTAGTAATATTTTTGTTTTGTTTATTCAACTACGAAATAAAGTGTGTGAATAAAAGTTATGAATATTAGGTAAAATAAGCTCTTGTTTTTGAACTTTTTTCACTTCAGTAACTTATGTGTGATTTGGACATTAATTTAGTATGACCGTAATGTACTAGCACACTTTATTATTGTAGTTTTTACCTTGGTTTGTTATAGACTTGGATGTTGACTTATTATTGTGTTGTGTGTTTTATATTATGCATATATGAATGCATTTATAGGCTTCTTTAGCCTTGTGTGTTTACAAGTCGAGTCTATGGAACCCACAAGCTTACTTAGATTCGCGAGTTTGACAAACTTTGAATGAAATCATACATAGATTTAGAAAAATTAGTAACTTCCCTGCCGCATACCCCTGAGGATCAGCCCAGTCTTATTCCTTTCCCCTGTACATTTGGTGATGTGATTAGCCTAATTTTGATAATTGTGTAATTTGTAGGGTTGGCAGCGAAAGCTTGATCCTGGTTACAATGTGATGCAGACGCTACAGACATTGCTACTTAGAGCTGATTGGGCAAAGTCTCTTTCTTACACAATTGACGGACTCATGGCCCCTTGACTCGGTTTGTTTTTTGTTAAAGGCTCTTGAGATACAATTTTGACAACATAATTACAAAACACCTCATGTCCTAAGGACTCTCTCAAGGTTGCCGTTTGTTTGTCTTTTTATTCTTTTAAAAACTACATCCCATGTATTTTTTGTTTAATTTTCATTAGTAATATTGTGAGCGTTACAGTTTACAAGAAAAATGAAAGTAGAAAGAATAAAGCGGTGATTATTTCTCCTCTCGCTCCTTTACCCTATTTTGCAGTTGTACTTTGTAGCCTCATGAAGAACAAAGAAAGGGTTTGGGATCCTATAATTTACTATGTATAATAATATTGTTGATAAGTATATTCTAATACATTTGGTTGCAGTGCGTGTTGATAAGTACATTTTCCTTGAATCGAAATTTGAAGTAGGACATTGTTACATAAAATCATATATTGTAACCAAATGAAATTTGATAAATCTATGCAATGTTTCTGAAAGTGTTAAAAATGATCACTACTGATGTCCAAAACTGTAGGCCAAAATAAGCAGCAATTATCATTAGAACCTTGTCTACAAGCTGCTGCATCTTGCAATTGCCTGTATCCGTATGTTTTATGATCTTTATTCAAATAAGTAAATTTTTATCCAAATTTTCAGGAAAGTCATATGCTAGCTTGACAACATCTTAAGCACAGGCTGTAGGAACAACTAAGACAGCTTCTATGGAGAATCAAAATCGGCGTTTTGCAGTAATTGCTGAGACAAGCAGTGCATAAACAGTTACTTTTATTAGCAAGCAACCCTATAAATAAATCATTTGAAATTTCTTAACAATAGTAGTAGAAAAGAGATAACCAGTCGTTTTTCTGGTTGCAGCCAAATTGAACCTGCTTAATGAGAATATCAGAAATTCTTTTCCCTGTCACACAAAGGAATATGTTCTGTACCTTTACCTTCCCTTGGGTAGGACCGGGATAGTAGTAGGTAGTGCTCCTGTTTGAATAGGTTGGGCTTGCGATGCTCTGAGCCATTAGATCAATCGGGTGAATCTGAGTCATTGAGGCATGACAGTTATAAATAAACTGATTTATTGTGGATTTGGACCCTAGTCGCTGGGATGGTCCAAGTCTATTGTAGGGATTAGGCCTCGATGCCCAATCCAGAACACAATCCGAGATAACCTTATTGTAATAAGCAAAATTTATTCAGAAACTGTGATGATATTAGAAGAATATAGTTAGTTACTACCTTTAATTTTGGCTTCTGTTTCCAGCGCTTGTATGAATATATAGATGTCAATATTGAACTATCAGGGGATAATGGAAACCAAATAGCTCAATATGATAAGAAATTTTAACGGTCCCCAATATACAAAAGTAGGAACTAAAGGTATGTTTGAAATTCTTTTTAAAAATAGCATTTAACAAATTTGTCCATTGTTAATTTTTATAAAGCAAAAACATTTTTTTGTCGCAAAAAAATAGTTATTAAAAACTGATTCAAACAAGCTGTAATTCTCCCTTCTCTCAATCTTAGGAGGCTAAGACCCCATTGAGGTACTCCATTGATTTCGCTAAGGAAAACCCATCATAGCTTTATTTGGCAACTCACATCCACTAGCGGATAGAAGATTTGACTAATGAATGGTGAATGGACGTGTTTGATAAGTCACCTGATGTAGAACTTGAGTTGAGATAGAATCTGGGTTGGATCGACGTACCCTCTGAGCTGATGAGCTGCTGACCGACGTGGGTGTGGTACCTGCACACACTCTGACGGCTAAGTCAGTATAACGAATTATATGGTGAGATGAGATATGAGATCTTACCAGGAGCATGGAGATGAGCGGTATTTATAGGATCGTGGTTTGGCTACAGTCCGGTGGATTTGGGTCTATTGTGACCCTTGATTCAAGTTGTTTTTGTAATAAAAAAAAGAGTATAATACTTGTTCGTAAAAAAAAAGTGTAATACTCGCATATCTTAAAATATGAAAGTGTAATTTACTCAAAAATAAAATTAAATATGGGAAATATATGTTTCAAAATTCGAATTATGGACCTCATTTTTCAAATCCATTCGATGTCTCTTTGCTCACTAATTGACCTAACTACTTGAGATGAATATATAAATGTTTATTCAGACATGCACTATCGTAAACTGAGCTTACTAGCGACACGAGAAACCAGGAAAAAACTAAAAACACCACTGACTGCGAAAATAGTCACGTACCTACGCACTGAGGCAATAATGTAACATATTTTGATGATTTTCTTTCAATTTGAGTGAAGAATAAACTAATGGAGACACCTGCGAGAGAGAATGAGAGAGAAGAGGGAAGAAAGAGTCCAGAATGAGATTTTAGGGGTAGGTGTTATTTTTATCACTAAAATTTATTTTTAAATATAAGGGGGTGCAAGTAGCCAATATGGGAGTGTTGGTAGTAGACTAAGCCTAGAATCAAAATTTGGTCCAATAACATTTCATGGACAAAATTGTCTTTTCAATTATTGCGTTCTCCTATTAATTTGAGTAATTAGGGTTTTCTCATTCATGTTTCATCTTTGCGATCGCAGAAAAGAGTAGCCGCATTCCTAAAAGCATCGTCGTCGTCCCTTTCCTTCGATAAGTTCAGGTACCTCTCATTTTCTTTATGCAGCAGATTCGTTTGTTCTCTCTCAATATTGTCTATGCTTATTTATTTATCTTAAATTATTTGTTTTTATGATTTCGATGTATGTCACGGAATTTATTTTGATCTTGCTATGGAAGATTATTGGTTGTTTGATTGCGATTTAAAATCACTTTACTCAAATTTGTATTTTGTTGTTACCGTGATCATGTTGAGGTCGCTCCTTTTTTTAGGGTTTTTACTATGTTCAATTAAATCTGAAATTTGCATCGTTTTTTTATGTGGTTCCTTGTTTTATTTGTTACTTTTTGTTAATTTAGAATCAGATTCGATGTGATTTTCGTCAATTTTTTGTATCTGTAAGAAAAAAATTTCGGATTGTTTTCCAAAATTTGTGGCGTTTGGTATAACATCTTTGGGAGTTATTGTCTTACTTGTTTGGTATAACAGTACAAGAAATGCTGGGTATGCACTTTTTTGTAATCTGTATTATTTTAGTTGTAATTAGTAATACAGAGTGAGAGTCTGTGGATGGGGGAATGAATACTGGTTACATTAATTTTTTTCATCCAATACAGTGAGAATCTTCCAAAGAAAGTGATTAGAGTACATTGCTAGTATTGCTCCAATAGTGAATGGCTGAGTTTTCTGTTAAGCAGGGTGAAATGGTTTTGTTAATGTTGATGCTGTTGATTATAATGATGATATCTCTGCTGCATCTTACATTTTTGAGCTTGATATTTTGTACTCGTGTTTTTCCATTTTGGATGTGAACCATGTATACTCTTCCTTGCTAGATACATGCTCCAATAGTGAATGGCTGAGTTTCTATTCAGCAGGGTGAAATGGTTTTGTCATTGTTGATGCTGTTGTTTATGATGATATCTCTGCTGCATCTTGCATTTTTGAGCTCGATATTTTGTACTTCTGTTTTTCCATTTTGGATGTGAACAATGTAAGAACCCATATTCTACCGAACTTTGTATTTTAATAGCCTGTGGTTTTAGATTTGTTTGTGCGGTTATGTTTTTTTAATACCCTTGGTCGTCCAGATGCAATGTCCATAATCTTTCCTTACTCTGTTAAAATTGTTTGTGTGCTTTTGTTTAAACAGGATGGAATCTCAGGTGAAGCAGGCTGTTGTTGTCAAAGTTATTGGTCGAACTGGATCTAGAGGACAAGTTACTCAGGTCAGAGTTAGGTTTCATGATGATCCAAGCCGTCTTATCATGAGGAATGTGAAAGGACCAATTAGAGAGGGAGACTATCTCACCCTGCTTGAGTCTGAGAGAGAAGCAAGAAGGCTTCGCTAGAGGAACTGTCCATGGTGTGATTCAGGAAGCATTGCTATGTTTGTTAGATTTAGCAAATGCAAAATGTTATTTTCAGACTTAAATTATGCACCTATTATGACTTAAGCTTTTATTTGGTTGTGTTTTGAGTAAACTTAAGGTTAAACTCTATATAATGCTTTTCAGTCTTTATCTGCCTTGTTTAGATATCTTTAGTGGTTGCTTTCTTATAAATTTATAATAATGCAAATGCTTGTCATCGAAAATCTGTTAATGGTGGTATTTCTAAGTTGTCAGTATATTGAATCCAATTCTTTTAGAGAAATGGCATTTGGTATGAAAAGAAACACAATAATAACACTAATAATGCAGCAACCTTTTTTTTTGGGGTGGTAAAACAGGCCCAAAGGCCATAATGCAGCAACCTTCCCATGTTGTGTTATGCTGTGTGTTATTAGATATAAGTTTTCTTAGGTTTCTTGTCGTACCAACAATCAGCATGGATTCTTTTATGATGGGAAAACCAAAAAAGTTCAAAATTTTCTTGGAAAACAGGTTAATGATGGATATTCCTTCCTTTTTAATCTCGTGTCATTCTTATGAAAATGGATTATGATCCTCTTTCTTTCTTGGTATATATATTTGGCATTTATGTGCATCAAAAGATTTAAACGTAGGTAAAAGAAATGGAGAGGATATCTATCTATGAAAATCTGTTTGCTTGCCAATATTTCGAGAACTGAATGATTAAAATGGAAGCTATATCCTTTAGATGTGTACAATATCAACGGCACCAATTGATGTCAGAGGAGTGCTATATGTCCCGATGGAACGTGTCGGGAAAGTTCACGAAGGCATCTAACTGTTTGTTATGTGTATGTGTATTGCTGACTTTCTTTTACAATACAAATTCAATCATTGATTTACTCTTCAAAAGTGTTGGGAAATTTCACGAAGGCATCTAAAACTCTGTTTTTATATGCACTGCTGACTTTCTTTTACAATACAAATTCTATGATTGATTTACCCTTCAAATGCTGATACACTGACTTTCAACCACATAATAGCTTATGATTTTGGTTGTTATTACTGCTGGTTACCGCAGCTGACACCATAACATTTGTTGCCAGAAGTTGAGAATGATGATTTAGTTTTTGTAATACTTTAGACAGTTTATGTAACACCTTAGCTTTTACCGCTGTATAAAGTTAAATTATTAAATTATTACAGTTTTCTAGTGATTAATGTTGAGTAATGCATTGGTCAAAAAAAAATGTTGAGCAATGCAATAAAGAAGACCATGTGTAGCAATGCAATAAAGAAGACCATGTGTATAGAATTTGGGTGTCGTGTATTATTCGGGAGGTAATTTTTCGAGACAATTAGCATTTTCGTTGATGTCATAGGTTAATACAAAAATAGAAGATTACATACTAAAGTGTTTTGGTAAAAAAAAAAACATACTAAAGTGTTGAGCACAACAAATATATAATTCCTCTTTATCCTACGACTGCATCTATAGAAAGAGCAGAAGACTTGCAAGGAAGTCAAGAACAAGAGAAACACGACGGCGAAAAACGTCAGAGATTGCCATGAAGCAAACACATAAACCTTCATGAATTTCCAAATTTTGATGCTCAATCTACTATTATAATGCTGGTTAACATCCTCAATAACTTTATCCAAAAATGGCACCCTTGTCAATTTAATAGACTTAGTCATCCCATTCCACAAATCAGCCACTTCTTGATCACTCTTTAAGTGATTCAAAATAATCCCTTTTTCTCTAAGAATTCTTGCATCCTCTTCTGTATCTATAATCCCATTCACCGGTTCAGTATAAGGGGGAGAACCCTACTATCTCATCCAAATGCTCTTGGGTTCAGAATGAGATTTTAGGGGGAGGGTTATTTTTATCATTTAAATTTATTTTTAAATATAAGGGGGTGCAAATAGCCAATATGGGAGTGTTGGTAGTAGACTAAGCCTAGAATCAAAATTTGGTTCAATAACATTTCATGGACAAAATTGTTTTTTCAATTATTGCGTTCTCCTGTTAAATTGAGTAATTAGGGTTTTTTAATTCACGTTTCATCTCGCAGAAAAGAGTAGCCGCATTCCTAAAAGCATCGTCGTCGTCCCCTTCCTTCGATAAGTTCAGGTACCTCTCATTTTCTTTATGCAGCAGATTCGTTTGTTCTCTCTCAATATTGTCCGTGCTTATTTATTTATCTTAAATTATTTGTTATTATTATTTCGATGTATGTCACGGAATTTATTTTGATCTTGCTATGGAAGATTATTGGTTGTTTGATTGCTATTTAAAATCACTTTGCTCAAATTTATCTTTTGTTATTACCGTGATCATGTTAAGGTCGCTCCTTTTTTTTAGGGTTTTTACTATGTGCAATTAAATTTGAATTTTGCATCGTTTTTAATGTGGTTCTTTGTTTTATTTGTTAGTTTTTGTTAATTTAGAATCAGTTTCGATTTGATTTTCGTCAGTTTATTTAGATGTAAGAAAAAAATTGGGATTGTATTCCAGAACTTGTGGCGTTTGGTTAAACATCTTGGGGAGTTATTGTCTTGTTTGGTATATAATAGTACAAGATATGCTGGATATTCACTTTTTACACTGTATTATTTTATTAGTAATTAGTAATACAGAGTGAGAGTCTGTCGATGTGGGTATGAATACTGGTTACATTAATTTTTTTCATCCAATACAGTGAGAATCTTCTAAAGAAAGTGATTAGAGTACATTGCTAGTATTGCTCCAATAGTGAATGGCTGAGTTTTCTATTCAGCAGGGTGAAATGGTTTTGTTATTGTTCTTGCTGTTTTTTTTGACAATATGTTCTTGCTGTTGATTATGTCTCTGCTGCATCTTACATTTTTGACCTTGATATTTTGTACTTCTGTTTTTCCATTTTGGATGTGAACCATGCATACTCTTCCTTGCTAGATATTTGGTTGAATTGCATTTTGAATTACCCCTCCCTTACATTTTCGAGCTTGATATTTTGTACTCGTGTTTTTCCATTTTGGATGTGAACCATGTATACTCTTCCTTGCTAGATACATGCTCCAATAGTGAATGGCTGAGTTTCTATTCAGCAGGGTGAAATGGTTTTGTCATTGTTGATGCTGTTGTTTATGATAATATCTCTGCTGCATCTTACATTTTTGAGCTCGATATTTTGTACTTCTGTTTTTCCATTTTGGATGTGAACGATGTAAGAACCCATATTCTACCGAACTTTGTATTTTAATAGCCGTGGTTTTAGATTTGTTTGTGCGGTTATGTTTTTTTAATACCCTTGGTCGTCCAGATGCAATGTCCATAATCTTTCCTTACTCTGTTAAAATTGTTTGTGTGCTTTTGTTTAAACAGGATGGAATCTCAGGTGAAGCAGGCTGTTGTTGTCAAAGTTATTGGCCGAACTGGATCTAGAGGACAAGTTACTCAGGTCAGAGTTAGGTTTCATGATGATCCAACCCGTCTTATCATGAGGAATGTGAAAGGACCAATTAGAGAGGGAGACTATCTCACCCTGCTTGAGTCTGAGAGAGAAGCAAGAAGGCTTCGCTAGAGGAACTGTCTATGTTTTGGTTCAGGAATTAAGGAAGCATTGCTATTAGATTTAGCAAATGCCTAATGTTATTTTCATTCTGACTTATTATGCACCTTTTATGACTTGAGCTTTTATTTGGTTCTGTTTTGAGTAAACTTATACTTCAACTCTATAATTTTTTTCATTCTTTATCTGCCTTATTCAGATATCTTTAGTGGTTGCTTTCTTATAATTATGCAAATGCTTGTCATGGAAAATCTGTTAATGACGGTATTTCTAAGTTGTCAGAGTATTTGAATCGAATTCTTTTAGAGAAATGGCATTTGGTAGGAAACGAAACACAAGAATAACACTAATAATGCAGCAACCTTTTTTTTTGGGTGGTAAAACAGGCACAGAGGCTATGCAGCAACCTTCCCATGTTGTGGTATGCTGTGTGTTATTAGATATAAGTGTTCGTAGGTTTCTTTTCAATCAGCATGGATTCTTTTATGATGGGAAAACCGAAAAGGCTCAATTTTCTTGGAAAACAGGTTTATAATGGATATTCCTTCCTTTTTATCTCGTGATATTCTTATGAAAATGGGTAATGATCCTTTATGAAAATCTGTTTGCTTGCCATTGCCAAGATTTCGAGAACTAAATGATTAAAATGGAAGGAATATTCTTTAGGTTTGTACAATATCCATGGCACCAATTGATGTCAGAGGAGTGCTATATGTGTATTGCTGACTTTATTTTACAATACAAATTCTATCATTGATTTACTCTTCAAAAGTGTTGACAAATTTCTCGAAGGCATCTAAAACTCTGTTTTTATATGCACTGCTGACTTTCTTTTACAATACAAATTCTATGATTTACCCATCAAATGCAGATACAACGACTTTCAACCACAGAAAATAGCTTATGATTTTGGTTGTTATTACTGCTGGTTACCGCAGCTGACACCATAACATTTGTTGCTAGAAGTTGAGAATGATGATTTAGTTTTTGTAATACTTTAACTTTAGACAGTTTATGTAATGAAACACCTTAGCTTTTACCGCTGTCTAAAGTTAAATTATTACAGTTTTCTAGTGATTAATGTTGAATAATGCAATAAAGAAGATCATGTGTATAGAATTTGGGTGTCGTGTAATAATTCTGGAAAATTTCGGGAGGTAATTTTTCGAGACAATTAGCATTTTCCTTGATGTCATAGGTTAATACAAAAATAGAAGATTGCACACCAAAGTGTTGAGCACAACAAATAAATAATTCCTCTTTATCCAGTCATCTTGACACGATTTCTACGACTGCATCTATAGAAAGAGCAGAAGACTTGCAAGGAAGTCAAGAACAAGAGAAACACGACGGCGAAAAACATCAAAGATTGCCATGAAGCAAACACATAAACCTTCATGAATTTCCAAATTTTGATGCTCAATCTACTATTATAATGCTGATTAACATCCTCAATAACTTTATCCAAAAATGGCACCCTTGTCAATTTAATAGACTTAGTCATCCCATTCCACAAATCAGCCACCTCTTGATCACTCTTTAAGTGATTCAAAATAATCCCTTTTTTTCTAAGAATTCTTGCATCCTCTTCAGTATCTATAATCCCATTCACCAATTCAGTGTATCGCGTAAAAATCAACGGCCCCGATACGCTCGATGCTTCATATGCAACTAGATTTCTCATGAACACTCCTGTGTTTATGTCTAAACCAATTGTTGGAAGATAAAGTGTTACATTTTTCACATCAAACTTTATAGTTGATATGTCACCTTTAGTAGCCATGAAACAAACTCCAGATTGTGATAATTCTTTAACTGAAGGAATACTAATTTCATCCATTAAAGGTGATTTGTTGATGTCATTTTGATCTAAGCTTGAATTCCCATTTTCTTTTTCTCTTGAAAAAAATAAGTACTCAACTGGTTGCTTCACAGTTCCCACTATAGGAAGGTTAGAAATAATTGTCCAAGGTAACCATATGATAAATTTCATAACTCTACATTGCATCACCTTCTTAATTAACTTAACTACTCTTGTAGTCAATATTGAAAGGAACCTACAAACTTCACATAGAAATTTCTTGATATGTCTCACAAATGATTTTTCGTCGTCGTGCTGATCCTCGATTTCGGTGACATCTGTCTGTTCTTCTTCTTCCAATTTAGGCACAATCATATTGTACAAAAAATCTAGCAAATGTGGACACTCAGAAACAATGATCTCTAGATAATCCTCTTCTGTCACTATGAAAGGAGAAAGTTCTTTATATAATCCAATAAACATTGAATGCAACATATCATCTGCTAATTCAAGTGATGAGAATTTAAACTCCAACATGTTTCTCAACACAAATAAAGGGATTTGATTTTCAAGCATTACTATATCCTTTAAGATTGTATTATGAGCTAACTTCCTTCCTAAAAAGTGAGAAGACATCATTGAGGAACCTTCTAGAATCAATGTTTGATCTTGGAGTGTGTAAACATGAAGGAATTCTAGCAAAAATGAAGCATCAACAACCATCATCCAAATCAATGTTTGAGTATTAAAACGTAAGTATTTATGGTAACATGCTCTAATTCTGTGTTCTAACCTTATCAATTGGTCAACAATGTGTTCTAATTTAAGACTTTGTAGTTGATTTTGGAATCTTTTTGCTGCAGCAATTTTATATCTCTCCATTTCATATAACTCTTGACGTAGAAAATGGTAAGGTCCAATGGCAACTTGTTGAGGAATGTATGAATCTGGATTACAAGCCATAAGAGGCTTAGGCACATTGAAGATGGACACATAAAATTCAACATCATCATCAAGGTTTTCATTAAGGGTCTCACGTATTTGAATTGTCCACTTAAATTCATCAAAGTTGATTTTGGATTCATTTTCTGTTGTTTTCATGTTTTTGTAGAATATGGCTTTGGTAGTAATGAGTTGTTTAGGTTTTCCATTTAGTTAAGTGAGAGGAGATTAAACTTAAGAGTTATATGCCTTTATTTAATCGCCATTATTTTATAGCTTCTTGTTTTATTGTAAGAAACGTGTTATGTGTGCATAAATGTCTATGATAAATTTCCCCATTCAGTTTCCAAGATAGTTTAATTTGTCAATTACTTTAATCTATGAGAGTTTTTTGTTATTACTTCTCTATTTATGTTATTTACCGTTTTTTAGCAAGATGCATAGATATTTCAGGTGACTTTTAGAGTCAAAGGATCAATTAAGTCTCTCACTGATATATCAGTCAAGTCAAATTGACACAATCTCAACCTTTCATAATATTTTATATTATATCTAACCAGTCAATTTAAACAGTACACCGGTGAAAAGGAAGACGCCAATTTTCATTACTTTCACACATGACTAACTTTATCATAGACTAACCTTATTATTGTTAACATTTTACTGAAAACACAAACGTTAGAATAAATACATACAATTAAACTTATTATCTTGTAATTCTTGTTCAGTATAAAAAATTATTATCTTGCTAAAAAAATAATTATCTTGTTAACTATCTAAAAGGTAGAACTTTGGAGAAACTTATAAAAAAAAATTATAAATAAGTTTTGATGTTACTTATATATAAGACCATCGTAATTCTCTCAAAGAAAACAAAAAACCATCTTAATTGAATCTTATTAAACAATTTTTTTTATGGTTAATAAGCATATATTTCACCAAAGTCTTTACGGTTCTTGAGAGAATATAGTTGAGAATAACTAAATTTCCATGTTAACTAAAGATAAGATCACAAAAGAGTTTATATATAATGAAACAACATCTCTCACCCTACAAGCTTCTTATGTAAAGATGAACTAGAATTAATGGTATAAAAACCGATACTAAATTGCCCATATTTCGGTTGGAGCTACAGACATCTTTCGGTTGCTCGTGAGTTTGAACCCGATACGCGGCACTCCCATTCCCATTTCCCCTATATGCGGCCATTGTGCCAAGCTCTTGAACCAAAAACACTGATACTAAATTCAGTAGGCCGCCCACTATGATATCTATACACCAATCTTAATAATGTGGGGTGCGAATGAGAGTAATGGTAAAAAGTCAAGTCTCATCAACTAGAGATAAGTCCCAACATGATTTATTTATAATGAAAAGATATATTTTTTGTCTTATAAGTTGATTTTATAAGAGATTAGGCCAAAAATACTAAGAAGAAATTAGTTTTATAAGAATAAGTTATTTAAGACAATTTTCTATACTTCTCAACTTTGAAAAACTATAATAATTTTAGCTTTTGGATAAACTCTTGTCATCAATTAATATTGAAAGTATTAACTTTTTACCACATCTCAAGATTTTTGTTTGTAAGTACTGTAATATAACTTTAACCTTTAAATTTTCATTTTATTCTCTAATGTGATATTTGGATAAATAGTGATTTTGGGTCTAAATATGCGAGAAATTGTTATTATAGTTGAAATTGCAAATAGGTCTCTAAGTATATGTTTTACTGTTAATTTTTGAAATGACAAATAGGTCTCTAAGTATCTATTTTACTATTAATTTATGGACTAAATTGATCAATAAAAAACCAATTTTGAAGACTAAAATAACTAACAAAAATTACATCTGAAGATCAACATAACTTAATAAAAGACACTTGTAAGATGTTTTATTAAAAAACTAACTTTTCGTTGTTTTCTAATGTATTGTTTTTTTTGTCCACAAAAGGATGTTGAATCTCTAAATCAAATGGACTACAAAATGTCCAGTTTGGAACATCCAACAAATGAGTTTTCTCGAGCATCTGAAAATCAGTTTAGTTAGACTAAGTTAATGATATCGATCATTTGAAAATTTTCACTAGATTATTGATGATAATCGTGACTTTTACTTTTAAAATGCCGGATCCACTTAGTGATGAATGAAGACCAATCAAGAATTTGTGTAGAATTTAGAAATGACTTATTTTGGAGTTGTGTTTATATAATTTCCACGTATGTTTTTATAGCCGTCACTAAGATGTGTTTTTTTGGTTTGTAGACGAAGTGGCAAATGCCATTTAAAACTCACATACTCAACTGTGAGGTCCCGGGTTTGAACTCGAGACATGATATCCAGTTTAACAATTTCGACATTTACCAGTTGAGCTAGGTCTTATGGATTAACTGAGATGTGTTTATAGTGACAATATTCTGTGTCATCGATGTATATTATGAGTACTTATCAATGTATCTTTTAATAGGCTTGTAAAATAATAAAAAATATTACGAATTACGGGTTAGTTAAAATGTCATACAAGTCACCTTTGACTTCATTTATTTTTTACTTTAAAATCTACCACATAAGAATAGCATGTTTACCCACTCATACAAGATTGTCACGTAATACTCATACATGATTGTCACGTGATACTCAGTGGCGGATCCAGGACCCCGGGGTCAGGGGTGTCAAATTTTTTAAATACACAATTTGCTAAAATTTTTCTCTTTGCGCCTCCAATATTTATTTGTGGAAAGTTGTGATTTTTAGGTTGACATGGCCCTTTTTGCAAATACGCTCTCCGTATCTTATCTTGATCGTTAGGATGATATGTCGCAATTTTTCTTCGCAATCCAGGATCCGATGGCAACTCATCTAAATTAACTTCAACGCGTGGCTCTTGTTGTTGTTGTTGTTGTGAGCTTGATCCACATTCATCAATTGATGACCTTGGTCTCTTTACTAAAAATTTATCCATGACCTTCCTAAAATTAAAAACAGACTTCACTTCACTATACCAAAACACTAAACAATTGCAATTTCTATACTAATACTAATTAAACATAAATTAGGGATTTCACATATACCAAATCAATTGAGGATTCCACATATACCAAATCAATTGCAATTTCTAATAGTAATACTAATACCAAATCAATTAGGGATTAATGCCTCTTCTAATAGTAATACTAATACCAAATCAATTGTGATGACAAATTGGGGATTTAACAAAACTAGGGTTTTCAGTTTTCACATTTAAATTAGGGATTAAAGTTTCAGTTTAAAGATAAATTAGGGAAGAAAAATTAGGGTTTAAGGCTTACCAATTAGTTACCAGAGAGAATAGGAGAAGATGAAATCGCAGGAAGAGAGAAGAGGAGAAGATGAGATCGCAGGAGCCAGGAAGAGAGAAGAGAGAAGAGAGAAGAGAGGTCGTCCTTGGTGTTGATGGTGGTCATCGCGTCGTTGGTGGTGGCCGACTGGCCGTCGCCGGCGTCGTTGGTGGTGGTCGCTGGAAGAGAGAAGAAGGAAAACTGTTTGGTTGGTTTCAGTTTCAGTGTTTCACACTGGAAGAGAGAAGAGAGAAAGTTTCACGCGTGAAGAGAGAAGACAGAGTGGTGGGGTCTGAGTGTCAAAAAAAAAATTCAGGAGTGTCAAAAAATTTTATAGGGGGTGGTAAGTGCAATTATTATTTTTCCAGGGGTGTCAGCTGAACCCCCTCACCATAAGGTGGGTCCGCCCCTGGTGATACTCATACATGATAATAAAGCCACTCTACCTTATAAAATATTTTTAGTCACCTCTTCTCCTTCCTTAACTTGCTTAGTCTCTCTTCCTTCTATTCTCATTATGTTCGATTCTATATTAAAATTAGTGTGTCTCGTGTATTGCAAATGTAATTTTTCAATTTTATCGAGAACAAATTATTTTTGAATAAAAATGATAAAGTTTAAATATGTTTTTGGTCCCTCCAAATATAATTGTTTTTGTTAGGAACGAAGCAAAGAATGGTGCGAATTGCATATTCAATAGAGAGGGTGAGCATTACATAGTTCAAACAGTTACAACAGAAAAATAACAGATTAGTTACTGTAAGTGTAGTTAACTAACTGACTAATAGTTAATTAACCTAACTAATACAACTAACCTAATTTCTAGTTGATTTTGAAATCTTTTTGTTGCAGGTTGTATGGTTCTTATCTTTTCTGATTTCGATTTTAATAGCTTGCGCAAACAACATCCCTGATTCAATCTTGATTAAATTTCCTTATCTCAAAAATCTCATCTGCACTGTAGTGCTTATAGTGATCTGCCAAACATCAATAGTGTTGGATGAGGTAAAAAAACCCAGAAACACTCAGGATATATATAGTATCATCACAAACTATTCTTTTAGCTAGCCTTGTGGCACTGTGTACTAAAAATCTTTTCAATGGTGGATGGAGCTGGCAACTAAGGATTTTTTGGGGTTTTGCTCTCTGACGTAGAAAATGGTAAGGTTCGATCATCAAGTCTTCATTAAGGGTTTCACAATTATCCACTTAAGTTTAATCAAAGTTGATTAAACTATAAAAGTTATATGCCTTTATTCAATGGCCATTATTTTACGGCTTCTTGTAATATATATTTGTTAGCAAAAAAATAATTATCTTGCTAAAAAAAATAGTTATCTTGTTAACTTTCGTCATAAATGAATGGTAGAACTTTAGAGAAACTTATTAAAAAAATTTATAAATAAGTTTTGGTGCTACTTATTAGACCGTTGTAATTCTCTCAAAATAAAACAAAAAACCATCCTAATTGAATCTTATTAAACAATTTTTTTTATGGTTGATAAGCATATATTTCACTGTAGTCTTTATGTTTCTTAAGAGAATATTGTTGAGAAAAACTAAATTCCCATGTTAACTAAAGATAAGATCTCAAAAAAGTTTATATATAATGAAAGTGCATCTTTACAAAATTTTGAGTTTGAACGCGGTACGCAGCACTTCCTATTCCCCTTTTTCCTATATGTAGTCATAGTGCCAATCTCTTGAACAAATTATACTTGTAGTACACAATTGATACAAATTATTATTATTTTTTACTTGCAGTGCTCATGTACATTTGAAAATCGAAATAACTTAATAAAAGACACTTAAAAATATGTTTCCAATTCGGATAAATTCATCTACTATAGTGATATACTCCCTCCATTCCTAATCTTTGGTATTTTTAGCCTTTTATTTTTGTTTCAAAACAATGATACTTTTTAAAACTCAAGGTATAATTCTCCCACACTAATTTCTAACCACATTGTCTATAAAAAAAGATAAAATTCTCCCAATTTTTTCAAATATACCATTTATATTTATTTAATCTTTTAGAATTCTAAAGTATGAATTAATTGTCTCAAAACTCTTTTATTTTGACTTCAATTTTCCCAAAACAATTACAAAGAGCGTATTTAAGTACTTTTTTTTACAATAATATTTTAGTACTTAACTAACACAAATTATCGATATGTTAATGTATATGTAACAAGCCAAAATTAGCACAGATTAGAAGTATCCAGCATCATTTTCCTTTTTACTAAGATACCGCTTTCTATACCGATTTCTATCTTCCCTCCCGGTTTCTCTATATCTTGTCTGTATTTTGCACGAACGAACGCAGGTACCAAACAGTTACACGGTGTTCATCGAAAGGGAAAGGGTTCTCATTCATTCTAAACCCTAATCATATCCAATCCAATTCCAACGCTGGTTCTACTTTCTTCCTTCCTTCCTCAATTTTTAATTTTACATATTCTTTCATTCTCTGTTTATTCCATTCTTGAAGCTTTTGTAACTTCCTCTCTTGATATGCTTCTGAATTTCCCATTTCAATTTCACACGCCTGTAACTTCCCTTCACAAATTTGGTTACTTTACTCATACAAATGTTTGCACTATTAGAATTGCTTTCTTCTCACAACCAAACTGTTCTGTATCTTCAATTCAGCTTCATGAAGGAAGAGAAACAATTGATACATCTTTTATGGCTTCTAAAGATGTACTAGGACTTATCAATTTGGAGGAAATGGATGAAAATGTTCTATCTAATAGGATTTTGGAGCTTAGTAGAACTAATAAGATTAGAAGTGCAATGGAATATTTTAGGTCTATGGATTTGTTAGGTCATTGTCCCAATATCCATGCTTGTAACTCTCTTTTGTCTGCACTTTTAAGAAATGGGTGTTTTGAAGATTGTTTAAAAGTGTTCAATTTCACAAAAGCAAAAAGGATAACTACAAGTCATACTTATAGTTTGATTCTTATGGCATGTGCAAAAGATCAAGGTTGTCATTCAGCCCTTCAATTCTTCATGAAACTTGAAAGGGAATGTGATTTTGTTGAGAAGGAATTTGATGCAATTGTTTACAACACCATGATATCTATTTGTAGGGAAGCTGAAAATTGGAGTGAAATAGAGAGATTATGGAGGAGAATGAAGGTAAATGGGTGTGCTGGTACGCTTGCTACGTATCGCTTACTGATTAGTTGTTTTGTACATTGTAATCAAAGTGAGCTTGCTCTTTATGCTTACCATGAGATGGTTCAAAATGGATTTGAACCAAACAGCAATATATTGAATTCCATTATTTGTGTCTGTGCTAAGGAGGGAAAATGGGATGTTGCATTAAGTGTCTTTCAAAAGATGTTGACAGGTGATGAACTTAAGCCAAATTTAGTTGCATGTAATGCATTAATTAACTCTCTTGGAAGAGCAGGGGAACTCAAACTAGCATTTCAGGTTTTCAATACAATGAAGTCATTGGGCCAAAAACCAGATGCATATACATATAATGCCTTACTGAGTTCTCTTAACAAGGCTGATAAGCATCGCGAAGCTCTTCAGCTTTACGAGACAATTGAAAAAACTCAGATGTCTGAATTCAATATACATTTATACAATACTGCTTTGATGTCTTGCTCAAAGCTTAGGTTGTGGGATAGAGCTCTGGAAATTCTGTGGCAAATGGAAGCTTCTGGACTATCTGATTTGACAGCTTCATATAACCTTGTGATCAGGACTTGTGAGCTTGCAAAGAAGCCAACAATTGCATGGCAGGTGTATGAGCATATGGTTCACCAGAAATGCAATCCAACCATGTTTACTTATCTGTCCATAATAAGGTGCTGTGTTAGTGGAGATCTCTGGGAACAATTAGAGGAAATCCTAAATGTGGGTAAAAACTAAAAAGCATTTTTTGAATTTCTTAGCATTATTTGTCTAAGTCTTGTTTTGCTATAAAACTACCAGTAATCTTAATTATATTGTGTTATAGCTTATCTACCTCATTTTCTGATGATCTGCTCTGACATAAATATTTGACCTCCTTAATATATGTTTCTTTTTGCAGAAGACTGGTCCAAATGCTGCTCTTTATAATGCTGCCATTCAAGGGATGTGCTTAAGTGGCAAGGTTAAGTTAGCAAATAAGGTCCATGCAAAAATGCTAGAGAGCGGTCTTGAGCCCGATGTCAAAACACGAGTATTAATACATCCAATGATAAGGAAGTAGCCAGTAGTTTATCAGTTGCTATCACTAACATAACAGAATTTAGATACATTGACCAAAGGGATGATCATATCATATTCAGCTGATCAGGGATGATGATATCATAGCAGACTAAAATGTTACTGTAAGTTTGTAACAATTGTATTATCACTATTATTATCTGCACTCTTTTCTCTCTTTCTATGTTTCCTAAGGCATGTAAAAAAGCTTCTTTGTTAATATGTAATCATGTATGTAAATTATGTAAATGCATCAAGTCTTGTACAATTTTCTCTACTATATTGAAGAGTCTTGTACAATTTTCTCTACTATATTGAAAAGTTGAAATTTCCTGGACTAGGCTGATGTCTCCCTTCAGTTCCTTGCTAGTTTATGCAGTATTCTTTCTCAGTATTGGCTCTTTATAACTTCTCTTAAACACAACTTTCTTGAAGTATTTCATGAGCATGCACTCTTCATAGCATATTGCTAGTTGATGACAATATTAGTGGGCCTAAATACTATCAAATGAATCATACAATTAGTTTTTTTTTTGGAAAATCGAAAATCACAATTTATTGTAGCCCTAAAGAAATAAACTACAAAATTTTAACAATGACACGATTTAATGTGAATATGATCATGTGGTCTTCTACCAGAATAATTCTCTTGGAAAATGTATTCATCTGGTTGATTCTACTGATAACGTTTTTTTTATGATAAAAAATGATATCAAAATGATGTTCAACTAAAAATATTTCATCACTTTGCAACTGCGCCAAAGCTATCAATAAAGCTCTATGACAAAAAAAAAATCTCAAAAATCAGCAAGTCGAAGCCGCCCAATAGTAGAGGCGGGTAAAGCCCTTGCTTTAAGCCTCACCTAAAATAAAATGCCTCACCCGAAAAAAAGGCTTCACTATCTAATGTTCCGTATATCAAATAAAAACCATCGCACCACAAGTTAAGGGCTTCAGTGTGTAGGCGCTTGGTACAGCGTCGAATCTGCTTGAAGCCATTTTGGATTTTTTTTTTTTAATTTGAATTTCTACTCTTTATTCTTCATTTCACAGGTATATAACTGAATATCTAATAGCTAGTGGGCCATGTGTAAAGTTGTAATTTTTGATAAAGTTCAGTAGGTAAAGTTGTAATTTTTATTTGAAAGGATCAACCTCAGTTCTCTGCTTTCCACAACAAAAAAAAGCTTATATATGTTCTTTCTTTTCTTTTGAAATGTAGACATAGAAATAGAAATAATACGTAGCTGAGTGCAATACTCAATGTGTTCTATACTTCATGTTTTTATGAGTCAAGTACAAAATCTTTTTATAACTCGAATTTAAAACTCTTAAGTAAATAAAACGTCTTATCAATTTAACTAATGTTTTAAACGCGATATTACTCTATTTATCCATGCAGTCGATAATGGTTTATTACACTAGTGTAATTTGATTATTATTATTATTATTATTATTATTATTTTTGACAGAACTAAATTTGAATTTTAAAATTGTTAGAACTAAATTTGAATTTTAAAATTGTTTATATCGCATTTTAAAATGTAGAAAAGAAAAATAACTAACCTTTTTTTTGTTACCATGTTTTTTGTCTGTCGGGGAATCTGGCTGGCCACTTGTAAACTTATTTTCCCGGGCCATGTGGTTCTCCCCACCCAACAGAGTTTTTGCCACACACAAAATTTGAACCTAAGACTTTGGGTTGTATGTCTTTCTTCCACGGTCCCTGTGGGTTGTATGTCTTCATATAATATTTGAGGATCTTAACTCGACTACCAGTTTATACAGTCTGAGACTCTGAGTAGTGCTACGCGATTTTTTTTTTGGACAAAAAATATGGAGGTGTAGGATGGGGATGGGAAAGGGAAAGGGAAAAGGAAAGGGGGTCAACTACTTTGGGTTGGGCAGACTGGTCGACTAAGCCTAATAAGAGGTCCAGTATCACAAAACCTATACACTACAAGAAAAATGCGTTTTTCCAACGGAAATAATCGGCCGGAAATGCACCAAATCCGCCTGAAACATCACTTTTTGGTGGAAAAAATCCGCTGGTAAAACACTCATAGGTAATGCTTTCCGGCGGAATTCCGCTGGTAATTTCCCGCGGATTTTTTCCGTCGGTAATGGCCATTTTCCGGCGGATTTTTTGAATTTCCAGCGGATTTTATTATTATTTTTTTCAAAAAAAATTACATTTATTTTTCGAATATGGGAAAAAATTATATAGAATGAGAAGTAATAGCGTAATTAGAATGAATAAGAATGAAAGAGAGTATGGAAAAAATAATATAGGAGATAATAAGAATGAAGAAGTGAGAAGGAATAAGAATGAGAATGAATGAAAAGGAAGAAGAAGGGAAATATAGAAGAAAGATATGTTGAGAAATTTATTGAGATTGAAGAGTATAAGAAAGAAGAAATAAGAATGAAGAAGTGAGAATGAATGAGAAGGAAGAAGAAAAGGGAAATGTAGAATAGAGATATTTAGAGAAATTTATGGAGATTGAATAGTATTAAAAAGAAGAAGAAAAATAAGATAGAGATGAGAGAAAAAAATGTCTAATTAAAAAGGTGATTACTATTAATAGTGTGAATAGTGTGAGTTAGCTGACCCATCAACTAATAAATAGAGAAAGTAACTAATCAGATATGTAAACGACTAATCAACCAAACACATGACTAACTGCTTAAACACTACATCTAATCAAGTGTATTTCTTGAATTAAAAAAATAAGATAAAAAGAAAAGAAAATGCAAATAGAATTAGGCAAAGAGATGAAGAAACCGTCACATCTAAGAAAAAAATAAGATCAAGGTAGAATCACCATAAGAGTAAGAGGTTTTTAATAAAACTCAATTTTGGCTCTAAGAAAAACCCTTGAGAAACACTCTCTATTCTCACACCAATGTGTTTTCTATTTCATCAAAAAGTTTTTTTTAAAATGAGAATACAAAAGCTGCTTAAATACTTAGGATTGTGCCTAGGCTAGACACCTTTGCCCACCATAGTGCCTCGGCAAAATATGCATATACACAAACACCAAAATACGCTAATGTCAACATAAAACAAAACACAGTCCTAATTTAAGTATGATTATATTACATCTTAAAATAAAATAAAATTCAATCTAATTTTAGTAAATTAGATTCTCTTGTAGGATTGGCCCAACCCCTTGCTTTAGGCCTCACAAAGAATATTTTTGTATAGGTAAAATAGGGTCTCTAATTATGTACCATATAATAAAAAAAAAGACACCTTTTACTAATCATGGATGAGCTCAAGTGGTTTTAGCGTATTAGAACATGTGTCATGGGTTTAGATCTTGGTGAAATTTTATTTTCCCATACCCATATTAAAATATAAAATAGAAGTAAATTTGTTAATATGAAGTTCTATTTCTTTTTAAAATTTTTACATGGTTTGTAACTTCTATATTACTCATTCACTTTAAAAGGAGATACATAAGCCTCCCATCTATTGAAAATGGTTATTCTCCAATTTCTGCATTCAAGAAACCCTAAATTATTGAGAATTTTTGCACAACTATTAAGAGTAAATTTTTTTCACCTCTTCTTTTCTCTTTAGAAAGAGTTTTTCTTGTTTGTTGATATGTCTATCTTGGTGTGTTCACTCGAAGTTCTTGTTATTTTGGTTATTGTTTGTATTTGTTGCCTTTTGGTTATTGCTTGTATATGTTGTACACATAATATTTGTACACATATTTCTTTACATCTCCAGGAAGTTCAACGTTCAACTTCTTCAAAATCGTTCCAAACACTTAGAGGTTTTTTGCCTCTTCCTCTTGCCAACAACAACTTCTACTTGATCTTTGTCATTCTCATGATCTCCTCGTATATGCACGAGTATACTACTAATAAATTTATAAATTTATACAATTATTATTCCACTAAAATTACCTTTGAATTTTCATAGCAGTTCATTCTCATTTTCATTCTGATTGAATTTATTAATTTTCATACTGGAAAAATCTGATTTGAATTGAAATTAATTTAAATCATATTTTCATACTAATTTTCATCAATGAAATCAGATTTTCATACTGATTTTTGTCCACGAAATCAGATTTTTCCAGATAAATTTAAATCAGATTTCCATACTGATAATTTTCATCCATGAAATCAGATTTTCATACTGATTTGAATATATTAATTTTTCCAGATTAATTTTTTCTCATGAAATCAGTGACCCAATACCTTCACCGAGTCGGTCACCGGTCCCATCTTTAAAACACTAATCATACCCAATAAAATGCAATGTGTATAATAGAATTCTCCCCTTTATAAAATGCAATGGGTATCATATAATTCTCTCTTTAGCGAGAGATTTATCCCGACACCATCGTGAACCCCTAATTGGTTGGTCAATCACTCTTTTGAGCCAACAATTTCGTATTTATCGCAGATAATCTTCTATTAAAAACAATACGGGTCGGTAGGGATATTTCATGAACAATTGGTTCGTGATAAATAGCAGGGCTCATATTTTAAATAACGACGGATCACACTTTCCATGATTAATTTATTAAATTAGAGATTAAACCCGAATTTGTTAATACTGATAAAAAAATCGCAAATTTGTTAACAAGCTGTCAATATGATAGAGATCGGTTAAATTCAATTGATCGTGCAGGCAAAGAAAAACATTTAAAGAAAAAAAATGTAAGTGAATATATGCATTACATATATAGATTGCTTGCTTGGTCAAAAAAATAAAAAGGTATAGATTGCTTGATTTTTCTATTACGTAAATCATATTGTACTATTAATTGATCTACTCTATCTTTTTTTTGTCGAGATCAGGGTATCTACCTCCGAACGCAGTGGATTGGAAACACTCGAAGGGTGAGACAGATGGCCCAGGGAATTGATCTACTCTATCTTGAAATATTCTTCAACATAACATATAAATATATATATATATATATATATATATATATATATATATATATATCCTTCAACATATAAATATATAGCAATAGCTATATATTTATATTATACACTAATTCAAATACTTGTATTACGTACATTAATTGACCAAGTTAAGCTTTGTGTATTCTTTTCGTACATGCATGCATGTTTCATGCGTTATTGCTGGAATTAATTAGTACGTCTGCTTGGACTAGAAGGAGGAGGTCTCTCTTTTAGGAAACGAGCTTTCACGTAACCTTTTCTTATTACCTCTCCTTCCTCAGGCTTCAAGTTTATGTACTTATAATCTTTTTGTTCCAATTGTCTTGTAGCAGCTACACAATACCCTCTTGGGATGAAGGCAGAAGGAGGATTCAAAACTAGAAGAAGAAAAAGAAGAAACTTAGAGAATGAAATGATCGACATTTTAAATGTCTAGAATTTCTAAGTTCTCAAATGTGTATGGAAGGTAATTAGAGAGGAGAAAGGTGAAGTTGTTAAATAGGCCCATGAAGATGGTGTTAGAGCCAAATTTATCAGAAAAAGAGAATTTCCAAGAATGTATTTCAGTTAGCCATGAAAAAGCTTATGTATATAGAGATTCAACTTCTTGTTGACACTCTAACAGACTGACCGGGTTATAACAGAAACCCAGGAAAAGGAAAACGGGTTGGGCCAAACCCGAAAAACAAGCCCAAATGACTAATACAATATTACACTATTAATGAGACTAATGGGCTTAACATCCTCCCCAAATGACTAATACAATATTACACTATTAATGAGACTAATGGGCTTAACATCCTCCCTTAAACTCATTGCTCTTGGCAATGCAGTTTACAAACCAGTAAAACAATGGGAGCAAAATACAGAAGACAAATGACACAAACACTAAGCTATCGGACAACAAAACAGCAGGGACAATTCTTCAGCAAACATCATTAGCAGAACACATTCCTAGCCAACTTCTCATCTGCTCAAACTCCTTCAATTTTGAGGGCTTTGTCATGATATCAGAAACCTGTTTTTCAGTGCTGCAGTATTGCAATTCAATAGTGCCATTTTTCACAAGATCTCTAAGGTAATGAAACCTTACATCTATGTGCTTACATCTTCCATGTAGCACAGGATTCTTTGAAATTTTAATTGTGGAGCTGTTGTCACACATGATTGGAGTACACTTCTCTTGCTCTTCTCCCAACTTCTCCATTATCCTTCTAAGCCAAACTGCTTGGCTTGCACAGAGAGCTGCTGCTATAAATTCTGCTTCTGTTGTGGAGAGACTCACAACAGCTTGCTTCTTAGAGGACCACGAAATGGCACCACTTCCAAGCTTGAACACATACCCTCCAGTGCTCTTTCTATCATCCTTGTCACCTGCATACTCACTGTCTGTATATCCAATCAGGTTAGTGTCTCCTCCCCTTTTATATAGTATGCCTAGATCTGTTGTTCCTTTTAAGTATCTCAATATCTTCTTCACTGCCAGTTGATGTTCAGTGTTTGGTTTTTCCATATATCTGCTCACCAAACACACTGAATACATCAAATCTGGCCTGCTGTTTGCTGGTGTTTTTAGCAAACAATCACTAGTTTTATTAGAAGGTTTGTGAGATCAAACTAGAAAAATCTCAAAGCAATTGCCTTTGAATTGCTCATGGTTTTTGTTTCAGAAAATGTAGAAAAGGGGACGATTTGCAAATGATTAACAGAATTGAAAAGAAAAGAAGCAGTAAATGGTGCAGGAATTGTAAAGAACAGACAAGTAAATTGCATCGAATCATAAAAGTGGTACACGATCACGTACAGCGATTCTTCCACTCGTTTTTCGCTCTGGTTTGGAAGTTAGAGTTTCAGGAATCGGGTTGTGTATTGTGATTTGCGACTCCTGTTTCTTCTCAGAAACAGTTATTTATACAAAGGAAAAGAGGGGGAAAAACTGAACTAAGTAACTGCCTAGAAATTTGAAAATTAATAACTGCTACTCCTACTTTCGACCAGAACCGCTCTATCACGCTTCGACCAACTGCTAGTCTTCAGCGCATAACTGCTCTGTTTTCTGTCTGTCGAAAGCTTGTGTCCATTTTCCTCTCTCTTGCTTTTACTTCCCCGTAAGCTTGTCGAGTTTTCCTTGCGCATGACCATTTTCTCTGTCGAAATAATTTGGTCTTCGTCGAAATATAAGTCAGGCCATGTTGACCATCTTTAATGAAGCCTGTCGAAATTACAGGCTAACAAATTGCCCCCCAAAAATGTCTTTTTCGACTGAACTTGAGGAGGAAGAAGAGAAAGACATTTTTGAATTCACCATCGAAATAACTTTGCACTTGAGTAAAATAGCTGTATACTCCTATATTGGTGTATTACGTGGCCTTCAATGTTCTGCTTATAACTCTGTCAATGCTCATATGGCAATCACAACTTCTTTTGAATGCCACGTACTTACGCTTTCTTTATCTTTATTCTAGCGTTATTTTAACTTCTTGCAACATTGGCTTATACTTTTTCAAGTATTTGCCATTTATACGCAAAATTCTTTCATCAGCGCCAATCTCTTTGACCTCATATGTGCCGTTTAAATAAACTTATAAAATTTTAAATGGTCCTTCCCAACTTGGGGACCATTTACCAAAGACTCTATCTTTTTTATCCATAGGCAATAGGACCTTCCACACTAGATCACCTGAATCAAAGGCTTTAAACTTAACCTTTTTGTTATAAGTTTTAGCTACCCTCTCTTTCTGTCGAATAAGCATATCTAAAGCTAATAACCTTTCTTCGTCTAAATCAACCAATTCATCAAGCATCATATTCCAATAATAATCAGAGGGAATCTCCCACTGTCTCTGAATTCTTGTTGATTGTAGACAAATTTCAACAGGCAACACTGCATCGTGTCCAAATGTTAGCCTATAAGGAGTAGTGTTGATAGATTCTTTGGGTGAATTTCGACAAGCCCATAATGCTTGATCAAGGGTATTATGCCAATTTTTGGGTTTCTGCCCAACATGCTTTTTAATCAAATTAACAATAACTTTATTGGCAGCTTCTACTTGTCCATTGGCTTGCGCATAATATGGTGTCGAAGTTAATAACTTAAAACCAATTTCAGAAGCAAATTCTACCATTTTTCTACCAGTGAAAACTGATCCCTGATCTGTAGCAATGGTTTCTGGAATTCCAAACCTATAAATGATATGATTTTGAATAAACCTTATCACTGCTTCTTGATCAACATTGGCCAAAGGTATAGCTTCAACCCATTTGGTGAAGTAATCAATTCCCACAAGGATATATCTATGGCCCTTCGACGAAGTTGGCTTTATCTCTCCAATCACATCTAGAGCCCAACCTCTAAATGGCCAAGGTTTGACTATGGCATGCAATTCATTTGCAGGTACATGTTGTATCCCAGCATGCTTTTGACACTCTTGGCATCCCTTAGCAAATTCTATGCAATCTTTCAGCATAGTTGGCCAATACATTCCTTGTCGAAATAATAACCACTTCATTTTGTGGCCTACTTGGTGTGAACCACATGCTCCACTATGTGTATCAGAAACTGCTAAATATGCCTCATTTTCACTAAGACATTTTAATAATACTCCTTCAGGAGTCTTTTTAAACAATTCGTTTCCAATTATCACATAGCTCAAAGCTCTGTATTTTACCTTTTTATTGGTATTTCTTGTGGGATTTTGCAAATATTCCGCAATAGGCCTTCGCCAATCATTATTGGTCATATTGTCAAGAGCAAAAATTTCTGCTAAGTCAAAGTCACCAAAAAATTGACGTTTTTCGACAACGACTAGTTCCTCGTTTGCGTTCGCATCTGTTGCCCCCCCAGTTGTTGGTGTTGACAATAGCGACGAAGAATAGTCATTAGAAATGATTTTATCCTTTATTTCGATTAACTCTTCCAGGCTTTGTTTCGAAACTTTATAGCCTGAAGCAATTTGTGCCAATTCATTTGCCACTTGATTATCAATTCGTGGTAAATGTTCTAAGTGAACAGACTCAAATCTTTTTAACAAAGCATTGGCAACAACAAAGTATCTGATAAGGTGCTCTTTAATGCATTTGTACTCCCTTGTCAATTGTTTGACAACCAACTCAGAGTCACCTTTTATTTCGACATGACTTGCCCCCAGCTCAAGTAAAATTTCAAGGCCGACTATTAAAGCCTCATACTCAGCTTCATTATTGGAGCAAACATCTCGAATCTTAAACTTATACTTCGTTGGAATGTTAGTAGGAGATATTATTAAAATACCAATCCCAACTCCATGTTTATGGCTTGAACCATCAAAGTACAACCTCCAAGGATATACGTCTACAAAACTTAATGTTTCTTCGACAACAGAATGGTCTACTATAAAATCAGCAACCACTTGTCCTTTAATTGATTTTAGAGGTTGATAAGTTAAGTTGTATTCTGACAAAGCCAAAGCCCATTTACCAATTCGGCTATGCATTATTGGTTTCGACAGCATATGCTTAATAACATCAAAATGCGAATAAACAGAAACATCAGCTGGTTTTATATATTGCTTTAACTTTGTACACGAGAAATACAAACAAAGGCACAACTTTTCTATAGGCGTGTACCTCGTTTCGGCTTCATTTAAGACCCTACTGAGGTAATAAATGGCTCTTTCGACACCACTATCATCCTCTTGTGCTAACATGCTACCTATTGTTCTATCAGAAGCTGCTATATACAATTTGAGCACTTTGTGTTTAATAACAGGCAACAAAATTGGTGGCTTCATCAAATAAGACTTGATTTCGTCGAAGGCTGCTTGATGCATTGGTTCCCATTTGAACTCTTCTTCCTTCTTCAGTCTTAACAATGGCGAAAAAACTTGTGTTTTGCCACTTAGATTTGATATAAATCTTCGAAGGAAATTGATTTTTCCCAGTAACGACTGAAGCTCCTTTTTGGTCGAAGGGGCCTTCGTTTCCATAATTGCCTTAGTCTTATTCTGATTGATTTCAATGCCTTTTTTGTGCACTATAAAACCCAAGAAATCACCTGCACGCACACAAAAGGCACATTTTAATGGATTTAATTTCAATCCATATTTCCTCATTCTTTCAAAAGAACGGCGAAGATGGTCTAAATGACCACTTTCTGAGGAAGATTTAACCACCACATCATCTATGTATACTTGCATAAAATCATCAATAAAATCATGAAACATAGAATTCATGGCCCTCTGATATGTAGCACCAGCATTCTTTAATCCAAAGGGCATTACTACCCATTCATAAACACCCAATGCCCCCGGACATCTAAAAGCGGTTTTCGACACATCCTCTTCAGCAATGAAGATTTGATTATACCCAGAATAACCATCGAGCATACTAAGATAATCAAATCCTGCTGCTGAATCTATTAGCATTTCTGCCACAGGCATTGCTATTCATCCTTGGGAGTTGCATTATTTAAATCCCTAAAGTCTATGCAAACTCTAAGAGTCCCATTTTTCTTTATTACAGGAACTATATTGGCTAACCATTCGACATACCTGGCAGTTCTGATGAATTTGTTTCTGAATAGCCTTTCGATTTCCTCTTTGATCTTGGCCAACACTTGAGGAGCAAATCTTCTTGGCACTTGCTTCACTGGTTTCTTCCCTGATCGAATTGGTAATTGCATTTCCACTACTTCTCGACTTAACCCGGGCATTTCGTCGTAATCCCAAGCAAAGCAGTCTTTGAACTCCCTTAGCAAAGTGATGACTTGGATTTTTAGAGAAGCATCAATATTTGCACTAATATAAGTTGGCCGTTTTATTGAGCCATTTCCCAAATCAACTTCTTCTAACGGGTCTTGAGCTTGCATATGCTTTGTCAAATCTCTAGGATCCTTTTCAAAACCTAATGGATCATCATCATAAATGCAGTCAAGTCTTTCATCTATGACTGTGCCATTTCCTTCATTTAACTCACTGGCTTCGACAGCCATTGTTTGTTGAATAATTTCGGCCTCTGCAGCCGCTTTAAACTTGTTTTCGGCCATATAAGCCGTAATTTTGTCCCATGCATTGGGCACTGACATAAAAACATTTTCAAGAACCAGTGTTCCACCCCGTTGGTCGAAGAACACCATCAGGATAAACACTATCATCTCCCATTATTTCTCTTTCCCAAACAAAACCATAATTTGGGTCAAGATGAACTGAGGCAAAAACATTATCCGCAGGAACATATGCCTCATTAGAAGATGAACATGGCGCGATCTTCGCCATTTGTTTCTCAAATTTTTCCTTGGTAACTTGGTTCACATCAGCACGGAAGTAGCTCTGATCGGCTTCAACATACTCTACCAAACCATCTTCCTTCCACATTACTAAACGTTGATGCAAAGTTGAAGGGACAGCACCAACTCCATGGATCCACTCTCTACCAAGGAGTAAATTAAAATTCGCTTTAGAGGCTATCACTAAGAACAATGTAGTCCTCTTTATGGAACCAACAATTAAGTCCACCTCAATGGCCCCCAAAGAATGGCCAGTTTTGCCTTCATAGTTGCTTAAGACAATGTTATGTGGCCTGAGGTCAGTGTCGAACTTACCAATCTTCTTCAAAAGACCATGTGGCATTAAATTCACTGCAGCTCCACCATCTACTAACACTTTGTTAATTCCAACACCATTGACTTTGGCTTGGACATACAGGGGTTTCAAGTGGTTTTGCATACTCATATCTGGCTTCTCGAAGGTAGCCATTTGGTCTTCGACACAACCATTGTTCATCACATAGTAACACATTGGCTTATGATGAGCCATATCCTCTGTAAAATCTTCTTCAACATCATTTGGTACTGTGATAACATCGTACTCAAGAGGCAGTATTGATACCACATTGCAAACAACGTCGAAATCATCTTCAGAATCATCAAAATCAGACTCCATGTCTTCATCCATGTCGAAATCAGCATTCTTTTCTTTCACTGTTGACAATGGAGGAAATATTCTTTCAAGAGCAGGCCTTCTTGGCTTTTCTGTTACCCCAGCCTTGCCTTTGGCCTTATTTGCTGCACACACATGACTAGCAACATCAGCATTCCTCTTTGTGGCAACTTCAGCTTTGTGAACCTCACTCTTCGCCACTATTATGCTGCGTGGAACTTGATTATTAGCCAAATGACTCGGAACCTTGTTAATGTCAAAGTGTGCCTTCTTCTTTTGTTGTCTTTGGTAACGACGCCACTGTGTTCTAGTCATTGGGTTCTTACCCTTATAGTTATTCTTATAATTAAACTTAGTAGCATCAGTACCTGGCTTGACAGCTTTAGCACGTTGAGTATTGGGCACCCACGCTTCGACAGGAGCACTAGCACTTGGGACAAAGGATTTATTTATTGACAGCTTCAAATACCCTTTCGCTGAGGACTTCTCTTTAGCAAATTGTCGTTTGCTTGTTGAAGGCTTTGTTGACACATTAGCCTTATAGCCAGGAAGATCTCCTTTTGCAAAGTCAAATTTCGGCCTGTTATCAAGCCATTTTCTTTTACGTTGTTGTTGATCCTGATAACCTTCGACAGCTTTGGCTGCTTCTTTGTCAAAGGCAGCGCTGCACCTTGGGCAAAGCATAACTTCAGAGTTATTCCACTTACACCGATTGAGGAAATCTATCAATTCTTCCTCAGCCTTTGGATACACAGCATGTATCTTCCCATCATATTCTTTTAGGGTCACTTCCTGTTTCTTACCTTCAGCATACATAAAACCTTTTAATTTTTCGGTGGCAGTCTTGACACACTTAGGAGGGTCTGCCATTTGAGCATCTACCATGCCTACATCAGCTTCGACAGGTTCAGAATACATAGCTTCCGCCTTAGGCAATGGATCAACATCAATCTGCATAGGAGCTTTCATTTTCTTATCAGCAAATTTGAGTCTTCCTTCGTCAACTGCTTTTTGCACAATATCCCTGAAAAGCACACAACGGTCAGTGTTATGTCCCAAAAAAATTATGGAACTTACAATAACCCTTTTTCTTTCTTTGGTCAAGAGTTGGTATTTTAAGGCCTTTAGGCACTAATATTTGACCATCAGTTACTAAAAGATCAAAAATTTCATCACATTTAGTAACATCAAAAGTATAAGTCTTAGGCATAAATCTATCATTCTTAGGCTCTACAGGGTTATTCCCATTCGCAGGCCTTAATAATTTACAGGTATAAGGAGGACCAGGCTTAAGTTCAGCCATGTCTATCTCCTCTTCTTCGACATTACTATATGTAACGTCGAATTCTTCTTCGACATATGCCACTTTTTCTTTTTTATGATACCTATTCGACCTAGATTTTTCTTCTCTAAGCCTTTCAACTTGTCGAACTCTATCAGCCAAATGAGCCATATCTCGCAAATGAGATGTGTCTAATTTCTTTCTAATTGAGTAATCAAGGCCACCAGCAGCCATTTCGACAAGCTCATGTTCAGGGACTTGTGTGAAGCAACGAGATTTCAACAGCCTAAATCTGTTTAAGTAATCATCAATAGTTTCAGGCATCTTGCGCCGAACACTAGCCAATTCTTTAAGACTAATTTTCGACTGGCCCATGTAAAACTGTGCATGGAATGCCTTTTCTAATTGCCCCCATGTGAACATAGAACCAGGGGGTAAGGTCGTGAACCAAGTGAAAGCATTTTTAGTTAGAGAATTTGGAAAATATTTCATCTTCAAATTCTCATTTTGTGCTAAGTCCCCAGCCTCAGTCAAGAAACGAGCAATGTGTTCGACTGTGGACTCATTTGTATCACCACCAAACTTAGTAAACTTGGGAACTTTCCATCCCCTTGGTCACTCAGTTTGTAATATGTATTCACATAACGGTGATACGAAGTTAGGCCTTTGTAAACCTATGTTAAGGCCATTTTGCGCCAAAATAGTTTCGACTAAAGTAGCTATATTGTTTTCTGCGCCAACATTGTGTTGTTGCACTTGTCGAACAACTTCATCAGCGTTCTGGTGTCTATTTACCAAAACTACTTCAGGGACGTGGTTTACTGCCCCTTGTAGTCCGCCTACAGTTGTGGACGCTTCGACTGCAACTGCTTCTTGGGGGTTAACTGGCGACGCATTACCCGCAATAATAGGAACTTGCCTATTATTAACCGCTGGAGCCCCAAAGAAATCTGCAATCCTACTCATCTGATTTGCCAACATCTGGTAACTGTCATTGGTATTTTGAATCAATGGATTGAAAACTGTACCAATTTGTTGGGTAAGCATATTAACCATATCGTGATTACTCTCGTCTACTTGCTGTCTTAAGGCCAACAAAGACGTATTGGTTAATGCTAGGGGATTCCGACCAAATACACTCTCAGAAGAGACATGTGTAGGGGAAAAGGTCGAAATATGTGGCATTCCAGTAGGCATGCCATACATTCCCAAAGGAAATGGGGGTAGATGCACGTTATTCAAACGTGGGTCTAAACCGTTTCCCATTGCCATGTAAGGGCTATGAAGCCCTGCACTTAACGGCAAAGACATAGGCAAAGATGCCATTTCTGACTGCGTTGAACCAACATTGGTCATTGATAATGAAGGAACGGTTGTCGACGATGATGGTCCTGCGCTAATGCTCGCAGAATCCATTGTTGTTCCTTGCCCTTGTGAAACCACAGGGTTGGAACTAGACGCATTATTCGTACTAGAACGAACCATTTTACCACTTCTTAAGTGCATACAACAGCG
The DNA here is from genome assembly GCA_963573325.1 of Astragalus glycyphyllos. NCBI lineage: Eukaryota > Viridiplantae > Streptophyta > Magnoliopsida > Fabales > Fabaceae > Astragalus > Astragalus glycyphyllos. Next base: position 3,503,541 of record OY754312.1, read on the forward strand.
AATACAAATAAGAGAGTACGAAAATGAACAAAATCAAAGGCAATGTCCCACCGGGCGTGCCAATTTGTTTGCTGGTGTTTTTAGCAAACAATCACTAGTTTTATTAGAAGGTTTGTGAGATCAAACTAGAAAAATCTCAAAGCAATTGCCTTTGAATTGCTCATGGTTTTTGTTTCAGAAAATGTAGAAAAGGGGACGATTTGCAAATGATTAACAGAATTGAAAAGAAAAGAAGCAGTAAATGGTGCAGGAATTGTAAAGAACAGACAAGTAAATTGCATCGAATCATAAAAGTGGTACACGATCACGTACAGCGATTCTTCCACTCGTTTTTCGCTCTAGTTTGGAAGTTAGAGTTTCAGGAATCGGGTTGTGTATTGTGATTTGCGACTCCTGTTTCTTCTCAGAAACAGTTATTTATACAAAGGAAAAGAGGGGGAAAAACTGAACTAAGTAACTGCCTAGAAATTTGAAAATTAATAACTGCTACTCCTACTTTCGACCAGAACCGCTCTATCACGCTTCGACCAACTGCTAGTCTTCAGCGCATAACTGCTCTGTTTTCTGTCTGTCGAAAGCTTGTGTCCATTTTCCTCTCTCTTGCTTTTACTTCCCCGTAAGCTTGTCGAGTTTTCCTTGCGCATGACCATTTTCTCTGTCGAAATAATTTGGTCTTCGTCGAAATATAAGTCAGGCCATGTTGACCATCTTTAATGAAGCCTGTCGAAATTACAGGCTAACACCTGCTAGCAGCAAGGTACATCAGGCTTCCTACCATTCTTTTGTAGTGAGTTGCATCCACGAGTTCACTACCACCTGCTTTGGTCAGAGTAGCACCAGGGACAATAGGAGTCTTGACACAGTTGACATCATCCATGCCAAATTTGTGCAAGATTTCCTTAGCATATTTTGACTGGCTCATGAAAATTCCTGCTTTGCATTGAACAATCTCAACACCTAGGAAGTAGGACATCTTACCTAGGTCTGTCATATCAAACACCCTCATCATTGATTCTTTGAATTGGGCAATCAATTCACTGCTATTTCCAGTATATAGCAAGTCATCTACATATATGCTGACTATCAAAATTTCTTTGTTGACATTACTTTTGACAAATAGAGTATGTTCAGAGTGACATTTTTCAAAACCTTCATTGATAAAATAAGATTCTACCTTGTTGTACCAAGCCCTTGGGGCTTGTTTCAAGCCATAAAGGGCCTTCTTTAGCTTGAATACCTTGTCTTCATCACCTTGCTTTATAAAGCCCTGAGGTTGATCAATAAAGACAGTCTCTGTGAGTTCACCATTAAGGAATGCACTCTTCACGTCCAATTGATACACAATCCATCCTTTAATTGCTGCAATAGCCAAAATTGTTCTGATGGTATCCCATCTTGCTACAGGAGCAAACACCTCTTTGTAGTCAATGCCTTGCTTTTGTGAATATCCTTTAGCCACTAACCGAGCTTTATGCTTTTCAATCTCTCCTTTTTCATTCAGTTTGGTTTTAAAAATCCATTTAACTCCAATGGTCTTTGCTCCACCAGGCAGAGTGGTCAATTCCCAGGTTTGATTCTTCTCTATTGCATCTATTTCTGCTTGCATAGCCTTCCTCCATATATCATGACTTTCTGCTTCTTCATAGCTCAAAGGATCCTTTGATTGAGTCAACATCAAATAGCTATACTGATCCAGTTCATCATCACTTTCTAGGTAGTAGTCATTCAAGTAGGTTGGTCTCTTCTTCATCCTCCCTGCATCATGAATTTCCCCATCTGTTTCACTCTCTTCTTCATCAGGAACTTCTGTAGTGTCAATTTCTTCATTGTTGTTCTCTGTAGTAGAGTCACCAGTTGTCTCTGTCTCGGGTGTAATTTCATCATTACTGTCACTTGAGTCACTCTGCTCTTCATCTTCTTCAGTGATAATGACTGTAGTGCTCGACTTACTAGTTTCAATTGAATTGTTTTCCCAATTCCACTGTTTTCCTTCATCAAAAATAACATCCCTGCTTACCATAACCTTCTTGGCAATAGGGTCATAAAGGCTATATGCTTTGGATTCCTCACTAACTCCCAAAAGCACACACTTCACACTTTTGTCATCCAATTTCTTTCTCTTTACATCAGGGATATGAACATATCCAATACTGCCAAATATCCTGAAGAAATGCACAGAGGGTTTTGAACCACTCCAAGCTTCTTCAGGAGTTAAGTCTTTTACAGCTGCAGATGGGCTTCTATTTTGCACATAGATGGCCCAATTCACTGCTTCAGGCCAAAAACTCTTAGGAATTCCTTTGTGAGACAGAATGCTTCTCACCATGTCCATGATTGACCTATTCTTCCTCTCTGCCACACCATTCTGCTGAGGAGAATAACTTGCTGTCAACTGTCTTTTGATCCCTTTGTCTTTGCAAAATTCATCAAAGTCATGAGAGGTGAACTCTCCACCCCTATCAGTTCTCAATGTTCCTATCAAGTATCCACTTTCTTTTTCCACAATTGCCTTGAATTTCTTGAAGTAATCAAAAACAGCAGACTTCTCACTCAAGAAGTACACCGAAGTTTTCCTACTGTGATCATCAATAAAAGTAAGGAAGTATCTCTTGTTCTGGTTTGAAGTAGGATTAATGGGACCACAGATATCAGCATGCACTAATTCAAGCGCATTTGAGGCTCTCCAAGTACTCTTCTTTGGAAAAGGTTCCCTATGTTGCTTTCCAATAGCACAATCACCACACACTTCATTTGATTTTCCAATCTTTGGAAGACCTTTTACCATTTCTTTCTGATTTAATGTCTTCAAACCCTTGATGCTTAGATGAGCATACCTGTTATGCCATAAGAGACTAACATCTTTACTGTCAGTAATTTTCAAGCAAGGAGAATTGATTATTTCTGCATAGGTTTTAAACACTTTGTTTGTAGACATTTGAGAATCAATAATCAGACCTCTCACTGAGTGATATACTTTGCAGGTATCTTCTTCAAATACAACCTTCGGGCCCTTCTCTTGTAGTTGTCCTATGCTTAACAGGTTATCTTTCAATGTTGGAATGTAGTACACATCAGTAACAACTTGTACAATTCCATTGATTTTCATTCTGATACTTCCCTTTCCCATAACAGATACTTTAGATCCATCCCCAAATCTAACAGTAGTTCTATAGTCTTTATTCAAATCAAAGAACCAATCTAAAATTCCACACATATGATTAGAGCAGCCACTATCAAGAAACCAAACCTGTAATTCTGCAGAAGCCTTGTCCTCAGTGCGTGCCATCAGAAGGACCTCTTCTTCATCATCTTCTGCATAATTCGCTTTCTCCTCCCAGTTTGGGCATTCGTTTCGGTAGTGGCCCATCTTGTGGCAATGATAGCATTCAATTGATTCTTTATTCGGTTGTTGTCGCCCTCTACCTCTGCCACCTCTGAAACCTCTTCCCCTTCCTCGGCCACGGCCATTTCCAGTGGCTTTAAGAGCTTGGTCTTCTTCTTTGGTGTTCACGCCTGTCATTCTACTTTCGTGCACCATCAACTTGCTTTGAAGATCATCGATTGTCAAAGACTCGGTATCGTTCGATTCCTCAATCGAACAAACCACATAGTTGAATTTCTGAGGCAGGGATCTTATTACTTTCTCAACTACCGTCGTTTGAGTCACGTTCTCGCCTTGTGACTTCATTTTGTTCACAATTGCAAGTGTTCTTGCAAAGTAGTCACTGATGCTCTCGTCTTCTTTCATTCCGAGCAATTCAAATTCCCTGCGTAGGGTTTGCAATTGTGCTTTCTTGACTTTGGTGGTTCCTTTGTGCTTTTGCTTCATGGAATCCCAGATTCCCTTCGCAGTATCTTTATTTAGAATCGTCTCCAGGATTCCACGATCGATCGATTGGAACAAGTAATTCTTGGCCTTCAAGTCCTTCAGTTTGGCATCTTCCACCAATTTCATTTGCTCCGGCGTCGTCGCCTCCGTAATCGCCGGGATTCCATTCTCAACGATGCTCCAATACTCCTTGGAGCGCAGCAGGTTTTCCATCAACATGGACCAGTGATCATAGAACCCATCGAATTTGGGAACTGCGGGCTGCATGAAGTTTCTTTCCTCCGCCATTGTTGATTCTTCAAGTTCGTTCTCGTCGCGCGATCGTAAAACAGTTTCAGTATCAGGCCCCAAGTTGGAGCTCTGGTACCACTTGTTAGAGCCAAATTTATCAGAAAAAGAGAATTTCCAAGAATGTATTTCAGTTAGCCATGAAAAAGCTTATGTATATAGAGATTCAACTTCTTGTTGACACTCTAACAGATTGACCGGGTTATAACAGAAACCCAGGAAAAGGAAAACGGGTTGGGCCAAACCCGAAAAACAAGCCCAAATGACTAATACAATATTACACTATTAATGAGACTAATGGGCTTAACAGATGGCCAAGCTCATTGCTAGCTAAGCATTCTTGCTGGCGATGTTGAACTTTGTTGAAACAGAAATGTGATTTTCTGTTCATTTTTTTGTGAGATTGCTCGTGCCATCCATAAATGAATTAATTTTTCGTATCGTTAATTTACAGATACGTGCTTGCTATATTTTGCTTATATATAGTTTCAGTATTTGAAATATTTGAAACTTAAAACAGAAAAAATTTTGTTATTGAAAATTTCAAAATAGAAAACAAAAAAATCACGCAAAACAGGGTCTGAGGCAAGAAAATCGTGGAAAGCACTAACAGTTTCCTTGTATTAACTCTTGCCAGCCTAAGAGAGCGGCGGAACAGAGTATTATGAGTCAAAATACGAAAAATATCATATCTTTATTGCCTAATTTTTTATAAAAGCTTTGAGTCAAGTATTTTTTTTTTGAAGCAATTGAGTCCAGTATTTTAAAAAGCAGTAAAGGTATTTTTGATATGTAATGAATTTATATTAAATAAGAAAAATTAAGTAAAACTTGCAACTTGATTGATTAAATATAAAAATCATGTTATTGAATTAAAGAATTTAAAAATAAATTATTCATAGCTCACTTTGCTCACATGTTTTATTTTTACAGCAATGCTATATCACCTGATTTTATTTCCCGTGGTCATCCCAAAGTGATTTTCAACAAATAATGTTTGTATGACTAGTAGAGTTTTAAAATGAAAAAAAATTTTAATATATTTGAGCCACTCAGATAGAGATAGGTTCGGTAGGTAAAATTGTAACCTATATTTGAGCCACTCAGATAGACATGATTCTGGAACGCTATTTTAAAGGATTTCCAGAATTACGTGAAAATTTCCGGAATTATGTTAAAAAGGGGTATTTCCGGAAATGAAATGTTTTGGAAATTTTTAAAAAACTGGACTTTTTCCCACGATTTTGTCGGTAGGTAAAAGTTTTTTAAAAAAAATGGACTTTTACCCACGGTTTTGTCCGTAGGTAAAAGCTTTTTTAAAAAAATACATGACTTTTACCTACGGAAAAAATCGTGGGTAAAAGTCCATTTTTTTAAAAAAAACTTTTACCTATGAGCAAAAACCGTGGGTAAAAGTCCAGTTTTTATGGAATTCCGGAAATACTATTTTTTACATGATTCCGGATGCCTTTTTTACATATTTTCGGAAATTTTCACATAATTCCGAAAATCCTTCGATAAATCATTTCCGGAAATGCCTTTAATTCCAGAAATTTTTAAAAAATCGTTTTTTTATTAAAATGAGGGGTATCTTTGGGATTTAAAGCAATTTGGGGGTATAGGGAGAAGGAGGGGGGGGGGGGGGGGGGGAACCTTGGAAATTGTGTTGTTCTATTTATAATATTAAGAATATCAAAAAGAAATTGAAGATACACTGAGAGAGTGAGAAACGTGATCGTCATCTGGCATCCCACTTGGAAGTTGCTGAGTTGGGTCCTTGAATTGAAATTTGGTTACTAATAAGTATGGTATAGTAATTCAAACGGGTATGGGAGAGTTTTACCGTGGGAAGAGTATGTGTTTTAATGGCTTACCGTCCCCACAAGAAGCTAGACAATGTTACTTTGGCAAGTTTTACTTTGATCGAGGGACTTGGGACTATTGTCAATCTCTATAGAGCTGGATTGGTAGGTAATGTAGTGCACTAAGTTTGGGGGTGTTAATCTCTTATTCTAAACAAGTTTTAGATTCTTCTGAAAGTTTAAAGGTTAGCTTTGTTAGGAGAGCCAATTGTGACGCCCTTGTGGCGCTCATACCCTTGCAAGGGCTTCACAATTCTTTGTTAGCTCTAAGATTCATGATTTGATTCCAACCTGTATTTAACCCGTTATTATTAATGAAATTATCTAAATTTATTCTCGTCAAAAAACCCTTTTAAATATTGCAATAAAATAATGAGACTAGGGAAAAAAGAACAAGAAACGATGAACTTTGTATTATTCAATAAAATATTTTTTTGCCCCTATTACATATCTTCTCAAGATAAACTCCTATTTTTTTTTTGTTACAATTCTCTAGATAAATTCTAGAGGTAAATGACAACAAGGCAAAGCTAGAAATTGAAAAAGGGACCTAAAATTAAATTATACAAAGAAATCAACATGAAATGAAACATTGGTATCAATCTCCAAGCCTAATAGCTGAAAAATCAATGTGATGGACCAGCAGCTTCAGAATGAATCATGACATCATTCAGAACAAGCAGATTATAAGTGTTGGAATTTCTCAACCAAGAAGCCACCAAATATCCAGGAGATACAAATCTTCCTATGTTACACTCAGAAATCTTAAAAGGTGAACCCATTCCATCAAGAAGTGCTTCAATAGCCTTCTTCAATATGCCATCACCCACCACTTTGCTGTGTTTTCCCCAGCCAGTTAAGATGCTGCAAAAAAACATAAAATGATTATGATCAATACTTTATCTCACTAATTCAATTAAAGGAAAATAATGGTAACCTTTGGTGGCAAAAGATTCATACGTTATCATCTGGGGCAGTTCATAGCCTTCGTAAACATTACTGTGGGTATTGAGCAACCATGCATGAACCATTGCGCTAGCAGCACCACAAGACATCAAATGCAGATCCAAGCAAGAAATAGACCATTCACCTTTCCACACATTTCGTTGTCTCCCTTCAAGTACAACCATTTGCGCCCCTAGCCTCTGATGTCAAAATCAATTAGAAAATTGTTAGATCATTTCCAATAAACTTATAATGCTAATTACAAAACCAAAAGATGTAAAAGTTAAACAGATTTGATGGCTGGACTTTACCTGACCAAAGTGCCAAAGCATATCAGTGAGGGCATTATAAAATGCAGATGCAGTTGACGAATCCATACGCCTAATTTCATCAAAAAGAGATTGAGCTCGGTACCATACTTGATCTCTGTAACCCATCAGCAAACCATGGGCTACACCATATACTTGGTTATCAAATAAGCGCAGCTCGTCCAATAGCTTTGAAGCATCCTCAAATGAATTACAACGACTGCATAAAACGGATCAAATTATACACATTGAGATTGGAAATCAATGCGCATATTAAAGATAATTTAGACAAAGAAATATTGTGTTAAGTATTTACCTGCAAGCATTCAAAATGGCTGAAAATGTGACAACATTTGGTTTAATATTCAGCTGATGCATTTTTCTGAAGATCCACAATATGCTGAGTTGATCTTGTGTGCCTCTCTTATCCTTCTTTATATGACCGGCTTTCTCAGCAGCAAGTTGCTCAAACATCTTCAAGATCTGGTCGCCTCCCTCATCAGTCATCGTATTCTCAAAAGTACCATTAATAAACAGAGAAGAACCATGAACTCCGCGCTCCAAAGCTGAAAGTTGTCCAAATGCATCAATGATGGAATTGTAAGTGACCACATTTGGCCTAATTCCTTTCTGTATCATTGCATCAAGCAACATTATAGAAGATTCCACCAAACCATTTTTGCATAGAGCATCAACAAGTGCACTATAAAACACAACGTCAACCTCCAACCCTGCCTCCTTGAATTCTCTATAGACATCGATTGCTTCCTGAAACATTCCACCTTTGGTATACACGTCAATCAATGTTGAGTACGTTAGTGTATTTGGATAAATATTTCGAGTTTTCATCTCTTCAAAAATCCTCTTAACTTCGGCATACATGGCGTGCTTCCCATACCCACACAAAAGTGCATTATAAGTTACTACATCAGTTCTAATCCCACACCTCTCCATCTCTTTGCACTTATCGACCGCTTCATCAAACCGTCCCAGCTTCGCGTAAACTCCAACCATCGTATTATACGACACCCTATCAAGGAAAATAGACCGACGCTTCATCTCATCGTACAAATTTAGGGCATCTTCGAGACGGTTGACCTTGGCATAACCATCCATCATGGTGCTAAAAGTCACCACATTTGGCCAAACCCTCTTAGAAGGCATCTCTTCCAAAACCATCTTAGCCAAATCCATTTTCCCCCCCTTACACAATGTATCCAAATATGTGTTATACGTGAACAAATCTGGATCAATCCTCTTCTGATCCATCTCCCTTAACAGGCTTTGAGCAAGTTCCCACAAACCCTTCTGGGCACAAGTGGAAAGAAGCGAGTTATAAGTAACTCGATCCGGCTCCCAATTATCGGCTAACATCTCATCAAAAAACTTAACAACAATGTCAAAATCTATTTGACTCTTCGCCCCAGCATCAATCAATGCATTATAGGTAATCAAATTGGGTTCAAGGCCCCATGTTGGCATTGACCTAAACACATCTACGGCATCATGAAAACACCCGTTTCGGCCAAATGCAGTAATCATAGCCGAAAAGGAATGCACAGTGTTTCCATGGCCTTCTAGCCTAGCATCTTCAAACAAACTAAAAGCATGTTCAATCCTACCCAACCTACCAAGAGTACCAATCATAGTACTAGTTATTTTCCCCTTAGAAACCCTCTCATCATCCTTGCAAATAGACATACCAAAATTATAACACTTTTCAGCCTGCAATAAGTGACCACTGTTTGCAAACTCTTTGAGGAGGTACATGTAATCATTAGACCCCCAGAGTTTATGTTCATAGCTAAATAAAATGTTATCAATAGCAACAGAGTTATCACCTGCATCCAACAGACAATGTAGTGCCTCCTCAGCAGCCTTGGTATGAGGATGCTTGTTGGGTATGATCCTCGGTCTCCCAGAAAGCATCTTCGCAGCAAACCGAGTTGACCGCTTGCCTGAAAATTCCGGCGCAAGCCGTGATTTTCGGGCACCCAAACAAGACCCCAATGATGAGGAGTGTGCAGGAGGGGCAGTACCAGTACCAGTACCAGTACCACTTCTCCCGCCAGAAGCAGCATAGGGAGTAACAGCACTACTACCAGCACCACCAGAATTACTACTTCCACCTCCCACTACACCAGTTTCTGCAGCAACTACAGCAGCAGCAGCAACTGTAGCTAGGGGTGAAGGGTTCGAGTAGGAAGAAGTAGACCAACGGTTTTGACTGTGGCTACGGCGGTGATGGTGACGTGTCTCCTTCAATTTGTTGGAGCTACGGTGGTTGTTGTGGTTATGATTCTGGTTGTTAGAGGATCTTGGAGTAACTGAGGAATAGTTGGGAGTTGGGTTTGGGGTAGAGGCCATTGAAGCAAAAGGACAAAAGGGTATCTGAATTCAACAGAAAGGAGAGAACTTTGTGGCTAGATTGCACAAGAAGAGAAGAAATTGGTGTGTGAAAGAAGAGGGTGGTGAAGGGTAGTTATATAAGCAAGAGGTTGCATTGAAGAGAACACAAACACCCACCTTCTTTCCTTCCATGAATTTCCTTCTTGGGTTTTCCCTCACTTTTTTTTTTCAGAATTATTTTATTCATATTGGATACTTGAGTTATTATCCTCATCTTTTTACCTCTTTCCTTTTGTATTGTTTTTATTTTCACCTTTTTTAAATAAAAAAATCTAATGACTTGTTTGGTTCTTAATGATATAGGGATGCTATTATGCAATGCAACCTTGAATTTGTGTTTTAATATGACAAAACAAAAACACCTGTATTTTTCTTTTTAAATGCCACTGATTTTCTAGTGAGAATGTATGAGTTGTTTTTCAGTCTTCTTAAAAAATTCAGTCTAGACTACTCATATTGTCTTCCATATTGTAAAAGAAAATTTTACTCCTTATAAATTTATATCTTTTAAAAAGATTTTTACCAAAATAAAATATTTTCATTCAATTATACTTAAGAATTAATTGTTTTCTATTTTGAATTTTAAATACTTTTTTTACGTAAATACTTATTTTGCAAGTGCGGTTCATTTTCAGTCCGGCAAAACGGGATTATACATTTTGTGTTGAGAACGACAATTATATCTAGATAAGTTTCAAAAAATAAAAATATTAAAATATTCACTATATCATTTACTATTTTTTAAGATTCAATATTCGTGCAATGAGAATGTAAACATGTTCTTGTAATATTTCTTTTTTTGGTTATTTCTCGAAATATTTCTAACCACATTCTTCCATCGTAAATAGATTTTAGGAGATAATATCAATTTTTTAAGGTAGTTGACACGTGTTTTTGTGAGTTAAGAGATAATATTAAAAGCAAGATGATAAAATACTGAGGATTGTTTGATTTCTCTTTTTAAAAATAATTATAATATTTTTTTAAAAATTTAAAACAAACAGATTTGTTCTTTGTTAATTTTTATAAAAACAAGACAAAATTGAAAAATTAAATTAAGTAGACCCTTAATATTTTGTTTCAAACTTACTTATAGAATCGGTATATGATTATTGAATCCAAAATATACTCACGGAATTAAACTTTAAAATTGTATTTTTAAAATTTATAATTCAAAATCATTTTTCAGTAAATTCATTTACTATCATTTCTCACAAGCAGACTGTTTTTAAGTATACTTTTTCATTTAAAGCAAAAACACTTTAATATTTTTAATTTATTTATCAAAAAGTGACATTACTCATTTCGTGTTGAGGAAGCCAGATATATAAAATACTAGCCGCCTGACCCGTGCTACGCACGGGGTTGACTAAATTTTAGTTAACAAAACTAAAGTAAAATCGGAAGGGGAAACCCTCTTTAATAAACCAATCATTCAAGACAACAGTTTTCTGTCCACTGCAGGAATCAAACTCGGGAGCACTAAGTCGACGGGGACCCCGTGTCCCAGGGTAGCTTATGCCAGTGGACCAATGATGTTGGTTTGTAAAATATATAGTCAAATAATTGTGGATTGAAATTAAATTATAGCTATAAATTAAATAAGAATATTATAAAATTTAAAAAGAATATTGACAAAAAACGTTGAAATTAAACATCCATAGATAATGGGAAGAAAATGTCTAAAGCTTTTAATAACATAATCCATATTTATCAAATGTAAATATAAAAACTTAGCCCATGATAAGAAAGCAAAGAAGACAACACAATTAAAAACTAAAACACGTGGGTATCATGCATGGTTGTATGAAAACTCATGATAAAATAGGAGCAGTTATACAAAGTTGAAAGAATATGGTGGAGGTTGTATTATAAATGTGGCTGAAGTTTCCGTTGAAAGAAGATAAAAATTTAAACACCAGTTAAAGTATGTTTTTAATACCGTTTGATGCGAAATGACAAAAATAAAGAAGACAACACAAATAGAAAGTGAAACACGTGGGTATCGTGCATGGTTAGATGAAAACCACCAATAAAATAGAATCACCTATAGAAAGTTGAAAGTAATGTTAGCTAGTAGCTTATACATAGTTCGTTGAAATATATGTGTATCACTCTTGTGCGATGCACGGGGTGAGCTAGTATCGATGGATGTAAATGTATTAAATCAACTCCTTTTTTTACCAAAAAACATTAATATTGTGAGAATATGACTATTAATTAGAAATAGTTTAGTAAATGTATTTATTTTTTCCATGAATCCAAGAAAATTAAATGCATAAAACTACTATTCTTAATATGTGTAAAGGTAATTGTTTTTGCTTATAATCAAGTCCGGAGGAAGTACATCAATACATCATGCAAGGTTAAATAAAAATCACCATTAAAATAAAAACACCTATACAAAATTGTAAGAAAATGTTGGGGAGTTCTATTGTAAATGAGACCAAAGTTCCCATGGAAAAAAGTTAACTTTTAAATATAAATTAAATAACAATATTATAAAATTAAAAATAAACTTTAACAAAGACATTGGAATTGAAAATTCACAAATAATAAGAAGAAAAAAAAATATAAAAAGTTTTAATAATGTTATCTATATTTATCAGAAATATAAAAACTTAACCCATAATGAAAAAGAAAATAAGACAACACAAATAGAAAGTGAAACATGTGATCATAAAGAGTATGATTTAAAACTAAACACCAATTTAAGTATGCTTCTAATACTTGCTGGTGCGAAATTATCAAAATAAAGAAGAAAACACCAATTTGAACATGTAAACATTTTTCCGGAACCTATTTTGTCACGAATGTTTTTTTGTTTTTTCATCAAACATGTTATTGAGGAACGAACTTCGCGTATTTGAACATCTAAAAAAAATTTGGGACCCTATAGTATCCCAAAATACATCGTCAGCATCACACTTTACGTATTTTATCACAAACTTATTATTATTTTTTACCAAACCAGCTATTTACAAAGATACTTCTTGTATTTGAAGACTTAAAAAGTTTTTATGAATCCTAAAGTACCCCAAAACATACTATTTAACATTTCACTTTAAGCATTTTGGTACAAAATGATTTTTTTTCACAATCAAGTACACTAAAGCACACTATTTAGCATCTCACTTTACGTATTTTGTCACAAACTTATTATTATTTTTAACCAAACAGTTTACTTACGAAGAAACTTCTGGTATTTGAAGAATATTTTTTTTTATGAATTCTAAAGTACCGCAAAACATACTGCTTAACATTTCACACGTATTTTGGTACAAAATATTTTTTTTCACCATAAGTACACCAAAGCATGCTGTTTAGCATATCACTTTACGTATTTTGTCACAAACTTATTATTATTTTTTACCAATCCGTTTACTTTCGAAGAAATTTTTGGTATTTGAAGAGTTAAATTTTTTTATGAATCCTAAAATACCCTAAAACATACTGCTTAACATTTCACTTTACGCATTTTTGTACAAAATAATTTTTTTGCCCAAGTACACCAAAACACACTGTTTAATGAAATTAAATCTTTTTTTCACAAAATGTATTATTGAAGATTTTTTTTTTTGCATATTTAAACATCTAAAATTTTTCGAGACTGTAAAATACCCTTAAAAATATAAAAAAGAAAAAATACAAATTTTTAAAATATAAAAGTAGAAAAAAAACAAAAAAAAAACTGAAACCAAAATGGAAAAAGGGAAAAAAATGAGGAAAAAAAGTAAAACTTTAAAATATAAAAGAAGAAAAAGGAAAAAAAAGAAAAAATGTAAAAAAGGAAAAGAAGGAAAGAAAAAAAAAAGGCTTGGCGCCAATTTGAAGTGGCATGACAAGCCACATATATATAAGAGATTCACTGTATTATTTGCTAATAATTAGGATTGCGGTTGGTGAATTGAATGTCCTAATTGATGAATAGAATAATCGTTAATTAATAAGTATAATGTCTTCCAATTTATAATAAAAAAATTGGCAACTAAATATTCATCTTTACCCCGTTGTGTGAGGTGTCAATATTTAGTGTTGGACGGTATCTTAAACATAATTACCTCAAGTAGATGGAATTTGAGAAATAAAAAAATTAAGCATTTCATTTGATTACCCCAAAACACACTTTTTAGCATTGTAATTTACATACTTTTCACGAAAGTAATTTTTTGGAGAGTTGTATTATTACTAGGATACCCCTTTAAAGTATGGTGGGTCATTCTTACAATGATTGCTTTTGGGCTACAAAACAAACAAAAATTAATTAAAAAAAGAGATGAAAAGCAAACCATTTTGGCGTCTAAAATTTTCTTTGTATCCAGCCTTAAGGGCTATAGATATCGAAAGTGCATGCTAAATATATTTTTCCTTTTTCTTAAGATAATTATCTTATGGCCAATGAAGGTTGGCTCAGTTAGTAAGGAGTTGGCTCATTTCCCACAAGGGCGTGGGTTCAACTTCCGCTGTCGATGTGAGGACATCTATGATAGGTGATTTGTAAACGCTCAAAGAGCCGTGAGGCGTGCCTCGACCCCGGTGAATCCCGAAGCTCAACTCATCTAAATTTTTTGTAACAAAAAAATTATGCTATGAATACTATCATTACCATTTTTACCCATAAAAAATTTTAGCCTTTAAACATCTCATATCTTTTAAAAAAATTTAACAAGTCCTAGTCTCGATCAAGCGGTAAAATACATGTAACTGATGTATATGGTTTAAACTCGTAATGTTTCTACCTCAATTTCCCTGCTAAACCCTTAACCATATGTACTAAACAAAATATACAATATTTAATGTGGTTATAAGTATTGGCTAGGCGACAAGCCAATGTTGTTGCTCATACTCTTGCTAGAGCATCAATTATTTATGCTTGTTCCACTGTTTTTGATTATATTTCAACATGTATTCGTGATATTATTTTTATTAAAATGAAGTAGTTTGGTTTCCATAAAAAAAAGTATTTCATTAAAATCACAAGAACTACTTTCCTATATCAATAAATTCTAATGAAAGATTCGAGTAAAATAAATTATGATGTCAATATAAACTGTAGTTGTAAAACAATATTTTAAATTTGGAATTTAAAATAATTTTTGCTTAAATTAATGTTATACCATTTATTGAATTTAATTTTTTAGAATTCTTTTTCGCATTTAGAGTAAAACTATAAAAATTTTATTGTTTTACAAGTACGGTTCTTCATCCTCGACTAGATTTTGCACCCGTGCATGCACGGGTAAAGTAAATTTAAAATCAACTTAAAATCATGTTTATATATGATTATTTTTTATTTTGTTAATTTTTTGATAATATATGTCAACCAATATGAAAATAATTATAATGCAAGTATGTTGTATAACTTTCTTTTACACTCAGCACATAAAATCATGTAAATAGAAGCAAATGAAATTACCAAAACTTTCACCATTGGAATGTAACGAAACAAAAAAGTGATCATTGTCAACATAATGAGGTTATTATACCTATCATTAGGAATAATGTCACTTAAAGTGACCTTTTGTTTACATCTTCATGATGCCTAAAAAGATTATATATATATATATATATATATATATATATATATATATATATATATATAATGTGTGGCTATCAGATTCAGTTGACTAATGTATGGCAATCAGATTCATTTGAATCATAGTAGCTAATAGGTATAGAAAATATCTATCAATAGGTATAGATAAAAGTTTTGCATTTGTTTTATACGCCTCAATATAATATAAAATATTTAGTGGTGGGGATTATTTTATAGCATGATGGTGATTCAACCAACATATGGTCAAGTAATAATAAAGCATCCATATAGATATATCACGTGAAGCACAATATGATGCAACAACCATTTCAAAGACCTCAAAAGGAATGACCTATAATTTTTTTAAAAAATAGTTAAAAGGTTGATCGTCCACATATTAACAAAGATATAAAATAAATTACCTACCAAACGTCCTGAATTTATGTCAGTTGGAGTTAACTTTTTGCAATAATAATAAAAATGCCTTTGCGTGTGACACAAAGTGAGTAAATAATTATCAGCAAAATCCATTTTATAAGTAGTGATTGGTCGACGTTCGTCTTTTATGCTGACTAAAGTTGGGGGAGTTGGATACTCAACTGTGGACCGAATCTTTCTTTAATTTTAATCAATTTATTGACTACATCTAGATGAGAGTATACATCGTATACATCTCAATAATTAAATCTTTTAATCAATTTATTGACGATACTTTTTACACCGTATAAGAATGATAACATTTATTTAAAAACTAAAACAATTTAATAAGAAGTCACTACGGCTAAAGAAATAAAAAAAAGCGACATCTAGATGAGAGTATACGAAGATAATAAACAAATAGAGAGAAGGGTGAAGAAAAAACTATTTTTATTTTTATCAGAAAAATTGACGTTGGATATTTTTTATACACAGTAATTTAAAAGTAGTCATACACAAATTATACGCATTAATTACACTACGAATTTGCAAAAAATTTAAGTACACTTATACCAAAAAAATTAAGTACACATTCTTATAAGGAGGGTAATTGCTCGGATCTCATACTAAGGTCTCGAGTTCAAATCTTAGGTGTGACAAAATTCTATTTAGGCATGGCAAATCCAGATAAATGTGGTCAGGTTCTCCGACGTAAATTATCATTGACGAAGTAGGTGAATACTGTACACCAATAAGACAGTAAAAAAAGTCTTATAATGGGAGGGATTTAATACATATCTGAGTGAGCAAGTCATATGCTCTTTCTCTCAAAGACTGATTACTGTGCTTTCCAATTTCCAATTTCCCCTTTCTTTAGACCGTCGTCAGTCAAACGTCTCCGTCATATTTCATTGAACACATTTCATATTTTATTACTGTTATTTTTTTTGACATAATATTATTGTTGTTATTGTAAAACAGATTACCTTTTAAACTTTATTTGTTTGCATAATAAATAATGATTTCGTTTGAGTCAAAAAATAATGCTTTTTTTGTTTCATTTTTAATCTATAACTATTAATAAAGGGGATTCTAAAAAAAACTGTTATTTTGGTGTCAGATTTTTCTGACCAAAATGTCCTTATTGTAATGATAACTACCCACTAACACCCAACACATTTCTATTTCTAATTCTAATAATAATAATAACCACCCACTAACACACCAATACACCAACACATGAAAGACGGGTCCGGAGGGCCCGTCTTTCCCCTAATAATAATAATAATAATATAGCAATAAACCCAATTTTAAAATAATTTAGTTTAAATTTTCTTTCATAAACTTTTAATTTTAATTAATACATAAAAAATTATTAATACATAAATATGGTAATGAGATTGCTCAAGCTAAGTTGTATTTGCAAAAAGATTGGGAGGTGAAGATCCTTCATGCTTAGAGGGAAGCAAATTTTTGTGTCAATTTTCTTACTAAGATGGGGGTTCATTGTGGGTCTCCGTATGTTCAGATTTCCTCTCCGCCTATTGGATTGGAGTCTCATTTGAGCGCTGATGCTTTAGGTGTCTCTTTTGTTAGGCCCTACTTTTTTTTTTCTTTTTTTCTTTTCTTTCTTCTCTATTGTAACCAAAAAAAGGATTATTAATACATAAAAATTCTTTTCTATCTCTCCCTCTTCCTTTTTTCGTTTTCTATATCTTCATTTCTATTCCGTACCACAAACACTCACTTCTCTCAAATAGTCAAATTAAGCAGATTAACCAAGTTGTACAATCGACTTAATCCCCTATTCGAGTTTTTTGAAAGAAAAGAAAGGTTTGTTCATGGGAAGACAATACTTTTTGAAAATGATTTATTCATTTATTTTTAAAGGGGTTTTAGGACTCTTGAGTTGTACAACTCATTCGTCCTAAAATATTGACTAACCCGATTGTATAATCGACTTATTCCCTGTTAATAAATAAATAAAATGTGAAATGAATTGTAGTAAAAAAAATACAGGGGGTGCTGTTAGGAAAAGGTGGGTGTAAACAGAAATTTTATTAAAAAACGTGGGGGTTGTGACAGTGAAATAAGGGGGGTGTAAACAGCAGTCTTATTAAAACAGAACTTGGGGCTGTAACAATGAAAATGGGGTGCGAACACCATACTTTTTTATAGAAACACGGGGGCTATAACAATGAAACGTGGGAGGTGGGAGTAATAATCTGATAAAAAAGGAATTAAAAAAACAAAACCAGGAAACAGAACCTAATAGAGAGAGTATTTAAGGCAAAGTTAAAAAACAAAAACCCTAGTTTTCTTACCCTCTCTTCAGCGCCGTTTCCTTCTTCTTTTGAGAGAAAGAAATTTTTTTTTTGCAACAGAGAGAGAAGAGTGAAGGGAAAGAGGACGAAATGGAGAAAACGAAATGGAAGGGGAGGGCTGAGGAGACGGTGTTAATGGGTGGTTCTTGCGAATGGAGAGAGAGGGTTTTCGATGGTGGTTGTTTGAGGCGGTTGTTGTTATGGTGTTGTATTTGTTTGTGATGGTGGCTGTTGGTGTTTTGTGTTGGTCGTTAGAGCTCATGGCGGCGGCGGTGTTGCCTGAGACACCAGTGGTGGTGGTCCTCTCTCTATTATTATTATTATTATTATTATTATTATTATTATTATTATTATTATTATTATTATTATTCGTTTCCTCTCCCTCTAATTTACACAAGTTTAAAATCTTATTTTCCTTCTGCTGCCCAACAGTAACCAGCACTGTTTATTAGCTCACACACTCAATCTACCACCCCTAATGGACATCAACAACCAGCCAAAATCTCTCCATTTTCAAATACTATTCAATTTCAGCTTTTTACTGTTTGATTCACCGTTGACAACCTGCTACACTCTTTTTACACTCACTGTGCATGGGACAGCCCCTTTCCAATTGGAAAACAACTTTAAATTATCACCGGCGGGAAAGGAAATCGCGGCAAAACTTTGCTGAATATTTCACGAAAATTTTGGCGCATACATGACTCTTTACCTTTTAGATTCTAAGATGCGAAAAATGGAACTATTCATTTCGTGTTGAGAACGACAATTAGTGCGTGAATCTGCCGATGCACGGCTGTTTTATGTCTATATATAAAGTATTATTTTTTATTAATTTGAGAAAAATAATTAAATACAAAACTTAAAGATAACAACAAATAGCTAACTTGCAATATGTTATTAAGAAATATCTAACTTGATCCCTGGGCCAGCTGTCCCACCCTTCGAAGTGCCTCCAATCCAGCAATGGTCACTGCGTTTGGTGGTGGATACCCTGGTCTAGACCAAAAAAGAAATATCTAACTTGAAAGTTAAACTTTAGATAATCATTGTATTTTGAAATACATAGCTATCAAATTTAATAGCAAAGTTACTAAGATATTAGTCTTATGAGATAATATTGATAGAACGTGTTATAGACTGCGCTACGAGACCCACTAAGCGAATTGGACCCAGATCAGCCCAATGGCTAGGATCCATGTTCGTAACTCTGCATTTCAAATTGGGATATGAGGTCCATGCGCCTAATTAGATATAGGCCAGTCCAATCGCTTGGATCCACATCCAAGGCTCGACCCATCAAACCTTGACGGCTCAGACTGAACAATCCAACGGCTCAGAGCTAGCACGTATCCCTATAAATATTGGCTCGCATAACCACAAAAGGTACGCATTACCAATTTCCTGCATACTCCACGATTATCTACTGACTTGAGCGTAAGAGTGTCTTTGCAGGTATCCGACAAGGTTCGGAACAGAACATAAATAATATTTGATAAAATTGATATTCTCTGTCATATAGTCTTACATTAAATCCTTTAAATACTTTATATCTTTTAATAACAACAATTTTAATAAGTCCTAGTAGACTCGGCTAAGTGGTAAAATACATGTAACTGATATCTATGGCTCAAACTTGTAATGCTCTACTTTCATTTGGTAACTAGTGTATCCATACTTGGAAGAACTCGTCCCCAATGTTGACACGCTCATTTGGTGGGGAAATACAAAATGGGTTTTTTTTTTACCCCCACTGTTTACCAATATACCCCTACACTATATTTTTGGACGAAAATACCCCTGACAAAAATTGAACCAATCGGATTTATGTTCCTCATAGGTACATACGACTTATATTTTTTAAAATCGTATTTACCTATATACGATTTCCCTTAAAAATTTCCAATCGTATTTACCTTATCCGAGGTAAATACGATAGAAGAAAAAAAACAAAGCGTATGTACCTTGGGTGGAGGTACATACGATTCAGGTAAAATACAAGTCGTATACCTATGGGTGGGGGTACATATGCTTTGTAAAATGCAAATCGTATTTACCCTTCTGTGGGGATAAATACGATTTGTTAAAATACAAATCGTATTTACCCTCACCCGTAGGTAAATACGATTTGTGTTTAAATCGACGGCCAGATTTACTCCCCTGGCCCAACGGCTATTTTTACAGCGGTGTAGATTGCACGGATAGTATCAACGGTTGATATTCATTGATGAATTCTATAAATACCCACCCCCACCCTCATTCTTTTCACACAAAAATTTCACTCTCAATTACTTATTTCACCCTCAATTACTTATTTCACACATCCAGAATGCAGATTTTCCTAACACAACGGTCTGACGAGAATAGGCTCTGCGGTATACATCATGGGGCAACATCACCATGAGAGAATATGGCGTCTACTTTTGGAGTCCGATGTCGGTTTTATGCAGAATCCACCGCGCCATGGGGTTTGAAGGTTTGAAGGATAAAGTGTGGTCAAACATTCAAGTGACTGGCGACGACCGTGACGTCACTGGTATCACTTATCGGAAACCCGATGGTGGAGATGATGGCTGCATTTCCTTCTCGTCCATGTCTATCAAGACCGACGAAGACGTGGCAAACATGTTCGACATTCATGACAGGCTTCTGGGGTATAAGTCGTTGGAGCTGTACGTGGAAACACAACGGAGCGTGAATGAGATTTTACGTCGTCTGCGAGCACTGGAAGATTAGGGTTTAGTTTGTTACGTTTTATCTTTTATGTAACTTCGTTTTATCGCATGAATGAAATCAACTGATATGTAACTTTGTTTTATCGCATGAATGAAATCGACTTACCGAAATTTTAAGGAAACTCACAAGAAAAGTAGAAACATAAAATAAAAGTACAAATAGAATCCAGAAAAGTACAAACATAAAATCCAACAACTTTGTAGAATCCATAAAAGTACAAACATAAAATAAAAGTACTAATAGAAAATGCCCTAGTCACGCCTGGGTAGCATGTCTAACAACTGCGTGAGGCGAACGTACGTCTCAATGCCCATACGAATATGTCCACGACGAATCCCACTCCTAACCACATCTGTCATAGTCTGTACCCACTCAGGATCTACATCGTCCTGTGGTGGTGGTGGTGGTGGTGCAGCTGTCTGCTCTGGTGGTGGTTCAACCGGCAAGAGTTTGGGAATAGATACTCTGACGTATCACTCTAAGTAGTCCGCAGCAACCTCGCCCAACTCCTGAGCAGGCCTAGTTGTTGGTCTTTCGGCAAGTTTACCGAATCGTGCAAGTAATAAAACCGGCAAGTACCGGGTATCGTCCTCAAGGATCGAATTTAATTACCAGTTACGTTAACAACTACTAAAGGAACCAAAGTGAACTTGGATGAGATTGATTTGATTGAGCTATGAAGCTCTAAAGTAAAGCAAAAAAATATTCTTTTTATGTTTTTAATACTAGAAACGAAGAACACGTTTGAAAAGATACGATGGAGAAGATGCTAGGGATGAATTCCTATTGATTTCACACTATTGCATTGATTTAATTTGAAGGATAAGCTCTCTCTAATTTTGCTATCAAACCCACTACATTCACTAATTCCTAATTCCTTAGGTAACTAGTCCTTTGTCGATAACTACAAACCCTAATTCCTTAAGCGATTCTAATTAACGACAAGCATTTAAAACGAGGGTTTGCAATATACAACAACTCATAGATTATTCCTAAGCTACGAATTGAAGGTATAGAATTTCAAACATTCAAAAACAAAACTTCCATTTCATAATTGAACAAAATATCATTGTATGAGTTTTCCAACCATAAAAAGCATTGAGCGTAGAAATTCGATACGCAAAATACGAGAGAGTATGATATAAATAAAATTCTAAACCATCGACAATAGTGCTACGTCAATATTCATTCATCCCTAACATTAGGGTTTAGTTACACATGATTAAGGAAAAGGAAAGAGAAGAATTACAAATTGGAGATGAAGACGAACACATGTGAAGCTTCAATCCTTGTTCCCAAGTCTCGAATCTTCAACGCCGATATCCAGAGCAATCAGTTCTCGCCGTGTGCTAGGGTTCAAAATACGTCCCAAGATGCTGAAAAACGCGTCCAACGCGTGTTTTAACGCGTCTGCCGCTGATTGGCGCGCCACTCGCGCTCCAGCGCCACTCGCGCGCCAGTTGGGAGCCTTTCCTGCTGTCTTCTCGCGCGTGGTGCGCCAGTTGCGCGCCAGTTGCGTGCCATTTGGCTGAATGCTCCTTGCTATTGCACCATTGAGTCCATTTGCCTGCACTGCTTTGTTCTTCAATTCCACCTAGTCCCTGGGCACAAAATCACGACAAAACCCAGCATAAACACTGCATAGCAAATAAATTTCTAATAGCACAAATTGTTAAATTCTCATCAACTTCATTGTTATTTATCAAAAACTCCAAGTAAAAATCCCTTTTTAACACTGAAAACCATCATGTGATGGGGACTCATCACTAGTCGTGTGAAGCACCTCGTGCACAGTGGGCAAATAGTGGGAAATCCAGAAGATGCAGTCATCATGGCTATGACGACCGGTGAGAGGGGGACGTGGGATGACCTGGACGTAACCAAACTGATGGAGGCACCTATCCGGCATGTACGAAACGGTGATGTCTCCCTAGCTGAGGTGTCCCCTGTAGAGTGAGACATGCTCAAAGGGTCTAACAGCCTGATGACCCTCAAATGGTGGCCAACATACATCATCAACTGTGAGGGAATCAATCCTCTCCCTGTAAGAGAGCAACTTCAGCGCATTCGTCTTCTTCCTCTTCCAAACCCCACATAGTGGTGTGTTCTGCACATCAAATGGCTGCCTCTCCACCAGATGAGGAAAGTACCATAAAATCCAGCTCTGAAATGCAAAGATAAATAACTGAGTTATTTAAATTAAAAACTAATTTAATTAAAATTTATTACCTGTAACAGGGAGGAATACCCAGCTAAATGTCTGGCCTGGTCCAACGAGGCATAGTTCAGCTGTCGTACAGGAAAGCAACTGCAGCCACACCCCATGCGTGATCCAGCACCATCTGTAGTAAGGTCCTCAAGCAGCAGCAGCCACTTGGCCTCAGCCCTGTCATATGTCTTCACCGTGAAGATGCTCCAGCTCAGAACCAGAAGGATCATCGCCCTAAGACCAGCAGCAATGGACGAGGTAGCAACTATGTCCTTGAGCCAGCTAAAACGGTAATACGGCCCTGAAGCAACTCGACACTCAGCACGGGCCTGCTCCTCAGTAACCCCGAGATATGCCACAGCAAGCTGAATTGCCTGCTCAGTGGTGACTCCAGTGGGTGGAGATCTGTAGTATCTGCCTGAGATGGGAAGATGCAGCAAACAGGAGATGTCATCCAAAGTAATCGTCATTTCATCGAATGGTAGGTGAAATGACGAAGTATCCTGGTGTCATCTCTCAGCAAAAGCGGATAGCAGCTCGTGGTCCCTAGTGATATGTCCTGTCTGAATAAGCGAGGACAAACCTGAAGCTGAGAACCTCTGCCAAAACTGGATATTCTAGGAATACAGCAGTAGTCTCTTGGCTAGCTTGTTACCATGGTTGGTAACCTTCACTTTACGCTCATATGTCTGTATTTAAAAAAATAAAGAAAATATTACGCTATGTAAAAAAAAAATTCAACTAAGAAGAAAATGTAAAAAAATAAATTTAACTAACCGGCGTCATCCGAACACGATAGCAGACATGAGACTCAAGCCCAGAGAATAGAGAAGGTTGCTCCTGATGGTCATCGTCCTGATGGTGTTGCTGATGATGGTCATCCTGCTCCTCATAGAACTGCTGATGGTGGTGGTCCTGCTGATGGTGGTCCACCTACTCATGGTGTTAAGGCTCAGCCATATACTTGTCCTCCTCCTCCTCCTCATACTGATGGTGCTGCTGCTGCTCGTACTGATACTCTGGGGACTCCGGCAGCGGAAGCTGTCTAGCCTCGGCGCGCCTACTCCTAGTGGACGCGTGTCCCGCAACTCTTCGGCGGGTGCATGTACTGGGAGCAGAAGACGAGGAGGATGCCAGCTCAGTCCGTCGAGAAGACGCTGGAAAAATAAAAAACAAATAAATAAATTAAAAAAAGAAAATCGTATTTACGTAGCTTGAAGGTAAATACGATGCGATTTTATTAAGGAAATCGTATGTATGATCTTGGAAGGTAAATACGACTTACTGTTTTGCAGTTTCTGGATGGAAATCGTATCTACCTAAATACAATCTAAAGTTCAACTGGAAATCATATCTATCTCTTGGAAGATAAATACGATGAGCTCTAGAAATTTTCTGGTCAAATCGTATGTAAGTGACAAATGGTAAATACTTTGTAAATTTGTAATTTTTTTGGGGTGTTTTAGTCTTTTCACCGTATGCGTGGGGGTATAGAGTCAAATGGTGGGGGTACAAAAAAAAACCCATACAAAATTTCCCCATCAAACACAAAGCCCATTATGACTTAGTATAGCCAATTGTCCAGTTTTCTTCTTTTATTTACCCAAGGACCACAAAGGTTTTCTATTTTAAGTTTGACCCTATTAATTTTATTGAAATTATAAATAAACCCCAAAAAAAAATTGCTTTTAAGATTCTCCATCGCTGATCATCCATGGCAGATTCACATGCTTTCTTTGAAAAAAAAAATTCTTCCACTATCACTTGCTTCTGAATAAGCCCAGATCTCAACTCCACCACTTTCACATCATTCACTCGCAGGTATACACTAGGGGTGAGCAAAGGACGGGTTGGGACGGGTTACACTTGTCTCTTTCCCGGCCCTAAATGTATATAGGATCATTTTTTAGACCCTAACCCGTCCTTAGGCCCGAATAGACCCGATGTTCTTAGGAAAAAAATAAGATCGAGTCTATTTAGGACAAGACCGGGTTGGCCCGAAGGACAATTAAAACCAAATTATAAGGTGATCACTCAAGTATGATTGAAAGTTAGAAGTGATAAATTGAATGTTTTTAGTATTTTATCATGTATTCAAACTTAAAACATGTCTTTTAAAATATTACTTTACATTAATGTTTCTACTTAAACTAACATCGATTTCAAATTGAATATTTTATTTATAAAAGTCTTATTACCAATGTAATAGAGATAAAAATTAGAGTGAGGAGTGAGTAAGGGACGAGTTGGGACGGGATATACCTAACCCTAACCCGTCCCTAAATTTTGGTCGGGCCAATTCTTTAGACCCTAACCCGTCCTTAGACCCGAACAAACCCGATATTTTGCGGGTCTAGTGGGACGAAGACGGGACGGGTCTTAGGGTTAGGACGAGTCTTGCTCACCCCTAGTATACACTTTCAGATCTCAACACCACTCTCCAACAACAATTCCCTTGATGATCCCTTTCCTTATCTCTCCTACCTCACCACCCTCCAAACCATGCTCCTCAGCCACAACACTTTCACCTCAAGGTGGTGGTGCTTTTTTAATTTAATAATTAATAATCTAAAAATATAAATCCCATGGTAGCCTCCATGTGGGGCCCTCCCTTTTTGGCTCCAATTCTCCCTTTTCCCTCCCTTTTTTTTGTTTCATTCCCTAAAACTTCCCCTTTCCCTCCCTTTTTTCTCCACTTTTATTCCTTCATATTTTTATATTTTAGGTGTATTTTACGGTGAAGTAAAAATTTTAATTGTTTAAATATGCGATGCTTGTTCCTCCATAATCGGATTACTGAAAAGAAAATTTAATTTCGTAATAAATTACTTAAAGTGTGACGAGTGTGCTTTGGGGTTCTTTAGGGTCCGAAAAAATTTTAATTTTTCACATATGGAAAGTTTTGTTAAAAAAATTGTTAACAAAATATGTAAAGTGTGAGACTAAACAATGTGTTTTGGGGTGCTTTGTGATTAGAAAAAATTTAGATGTACAATACAGTAAGTTCGTTTCTCAATAATTGGTTTGGTCAAACCCAAAAGTAATTTTATGCCAAAATATGTAAAATGTGACGCTAAACAGTGTGTTTTGAGGTGTATTGGGATTCAGAAAAAACTTTAGATTGTACAAATACACGAAGTTCGTTTCTCAATAATTGGTTTGGTCAAATCAAAAAATAGTTTTGTGCCAAAATACGTAACGTATTTTTTTAACTGTTCAGATATGTAAAGTTTGTTTCTTAATAGTCTGTTTAGTGAAAAAAATAGTTTCATGACAAAATACGTAACGTAAAGTTTGTTTCTTTAACGTTCGGGGAAAATTTAATTGTTCAATACTAACAGTTCTTTAGTACTTTTTCTTTTATTATCTATAGATGTTCAATTTCAATGTCTTTGTTAATTAAAAATGATATTTTTAGCTATAGTTTACATTGTTAGATATTTCTACAAGATATAGATACTTTTATCTTCACTAATAGAGTGCTACAATATTTATGTCAGACTGCTTCTATAATGGAGGTTTTCCTCCTTCAAGGTTCAACACTTTTTGAGATCACATATCTCTCCCAAGGTCACTTCAAAACCATGTTACTTTGGGAGATATTTCTGATCGTCGTCTGTCTTCATGTGATGTGTAATCAACCCTACCCCTTCGAGTGGAATTTCCTTACCAACATATGCACATCAAGGAAACCCTAATCATCCTACTTTCATTAACTTAGATGATTAGGTGAAGGATGATGTTGAATTTATGTTTTGCTATCTTTGGATTATGCACCTTATGTCTTTTAACTTTCTACTTAAAATTATGACTATAGATTATGCGTATGGAAAATTTTGTCTGGATTATGTCTCTACACTTTAATTTAGCTCTTAAGCTCACAATTGTTTTTTTATATTTAAACAAGGCTTTTTCTTATTGCAATTTAGTCAATAAAATTTCATACCTCCACAATTATTATCTAATAGTTAGCATTTCTACTACTGTTATCATTTTGTGTTTCGGTTTCATCCTTTTGAACCTTTTAAACGTACCTTTGTCGTTAAAATTTGACTTCAACTATTATTAATCTAATCTTCCTCTTATAATACTTTCATAGACACTAAAGCTTTGACTCCGTGCATCGCACGGGTCACGGCGCTAGTTATTAAAAATATAGCTACCTTAGCAACCTTTTTATTTAAAAAATAAACTTTTATCATCCAAATATGTATTAAAGTGCTATTTTTTAAGATTTTCATCCAATAGTCGTTAACTGATGTGGCGTCTTAAATGACATATTTTATTAGCAAGTATTTATGTGTTTTTGTTTTAAAAAATTTGAATGCCACGTAATTTAATAAATTTCTAATCAAATGTGCCACTTAAGATGCACATCAACAATTAACGGGCAACATGTCATTTATTAAAGTCAGTGGACGAAATGTCTTAAAAAATGACCACATTGACACAGATTTAAAAGATAAAGAACCTAATTGTGGGAAAAAGATAAAATATCAAACTGACATTTTGGTCAAAGATAAAAGATCAAAATGCAATGAAATTAACAACAGCATCAACACTGACGCCCTCTTTCCTAAAAACAACACTGTTCTGAGACAACCAAATGCACTAGCAAGTAGTCAGCCAAATGATGAGTTTGATCCTTTTGGATTTCTTCCCCTTAAAAACCAAACCAAACCACGTGAAGTGTTCTACGATGTTGTTAAAATCAATTGCTTGCAGGCTTGTGGTGAAAAGAAGGCTAAGAAGATTAAACATCTCATTTGAATGACTACTTGTTGGTGCGTCAAGTTAGCTTGGAATGCTTTTATTTTTAAGAACCGGGAAGTTAGTACTACCTCGGTTGTTACACATATTAAATGTCTTTTTTTGGAGTTGGTTCATTTATAGGGTGGATAGCCAATCTAGTTTTATAGTTTTCAATTGGTGGGGTAATCCCACTTTGTGCTTAAACAATGTTTGAACCCTCTTTTTCGTCTAGGTTTGAGCCCCCTTAGTGCTCATTCAATGAAATTTACTTTTTTTTATTACCTTGTCATTGATGCGCAGTTTTCACCGGCTTTACCGTTGACTAATCTACGCCAAGGAACCTGGTCACGAGTACCCGGCTTTATCGGCCCGTCAAGTTCTCCCCTCCCAACAGTGTTTTCATCACACCAATAAAATTTAAAAATACTCATACGGCATTAAGATCGATCTAAAAAACAAATAAGATCGATCTAAAAATACTTATATGACATTAAGCAATGGCGGACCTACCTTATGTTCAGGGGGTTCAGTTGGACCCCCCGGAAAAAAATGTCAGTACTAGTATTTCTATATAAAATTATTTTGAATTCCCTGAAATTTTAAATTTGCACAAGTATCCTTATATTTGCACTCAGTTTGCAACAAATTTTTAATAAATTTGTCTTATTAATCTCTGTTAGTGACTATTTATAAAACTTTAGAAAGTAATTTTACGGACATATTCTTATTTTCCTATACTTTAGGACTTAAATTGGTAATGACGCGTAAACTTAGAAACTAATTTGGTGATTTAGTCTTAAATAAGTTTGGAGTTAGATAACTTGGTTCCTTAATTTTTGTAAATTAAGTGAGATATTTGGAAAAAAAAACTTAAACAATCTGATGAACCAACATTTTTTCTAGAGTTTTTTTTGCACTTCCTAACCTAAGGTCTTGGGTCCGCCACCGACATTAAGTCTACGTTTTTATTATTAAATATGGTCCATTTACCGTTAAAATTAAATTATGAAAGAGTATAACATAAAAAAAACACAATCATGTGCAAAAAAACAAAAGCTGTCGCAAATAAAATAATGCTACTTCAAATTTTTTTTAGATAAGCAACACTTTCATTGAAGGAGCACAAGGGGTGCCCAGCCCTTACAATGGGATAAAGGAAAGGGGGAGGGCCTCCTCAAAACCTCCGTAAGCCAAAACCTATTGGGAAAAAGACTCAGGGAGGAAAAAGAGTACCTCGTACAACCTGCACTACAGTGAGGATAAGCAACCTAACTCACTGTTTCTCCCCCTAAAGACTACAAATTGTTTAAGCATTGTAGTGGATTAGACCACCACATTGAAATGGAAAAGGAGGAATTACAATTCAATCTGTAAATACACCAACACCAAGATAGACTTTTAATACGATTCACCACCGTCTCGATATTTGGCTCCTCATTATTGAAAATAGCTCCATTCCTCGCCAGCCATATGCTCCAACAAGTAGTTAACCAAACCACGTGCTTCGTGCGTTTTGCTTTCTTCCCCTTACACAAGCAGCAACAATGGTGAACAAGACCAACAACATCCAAAGACAAATCAAGAGCAACACCAATCCAAGATGTAACACACTTCCAAACCGAATTCACGAACCCGCAATGTAGGAACAAATGATTCACGGACTCACGCTGAACGTGACAGAATGGGCAATGAGCGTCGTCTTCCAAGTGGAGAACATTCCCGCGCAATAGTTGCTAGCGCACCGGCAACGCATCCAACAGCAACCGCCAGCCAAAAGCCAATACTTTCGAAGGCACTATTGATTTCCGTAAACCTGCAAAAAAATTCTGCCGCACCGAGACATTAGAGGATAAATCACCATGGACCAGCTGAATATAAAAGGTTTTAACCGAATAATTCTTCGATTGATCGAGCGGCCAAATCCAAGAGTCCATCTTCATTCTCGTTGGAGCCACAGACTGGAGAATATCTCGCAAAATGTCTGCCTCAGCTGTTCGGACAGCATCATTACCGAGATGCCAAGGTTCCAACCAACGCCAAGAATCATTATGCCAGACACCGGATTCAGCCACCGTTAAATTCTGCTGTCCAACACCATTATACAGGAGAGGAAAGACCTTAAATAAAGGGTCAATCCCAAGCCATTGGTCTTTCCAGAAATTAATTGAAGCACCATCACCCAAACCTCTTCTAACACACCAAGCAAACCTTCTTTGTTCCTCTACATTAACATCCAAGTTCACCAAGTCCCTCCACCAAATGGATCTTGTGTCCCTACGACGATTACCTTCCACCAAATCCTGAACTAATGAAGAAGCCAAATCTCCGTACCTACAAGATAACATACGACTCCAACTCACACATGGATCCGATAAAGCTCTCCATTTCCACTTAGACAACAAAGCTACATTAAATAATTCAAGGTTTTTGATCTCGAGACCTCCCTCTTCCTTTGGTTTACAAATACTATTCCAAGCCACCCAACACATTCCCCTCTCCCCCTCTTTGATACCCCAAAGAAAATCCCTTTGGATTTTAACCATCTTCTTGATTACTACCTTCGGAGCTTTATAGAAAGAAAACATATATAGTGGCATGCTATTAAGAACAGAGTTTATAAGAGTTACCCGACCTCCAATGGATAGAAAATGACCCTTCCACAAAGACAACCGCTTTCTAACTGCTCCTAAAACAGAGCTCCAAGTTGCTTCCCTCCTCGGATTAGCGCCAATTGGGATTCCCAGAAACTTGAAGGGGTGGATTCCGTTCTACAAAATAGGAAAGTGCTAGGTCTCTCCAAAAACCCATCCGGAGTGTGGATACCTATAAGCTTGCTCTTGTGAAAATTTACCTTCAAACCGGAAACAAGCTCAAAGGATTTCAAAATAGACTTCATACTCCAAAGATTTGCCCAAGAAGCTTTGCCCACAAACATTGTGTCATCCGCAAATTGAAGAATAGAAAAGTTCAAATCCTGATTGAAAGAAAAACCTTGATAATCACCAATATCCACCGCCTTCATCATCAACACCGACAAGGCCTCAGCCACTATAAGAAAAAGGAAAGGCGACAAAGGGTCCCCTTGTCGCAGACCACGCTGAACTTTGAAATCTTGAGTTGGGCTACCATTCACTAGAACCGACATGGAGCTAGTACACACACAAGACTTAATCCAAGCAATCCAACGTTGAAAAAATGCTACTAAAATGAAACATTTTTTCGCTAAAAAGAAAAAAAGAAAAACAAACAAATTTAACGGGGAAAAATAAAAATAAGAAAAGGATATTAAATGAAATATGAGGACTTTATATTAAATAAGGAAGAAATTGTAGCTATTTGTAGCTATAAGTTGAAACAAGTAGCAAGTAAACAATCTCAGCCACAAAATATATATAATAAATCAATGGGGCAAAAGTTGATTTGTGTTTGATGAGGAAATTTTGCATTTCCCCACCCTAACCGACACCTAAGACTTAAGGGATATACTAGTAGGATACCCGTGCATACACACGGGTGCCGTCGCATTTTTTATGAATGAACTTAGACATAGTTTAAATAGTTTGAACATTACCCGTGAAAATAAAGACAAATTTTAAATAGATAAAAAAGGAGTCTCAAATAAAAAATAGATAAATATTAAAATCTAAAAATGTAAAAGTATCATTTAAAAACAATCTGTGCATTTATCCAGTGTATTTTATATACCAGTGAAGTATTTTTATATATCAGTGGTTTTATCCCGTGTTGTTTTGTATATCAGTGCAGCTATTCTATGTTTTTATATATATCATTGCAGTTATCCCGTATTTTTTTATATATCAGTGTAGTTATCCCATGTTTTTTTTATATGTCAGTGCAGTTATCTCATAGTTTCAATTGATTATTTTAGTTGATTAATAGATTATAGTAGATAGTAAAAAATTAGATAGTAGATTATCAGTAAAAAATACTTATCTTGTGTTTTATTACATATCAATGACAATTATTTGTCCTTTTTGGGTATCAGGGACAAATATTTGTCACATGTGTTTTAAATATTAATCAGTAGTTTAAATAGTCATTAAGTTTTCATTTTTAGATATTAATCTCGTGTTTTTTTTTATATATCAGTGAAGTTATCCCGTGTTTTTTTATATATTAGTGCAGTTATCTTGTAGTTTCAATTGATTATTTTAGTTGATTAGTACATTATAGTAGATAGTAAAAGATAGATAGTAGATTATCAATAGAAAAGATTTATCCCGTGCTTTATTATATATCTGTGACAATTATTTGTCCTTTTTTAGGTGTTAGTGACAAATATTTGTCACCTGTGTTTTAAATATTAATTAGTAGTTTAAATAGTCATTAAGTTTTCATTTTTTAGATATTAATCTCGTGTTTTTTTATATATCAGTGAAGTCATCCCGTGTTTTTTTTTATATATTAGTGCAATTATCTCGTAGTTCCAGTTGATTATTTTAGTTTTTTTAGAGAAGCAAATTGATTATTTTAGTTGATTAGTAGATTATATTAGATAATGGGAAAAGAAAGTGGGGTAGGTTTGATTTGAATTTCGGAACTTGAAAAAAAAAGGAGAAAGTTGAAAAAATGTGGGAATGAGAATGTCACATATGTTTTAAATATTAATCAGTAGTTTAAATAGTCATTAAGTTTTCTTTTTTTAGATATTAATCTCGTGTTTTTTATATATCAGTGAAGTTATCCCGTCTTTTTTTATATATTAATGTAGTTATTTCGTAGTTTCAGTTGATTATTTTAGTTTTTTTAGATAAACAAATTGATTATTTTAGTTGATTAGTAGATTATAGAAGATAGTGGATAAAGAAAGTGGGTGAGTTTGATTTTAATTTCGAAATTCAAAAAAAAAGGAGAAAGTTGGAAAAAAAAGGGGAATGAGAAGAAAGTGCATTGGGAGAAGAAATTTGAAAAAAATGTAATAGTAAATTACAATGTTGCCCTTAGTTAGATGAGTTGTTAAGTAAATAGGGAGGCTTGTTTAGGTAATAATTTAAGCGTGGTTTGTTTGTATAACTAGATATTAGATTAGATTAGATAAATAGATATTAGATAGATAGTAGATTATCAATAAGAGATGTTTATCCTGTGTTTTATTATTTATCGTTACAACTATTTGTCTTTTTATAGGTATTAGTGACAAATATTTGTCACATGTGTTTTAAATATTAATTAGTTTAAATAGTCATTAAGTCTTCTTGTTTTTTAGATATTAATTTCGTGTTTTTTTATATATCAGTACAGTTATCCCGTGTTTTTTATATATCAGTGCAGTTATCTCGTAGTTTCAATTGATTATTTTAGTTGATTAGTAGATTATAGTAGATAGTGGAAAAATAAAGTGAGTGGATTTGATTAGAATTTTGAAATTTGAAAAAAAAGTATGAGAAAGTAGGAAAAAAGTAGGAGTGAGAAGAAAGTTTGAAAAAATGTGTGATAGTAAATTACAATGTTGTCATTAGTTAGATGAGTTTAAGTAAATAGGGAGGCTTGTTTGAGTAATTTAAATGTGGTTTGTTTGTATAAATAGATATTAGATTAGATAGTAAACAGGAGTTAATTGTAAATCATTTAATATTAATTTAATTATATTATACTATATAGTAGATTAAAAAATTGGGAAAAGAAATATTTTTAAATAAAGGGTGTGGGGCCACAAATAGTAGATGTGTAAAAAAGTGAGAAATATTGGGAAATTTGAGATTGAAAGAAAGAGAGGGAGTTAGAAAGGAAGAGAAAATAGAATTAAAAAATAAGAAATAAAGTGGTGTGTGTCAAAAAATGAAAATATCCAAAATAGTCTTTTTGTAAGTTGTTTGTTTGATTAAATAGATATTAGATAGATTAGATATATTAGATTAGATTAGATAGACAATCTAAATGTCCTATCATATAGGGTCTTCATTAGACACGGAGATATCATAAAAGAAGCTTTCGCTATTGGTTTAGTTCTAAGCATTTCAACTGTTGACTAAGTCAAGAAATTCTAAACTCTAAATACAACCTAAGTTTCTCTAACATAACTTACTAACTTCTACCCTATTGGGTTTGCACTTTGGGTCAAGCATGATCAAATACTCCCTCTATTACACAGTTTAAGTAAATTTTGGGCTTTTAATTTGTAACAAAATATAAGTAAAAATTGACTTTCTCAAACTTATTTAATGCTAATATACTAAAAATATCTTTCATTTAATGTTGAAAATGTAAAGTTAGAGACTTTTTAATTAAATGAGAAGAAGGGTTTATTTGGTGATCTAGGGTCGAAGGGTTCTCCAATTTGGAAGGCTATTCTTGAGGCTGTTGGTCTTTTGAAGGATGGATTTCAGTTTAAAATAGGCAATGGAAATACCGATATCTGGAAGCACCCTTGGACTTGTACAAGGAAATTGGGTGAGTTTGTGAACTATATTGACATTTAAAGATTTGTGGGATCCTATTCATTGTTCTTGGAACTTAGCTAAGCTGTATACTCATCTTCCGTTGGAGCAAGTCTTTAACAGGCGAGTACACCGTTAAGCAGGGATATCATTGGCTGAGAGAGTCGGTGGCTAGTTTCTATCCAGGAAATTTTAGTAATTGGAACTGGATTTGGCATCAAAAATTGCCAGCCAACATTCAATTTCTTCTGCGGCAAATAGCTCATGAAGCTGTTCCAACTCGTGACATTTTGAAGCACAGAGGTGGTGTTATTGATGATAGTTGTCCAGTGTGTCAAATAGAGCTTGAAAACTTGTACCATTGCCTTTTATATTGTCCCATTGCGGTGCAAATGTGGCAAGCTTTATAGGAGATAGTGATGATAAAAGTGTGATGATGTGTTTGAAAAGATAATATACCCGTGCGCACCCACAGCGGTTAATATACCGGTGCATCTGCACGGACCAATCACTTTACTTAACACGAATAGCTCTCAATTCATAATTGTTAATACTTGGCAAACCAAAATATAGTAGAGATTAGTTTTGTTTCTCAAACTGCATATGTACCTTCAAAATTGTTACTCTATTTAGAGTAGTTACTAATAATATTAAAATGAAAATGATGAAATGAAGTTCAAAAATTAATAATGTTAACTTGAAAAACAAAGTTTATACAACAACTAATATAACCGTTGAATATAGGTGAAAACATAGACCAACCATTTTAATTCAAAATTTTACGCAGTTGTTTAAACCTAGCTAGAAAGAAGTAGTTTCAATTGGAGGACTTACGTAAATCAAAACTTAAACAGCCTAGTATATATATTTGGACTTTATGTAGCTGGAGTATTAGATGAATGTAGTTGCTCTATTTCATTCAATATGTTGAGCATCACAGAATTCTCCCAAGTGTTATTACTATCAATCAATATAAGAATCTTTGGGGCTGAAATTAACAGTTGACAAAATTTTCTCTTTATAATTTGATAGTAACACATACTTCTACATAACTTGGTAAATAAGTAATGTTAAACAATTAGATAATTGATTTAACTCGAAATGAAATAATTTGTATAAATTCAAAAATACTCTAAAAATGAGAAAAATTAACATCTATATTTAAGAGAATAGTTTGATGATTGACATTGGAAGACAAATAGAGAATGCCTCTTTTAAATTATACCTTTCAACAAAGTTATGCAATTTAAAATGCTAACAAACCTTTGATAAAAAGCTGTGAAAAATATATCAGAAGAAATGTGATGTATTCGTTCAACTTGTTATCAGGTTATAAAAATGAATATGAACTTATGAAGTCATTAAATAAAGGTCACTGCAGTGAGAATAATCAACAAAATAATAGCTAAGTTGCAGACTTTTCCTCTAGTAAAATATTCCAACCAATGAATAAGTTTATAAGCAATTTTTATACATTACCAACCATAAAAACAATAGCAAAAGATAAATTAAATACTTCCATAAATAACTTCTTTTGACAAAAATATATATCAATTATCCAATCCGAGAATGTTGATTCGTACATCATATAAATGAAAAAATTATATATGTTGAGGATAACTCCCCCATTATGTACTCAAAACTTGCACACCCACTTTGTCCCTTCTACCTACTCAAATCCAAATGCGCTTCCTTCTTGGTCGTGGACATCAAAGAAGAAGTCTCCAACTCAGGCTATCCAGGAACACATGGATTTACTGTAGCTTTTAAAAAAATTGAATCATTTTTCTATGATTAAAACAACAATGAGTAAGCATAAAAACAAAATAACTAAATCCAATAATACAATCTAACGATTAAATTCTTATCTTGTCTAATTCACTCTGAGAACTTCTACTTGCTATGTTACAAAATCACTAATATTAAGGGCTAGGAACATGAGGGATATATCTGTAACTATCAAGAACATAAATAAAAGGAAAATCAAGGAATTGAAAATGCCAACCTCACATAAAAGTGAACAATAAGATGCTTGGTTTCTATCTTGTGCAGGAACACCATCAGGTAACAACTCATTTTCCATGGAGCCAAGTAGAAATGCTTCAAGCTTTTCTGTGGAGATATTAGAAAAATGTGATATCAGACATAAAGTTCTAGCCTACTTGAGAAAACATATGAATTGCATCAAGCAAATGCGACCAAACTTCAATACGGTTTCCATAGATTTTTTAATAGGAGGCTATTGAAAGACTAAAACTCTTTCATTTATCGCACTATTTAGTGTAGCTATATTTCAGGCAAGTATATCTTATTGAGATATAAGAATTCATGCAACAAAAGAAAATCAATATTTTATTCAACCATTTTCGCTTAACAATGATAAGTCATGATTTAGTAGAGTCTCTTTATCTTTGAAGGGAGTAGAAACAGAAGTAAAGAAACTTGCAGGAAGGTTGGAGAAGAAATCTGCAGAATCAATGAATAAAAAAATGCAGAATCAATAAATGAAATATGCATTTACATCTATCTCATAATAAACTATGAATGAAAAATATGCATATACATAATAAACATTTACATCTTGCAGAATCAATGGATGTAAAATATGCATTGATTGTGTTGAGTCAAAAAAAATCGAGACAATAAAACTTATTAAATTGAGCTCGAGTAGAAGAATGCATCAGCAACTTTCCAGAATATCATCACCTTATTTAACAGCGCAATCATCA
The DNA here is from genome assembly GCA_963573325.1 of Astragalus glycyphyllos. Classification (NCBI taxonomy): domain Eukaryota; kingdom Viridiplantae; phylum Streptophyta; class Magnoliopsida; order Fabales; family Fabaceae; genus Astragalus; species Astragalus glycyphyllos. The sequence goes on from OY754312.1 coordinate 3,540,283, forward strand.
AAAGTGTTAAGCGATTGTTGAGATGTACATAAAGCCAACCATTGAGTTTAATGATCAATACATAAAAAAGATCCTCGAGGCCAGGCTTTTGTGCCTCAATGTGTGTCCCCTTAATCTGACATCATAAACATGACCTGCATCAGGAAAAAAAATTCACCTTTCCTTTCTTCTGAGTAAATACTACACCTATTACTTAGGTCCAATTATCTAAGATTCATTCTTTGATTGCACAATTTGTATAACAAATAAATGCAAAGACGTCATAGAAGAATTTTTGTTTGGTTTCTCTTAAACAAAAATAGCAGCCTAGCTTATACAGAGCCACAACCCAAACCATTCATAAAAGTGGGTATTTTGAAGCAACTATATCCCTTTAATAGTGCTAAACAACATAACATAAACGTGACTGATAAGGGAGTAAATTTGATAAAAGTTTAGGTTAAAGAGAAGCAGCAAAATTGACTAAAGCGGGTATTTTGAAGCAAATTTCTCACTTAAATTTTACAACTTCTATTTAACTAACAACTACCAAAAAAGGAGGGATGTAGATAGTTCAAATGGGGCTAAAATAACAGGACTGATAAGGGAGTAACCTTATGTTATTCATACAACTTGACTTGAAAAAAGTATAGGAATAGAAATCCAGAATCCACACATAAACATGAGGAATAGGAGAGCAGATACGCAGATAAATGAAAATCATATAAAGGCCTTCTGGTAGTAGAAGTAAAAGGTGGAGCTCATTACAAATACTTACGTGATCATTGAAGAGTGATTAAACAAAACAAAAAATAGTGCTATGTAAATCACTTGAAATGTGTCCAAAACATTGAGAGAATCAATTGCACATACAGAAGGATCTAACAGCAGGGTGTTATCACAAAATATATGTTGTAGATGAGGGTCACTTTTCAACCACATGAAACCATCTGGAATTCATTAAAAAAATTGTTGAATGATGTCTAAGATTTCATCTAAAATCTAGAAGGAAAAAAAAAAGTAAACCATGTTACACAAAACACACATTATGAATTAAAATGTGTTTGATGGGGAAAATAACAGGGAATGACAAACACAATCATCAGACATCATATTTCTTGAAAATCAAAATGGCAAAACCAAAGAGAGTTGCCAATAATTACATGTGAAAGACAATACTACTTCTGTGCATTCTGCAGTGTTAAAAAACTACTCCAGTCAATGTTAAAAATGAAACCTAATAATTAATATACAAACAATCCCAGCAGCTTCAAAGAAAAGTGCAAAGAAATGGAAAGTGTGCTACCTTCAAAAACTTCTTCCACTATATCTAAATAACAACACCACCAACTCCAAAATCTGTGTTAATATCCAAGAGAGAGGGAAACTCATCATGTCAGAATAGTAGTAAGGGAAGAAGATAGGGATAGCTCGGAAAAAATGCTTGAAAAGTTAAATCCACCCGTTAAAATTCCAGACTCCAACCATTATTTGTAGTCATAGTGCAACAATAACATAACATTTTTAGGTCACAAATTTCACTATAATGCCTTCTCTTTACATGAAAAATCAACGGAGGCAGCCATTATCAGACTTGAAAGTATGTAATGTAATAAGGTTGAATTTCATCTCATAAGCTCATTACATTGGAATATTGTAAATAGAATCGCTGCTGAAATTCTAAGCAACCAATCAAAGGATAGTTATCACCTTTTATCATGAACAAAACAAATGAAGCTAGCCTCGATTTGTAGGTAACTTAAGAACAAACAGAACCTGTTCATTGCACCGATTTATAGAGATTCAACAATGTCAATAAGGAAATGAGCCTTAAACAGATAAACACATTGTATTACACTCTAGTAAAATTCATAAAATGCAAATTTTAACTCTAGGTTCCTGCACAAATTTATAAAATGTAACTCCATAATAGTAATAATCATAAGATGTATATGTAAGTATACATTTCATCAAGCACCATGTGTGCATACTAAAACTAAAACAACAGATTAAATAAATATTAAAGAGAAGAAGTAAAAGAAAGGAAATAAACAATCAAATGAATGAAGTTGAGAAGAAGTAGATATAATAAGAACCCTATTACAGCATGACTTTGGAATTAAAAAATTTAAAACTAAAAAGATAGAAAAAACCTGAGTATGTAGATCCAAAGCCTTCAAATCCAAAGTTTTCACATAATCTCCCAATTCCTCCTCTCTACCAAAAGAAAAATCAAAAACAAAAAAAAAATCAAGAATCAGAAAAGATGAGAGATTTAGAGAGAGGGAGGGAGAGATACAGTGGTTAACCTCTTGTAGCCCTAAGTTTCATCTCTCTCCCTCAGCATTTTTCGTTTTATCTCTCTCTCTCTCTCCTTCGTTGCCCTTCCCTTTCTTCTTCGCTCTTCTTCTCAGCTTTTTATTTGGTGTCGATTTAAAAAAAATTGCTGCCCAAATGGTTTTCTCCTTTTGCTGGGTAGGAAAGGATGAAAGTTTGAGATATAGGGTCTTTGAATCAGATATGGTTTTGAATCAGATGGTCAAAATTTTCAGATTTAGGGTTTTCAAAATTATTCAACAACCTCTTTGAATCAGATATGGTTTTGTAGAGGATGTTGAGAGCATCTTGATGATTAGTAGGGTATGAATAATGTGGCTGCTTGTGGTGGCTGAAAAATGGATCAGAAATGGGAAGAGAGGGAGAGAAGAAGACGAAGAGAGGGGAGAGAACGGAGAAGAAGGTTGGTCAGAAATTTTTGCCCGTGGATTTTGATGTTTAGCTGCCGGTGAAAAGCGGGTCGACACTAAATTCAAAATTCAAAGTGCCCTTGAAATGACAAATGTACCTTTTCCATTATTAAGTAAAGTAGAGGTGGCAATTAGAGGTGGAGGTTAGTATTGGTAATTTAAGTGTTGTTTATTTGATTAAATAGATATTAGATAGATAGATTAGATTAGATATTAGATTAGATTAGATAGATTAGATTAGATTAGATAAATTAGATTAGATAGATAGATAGATAAATTAGATTAGATAGATTAGATTAGATTAGATTAGATAGATTAGATGGACTTCATGGTACTCTAGAAATAAGGCTGCCTTTGACAATGAGAAGGCGCCAATTTCCTTGTTAGTGGCAAAAGCTGAAAGCACACACAATTTAATTGCATCTGTGTTTCAACCCCACGGCTCGGTCTCTTCGACTCGCTAGGCTGCTTCTGCTTCTGGTTCTCAATGTGGATGGTAGTGTCTTTTCTTCAACAGGTACTTCTGGATCCGGGAGTTTAGTCCGGAATCGCGATGGCACTTTTTTGAAAGGTTTTTATGGAAACTGTGGTGATGTAGACATCATTTATGCTGAGATTCAAGGTCTTCTAAATGGCATCCGCCTATGTTGGGATTGGGGTTATAGAAAGGTTCACTGCGTTTCAGATTCATTGGTGACTGTTAACTATGTTCTCCATGGTGTTGGCCAATTTCATCGTTATAGTAATGAAATTGCTCGCATTCAAGATTTAGTGAAAAGAGACTGGCAATGTGTCGTTTCTCATAATTTTCGAGAAGCAAACCAATGTGCGGACATGTTGGCTAAGATGGGAGCTCATGCTTCTCAAAATTTAGCGGAGCTTAATTCGTGCCCTCAAGAACTTCTAAAACTTATTGATGAAGATGCTAGAGGAGTAGCTATTAGTAGAATCTAGTTTTTCCTTGTTCTTTTGTTTTTGTTTCTATTTTCATTTGTAACCAAAAAAAATTAAATGAGATGAAGGGTAATTTAGATAATGAAGTTAGATTTTAAATGAGTTTTACAGAAACACGTAAAATTAACTACCCATCTTAAGAAGTGTGTAGGTAGTTAATTCTGCTTATATTGTGTTACGGAGGGAGAAAAATTATAAACGGTTCATGACCCTACACTTTGAGTTTCTTCTACCCTCCTTTCTCCTCTAACTCTCGTCCCTTTCCTCTCATTCTACTTTTCTTTTCTTTCTTTTCTAGTCTTAGCTGAAAGTAAAAATGAAGGGTAAATAGTCAAATTGGTCCTTCAATGTGTATCTCGCTGTCAATTTGGTCCATCAATCGAGCAAAAATGCAAAAATGTCCCCCAATGTGTATCCTGTCTGTCACGTTCGTCCCCCACGTTAATGGGCATCCTTAACTCCGTGAAATTGACTGATGTGGCACATTTAGTGCCACATGGATCTGCTTACGTGGCTTTCTATACGTTAATCTGACTTTAGTCCCTCAAAGATGTCACCTACTATCTTTTTAGTCCCTTAAAGTAATAGAGTAATGTCACTTTAGTCTCTTCACATTTGTAATTCGTATTTATGGCTGTTGTTAAACTGGTAGCAACATAAAATGCATCACTTTTCATGAGTGATATTCTACTACATATGCATAATTGCAACTTCGTAATTTGTCCAAAGCAGATGCATAATTTGATAACCTTTTAGTGGATTTTTAGTGGTGTTTTTATAATTTTTTTAAAAAAAATTAAACAAAATAAAATTTATATTTTAAATCAAAACATATTTGTCATTTTAATAGATAAATCCAGTTTTAATTAGATAAATCCGTTTAACAAAATACGTAGGGGTAAAATAGGAATAAAAAAGTGGTGTGGGTAGTCACTGGTATTAGATTCTTTCACTCTTGGTATTGTTTTTTTGGGTACATTTAGTGTAGTATTGTTTGAGTTTTTTTTCTTTTCTTTCTTTTTATTTGTGTATAAAAATACTCACTCTATAAACTCAGGAATTTTTTTAAGACAATTACTTTGGATTGTTAATATGTTATTAGTGTAAAATAATATTTAGATCTTTTGCTTTTCTATTGAAATAATTGATGCGTGGATGTAGGGTCCCCCAAATTGAATAAGGCAGAATTTCTCTACCGGGCCAGTTGTTGAAAACGTTGGGAGCCTCAACCGGATATGGCTTGCTTTTTTTGTACCCACCATTTTTTTATTCCTATTTTATGGGGTGTGTTTTGTTAAAAGGATTTATCTAATTAAAAGATAAATTTGTTTTTTAAAAAATTCAAACGAATTTATTTGTTTTGAATTTTTAAAACCAGATTTATCTATTAAAATGACAAATATTTTTGTACTAAATTATAAAATTTAATTTGTTGAAATTTTAAAAAAATGGTTATAAAAACATCACTACAATTTCGCTAAAAAGTTTTAAAATTATACATATCTTTTGGACAAATTTTGAAGTTACAATTATGCATATGTAGTAGAGGGACCAAATTGACAGCGAGATACACATTGAATGACCAATTTGACTATTTACCCAAAAATGAAAGGTTTTTCCCTCTCACTTGGTCTTTATTTCAAAAGCTAAGGAAAATTGATGGCTCATACTTCGTCCACCCCCCTAACTACTCACTGGACACACCCAACCCTTAAATATTCACAAAATACCCTCACGTGTGGACACCCCCTCACGCTGTATTTTAACTAGTTCGGAGCACGGTCGTTCGTACTGATTCGGAGAAGGTGCCACCGAACCAGTTCGGTAGTTTATCAACCTAATCACTGTTTGTGTTTTAGGTTCAGTCCCCTTCCAACCACTTCCTCATTTTCTCCTTTAAAGGTTGCATTTTTTTTTGGAGCTGGTTATGTCAACTAAATGATGTTATGTTACTATTGAAAATGAAAGTTTACATTGTTGACCATCATGAACGTTCTGTAGATCAGTAGATGTTGAAGACAAAATAATAGAGATGTTGAGTACTAATGTCGTCATGTTGCCTTCTGTTGCCATAATTGCCGTCACCATGATAAACCTAAAGCCTAAAGAATTAAGGGATAAATAGCGCAGAAGGGAGAGACATGGTGCAAAACACTGTTTACGCTCTAAATCCAACATTGCAGGAAAGTTGAACTGGTTCGGTTGAACCACTTCCGAATTGGTTCGGTGGCACCGCTTGGGTGTAACGGTAATGACATTTTGGTATTTTCACGCGTGTTAGGGGTGTCTACTGAGTATATAAGGGGTTGGACGAAGTATGAGCCAAATTGATTGGGCTCGAACACTATTGGCTGGGCTTGGGTGTAACATCAGTTTTCTAATTACACCTCCCTTTCTACTATGCATAACTATGTCTATTATTAACTCAATCACTCCAAAATACTTCACTAACCATAAAATCAATTAAATACACCATAGAGGTGCTGCAACAAAGACAACTACCTCTCGCAACAGAGATGATGCGACAATAGAAATGATAATGTCTTCAGTGGGTGCTGAATGGGGAAGAAGATGAAGAGGTTTCAACCTCTGTCTGTCAAGAGAAAAAGAATACGCTAAAGTGAGAGAAATGGAGCAAAACCAAATCAACATATCTTTTTAAGTGTTAAATCGTAATTGTAGATTTGTCATTAAGAGTGTGTTTGGATGGGGTAATTTTTAAAGGTAATGTAATTTAAGAAGGTGATTCAAATGCCTCAAATTAGATTAACTTGTTTGGATAATAAATATGGGGAATTTTCAAAATGAATGGAATTTGTGATGTATTTTAGTAAGACTAAATTTAGAGAATTTGAAATACCACCTAAAAGTGAAGAATTTGAAATTCCTTTCTTGCCAAAACTTTTTTTAAAAAAGTTAAAATTTTAAAAAATATTTTTACATATATATATATATATATATATTATATGTATGTTAATATAAATATATGCTATAATATAATATATATATATATATATATATATTATATTAATATATGGGTGGTGGCCAACGCAGTGGCTCACCGGCATCGATGGACACGACAGAGTTCCGGCGGCGATCACGGCGGAGGTGGCAGCGCTCCGGCGACAATATATTAATATATATATTATATTTTTTATTTCTGATTTTTTTTAAAAAAAATCTAGAGAGATTGTTTAATTTTGGCTTAATTACAGTTTTGGTCCTCTTATTATGACCAACTCACGATTTTAATCCCCAACTTTTTTTTCCACGATTTTGGTCCCTCTATTTTCCCAATTTCTAAAATCAAAGTCCCTTCCTAATTTGGTCAAAATTGAGTCTGATGTGGCGCTCAATTAACCGATGTGGCAAGCCACTTTGGATGCCACGTAGCTTTTTTATTTTAAAATTATTATTTTAATTATTAAATAATCGTCTTCATCCCACATCCTCTCTCTCTCTCTCTCGATGAACAGAACCTTGTTTACAGAATGGGTCAAGATTGAAGAATACAACCCGTTTGAATGTAGTCCATGAAGAAGATAATAATGGCCAAAGTTATAAACTTCCTGAGAGACATACATTCAAACAGTTCAGCTTCAACACAGATTCTAAAAACTTCATCATCTCAACACAATAACTCTCAACTTCTCCATTTTTCTAACAACTTAGTCCATGAAGAAGATAATAATGGGCAAAGTTGAGCATCCATGGTCCACACTACAAACAAAAATACACACCAATCTCTTTAAGTCTTAGCAAAGAAATTTCCACTCACCGATTCCGTCGAACCCCAAAAAACAACAACCAATGGATGCCGCACCACCGTCGTCGCCACTAACAAAACCCACTACAACAATGCTGGAAACCGCCCTACCATGTAACCTAGTATTCACAGGCATCTGAAGTTTCCTTCAACCCCTTCACCGACACCAACAACAACAACAACCCTTTCTACAAACCCTTAACAAATTGGTCAGATTTCTATGGAAACCCCATTTTATTTGATCAGATTTCTCTTTACCCACCAATTTTTTGTAAAATTAGTTTAGGATTTCCTCAGATCCCTTGTTTGTGATTAAAACTCAACCAAAATCGAGGAAAACGTAACCTTTGAATGAAAGATCAAGTCGAATCTCAACTTGGGTAGTGTAGGTGCCTGGTTTCTGTGATTCACCACCAGAGAAGATGACTTCAATTAGAAATGTGTTTTTTAATTTAAATTATTTAAAAAACAAAATTAAAATAAAAAAAAGATATTTTTAATTAAAAAGACCATGTGGCATTCCAATGTGGCTTGACACATCAGTTAATTGAGCGCCACGTCAGATTCAATTTTGACCAAATAAGGGAGAGACTTTGATTTTAGAAATTGAGAAAATAGGGGGATCAAAATCGTGGAAAAAAAAGTTGGGGAACTAAAATCGTGAGTTGGTCATAATAGGGGGACCAAAACTGTAATTAAGCCTTTAATTTTATTTAAAGTTAATAGTAAAGTTCTTAAAAAAGTGCTTTATGGGAATGCTTGTGGCTGAACTTTCATTCCCATAAAGCAATTTTATTCCCATAAAGCACTTTCATTCCCATAAAGCAATTTTATTTAAAGATAAATTCTAAAAAAAATATTAGAAAATTAAGAATTTTAATTACTCTATCCAAACAATGAATTTTATGAATGAAGAATTTTAAATGTTTTATCCAAACAAATAACTTTATAATTGAATGAAATCCAATTGAAGCAATTGAATATCTTATAATTTCAAATTCTCTACAAATTTTGAATTACTCCATCCAACCACTACCTAGAGGAATAGATATATGAGATTTATCCACTATATTTTGAATGTTGTTAAAACCGACCCGGAGGTCAACCTGAGCAAGTAACTGGGTCACTGGGTCAATGGTCGGACCGAGGGGTCACTAGTTGACCCGCGTGACCCGTGACACTGTTAAAATCTGATAAAATTAGGCAACATGTGTATAAATTCACATATCGCAGAACTATGAATTTCTTTACCATACCATAAAAATGTCCAAAAAAACACTACTCATTCATCAAATTCAAATCAAATCCATAAACAAGTTTGAACCTAACAAAAATTAGAGGAGCAATGTTCTTAAACTATGAAATTATCAAAAATTAGAGGAGCAATGTTCTTAAACTATGAAATTGGAATCAAAACAATGCTTCTTATAAGAACTTAAAGATGAATTTATACTAGTTATGAGTTATAACAACTTAAAGACTCAAAAAAAAAAAGATAAACAGGAAAAAAAAAAGCCCAAAAGGACATCGTATTACCTTTTTTTTATATAAAAAAAAAAAAAAAAACAACAACAAATCTGCACGGGCGGGTCGGGTCACACCGGGTCACGGGTTACCGGTTCAGTGCCTTAAAGCCACGGGTCGCACCGGGTCGTACCGGGTCTGAAACGTGACCGATCCGATTAGCGACTCGACCCGGTCATATCACCGTTTCGCCCGATCGGTCCGGGTTGAACAACATTATTTTCTACCGTCAAGTTCTAAAAAAGTTATAAATAAAATAAAATTTATCTTTAAATAAAATTGCTTTATGGGAATGAGAGTATTTAATTTTATTTAAAGTTAATAGTAAAGTTCTCAATAAAAGTGCTTTATGGGAATGCTTGTGGGCTTGTGGGTTTGGCAATCATAAAACTAGAAGAAAACGTACATTTTAACATAAGCTTTACTTTATCATCATTGCAAAGCCTTGAATTTCCCCACTCATCAAGTTCTCATTCATTTTGTGAACAAACAACTGAGATTAAAATCATTTGCTTCTAATTGTAGAGGAGCTTTTCAACCTAACACATGCAATTACAAATGAAGAAATTAATGTGGGAAGATGCTTCTGAACTGTTTTTCAGAAAGTAAATTCATTTATATGTACTTTTATCATCAACCATATTCATGAAATACTTGAGACCAAAGATATATAGATCAGCACAGGGGCCAAAAGATTCAATTGTAACAAGTAAAAAATATGCACAGAACTTTTAAACTTTCAAAAAACAGGAAATCTCTTCAGTTCAGCAACAACAAGAGAATAAGTATCACAGAGATAAACAAGTTTATCTAATTCAGCTTTCAACTCAATGGTTTTGATCCTCTCCTATCATCATTTCTGTATCAGGCAAACAGAAACAGTAAATTTCAGTTGGTATTAGTAACATTAATCAGAAACCAAGGATCTTTCAATTCAAGCCTCGACATCAAACTCATCAACATTGTTTTACTCATCTAAATTGTGTCCAGCACAAAATGCAAAATCTCTTAACTAATCGCACAACAACATCAAAGCAATATATTCACAAAAGTTGAACCATGAATAACAATAAATTCACAGAAAAATAATCATCATCATTTTTTTAATTACAAAACTTAATCAGTTTAAATCTACAAACTTCCGAAAATGAAAACCCTAATTTAAAGCGACATAATGAAACCCTAATCAGATGAAAAGGCGTGTTTAAATCGACAAGAGTAAATAAATTAAGAACTAGTGAATTTGGTGACAGCCTTGGTGCCTTCAGAGACAGCGTGTTTAGCCAACTCGCCGGGAAGAACCAATCTAACGGCGGTTTGAATCTCCCGAGAAGTAATCGTTGGTTTCTTATTGTACCTAGCCAAACGAGAAGATTCTTGAGCGAGTTTCTCAAAGATATCATTGATGAAACTGTTCATGATTCCCATGGCTTTGCTAGAGATTCCGATATCAGGGTGAACTTGTTTTAACACCTTGAAGATGTAAATCTTGTATGTCTCAACGCTTTTCTTGGTTCTCTTCTTCTTCTTGTCGCTGCTTCCTTCCTTTGAGATTTTCTTTTCAGCTTTTGGTTTCTTCTCCGCCGGAGCTTTCTCGGCGGCTGGTTTCTTCTCTGCTGGCTTCTTTTCACCCTTTGTAGGAGCCATTGATGCGATTTGTTTGGTTGGAAGAGAAATGTAGGGAAAGAAAGAGTGCGGGATGTTGAAGGATTCTAAAGCGAATAATTATATATAAGGTTGAGAGAGCGATGTTTATTGGAGGGGACTTTATCACGCGGATCGCTGACGTGTTGTATAGCGTTGTCGTTGATTGAGGATTAGTTTGATTAACGGTGGAGATTCTACCTTATCTTCCATAAGGGTGTGTTTGGATTAGGAGAGAGTGAGGGAAGAGAGAGAAAATGGAGAAATAGATTAGATTAGAATGGTTGTTTGTTTGAGGTGAAAGAGGGAAGAGAGAGTTGTGTCTCTTGGTTTTGAAAGGACAAAAACACCCTTATGTGTTTGATTTAATTTTTTAATTTAGTTGATGGCAAAATGATAAAAGACAAATTTAGGAGCCCTTTCTCTCTACAAGTGGATAGATTACAAAAACCACTAAACTAATATTTCCTCTCTCTCTCTTTCTTGTTTCTCTCCTTAACCAAACATGCTAAAATCACTCTTTCTTCCCTTACTCTCTCTTCCCTCTTTCACCCCAAACAAACACACAGGGACTCCGGATGCTGCACTTACTTGCATTGATTTTTAGATCATGATCTCGTGGAAACTAGTCATGAGCATTGGCGTGTTGATTTTTATACCCCATAATTGGACACCATATTCTCACACACTTAGTGAAATGTCCACTTTACCCTTGACACTAACAAAAACGGACTTGGAACCTCTCTTTCCCATTCACCCTACATCTCCCTCCATCTTCTCTATCTCTCTCTTAAACTCACTCTCTCATCATTATTTATAATTTTTTAATCATTTTCTCTCTCCTCCCACTTGTATCTTGTGATGGAGAGGAATGAGGGAAGAAGAGGATTCAAACACAACAAAAACCCAAATCCACATGCACTCTCCATACGTAATTCTAAAACTTACCAAAGTATGTCCGTTTGTTTTTCATTCTGGATTTACCTCAAACATGTAAATTCACAATGTAATTTGCACACCGGATTTATCTTTAGAAATGAATCTTTATTGAGTTTTTTTCTAAGTCGTTGCACTGTTTTGACCCAAAAAAGGGGGTTGTCGGCTCCCCAAAAGTCGCGTGCATTTGATTAAAAAAACTCCCCTAAAAAGGATGTTAAGGTTTATGAACAAAGATGCGATGATATATAGGTCTCTACTCAGTTCGGACTATGGTAGTCACAAAGGTATTTTTATAATCTAGATGCAAGTATTAATCAAATGAATCGAGACAGTTTGGTTGGAATTCTTGTAAAAGTGTTTGTCTCCGGATCTACACAAATATGGTTTGTGTTGCGAGCCTTTGTCATGAGGAGTGCCTTTATATTCTTGACACAAATTGTGTGATTCGTGCCTCAACAAAGCCCAACTACCCCGATCCCTCCTTGCTCTAGGAAAACCCCCGGTGGGTTTTGTTTCTCTCAACTGCGATGCCTTTGTCTGACCTCGATGTTATAGCTGGTTGTGGCAGCCTTGCCCATGATGATGAAGGCAGATTGCTTTTGCTTTCACCCACAAGCTTTATTCGTGCTCCACCCTCGAATTTGAGCTCTGCCTATTGTGGGAAGACGATACCAGAAGGTCGTCATTAGATCTGACAGTATGCAAGTGATTGATCTTCTTCAAGGAGTGGTGTCTTGCCTGCTTCTCACTCTCTCGTTCATCTTGTCAAAGGGATTCTTGAGATTCCCTCTGAGCCCTGTAATATGGTTTGGCATTATGTTCCTTGGGAGAGAAATTGTCCTGCTAATATTTTGGCTAAACACAACCTTGCTACCCCTAATGTCTGTGTTATTTACAGTTCTGCCAAGTCTTTAGTTGTTGATGGTAGTGGTTGTAATAACTCTTTGGTTAAATTATATCAGAGGTCCTTTAAGTTATTTAATTGTAACAAGTTGATCCTTTAAGTTTTTTTCGTACCACATAAGTCCTTTTAAGTTATTTTATAGTAACAAGTTGGTCTCCTTTAAGGTTTTTTGTACCACTTAGGTCCTCATAGTTATTTGATTGTAACAATTTGAGGCTGAAAATGTAAGTTATTTGTCATTTAAAAGTTACAATTAAATAACTTAAAGAACCAACTTGTTACAACTGAATAACTTAAAGGACCTAAGTGGTACGATAAAACTTAACGGACAAACTTGTTACAATTAAATAACTTAAAGGACTTAAGTGGTACAAAAAAACTTAAAGAACCAACTTGTTATAATTAAATAACTTAAAGGACCTCTGGTGTAATTATCCCTAACTCTTTTGTTTAGTTTCTTCTTTGGAGTGTGTTAAGCCCTTTTGGTTCACCAATTAAAATTATCATAAGAATGTAAATGTATGCACACATATTAATAAAAAAATTGGGTATTAGAATTGTCATAAGTTGTGGGTAAGAAATTAAGGCATTGATGGAAGAGAAATACTTAGGTGCAGTACCATATTTTAAAAGAAAAAAATATAAGATTTTATTTGAAACTCAACAACTATCAAGTGATTGGTAAAAGTTTTTCTATTTTTCCTTTGAAATACATCACCTATAAGCTCATTCTAATCAAATAGCATGAGTTGGTAATCAATTAACAACTTTCTGGAAAAAGTATTGCGCACTCTAGACAGGATCTAAGCGATTAAACACTCATATTAATCGATTAACACGTCTCCTCCGGGAACAAGAATCAAGCTCTAATAAAATACAAGGCACTTCTAATCGATTAAGAGCTCCGTAGAAAGTCTACAAGTTTTCCCACGTGACTTTAATGATTATAATCATATCTAGCTAGTCGATTATGAGCTCTACAGGTTTACTACCAAAACTCTTTGACTTGTTCTAACCCATTAGCACATGGGTTTAATCGATTAGGACTAAACAGAAACTCAAGAAAATTAATGTTAAAGCATTTCAAGATATATCGAACATATTCAAATACGCATACAAATCAAATCAAGCATAAAAAGGAAAGTGAGAGGTGTTATTAGAAAGGCTAAAGGGGTTGAGGATAGAGGGTGGCAACATTTTGCCCATGAAAGGCTGAGTAAACTTTTAACAGAAGAATTACAAGTTGCAAGCATTTTGGCCGCGGTGAAGGATTCTACCAGCCCTAGAATCCTCAGCCTTGTCTATCATGTCCTTCAGTCCCTGATCCTTCTTCTCTTCTTCACCAGAAGAAGCAACATGACGAGTTCTAGGTGCAAACCTCTGAAAGTAACAGCCGTAAAAGTACTCTGGCGAGTATTGATATTTTTCGGGCTGTTCGATGTAGGTTTGGATGTGGCCGTGCCACTCCCACACCATGCAATCACCGTGATCACCTTCTTCGCAGTCAACGCAAATGCTATGACCAAGCACAGAGACAGCTTCTCCAGAATTTGGCATGAGGGAGCCTCCCTTGCCACTGTCAATGATCTTGATGATTTCTTTTTCCAGCCTCCTTTCCTCCATGATGACTTCCTTCATATTTTCTTGATAAGGGGTGATTTCTCTGTTATCTTTCTCATGCTCAAAGTCCCCATAGAGGTAGTCCTCTAATGATTGGGAGACCAAAGGATTCTTCACTGGATTGTCAACTTCAAGCCTATCCATGAGACTTTCAACGAGGAAATTGTCCATGGCGGAGTTGGAGGAAGAGTTCTGAAACAATAATAGAACGAACGAGTAAGGAGATGAAGAGTAGAATGAGATGTTGATTTTACTTTCATGCAAACGGGTCTTATTTATAGGGTTTAAGAAAAACACCAACTAGATATTTTTTTATAAAAGATTTCTTCTAGAGAAATTTTTTAACAATATATTTGCTCGAGAGGAATGGTTAGTGTAAAATTTACCATCTTTCATGGTTTTTCCCTTGAGTAATTTTCAAATCGTCATTATTTAAATCAAGAAAATTTTCATCAACCTATTTATTTATTTATTTATTCCAAAAAACACCTGCTAATTATGAAATTCGAGGTCAATACTTTATTATTCTAATCTATCCAATTATGTAAACCAAGGCCAAAGAACTTACCACGTGTATTATGATCAATAAGGTTCGAACAAAATTCTTTGATGTATTTACAATCTCTGATGCAACGTACTATGAATTCATAATCTCTATAACATCTTGAATACGAATCAATGGAATTATTATTCAGGTGCCTACGCTCAAAATTAGCCACAGTTTTTGCATGACCAAATCCCCAGGAGAAGAAATTAAATTTGAAAATATGGATTCTGATAAGTTTTAGACTCCCAATTATGAATTTGTAACCAATCAAAGGCAGCCTTGAGATTAGTGTAACCATCCTGAAACAATTTCCAACAAAAAAAAATTAGATAAATCATCCTTTGTGGACTTAATTACTACAAGGAGGAATAAACTGCTAAAAAGGATACTCTATTTCTAGCAATCGTTAATATTATCAAACCTAGCAGGAAATCGACTTCATTTAGAGGGATTTATGCTGCGAAGTTATCATAGAGAGGACCACATCCAAGAATCCAAATGTCTCTTGAAAATTTAGTACGAACTCCAATTGCAACAACTGAAATAATATTTCGACTTGCACACAACCAAGCATTTACCACGACTCTCCAAAGAATTGAAGAATTCGAGTTATGCTTAAAATTTGTAGTATGAAAAACATACAAATCGCTCGGGAGTATTTAACGGAAAACACGGGAAGAAAAGTCGAAACCGAAATCACAATAAAATAACGCATTTAAAAAATTAAAATTAAAATAATTATAATAATAACAATAATAATATTACATAAATTTTCATAATAATAATAATAATTTTTTTTTGGCCGAGATAATAATATGATAATAATATAATAAGAATAGTATTATAATAGTAATATTAATATATAAATATGTGTGTATAAAAAATATAATGGTATAATCACCACAACTAATATCGTAATTTGTTTGGTTAAAAGTTACTAAAGATGTAATGGAGTGATTTCCTTCTAGATCAAAGTTTTGAATTTAGCCGTTTTTAAGGCAAGATGAATTTGTATAAAATAAAAGATGAGGTTATTACATTAAAAACACAATACAATGACGTATTTTAGATAGAGAAGATATGAAATTATAATGATAAACATCGCAATGAAAGGAATGTTTACTTATAATTCATTAAAGTTACCTAAAATTAAATTATTTTAATATAAAATTAACTATATTGAGTAACAATTAAAAATGAGATTTTCTTTTTTTGATAAAATTATGAGATTTTCTTTCTTAAAATGTTTTTAACATATTAAATTAGCCAAATCAAGCATTTTTTTCCTTTTACCATTTTACTAATTATTTTAAAAATATTGTTGTGAGTTCAATATTAATATAATTTAGCAGGTTATTTATTAGAACTCTATAAGTGGAATTTACATAAATCACACCACTTAAGGAAATACCAACATAGGAAATGGGATTTATGTTATTTTGTGTGACCTGAATGAATTTCCTTTTTTAATAATAATTTTTTTTTAAAATGGTGTATTTTTTTATTACTATTAGTTCTTCAAGATCAAAGTTTTGAGTTTAGCCATTTTTAGTGCAAGATGAATTTGTGAAAAACAAAATATGAGGTTATTACATTAAAGCGCAATACCATGATGTATTTTAGAGAGAGAATATATGAAATTAGAGTGATGAATATCACAATGAAAAGAATATTCAATTATAATCCATTAAAGTTACCTAAAATTAAATTATTTTAATATAAAATTAACTATATTGAGAAACAATTAAAAATAAGATTTTCTTTCTTTTGATAAAAATATGATATTTTCTTTCTTAAAATGTTTTTAACATATGAAATTAGTCATATGAAGCATTTTTTTCCTTTTACCAATTTACTAATTATTTTAAAAGTATTATTGTGAGTTCAATATTAATATAATTCAACAGGTTATTTACTAGAACCCTATAAGTGGAATTTACATAAATCACACCACTTAAGGAAATACTAATATAGGAAATGAGATTTATGTTATTTTGTGTGACCTGAATGAATTTCCTTTTTTAATAATAGAAATTGTTTTAAGAATGGTTTATTTTTTAGGCAAAATTACACCAGAGGACCTTTAACTTATTTATTTGTAACAAGTTGGCCCTTTAAGTTTCTTTTGTAACAAATAGGCCCTTTAAGTTACCCGACGTTGACACCGTTGGCCCTTTTAGTAAAATGTAATATCGTTCATTACATCAAAATACACCAAAATATGTTTGTTTGCATCAAAATACATAAGCTAGAGTAGTCACAATATATAAAGTAGCATTACATCAAAATATATAAGCTAGAGAAATCATTAAAATGGCCTATTTGTTACAAAAAAAACTTAAAGGTCCAACTTGTTACAAATAAATAACTTAAAGGCCCTCTAGTGTAATTTTGCCTATTTTTTATTACTATTAGTTCTTCAAGATCAAAGTTTTAAATTCAGCCATTTTTAGCGCAAGTTGAATTTGTGAAAAACAAAATATGAGGTTATTACATTAAAGTGCAATACAAATATACAATGATGTATTTTAGAGAGAGAAAATGTGAAATTAGAGCGATAAATATCACAATGAAAGGAATATTCAATTATAATTCATTAAAGTTACCTAAAATTAAATTATTTTAATATAAAATTAACTATATTGAAAACAATTAAAAATGAGATTTTCTTTCTTAAAATGTTTTTAATATATTAAATTAGCCAAATCAAGCGTTTTTTCCTTTTACCAATTTACTAATTATTTTAAAAGTATTATTGTGAGTTCAATATTAATATAATTTAGCAGGTTATTTACTAGAACCCTATAAGTAGAATTTACATAAATCACACCACTTAATGAAATACCAACATAGGAAATGAGATTTATGTTATTTTGTGTGACCCGAATGAATTCCCTTTTTTAATAATATAAATTGTTTTAAGAATGGTTTATTTTTTATTACTATTAGTTCTTCAAGATTAAAGTTTTGAATTTAGCCATTTTTAGCGCAAGATGAATTTGTGAAAAATAAAATATGAGATTATTATATTAAAACGCAATGCAATGATGTATTTTAGAGAGAGAAAATGTGAAATTAGAGCGATACATATCACAATGAAAGGAATATTCAATTATAATTTGTAACATCCCAAAATAGCTAAGTTTAATTTTTATAACTTAGCCCCAAAGTGTTGTCCTAATTGTTTTAGATTAGCGAATGAATTTAATGAATTGTAGCTAGTTGAGTTGATTGAGTATGTTTGGATGGATGATTTATAATTATTATCGCCTAAATGTATTACTTGTATGCATTTTGTGTTCATTTGAGTAATTCATTGCTAATCAAGTTGTTCTGTTGTTGTTTGAATCAATAAATGTTTGTGGAAATATTGCTTGAATTAATAATTGAATACATTAGGTGTTGGTTAAAATAAACTTGTATGGTGCATTAGTAATAATGGGTGCAAGTAGCCTAAGGGTAAAAAAGGAACTTCACTCATTTTTATTTCGCCCTCGACCAAACACTTAAGTCACACGCCCTCATTTCCCTCATTTCCAAAAAGACATAACACAAACCCACACACAACACACATCTTGGAAAAATCAGATTTGGAGAAATAGAGGGAGAGACACGAGAGAGGAAGGAAAAAGAGAGCTCTTCATACAATACTCTCATCTTCTTTATCCACTCAAAAATCAGATCCTTACACTTTTTCTTACATGGTGTCTTTACACTTTTTTTTACACATTTACACATTCTTTTGATAGGGAGAAGAGAGTGAAATCTAATGTCTATTTATTTATATATAAAATTATACCAGAAGAAACGTCAATGCGACACAATTACATTAATTAGCAATAGAATAATATATTTTGTCTGTAAAAATAAATAAAACATATTTACAAAAATATTTATAATAAAACATATTTATGTAACAAAAATAAATAAAACATATTTACAAAACATATAATATCTACGGTGGCGACAAAATGTGACAACAAAGTTAAGAGAGTATATAAAAGAAATAACTATGTAGCCATATTATACCATTAAAGATGGTGAAGAATGGACCTTTGTGGAATATATATTTCACCCTAATCTCAAACAAATTCAGGTCGAGACATATGATTTGCAACCAACAAAGTACCAAACATTTTCACGATGAAAATCTAAAGCCTCAATGACTCGCCTTAAGAATTGCATTAATGTATTCTTTGTTATCATCATATAATAAACTCATTTCATAGAGAACATCTATGAAATTAGGGTGAACAACTTCAGCGACGGTTCGAATATCCTCATACGAATTTGGCCATCAGATATTATTAAGCATAGTCCACAAATAATATATCTCACTAGTGTCTAGTGATACAAAGTGAATCCGATCAATACTTATGGTGTGTTTTATTAGCTTAATATTCTGTTTTTAAAAAATTAACCAAGCACTAGTGAAGGAAATCAATCTAACATTAGCAATGTGAAGACAAAAAAAGGAAATCAATCTTTAGCTTAGCAAAGGGAACAACAGTACTGAAGAATCTCTGCTTGCAACCCTTTGAATTTGAAATTAGAATGGAGGAATGCTCAATACCTGTCAAATTCAGGGGGCAATGTTTCACTAAATGCGGCATCCACCGCCGAATGCAGTGACTAATCCCCTCGCTGGATTGGAGGCACCTCGAAGGGTGGGACAGCTGGCTCAGATATTTAAAGCTGCTTCATACTCAAGGCGAGGATCGAACCCTTGACACTTAGTTAAGGGAGGATGAGCCTCAACCGCTCAATCACACCCCTGAGTTAGTAAAAGACATTTCTAGTTGTATAATTAATTAATTAATTAATTATATGACTCAATATGAATAGATGTCAGTGATAATTGTTGCTCATTATCGCTCACTCTTTCTTTTAAGGATCCATTCTGTGTTTCTTTACTATGGATTCGGGTATTTATCTAACTCTTGATATATCAACTTATCGTAGATCCTAAGGTTATCAAGACTATGGTTTTGTTCTTGATTACATAAAAACTTGCTTATGTTTCTAGTAGGGAACAAAATCCAGAAGATAAAAGGGAGAAAAGTTAAAGGAAAATTCTTAATTCTTCACTCGAAAAGGAGCTGACAGAAATTCTCAGATTTTAGCTAAACACACAAATCCCTTGCCAAGTAGATTTTAGCTATGCTAACTGTAGGGAAAAGGAATTACAAATGCTGATAGAAATCGCAAGGGAATTACACGTAAGAGAATATTGCAACTGAATTGAGAAGGTCCTAGAATACTTCTGGGTGCAATTTCCTGACTCAGCTTCTCCTCTTTTATTAACTCCTCGAGCCTTGTTTTGGGGCTAGGTTGATCATATCTGAAACTTTACTTTGAATTTGAAGCAATGCTCAATACCTGTCAAGTTCAGCAGAGAATAACATAAGAGACACCAAATGTAAACACACAAAACGTTCAATCCGGGGTAATGCTAATAATGCTAAATAGCTTTCACAGGTAATAATGTTAGATCAATATCATATCAAAAACTTGAAAGTAGCTTATTCCAAAGCACGGATATAATACCTCGGAGGAGAGCGAGCATTTTGGCTGCGGTGACGGATTCTACCAGCCCTAGAATCCTCAGCCTCGTCAATCAGGTCCTTCAATCTCTGATCCTTCTTCTCTTCTTCACCAGAAGAAGTAGCAGGGCGAGTTATTGGTGTTCGGGCTGTTCAATGTAGGCCTGGATGTGGCTGTGCCCTTCCCACACCATGCAATCACCGTGATCACCTTCTTTGCAGTCAACACAAATGCTATGACCAAGCACAGACACAGATTGTCTCGAATTTGGCATGAGGGAGTCTCCCTTGCCATTTGACGATGATGTTGATGATTTCTCTTTCCAGCTTCTGCTCCTCCATGATGACTTCCATCATACTTCCTTGATAAGGGATGATTATTTCCCTCTCATCTTCCTCATGCTCAAAGTCCCCATAGAGGTAATCCTCTAATGACTGGGAGACCAAAGACCAAAGTATTGTTCATTGGATTGCCAACTTCAAGTCTCTCCATGAGACTTTCAACGAGGAAATTGTCCATGGCGGAGTTGGAGGAGTTGCTAGGAAATGAGCTCATGGTGTTTGATAAGAGTTCTGAAACAATAATAGAATGAAAGAGTAAGAAGATGAAGAATAGAATGAGATATTGGTTTTACTTTCATGCAAACGGTCTTATTTATAGGGTTAAGACACACCAACTAGATTTTTTTTATTTTTTATTTTAAAAAAATTCTTCTAGAGAAATGGTTAATATAAAATTTACAATCTTTCATGGTTTGTTCATTTGAGTAATTATAAAATTGTATTTATTTATCTTGAAATTTTTTCTTCACAAAAAATTCTTGGTGGGTGTTTTTTTATGAGGTTAATACAATACACAAAGGAAAGACAAAAATAATGGAAATTCATACAAGTTAGTTAAAATCTAGATTCAAAACAACATTCAAAAGAAGTGATCAAATTCTAAGTGGGTGTATTGGTTTAAGATTTTAAAGGATTTTAAAAGTTTTTTTTTTTTGGAATATTCACCCCCAATATTGCTACTTTCCTATCGATTGCGAGAGAAAATGTGAAATTAGAACGATAAATATCACAATGAAAGGAATATTAAATTATAATTCCTTAAAGTTACCTAAAATTAAATTATTTTAATATAAAAAAATTAACTATATTGAGTAACAATTAAAAATGAGATTTTCTTTCTTTTGATAAAATATGAGATTTTCTTTCTTAAAATGTTCTTAACATATTAAATTTAACCAAATCAAGCATCTCTTTCCTTTTACCAATTTATGAATTCTTTTAATTGGCTCTAATCATTTTACAAGTATTGGTGTGAGTACAATATTAATAGACCAACATAGGGAATTTACTTAAATCACACCACTTAAGGAAAAATACCAACATAGGAGCCCCATTGTTGAATCATTTTAGCAAAGGTAGCTATAGGAGTCCATCGAAGATCATCACTAACTTGTTTAGGAGGGTTTAGTTGCTGTCTTGGAGTGATCTTGAGACTTCAAAAGGTTGGGTCAGAGTTGGGGACTGATTGAAGAGGGTGTGAGCAAGTAGGATTCGGTTTTTTGGAGCTCGGGGTTCGATTTGGAAGAGTTCGGGAGCGTCGGGATTCCGTTCGGTTCGAGTTCGGTTTTGAGACATCAAAGTCTCGAGTGGGTTGTCAACCGGGTGAGTGTTCTCACCACATCATGTATTTAGGTGTTTGCATGTGAATATTTTCTGTAGTAGATGGTTTGATTTGAATGAAACTGTGAGTTTTACAAAACTAATGATTTTACGGTTTTTGAAAATGTCTCGGTTTGAATTTTAATTGCTCGAATGTGCTTTGGTGAAATTGACAAAATTATGCCATGATTGTATGTAAAATACATGTTAGAATATCTGTTTGAATAATTTGGGTTTAGTTTCGGTTCGAACGCGACACGAGTGAATGGGAAGCGAGAAACTCTATTTGGGACTGTTTGGTATAGGTTCAGTGTTTATGTAATTGCGAATTTTCTGTGTGTCCAAAAATTGTAAGGTTTGTGTGTCTGGAAACTAGACACAATTTGCCACAAATTAGGCACTGAGTTTAATCAATTTGGGTAAATATGATGGAAGAATTTCTGGTTTCAAATTGAGTCAAAAATCTGAGACTGTTTTGGGTATAGGTTCGGTGTTTTGCTTGTAGTGACTTAGGTAGGACACTGTTTGAAATTATTTCTGTTTAATTGGAAACTAGACTCGTTTTGCTTCAATTTGGGCACTTGGTTTGCTTAATTTGATTGAGAATTCAATAAGAAAACTGAGTTACAAGTTGGGCAACAGTTGCTGTCCTTTTTCTGGATCCCTACGATTTGTTTTAAAAAACTGTACTTTTTGACTACATAAAAAAATGAATAAAAATTATATCCAGAAACTAAACACTCTAAGGTTTCCAATGAATATTTTTTTGTCTAATTCCGATATCGTTTGCTATATTAAAGAAATTGTCGAAGTTAATGTACCATTGCTGAAAACTTACTGCACCTAGAATGTTTATTGAAATGTATGATATATGCTGATGTTTATGTATGGTGGATGATAATTTGTCACTTGTATTTGTTAATCGAATAATGTGTTGATTGGAATGTCGTATAAACGAGTGGGAACCCTAAATGGTTTTAAATGGATTTCCTGAACATGCGTAATATTGTTCAGTGATTAATAATGTATTAACGGGGTGACGACTCCGAGTTATTTAGCATACTTGGTGGAGGGAAGTCATGAGCCCAGAAGCCAAGGCCCTGGCATTATCCCTCATGGCTATGTTGGATTGGGGTTTCCGTGATCTTGTGAGATTTCGTTTCACGGATTATGCTAAGCCAAAGATAAAAGAAAATGATTTTTATGGAAAATGCAATGATTCGTGCAGTGATTGCCGGATTAGAGGGCTCGTAGAGATTGAGTGATTTGGTCTCTCGAGCCGGTCTTCAAAATATTTAAGATAACTAAAAGAGAACAAATGAGAGGAACCGTAAGGGATCTCAGAGTCACTCATTTAGATTTGTAATCTCATTGTTTATTGTTGATTGTTTTTCAGATCTACAAGTAAAGTCTAAGGATTGTTCAGGACCCTAGCTGCTTGGGGCTATCATGTTGAGGAAATTCACGGGTCATGATGGGTACTCGGTATTAGATATCGGGTTATGACCGAGTTTAAGTTTAGGATTAATGCACTTGGATTAGTGAGTTTTTGTAATGACTGGAATTATATGAATCTTTGAGGATTTGTTTATGTATCAAAATATGAGGTTTTAACGAAAATTTAATAATTCCAGTTGTTCATAATTGATTATCAGTTATGTAGTATTTGATTCCGTAGAAGTGCATCTCTGAATGGCTAAAGGTAATATCTCGAATTTGTTTTGTCGACTACAAATTTGGGATGTTACACTTATTTGGCATACCAACTCATTTTTTTTTATTTTTCATTATTTTCTATTATTCCCTTTCTTCTCCAGTCTCTTCTCTCCCTCTCTCACCCGCACAACCACCACACCACCACCACCACTCTCTTCTCTCTCTCACCCAAACCACAACCAGACAACCAGTCTCTTCTCTCTCTCTCTCACTGACACCACCACCACCACACCACCACCACCACCACCACCACCACAAACACTCTCTTCTATCTCTCTCACCCACACCACCACCACCACAACCACTCTCTTCTCTCTCTCACCCACACCACAACCACCACACCACCACCACCACTACCACTCTCTTCTTCTTTAAATGAGTGTTCCTAAACCAAATCCTTAAAATCACAAATCTCTCTTCTAATCCTCCTTCTTCTCCATCGTTGATTTTTCACCACCATCATGGAACCCAACAAAAATTTCAACTTAGGGTTCCAAAAAAACAAAGAAAACCCAAATAAAATCACAAACGAAGAAATCTAATGAATGGATAAATTGAAACCATAGGTTTAGGGAGGTTTTCAAAGAGAGAATCGAAATCAAAATGGAAGAAAGGGATTTTGCGATTCTGAGTTTGTTGAAGATGGGATTTTTCGATTCTGAGTTTCTTGAGGATAAGGATTTTGTTGAAGATGGGGATGGGGATCTTGTGATTCAGTTTGTTGAAGATGGGGATGGAGATTTTTTGATTATGTTTGTTGAACCTGTGTTTCCTCTCCTGCAACATTTGGAGGTTGAAGATGGGGATAGAGGTTGATGGTTGGCGGTGGAAGGTGGAGAAGATTGAGAGAGATGAAGAATAAAAATTAATTAAAATAAGAAGTAATGACTTGGCATTACATGTCAATATCAAAAATAAGTTAGAAAAAATAAATAAATGGCAACTCAGATTTCTGTCAGCCAACTCAACGTTTTTGTAATGTTGGGTTAACAGAAGGGCCTAAATCAAAACACTGCACTTTGCAATGCCTTTTTACAAAAATTTTTTTTGCAGGGGCTTATACCAAAACACACTATATTTACAGGGCCCTGAATCATGTTTAAGCTTAACTAAAATCGTCAATTTGCTAACACTTGTTTTATTTATAGTAGTATTATTATAGTAGTATAGTAGTATGATGATACGGTTTGGTCTCATCAATAAAATCATTTCAACATTATTGTATCTCATTGCTACAAGCCTACAACGTCAGGTTCAACAAAATATGTTTTCTAATCCACCGACATCAATCATATGTATAACAATATATGGGAATGTAGTTTTGTGGTTTCGGATGAGGAATTCATCTTGTGATTCTTGGGAATGTAGTTTTGTTAAGATTAGAGATACCAAAACTCCATGAGATGAACGTTGCTTAAATGTCTTGTGATGCCAAAGTTTATTCTCACCACCATTTCTCGATCGTTTGTGCGTTACCCCACCTATGAGCTTGTATAGCACTTACATGCATGCTATGAGGATTCATCTCATAGGAGAAGCAAGCTTAAGAGTAAAACTCAAATGATTTCAAATTGATAAAGATCGTTACAATGTGGTACAACTTGTGCTTGTATGGCACTTACATGTTATGAAGATTCATCTCATAGAATAGAAGAGAAGTAACGAGTAAGCTTGAGAGCTTGATTGAGAGTAAACCTCAGATGAATTCATATTGAAAAATATAGTTTCAATATGGTACAACCTATATAGCACTTACATGCTAACTTCAAGTCTAACTAACGTGTAACCACTAAACTAACTTCTAATTGATCAAAATTTCCAACAAACAAAGTAACTAACTATTACTACCTAACAACTTATATTCTTAAATAATATGAAGCTCGAATGGATACACAGATGCAGCCTACTTCTAGCATTAGTAATGTGAAAAGAAGGGAAATCAATCTTAATTAATTTGCTTAGCAAAGGGAACAAGGTGCTGAAGAATATTTCCTTGCAACCCCTTGAACTTGAATTTAAATCAAGCAATGCCCAATACTTGTCAATAGGGCCGGGGTAATGTTGCACTCAATGCAGGAAAAACCGGTAATAATAATGCTAAATAGTTTCGTCAGGTAAAACTGTTAGATCAAGATCAGATAAAAACTTGAAATGTGAAGCAATAAAATCCAGTTCCCCATAATCACAAAATGAAGCAAGGTAGATGCACAACCAAAGCACAAAAAATATGAAGCAATGACTTATATGTGTTTGTAGAGTGATTGAATTAATAATAGACATAAAACGTAAAAGAAAAGGAGGTGTAATTAAGAAACAGATTTTTATCTACATCAAACCCAAGTTACCTTACAAGCCCAAACTCATCCCAACACTTTAGATTTTAACTGAAAAGCTCAAATCCCTCTCTCATTTTAAAAACACACTCTAGTTTTAGAAGGGAAAAAGAAACATATAGAGGGAGAAGGAGAGAGCAGGTCGAAGAAGAAGAGGGAGAGGGAGAGAAAGAACAAAACCCGAAACTTCTTCATTCTTTCTTTTTTTTAGATATGAAACCTTCACTCTCTATCACTCACATTTTATCCCTAACTAATTTATCACCAAGACACACACACCTTGTTAGTAATTCAAAAACAAAGGAATGGACTTTCTCCTCATCCTTTGATATTCGAAGCTTGCATGTGTAATAGAGGAGCTGATATTGGAGTTTTAGTAATTGCATGTGAGATTAGAAGATTGGGTAAGGTGTTAGCTACATTGGTATATAGAATAGCAAGGAAAGGGTTTGAAGTTGGAGTAACTATTGAAAGTTCTAGGAGTTTATTTGGGTTGAAATAGAGACTTGCGGAGCTTGATTGTGAGGATAACAATTGTTAGTTGGTGTGTGGAAAGCTACCTTTGAAATTAAAGATTTTAGTTCAGACTTTGGAGTAGCTATTTGGAAACATGGAGGGCTGTAAGGAGCATTTTTAGTTTGGTGGGAAACTCTATTGTTGAATAGTAAAGTCAAATTCCAAGTGAGCTCTTCATTGCATTTCGTTCTGATTGATGATTTAGTGCATGCTTAATGTTCATTTTAAGTGGATTATGGTGTATTGGCTGTTTTGATGCTGAAATTGTGAAATGCTAAGTGAATGAAGCCTTGCATGCTTGAATATGTTAAGAAGAACAAATGCGAAATTATTTGGTCTAGAAACTAGAATGAATTTATTGAATGAATTGATGATTGAGTATGGTTTTGGTGGTTTATGATATTGTTATTGATGTGTGTTGAGTTAAGGATTGATGGAAAAGAAATCGGATCGAACAGAGTAGCGAAATTTGAGGAAAATCGAATTTTTGGAAAATCTGCAGTAAAGGCCCGGTTCATGCGCCCAAGCGCACGACCCGTGCGCCTCCTTCTGTCCCATTTTTGAAAAAACACTTTTCCGCTTCTCGTTTGACGCGAATTTCTTCCCAATCCTTTCCCTGACTTAACCCAAGTTACCCTATCCCTAATTGGACTTAATTGACAAAGTTAGAGATTATTTTTAACACAATTTCTATGGAAATGAGATTTATGTTATTTTGCGCAAAATAATGCAAAATAACATAGATCTCATTTTTAACACAATTTCAATTATTATAGAATGAAAATACACTTGTTGTTTCGGATTAAGTACTCATGTGACTATTTCGAATGATTTGTATCAAATCTTTTCAGTTTTTGAACTTATGTTATAAAACCTATCATCCTTAGTTGGTCTTGGTCTTCATTGTTAGTTGTTCGGTTTATCTTAATCCAAACTTATTTAAGTTCATCTCAGAAACGCCAAAAAAATGATGGTACTTGTTGAGCAGAAGCAACTCGGCTAAGGGAGAGCTTGCCTAGAAGACAACTAACTCAACTGAGGAGCTAGTGGCTACGGGAAAAATAGACTGCCTAGTCGAGGATATTTTTGCCTAGACAAAGGGTTTGCGAGGGAAGTAAGTAAGTATACTATGCACGTGGAAACTTGGAACACCGGAGTGGTTGCATTTCATCAATAACTAGTATTTTACTTGTGAATCTACATAGGTGACACTGTATTTGTTATGATATTTGTTATGGACTTGCAATAAAAACCTCAAATTTGCTTCTATTTGCCCTATTTGCTTTAAAAGTTATAAAATTTACTAAAAGAAAGGGAGAAACTCGATAAAAGGCTATAATTCAACTTGCTTAAAAAACTTGTGTTGCAAAAAATAAAAAAAAAAACAAAGTCAACATCTTCTTCTATTCTTAATTATGGAGTAAAAATCAGAAAAAAGAAAATGAGATCTAATATAAGATATGCACCTTTGTTGTCGCTCCCGTTGCCGCTTGTGTTACTGCTCCCGTTGCAACTCCTGTTGTCACTCCTACTGCCGCCCTCGTTGACGCTCCCCTTACTGTTCCCGTTGCCGCTCCTGTTGCCACCCCTTTTGTTGCTCCCCTTGCCACTTGTTTATATTTTTTTCTCTAGATTATTTAATATGAATTTAATCAAGGATAATTAAATTATGAAATTATTTAAAAAAAATTATTTTGGGATTTTTTTATAGTCGTTTAATTTATTTTTTTCAATTGATAGAGGTTAAATTGATTGATTTTAGTAGTTTTAGTAGATTATAGTAAATTATTGATCTTTTAATATTAATTTAATCATTTTAATTGATATATCAAATTATTAAAAAGATAATTTTGTAAATTTTGGTAGTCGTTAATTTTTTTTTTACAATTGGTAGTGGTTAAATTGATTGATTTTAGTAGATTATAGTATCTAAAAAAGATAAGAAAATTGTATTTCTATCTCTCTCTCTCTTTACTGCTGACACGCGGTAGCTTTATATATTTTTTCCCGACGAAAACAGCTTTTTCTTGTATCTTTATTTCATTTTTATGCAGATCTGTTTTCTCTTTGACAGACTGCGCACATCAGGTTCTGTCTTTGAAAAAGCATGTTTGGATTTTGTCAATTTGCTAACAATTGTTTCTCTCTCTCTTTGCTGCTAACACGTGGCATCTTGAGAAAATGACTAAAATTGTCAATTTGCTAACACTTGTTTTTACTAGAGTAGTATAGTATAGTATAGTAGTATGATACGGTTTGGTCTCATCAATAAAATCTTATTCATTAGCATCATTTCAGCATTGTTGTATCTCATTGGTACAACGTCCAGTTCAACATCTGTTTTCTAATCTACCGACATTGTAAAAATATCTTGTGATTTCAGATGAGGAATTTATCTTGTGATTCTTGGGAATGTAGTCAATTTGTTAATATTAGAGATACCAAAACTGCATGAGATGAACGTTGCTTAAATGTCTTGGGATGCCAAAGTTTATTCTCACCCAGGGGCGGTTCTTTGTGAGGGCCAGGAAGGACAACGGCTCTCCCTAAAAATTCATATGAAATAGTCAAAATACCCCTATTTTTAAGTATTAACTACTAAATATATATAAATGTTGTACAAATATAACAAAAGTGATTGTTTGGCCTAATGGTTGAGATTCCAGTTGTTAGTTGATTGGTTATAAGTTTGATTCCCTCTTTTGTAGTGCTGTTTTATTTCTTCAAAAACCACCACTGGTGGTTGTTATATATTATTGTTGCTAAAATTTATTGGGTATCCGAACCTATTACTAAAGTGTTTGTTCACCCAACAATTTACCATTAAGCCATCAAATGTTTTTTTTGGGTATAAAGCCATCAAATGCTATTGCAAGTATATATATATAAGCAAAATATGTTTTTTATGCACTAATAATATTCTTTTTACTCAATGTATAGGTGATATGTAACTATATATAGAATTTTTTGTATTTTTTGGAGTATAAATTTTATTCATATTTTTAATATTATCATATCTCTTATATTATAATTAAAAATTATGAATAAATGGTTGATGATTTTCGAAAAAAATATCTTCTACATTTTAAAATTAAAATAGAATAAATTTAAAATTATACTTTTACAAACAACTTCAATTGAGTTTTTATATGAAATAAAAATTATATTTTTAGCCTTTTAATTTTGTCTCAAATAATTTATATTTATATTTATCTATTTTATAAATTGTATTTGCATTTTTATGTATCTGTTTATGTGTTTCTGAGTTTCCACGTCTATTTCATGACCGGCTCTCCCGGACATTTTGTTCAAGATCCGCCACTGTTCTCACCTCCATGGCATTGAATTTTAATGTGTTGATATTTGAGCCACATTTTTCAATCTTTTGTGCGTTACAGCACCTATGAGCTTGTATAGCACTTACATGCTATGAAGATTCATCTCATAGGAGAAGTAAGCTTGAAAGTAAAACTCAAATGATTTCATATTGAAAAAGATAGTTACAATGTGGTACAACATGTGCTTGTAACCACTAAACAAACTTCTAATTGATCAAAATTTCCCATAACAAAGTAACTAATTTCTTAACAATTATGAAACTCGAATGGATACGCTGATGCACCTTCTTCTGACAATAGCAAGGTGAAGAAAAAGGGAAATCAATCTTTAGCACAGCAAAGGGAATAAGGTACTGAAGAATCTCTGCTTGCAACCCTTTGAATTTGAAATTGAATCAAGCAATGCTCAATACCTGTCAAGTTCAGTAGAGAATAACATGAGAGACACCAAATGCAAACACATAAAACGTTCAATTCAGGGGTAATGCTGCACTCAATGCAGAAAAAACAGGTAATGATAATGCTATGTAATAATGTTAGAGCAAGATCAGATCAAAAACTTGAAATGTGAAGTATCTAATCTTGATCTTTATCTAACAGCTCCAATTTTCTAAGCAGAGTGACAGCTTCATTTACTGTCTACATCAAATCTGGTTCCCCAGAATCACAAAATGAAGCAATGCCATTTTTTTACCTCTTCACCAGCAGCATCAGGGTGAGTTATTGGTGTAAGCCTCTGCGTGTAACAACCGTAAAAGTATTCTGGCGAGTAGCAATACTGTTCGGGCTGTTCAATGTGGCCGTGCCACTTCCACACCATGCAATCACCGTGATCACCTTCTTTGCAGTCTACACAAATGCTATGACCAAGCACAGACACATATTGTCCAGAATTCGCCATGAGGGACTCTCCCTTGCCATTGACGATGACATTGATGATTTCTCTTTCCAGCTTCCACTCCTCCATGATCACTTCCTCCATACTTCCTTGATAAGGGATGATTATTTCCCTGTCATCTTCCTCATGCTCAATGTCCCCATAGAGCTAATCCTCTAATGACTAGGAGACCAAAGGATTGTTCACTGGATTGCCAACTTCAAGTCTCTCCATGAGACTTTCAACGAGGAAATTGTCCAAGGCGGAGTTGGAGGAGTTGCTGGGAAATGAGCTCATGGTGTTTGATAAGAGTTCTGAAACAATAATAGAATGAACGAGTAAGAAGATGAAGAATAGAATGAGATATTGATTTTACTTTCATGCAAACGGGTCTTATTTATAGGGTTTAAGACACACCAACTAGATTTTTTTTTAAAAAAAAATTCTTCTAGAGAAATTTTTTGACTTCTAGAGAAATGGTTAATATAAAATTTAGGCTTAAGTACAGTTTTGGTCCCCCAAGTTTTACCAACTCACGATTTTGATCCCTCAAATTTTAATTTCACGAATTTGATCCCCAAGTTTCCCAATTTGTAAAATCAGGGTCCCCTACTAATCTAGTCAAGATTGATGCTGACTTGTCTGCCACTTAAACTACGTGGCAACCACGTTGGCATGCCAAAGTGGCTTTTTTATATTAAAAATTGTTATTTTTATTTAAACATTTTGTTACCTTAACTCTTATCGGCTGCAAATTTTAAACTCTGCATGACAATTGAATATAAACACCAAAATTAATCTGTTTGGCCCAAGACCTTGGCTCACGGGCCAACCCCTTGAGGATTGGAAAAACAGGGTATCAAGAAGTCAAGAACATTCGGATTCCCTAGAGGATTTTGAATGACAACTCTGCTTGTACGGTCAAAAACAAAACTCTTGGAAAGCTTATTGCCTATTTTATTGAGTTAATATATTATTTGGTCCATGAATTTTCAAAAAAGTTCAATTTACTTTATGACTTTTCAAATATTCCTATTTAGTCTCTCATTTATATAAATGTGTATCAATTTATGTCAACCACGGTTAGTTAACATAGTTGGCGTTATACTTAAGTGTCTGTGTGACAAATCTCGGGGACCAAATTGAAACGCCTAACAACTAATATTCCACCTCAGTTTGCCACGTCACTTAAATGTTGGGGACTAAATTGATACTTGTTTTTCAAAAAATGGGTTATATTTGTGTGACGCAAATTGATATTAAGTTATATTAGTCATAAACCAAATTGAAACACCCAAAAAAATTAATTTCATCTCAGATATTTACATCCCTTTCATATTCCATTTCAATTTCACCTCTCTCCAAATCAATGACCAAATTGCTTGAGTGATGCTAAGTTGTTGAACTCCATCCCAACTACAAACTAACATTGCCAAGCTTCATTAAATTGTGGGAATTTAGACGTGTCAACACAATCATCTTCATTAGTGCTTATCGAATCTTTCATTTCTTTAGGCTTCCAACTATGTTCACTTTCACTTGAATAATCACTGATGGGTGACTGTTGTGCAGAAAAGAGTATGTGAGAGTATACACAGTCGCAACAAGTAATAAAGTGAAAAAGTAAGAGATCGTACCCACAGGGATTTACGTTAATTTTAGAGTTTAATTAGAATGCAAATTAATGAAAGAGCAAAATAAAATAACAAGTTTGTGGAACCAATGTTGTCGACAACATAAATTAAATAAGCAAGTAAGGATCAAGTAGAAACTCAGGTTCAAAGATAGTTGGAAGGCCTTTCACTAAGTAAACCCTTTAAAACAATTCAATGTAATGTCTGACGCTATAGCATTGAGTGTTGTAGCGTTTGATGTGTTTCTTTCAATCACTAACGTCAGAGTTTCGTTACAAGACTCTTATGTCTAAGTTCTAAATAAGTTCACCCCTGTATATTAAGCTCCTACAGTATTCTATGCTTTCCTATGTCTAGGTTTAAACATGAGTTGTTCTAAGTGTCCTTAAAACAACCACTTACTCATATTAATCCTTGAGTTCGAAATGTAAACCATTTCTAAATTTACAAATATACTTATAATTAGTTGATCAGTTCTAAAATAAGTTTGAAAGAAGTTTCACACAAGGATCAAAATGCAAACATCAAAACATTACATTTGAACTACTAAAAAGTCATTACAAAGCTACAAGCATCCAACTACAAAAGGCTTAGCTCATGATGAGCATCAACAAGGAAATACAAACTATGATGGGAACCATGTTCGTATAACTGAAAATACAAAAGAAAGAGAATAACATAGAAGTTACACTATTCAAACTCCTTTGCACAAATCTGTCTAGTGATGCTATAGCATTGCTTCGCAGCATTGAAGTGCTGAATTTTTACTTTGGATTTTCTTGAGTAAGCTTGAACGAAAATGGAGGGGAGAATGTGTCAAAAACTCCCGCCAACTGAACCAGCAAGTATGAAGTGTATTGGAGAAGAAGACCCTTTGCAAAAGATAAAGCCAACTTACTCCAAAAGGTGATTTGACAAGCCACCAACCATAAAGTAGTCTCCAAAATTGTGTTTTTTGTTTTTCTCTCTCTTGCTCACGCAGGACGTAAACGCTATAGCGTCAAAATACTGCAGCACTGAACAAACACATTAAAATAACAAGAGGGCACCAAAAGTGCCAATTTGTCACATAATCAATTTCTAACCCTCTTTTACACTTCTTTACACATATTTACATATTTAACAAAATTATTACTTAAGAACTCACATTAATTTAAACCGAAAGAATATAAATAACTCATATAAACAAGAGTTATCAGTGACATGTCTCTCTTTCCCTTTGGATCCTTCTTAGATGTAGGTACCAAACAATAACACAGTGTTCATCGAAAGGGAAAGGGTCGTCATTCATTCCAAACCCTAACCACATCCAATCCAATTCTAGTGATGATTCTGCTTTTTTCCTTCCTCCATTTTTAATTCTACATATTCTTTCATGCTTAGTTTGTTCCACTCCCGAATCTTCCTTAACTGCATCTCTTGCTATGCTGTTCAATTTCCCATTTCAATTTTACATGTGTAGAAAAACATAATACATTATTTTTCAATTGTGTATTGAGTACAAATATAAATATAAACCTAACAGACCTGATAAATGGGTCAGATACATATTTACAAATAAATCTATTGGGTATGGCTCGTATGTAGTATCAGTGGGGCTAGGGGCAGGGGAGCTGAGCGTAGGGAAGTGACCTTCGCCCCCAGCCCATGTGGTCTTGGCCCATATATATTTAGAGTTCAGTTGAATTGTGATAGTCAGCGTGTCATCTACTTGGCAGAGAATCGGGTGTCAGAGTGTCATCTACTTGACACATAATTGGGTGTATCATGCCATGACAAAGCATATTTATGTGAGGTTTCACAAATCAGTGAGCTACTTGCATCTGGGCAGATATTACTTGAAAATGTTCATACTTCAGAAAATGTTCTATTATTATTACTTCTTTTACTGTTGTTGTTACAACAAAATATATTATTTATAACACTCCCCTCAAGCTGGTGAATGAATATCTATCATTCTCAGCTTGTAACTAAGTTGGTTGAAATGTTTTGTTGACAAAGTTTTTGTTAACACATCTGCTAGTGGATGTCCAGGAGGAATGTAAGTTGTAGTTAATAAACCAATGTCCAGTTTTCCTTAATGAAGTGGTAGTCTATTTCTATGTGTTTGGTTCTATCATGTTGAACGAGATTGTGTGCAATACTGATAGTTGACTTGTTACAAAATAACTTCATAGGGCCCTTCACATTGTATCTTCAAGTCATTTAGTACAATCTTCAACTATAGTAGTTCACAGACTCCTTGTGCCAAAGCTATCTAGCTAGTAGGTTTTGCTTCTTACTCCGCTAAGTAATGAGGTTCCCACAAAGGAAGGCAAGATAGCCAGATGTAGATCTTCTATCACTAACTAAACATGCATAGTTAGAAACAGCAAAGACTTCCATAATTAGGTTTCCACCACTTTTGAACCATAGTCCTCTTCTTAGTGTTGCCTTGAGATATTGAAGAATACGATCAACTGTCTGCAAATGTCTCACCCTCGGGTCTTTGATATTGGACTTTGTCAACTTTGGCATTTCTTCTTCAAATCTAATTTTGTGATTGTATGTACAATCAGCGAAAGTGAATGATGGAATGCATGATTGGTGTTAAATCAGCGAAGAAGTCTAAAGAGTAGAAGACTAATAGTCAGTGACTAATATGCTAGCTCACTACCTTCGAGTTGACAGTTTGGAACAGATTTATGTTTTAAAATCCCTTATGTGAACCAAATTAGTACGGGTTTTGACGGGTTGGTTTGAATTTTACCCAATCACAAAAATTATCGAACCCAACGCTTTGGTTTGGGTTGGGCTACTTGATGGGATCGCGGCAAGTGTACCGGATCGTTGCAAATAATAGTATGGAAAGACCGAGTGTCGAACTCAGGGACTGCGGTTAATTATCAGTTTAACAATTTAACTTCTAAATTGAAAAGGGACTAACGTGAATTTGTTTGAAAAGAAATTAAAGTGAAAAGCAATAAATATATTTTTGTGATTTTAATTTAAGGATAACAAGAATACAAGTGTGAATTTGTATGAATTAAAAAAAGCGTTGGGGACGAGCTTCAATTTACTTCACTCTTATATCTAACGAATCAAATGTGTTATTGAACTTATCTTATGAGCTATGATCAAATTGCTATAATTATTCTAATCCTAATTTCTTAGGTAAAAGAACCTTTATTTCTAATAAAAACCCCTAATTCGTTAGGTGACCTTAGAAAGAAATAAACAGTAATAACAACAATTATCCTATGATTCTAAATACCAATGACTATTCCTAGACTAGAGATAAACCGATTTCAATTCTCAAGCATATGTAATTCAAATTTCCATTCATAATCACATATCGTAAATCATCCTAAGAGTGATCAAATCCTAGAAAGCGTTAATAACAGAGACTGAAACATAAATCATAACATTCATTCAAATAACAAAGGTTTAATTAAAAAATATAACAGATTCATAAATCGTTGCTCATCCCCAACAACGGGAAATTTAGCTAGACATAGAAATAGAGATAATAATTAAAAGAGTAAAAGGGAATAAAAAGAACTCCATGAAAGATGAAGATGATCCGAGTTCCGTCAGCTCTTCCGCTATCTCGCTCACGGTGATTGCTAGGTTCCCAATTTTCTCTACTCCTAATAGAACCACATCCAGCCGTCCAAAACCTTTTAGTGCCGAAGGTACTGTTTTTCTCTTTTTCACTCTGCTGTCTGCCGTACCTCCTCCCTAATTCTTCTCTAGGTATTTTAATTATCATTAGCTCTTTTTCTTGTGCTCCACTCCACGTGTGCTCCTCCATGATAATATGGCTTAATAATTTGGCTCCTGCACAATACTCACACCACGTGAGTATGTATATATTTCTAAAATTACCATCAAGTTAATTGTGTAGGTGAGAGAAGAATGAAGACCCAAAAATCAAATTAATCCATTTCACAATGAGGTACTTTTAATCTCTACATTAAGATCAACACAAGTTAGATCAAAATGCTTAATAATTATGATTCAATTTAATTATAATCATCAAAATATTCTAAGAGATTAACCATGCCCAAATAACATCAATTAAGACAAAAGCAAACTGTAAGTCTAGAGTATATGGCAATTTTCCCTTCATAAAGAATAGAAAAATTAGATAATTTAGAGAATTATCACTACTGGTTGGATCGAATTTACTCAAACCATTGAACACCCCTAATTCTACGTTATGGGAACACTCGCATGTTTGCATCCATGTTTTTCTGTTTCCTGCAAAAGGTCAAGCACATACATTCTTTGAGAGATAAAAATGTCTTGTTTTGAGTAGGCCACCTTGATTCCCAAAACAATAGTTAAGTTGTCCAAGGTCCTTCATTTCAAACACTACTGATAATTCCTCCTTGAGTAGTTGTCTCTCAATCAAGTCATCACTTGTAATAATGATAACATCAACATAAACAAGAAGTATAGTTAGTTTTCCATCTTGTGAATTTTTGAAAGCATTACTGATTGACGCTAAACCCATTTTTGTTGTAGTGTTTACCTCTTGGCCGAGTCTACTAGAACTTGTTAAAATTGTTTTTAAAAGATATAAGATATTTAAAGGCTCAAAATTATTTTTATAGGTAAAATTGGTGATGAGAAAATTCATAGGATATATATTTTAAGATAAAGGGAAAAATATCTTAAGTATGCACTTCCAATATAAAATCTGTGGCATTTGGGGTGTAACATCCTAGATTTTAGTCGACAATAAAATTCAGAATGTCACTTTTTAGACCTTTCAGAGATGTATTTTGATAAAGCGGAAACTACTTAGTACATATATAAGTACATCATCCATTCATTATTTCATTTATGGTGTACTTATATATGTACTATGTAGTTTCCGCACACGTGTTTTCGAAAAGAATTTAACTCGACACAAAATCGTCGAATCGCGACCTCTAAACTAATTACAATCATTGAAAATAAGTTCAAACAATTATTTTCAATTAGCATTTCATATGATAAGGATTGGATTAGGCTTGAGAAATAATGGATTAGAGGGCAAAATAGTGAGAAAATGAGTGACCAACCTGATGCCGACACAAGTGTCGAGGGTTCGATCATCGCATTGGGTACAAAGCAGCTTTAAATCTCTGAGTCAGCTGTCCCACCCTTTGAGGTGTCTCCAATCCAGCGAGGGGACTAGTCACTGCGTTCGGCGGTGGATACCCAGCTCTCGACAAAAAAACAAGTCATTATATGATAAATTAAAAAACACAACAACAAATGAGAATAAATTTAGGCAATGCGAAAAGGGAACCATATATTAAATCTGAAATGCTGAATTTTTTTATTTTATATTTCACATTCAGTCTAATTGAGGTAATCCTGTTTAGGTACCGTCGAATACTAAATATTGACACCTCACACAACGAGGTAAAGATGAATATTTAGTTGTCAATTTTTTTATTATAAATTGAAATAGATAATACTTATTAATTAACGAGTATTCTATTCATCAATTAGGACATTCAATCAACCAACCGCAATCCTAATTGGAAAATAATATATTGAATATTTTATAGGGTTAAATATGTTTTTAGTCCCTACAAAATTTCACTATTTTATTTTTAGTCCTTATGAAATTTTCCATCGACTTTTAGTCCCTATAAAATTTCAAAATTTTGTTTTTGGTCCCTATAAATGCCAACTAGTGTATATCCATTGAATTTTTGAGTGATGTTTTGCATACGTGTTGAGGACATTATAAACATCTCTTCCAGAAAAACTTTGAATTTTTTAACAACGCATAAATTAAATCTAAATTTTTTAAGTGTAAAAGATTCGATAAACAAATTAAAGGAAATACTACCCTAGAAATCAAATTTTGAGTTTATTTTTTGTGAGGGGGATATTTTTAATATCTTTAACGTATATGCAAAATATCATTCAAAATTCTAAAGGCATACACGAGTTTACATTTATAGGGACTTAAAACAAAATTGTGAAATTTTATAGGGACTAAAAGTTGATGAATTTTTTTATAGGGACTAAAAATAAAATAGTGAAATTTTGTAGGGATTAAAAACATATTTAACCCTATTTTATATATCGGGTTTCCTCAACATGAAATGAATAATGTCGTTTTTTGTGATAAATAAATATATAAATAATATTAAAGTATTTTTCCTTTAAATGTAGGAAATATATTTTAAAAAAGTCACTTGTGAGAAATGATAGTAAAATTAATTTATGTAAAAATGATTTAGGATTATAAATATAAAGCAATCAATTTTAAAGTGTAACTACTTGATTATATTTTGGATTCAATAATCATATACAGATTCGATAAAAAAGGTTGAACCAAATACTAAGGGCCTGCTTGATTTAATTTTTAAAGTTTGTTTCGATTTTATAAAATTAACAAAGAACAAATCTGTTTATTTTAAATTTTTAAAAATTCATAATTATTTTTAAAAAGGAAAATCAAACAAACTCTCGCTATTTTATCATCTCGCTTTTAATAATATTATCTCCTAACTCAACAAAAAAACCCATGTTTCTTTTTTACCAAAACAAAAAAGCAAGTTAACTACCATAAAAATGATATTACCACTTCAAATCTATTTAGGATGCAAAATGTGTAAGATATGGTTAGAAATAACCAAAAAAAGAAATATTTCGAGAACTTGTTTAGATTCTCATTCTATTAACAATGAACCTTAAAAATTAGTAAAATAATATAGTGAATATTTTAGTATATTTAATTTTTAAAATTGTTCTAGATGTAATTGTCGTTCTCGGCACGAAATGTATAATCCTACTTTGCCGGACTGAAAACGAACCGCACGTACAAAAAAAGTATTTACGTTAAAAAAGTATTTAAAATTCATAATAGAAAACAGTCAATTCTTAAGTATAATTGAATGAAAATATTTTATTTTGGTAAAAATCTTTTTAAAAGATATAAAATGTATAAGGAGTAAAAATTTCTGTTACAATATGTAAGACTATAAGAGTATTCTAGACTTGTGAGAGAGCTTTATCGCCCATTGTGGTCTCATCCGACTCGAGGAATTAGTCTCAGCAGCAGTTACGCGCAGAGAATACTCGATTTATACCAAAAAAATAAGAGTATTCTAGGCTACATTTTGTTTCAAAACAAAGGGAGAAGAATAAAAATAAAATAAAAAACTCTTACATTCCCACTATAAAATCAGTGTCATTTAAAAAATGTGAGTGGTTAAAACCCAAGAAGGAAACTCATGAAAGGAAAGAAGTTGGGTGTTTGTGTTCTTATCAATGCAACCTCTTACTTATATAACTACCCTTCATCACCCTCTTCTTTCACACAGCAATTTCTTCTCTTCTTGTGCAATCTAGCCACAAAGTTTACTCCTTTCTTTTGAATTCAGATACCCTTTTGTCCTTTTGCTTCAATGGCCTCTACCCCAAACCCAACTCCCAACTATTCCTCAGTTACTCCAAGACCCTCTAACAACCAGAATCATAACCACAACAGCCACCGTAGCTCCAACAAATTGAAGGAGACACGTCACCATCACCGCCGTTGCCACAGTCAAAACCGTTGGCCTACTTCTTCCTCTAGCTACAGTCAAAACCCTTCACCTCTAGCTACAGTTGCTGCTGCTGCTGTAGTTGCTGCAGAAACTGGTGTTGTGGGAGGTGGAAGTAGTAATTCTGGTGGTGCTGGTAGTAGTGCTGTTACTTCCTATGCTGCTTCTGGCGGGAGAAGTGGTACTGGTACTGGTACTGCCCCTCCTGCATATGCCTCCTCATTGGGGTGCCCGGAAATCAAGGCTCGCACCGGAGTTTTCTGGCAACCGGTCAACTCGGTTCGCAGCAAAGATGCATTCTGGGAGACCAAGGATCATACCCAACAAGCATCCTCACACGAAGGCTGCTGAGGAGGCACTACATTGTCTGTTGAAAGCAGGTGATGACTCTGTTGCTATTGATAACATTTTATTTAGCTATGAACATCAACTCTGGGGACATGATGATTATATCTACCTCCTCAAAGAGTTTGCGAACAGTGGTCACTTATTGCAGGCTGAAAAGTGTTATAATTTTGGTATGTCTATTTGCAAGGAT
Organism: Astragalus glycyphyllos; assembly: GCA_963573325.1. NCBI lineage: Eukaryota > Viridiplantae > Streptophyta > Magnoliopsida > Fabales > Fabaceae > Astragalus > Astragalus glycyphyllos. Next base: position 3,580,602 of record OY754312.1, read on the forward strand.
GATGAGAGGGTTTCTAAGGGGAAAATAACTAGTACTATGATTGGTACTCTTGGTAGGTTGGGTAGGATTGAACAAGCTTTTAGTTTGTTTGAAGATGCTAGGCTAGAAGGCCATGGAAACACTGTGCATTCCTTTTCGGCTATGATTACTGCATTTGGCCGAAACAGGTGTTTTCCTGATGCCGTAGATTTGTTTAGGTCAATGCCAACATGGGGCCTTCAACCTAATTTGATTATCTAATGCATTGATTGATGCTGGGGCTAAGAGTCAAATAGATTTTGATATTGTTGTTAAGTTTTTCGATGAGATGGTAGCCAGTAATTGGAAGCCGGATCGAGTTACTTATAACTCGCTTCTTTCCACTTGTGCCCCGAAGGGTTTGTGGGAACTTGCACAAAGCCTGTTAAGGGAGATGGATCAGAAGAGGATTGATCCAGATTTGTTTGTGGGAAAATGGATTTGGCTAAGATGGTTTTGGAAGAGATGCCTTCTAAGAGGGTTTGGCCAAGTGTGGTGACTTTTAGCACCATGATGGATGGTTATGCCAAGGCCAACCGTCTCGAAGATGCCCTTAATTTGTACGACGAGATGAAGCATCGATCGATTTCCGTCGATGAGGTGTCGTATAATACACTGGTTGGAGTTTATGCGAAGCTGGAAAGGTTTGATGCAGCCATTGATACATGCAAAGAGATGGAGAGGTCTGGGATTCGAACTGATGTAGTAACTTATAATGCACTTTTGGGTGGCTAAGGGAAACATGCAATGTATGCTGAAATTAGAAGGATGTTTGAAGAAATGAAAACTCGAAATATTTATCCAAATACGTTAACTTACTCCACAATGATTGACGTGTATACCAAAGGTGGAATGTTTCTAGAAGCTATGGATGTCTATAGAGAGTTCAAGGAGACAGGGTTAGAGGTTGATGTTGTATTTTATAGTGCACTAGTTGATGCTTTGTGCAAAAATGGTTTAGTGGAGTCTTCTATGATGTTGCTTGATGTGATGATACAGAAAGGAATTAGGCCAAATGTGATCACTTACAATTCCATCATTGATGCATTTGGACAACGTTCAGATTTGGAGCGCGGAGTTCACAGTTCTTCTCTATTTATTAATGATACTTTTCAGGATACGATGACAGACGAGGGGGGCGACCGAATCTTGAAAATGTTTGAGCAACTTGCTGCCGAGAAAGCCGGTCATATAAAGAAGGATAAGAGAGGCACACAAGATCAACTCAGCATATTGTGGATCTTCAGAAAAATGCATCAGCTGAATATTAAACCAAATGTTGTCACATTTTCAGCCATTTTGAATGCTTGCAGGTAAATACTTAACACAATATTTCTTTGTCTAAATTGTCTTTAATATGCGCATGGATTTCCAATCTCAATGTGTATAATTTGATCCGTTTTATGCAGTCGTTGTAATTCATCATTTGAGGATGCTTCAAAGCTATTGGACGAGCTGCGCTTATTTGATAACCAAGTGTATGGTGTAGCCCATGGTTTGCTGATGGGTTACAGAGATCAAGTATGATACAGAGCTCAATCTCTTTTCGATGAAATTAGGCGTATGGATTCGTCACCTGCATCTGCATTTTATAATGCCCTCACTGATATGCTTTGGCACTTTGGTCAGGTAAAGTCCAGCCATTAAATCTTTTTAACTACATCTTTTGGTTTTGTAATTAGCATTATAGTTTATAGGAAATGATCTAACAATTTTCTAATTGATTTTGACATCTGAGGCGAGGGGCACAGATGGTTGTACTTGAAGGGAGACAACGAAATGTGTGGAAAGGTGAATGGTCTATTTCTTGCTTGGATCTGCATTTGATGACTTGTGGCGCTGCTAGCGCAATGGTTCATGCATGGTTGCTCAACATCCACGCTAATGTTTACGAAGGCTATGAACTTCCCCAGATGATAAAGTATGAATCTTTTGCCTCCAAAGATTACCATTATTTTCCTTTAATTGAATTAGTGATGATAAAGTATTGATCATAATCATTTTATGTTTTTTTGCAGCATCTTAACTGGCTGGGGAAAACACAGCAAAGTGGTGGGTGATGGCATATTGAAGAAGGCTATTGAAGCACTTCTTGATGGAATGGGTTCACCTTTTAAGATTTCTGAGTGTAACATAGGAAGATTTGTATCTCCTGGATATTTGGTGGCTTCTTGGTTGAGAAATTTCAACACTTATAATCTGCTTGTTCTGAATGATGTCATGATTCATTCTGAAGCTGCTGGTCCATCTCATTGATGTTCTAGCTCTTAGGCTTGTAGATTGATACATGTGTTTCATTTCATGTTGATTTCTTTGTATAATTTAATTTTAAGTCCCTTTTTCAATTTTTAGCTTTTCCTTGTTGTCATTTACCTCTAGAATTTATCTAGAGAATTGTAACAAAAACAAAATAAGTTTATCTTCAGAATCTATGTAATTGAGTTAAGGACATTATGAAATTGCAGCCAGTCACTGCTTACAGTTGCAGCAATGAAATGGTAGATTTTTCCTTGGAGCTTTCCTGATTTTGAATCCATAGCAAGTTTAACTGATTCAATAATTGGATTCTCCCATAATGACATCCAGTTGTGCTTCAAATGAGAGGGAGTAATATAGAAAATCTGGAGAAGGGAACTGATAAGACAACCTGAAGAAACCATACCACACAAACAGATATCTAACTTACCTAGCTAGATACCCAAAAGATAAAGGGAGAAAGAGCAGAATACTTTTTTTTTGACAAGAAAAAAAAGAGTAGAATAAGAAACCAATGAAGAAGAGAAACTGAGAGTGAATAAAGAGAAGAAAAGGCTTTCCAACCTTGCAAGGAAAATCCTAATTGACACTGATAAGAAGAAACATTGAGCACAAGGTAGTATTATTAGGTCAGCGCAGCGAGAGAACGAGGGAGAATGAAAGGGTTGTAGCGATGGAGGGTATGGTGGCCACACCCATCTCTACGATTTAGAGGGTAATTGAGGGACTAAATTGATGAATTTAAAATAGTTTAGGGATTATTTATTATAGGGTTAAATATGTTTTTAGTCCCTACAAAATTTCACTATTTTGTTTTTAGTCCCTATAAAATTTTTCATCGACTTTTAGTCCCTATAAAATTTCAAATTTTCGTTTTTAGCCCTATAAATGCCAACTAGTGTATATCCATTGAATTTTTGAGTGATGTTTTGCATACATGTTGAGGACATTATAAACATCTCTTCCAGAAAAACTTTGAATTTTTTAACAACGCATAAATTAAATCTAAATTTTTTAAGTGCAAAAGATTCGATAAACAAATTAAAGGAAATACTAACCTAGAAATCAAATTTTGAGTTTATTTTTTGTGAGGGAGATATTTTTAATATCTTTAACGTGTATGCAAAATATCATTCAAAAATTCTAAAGGTATACACGAGTTTACATTTTATAGGGACTTAAAACAAAATTGTGAAATTTTATAGGGACTTAAAACAAAATTGTGAAATTTTATAGGGACTAAAAGTTGACGAAATTTTTTATAAGGACTAAAAACAAAATAGTGAAATTTTGTAGGGACTAAAAACATATTTAACCCTTTATTATATTTTTATAGTTTAGAGAGCAAGTAGGAAAGACTGTGATAGTTTCGAGACCAAATTGAAGGTTTACTCTATTGTGAATTAAAAAGATTGGATTTTATTAAGTCGGGGTACAAAGACAACTGACGTAAAATGTTAAAAAGTTTGACCTTTAACGTCGGGCTCAAATATAATTGACTTAAAAGATCAAAAATATTCATATTTAAGTCAGTTAAGCTTGTGCCCGACTTAAAAAGGTACACGCTAGAATTTTATTTTTGTTTTATTTATACTTGTTAATGCTTACTTGATTAATGTAGCGTCTCTTTAGATTCTAAGGAGAAATAGAGTATGTTTTTTTTCCAGATTATTGCTGGCTACCCACGGAGTAGCCAAATGATTTCAACGAAAGATTAATCCTCGTTTGTGCTTAAGATCAAATTTTGCACTAGCCAACACTGAGTTTGTCCACGCAGGAATCGAACCCGAGAGCACCAAGTCGACCCTCGTGTCCCAGGGTAGATTAAGCCATTGGGCCAACAGTGTTGGTTGAAATAGAGTATGTCTGTTACAATTTATTTTTTAAAAAAAATCACTAAAAATATTTTTTTAAAGTGCCTTTTAAGGTTTCCAAAAAAGAATGCATTTTCTAACGTGAGGTATCAATTAAGTCTTTTACCGAGTCAAATTTATCGTACGGAGACAATATAAAATGAAATGAATGGTTGTATCAACTGAAATATAAACCATTCATAAAATTTTGGCTGTTGCCACTACAACATTTTTTGTCTTTAACAACCGTTAAAAATTGTTGCCAAAACTATAAAAAAAATGTTGCCCCAAGGCGTTATGTAAAACGTTCATTTTATGGCAACATTTCTTGAGACACTCTTGATAGGAGAATAAAGCACAAAAGTGTTTTTATTCTAAGAGCTTTTTTTTTTTGACAATATTCTAAGAGCTTTCATATAGCGTTTGATTGTGAAGTATACAAAAGGCGATAATTCTAATCTTTGATAATGCTTCTTTGAGAAAGCACTATGAAAGAGTGCTTCGTATTATAACTAAAGGGCTACTCTTTGATAGCGCTTACTCAAATAAACACTATTAAAAGTTAAAATTAAAATTAAATTACAAATTCATGTTTTAATTAAACATGAATCTAGAATCTAATTTTTGGGCCAGGTATATTTGTGGGAATCGACGTGTTGGTACTGTCGATTCTTACAAACTTGATGTTGACTAGTACGAGATTTATTCCTAAGCAGAACTAGCAACGAAATTTCTTTTTTCCCGGAGAAAAACACCACATACTTGTCGTTCTCTACTCCTCGGCCTGTGAGTGGCGCGGTCCTGCATTCAATTGTTGCTATGGCGAGCTCAATGGGTCCTCCACCTCCCAAAAACCCTAATCTTCCACCACAATCCCCAACTTCACCTCCTCCTCCTCCACCACCACCAAATCATCAACCTTCAAACCCCGATTCCGACTCATCCCAATCCACCACTGATTCACCACAGCTCCAACCACCTCCACCGCGACCGGCACCATCAGTTTCCACCGATACTCAAACCCCTAAACCCTCTCACGGCGTTTCTGTTCCGTATAAGATTCCTCCTTGGAGCGCTGCTCCCTGCCATGAATTCCACCTCGAGGTTCTCAAGGATGGTTCCATTATCGACAAATTTAACGTGTACGTTTCTTTCTCCCACATTATTTCTCATTCAGTTTTTTACTTTAACACATTCGACCTTCTCTGTCTGCGTGTACCATGTTCCTTCTTTAAGATTTGCTTGTTGGTTTTGGTGAACAGGTATGAGAAAGGAGCATATATGTTTGGACGATTGGATCTCTGTGACTTTGTACTGGAGCATCCCACGATTTCTAGGTTTCATGCTGGTATGCTACACATTACTAATTCCTCCTCTCTATTTGGTGTATTCATCTGTTTGGGATCAAATCGGTTTACTTTAATCAAATCTAATGCCACTAATGACTAATGTGTTCTTTTTGAGTTGTTTTTTATAGCCTAATGTTAGTGTTTAATTAGTTAGGGACTTAGGGTGAAGGGGAAATGTTTGGTTTTTCAAACTCTTTCGGTGTCCCTTAGATGAACAACCAAGCCATTAGAGTCATTTAGGTAACTCTTTCGCCTTTAAGTTGTCACTCTCTCTCTCTCTCTCTCTCTCTCTCACACACACACACACACACACGCATAATAACATATTAGAGTATACACTACCATAGCATGAGTGTAACTCTCTAGTGTTAGGCTACACTGTTGGTGAGTCAGTTAGTTAGGATCACTCTGTTATACTGCAGGTAGTTAGTTATAACTGTAACTGGGTAATGCTAATTCTTACAACAGTCAAGGGCATTTGTGACCATATGCAATTAAGTTTAATTGGTCCAGCACCTCTTCGATACCTCTTAATAACAAACACGATTTTTTTTAATGACACGTTCATAGTAGAAATAATATATTGTGATATGGATGGGGGATACGTATGTCACTATATCCACTTGTTATGATAAGTATTTTATTTATACATTGTGATCGTCATATCTTGACTAATGATATGTTTATATGTCTTTGAGCAACTACTAATACGAATGTGATGAGTACCAGAAGCCATCTCAATCTAAAGAACAATAAACTGTGTATTATTGAAAATATAGGTGCTGCATCAACATGATAACAGCCCTAGGAACAGAATTACAAGAGATAGTTTTAGAAAATATAGAGGAAACAGTGAAAATGGCAATCCAATTGCCAAGTTCCTGGCCCAAGCCAATCCCAATACCAGCCTGCCATCTCTACTACTCTCCAACTCTATTTATTCTCTAACTTGACCTCTCTACTACTCCTCAACTTTGAACATTCAATTCCCCCACTACTACTTAATTATTAAAGACCAGTCTTATTCCCTCACTACTACTTAATTATTACTTATTAAACAAACCATTCTTATTCCACTACCTCTGATTTATTCTAGGATCCTATCAATGCTCCCCTCCTAAAAGATTCACCTTGTCCTCAAGGTGCTTTATACCAAAAACAACACTTAATAGTCTTCCACCAGTATCCCATAGTGTGAAACATGAATGCCAAGCCATGCAAGAGACTGAAGAGCTATCTCCCGGATCAAAATCTTTATCGTGGTACAAAATATCATTTGTGAGAACTAACTCAAACATCTGCCTCATAGACCCTTTTGCAACGAACCACTTTGAGAGAACACAATTCTTTAGATGATAACTCATATAGCTGGTATACTCCAAGGGGTTAGCAATTGATGATCCAAATACTGTTGGTGTCATGGTTTCATAAAGGTTTACTATAGTAATTAAAATTTTAGACACACTTTGTACACAATAGCGAATGTGAATCCCTTCTTGAGAGGCAACCCCTTTTTCGTGGTGTACATAATAGCGAATGTGAATCCCTTCTTGAGATGCAACCCCTTTTTCGTGGTCTTGAACTAGGTTTAGTACTGTTTTAATTTCTTCAACAAAGGAATTTACTAGAGCCGAAAAAACTGCACCTCCATCCATCGAAATTTGTACCACGATAAAGATTTTGGATGGATTAATAGAGTTACCATATCCCCATGTGGCTATATCATCTATAAAAAACAAAGCACAACATGATCGTATTATATCTTCACTGGATATAGATAAAGTAGGAAGCTTTAGGAGTATAAGAGAAATGTTGAGAAATTGATCTTGAATTTGTGTTGCTTCTCCAGCTCCAGAATTTATGTCTACTAACAATGTCCTTTGATGAGCCCTTTCATTTTCTATTCCTCTTGCTTTTTGCAACCACCTCTCATCATTGTTAAATTGAGCAGCCTTAATAACAGGACTATTGGGCATCTTAGAGCTCATTGAAGCACCACCATAATAACCAAATAAGCCTACAATTTGCTGGAACTTGAAAAATACCTGATGATCTTGATGTGTTCTATTTCCAAGACATTCCACCGCACCACCAGTACTGACACTCTCATCCTCTTGTTTAAAGCCACCTGGATCCCACACATGGAGAAGTGGAGACACCACTATTGGAATATTTGTTAATTGCCTTAATGCACTGCCACATCTCCTACCAACCTCCACTAGCAACTTTATTTGCTTGACCATTCTTGATATGTGTCCAACAATAGAAGAATCATGGCCATTAGTTTTTGATTGAGTACAAATAACACATATTAAAGCATCCATTATAACAGGTCCATCATCGTTTTCAAGCTTGACTTGTAAAACAATTTCCACCTTAGGAGATGGGGAAAACCCCATCAAATTCTCCCTGGAGACTTGGAAATAGAAGTTATCATCATTTTCCGGCACATAGCTATTTGTGATTAACCACAAGGACCATCTTCGGCCAATTCTTACTGAAGTAGCCTCAAAATAATCTTGCTGCCTCCTATACTTCGCCTCATTCTTCTGTTTAAGTGTACTAGAAAGAACATTAAAGCATAATCCCTCAAAGTTCAGACAGGAATCACCAGCCAGTAACCTTTCATCATGAGAGATCTTGGACAAAGAATAGGGAATGATAGGCTTCAACAAACACAACACAGAATGAAGAAATGACACTTGGTAGTGTGAAGATGACACAAGCACAAGCACTGAAGTAGGTGTCTCAGAAACCATGGCTTCCATGTTCTCCACTATAATAGCTTCAAGTATATAAAGGGTGATTGCTGTGACATTCTTCGCATCATAACCTTTTAAATTATCACCACCAATTGAAGAAGTGAGAGATAATGGCCTTGAGCACAACTCAAAAAAGCAACACAAAAAATCAAGCACAAGAACGGAAGAAACTCGTCTCAGTTGGAAACTAATCAGCCCCCAAAATGGCTTCCATTTGATACCATTTGGATTGTGTTCAAAATTCCTTGTCGTTCTCTCTGTTACAGTTTCAATTTGCGAAACATAATGTGGCTGACCCATTTTTCTTTCCTCCTTTATCAAAACGTGAGACATCGACTCCTCCATCGCGAACGTGGCTTGATCCGGCGGTTCTGGTGGCTCCAGTGGCCAACGATGAAGGTCTTCGGTAACCTTTTTCTTCTCTTTCCTGTTACACATCTCGACCCATAGAGAGAGCAACATTTCACTTAGACCCTGAACTGATTTCCACTCAACCATGGTCACACGATAGTTCGGCGGCAGCGGTGACTCCGATCCCGGTGATGGCAGCAATTCCGGTGGCGACTTCGGCGACAACGGTGATTCCGGCAGAGGTGGTTCCTTGTCAGATGCAAGGTCCTCTCCTTCTTCTCCCCAATCGGTCCCTTCTTTCCCAACCATTCCCTCGTGCATTACAGGTTTCACAACCTCTTCCAATTCCTGGAATTTCAGATCTGCCTTGAACTCTTCATTCTGTCCCTCCTCTTCTGGTTCTTTCTCAGCTTCTTTTCTTGTTGCTCTTGATTTTGCAGTAACATAGAATTGTTGCAACCACTGCAATTTCATATCTAGATAGATCTCATAATCCTTCTCTGAGAGTTCTTCGCTTCTTCTTCTTCTACACGGAGCATGATCACGACGGGATCGATGTCTGTCTCCTTTCGTTCTTCTTTTCCAGAGTTGCTTGATTTCTTCAAGCTGTGACAACCATTCTGGTTTACTGTGAACTGATGGTTCTTCCCTAAATTCCATGGCAGCATTCCTTTGAGCACTCAGGATCGAGTGCTCTGATACCACTTGATGAGTACCAGAAGCCATCTCAATCTAAAGAACAATAAACTGTGTATTATTGAAAATATAGGTGCTGCATCAACATGATAACAGCCCTAGGAACAGAATTACAAGAGATAGTTTTAGAAAATATAGAGGAAACAGTGAAAATGGCAATCCAATTGCCAAGTTCCTGGCCCAAGCCAATCCCAATACCAGCCTGCCATCTCTACTACTCTCCAACTCTATTTATTCTCTAACTTGACCTCTCTACTACTCCTCAACTTTGAACATTCAATTCCCCCACTACTACTTAATTATTAAAGACCAGTCTTATTCCCTCACTACTACTTAATTATTACTTATTAAACAAACCATTCTTATTCCACTACCTCTGATTTATTCTAGGATCCTATCAGAATGTCTCTTTACAGTCACTGTGTATGTGTGTATGCACGCGTGTATAAATTTTTGTTAACCTGTATTAGTCGTGTTGTATCTTGTTTTTTTAAAATTTCCCATATCCTCGTATTCACGTCGTGTTGAAACGTACTACAAATTTCTCTCTGCCAATGTCTAAGGTTTTAACTAAAAATGATACAAAATGGCTTCCCCCTTGCCATGTTGTCTCCCTAAAATGATGTTGCCTCTTTTAGCCAACAGGCCACATCAACAATTATAATAATTCTCTGTTTAGCCTATTTGAGGGGTTTAGGCTCAAATCCAGTATCCCAATCTAAATGCTAAGAAAGTAATTTTTCTTATCCAAAGCTCCTTGCTTCTTCGACCACACACCTCTCAACTATCTAGACGATCATATCTCATATCTCTTATCCATGACACCTATGTACCAACTGAAAGAAAACCCCTCATAATCTTTTCTATTTTATGGGGTGTTCTGAATTCTTCAACCAAAATAAACAGTTGAGTTGTTCAGTTTGAGAAAATTAAGATATTGATCACTTTCTTCCATACATCAGATGATATAACCCCATTTTAGCCTGCCTATCCTAATAGCCAATACAATATGGTTACCTGCATCCATTTTGAAAAGATCTAGAAGATTCATAGTCATATTTAACCTATGCATGATATTTGTGAATTTTGTAATCAAATTTTATCAGCAACAATTATACTTCAACATTCATAAAGTTTTCCCATGATTCTTACCAAGATTTTTATTTGTCTCGTTAGTTATACAGTTTAAGAGAAGTGGAGATGCATATCTTTATGATCTTGGGAGTACTCATGGCACCTTTTTAAACAAAAATCAGGTATCACATTGCATTTTCTCTTCCTTTGGTATAACACTTTCCAGTAAATCTTTGATATACAAATATGTTTTTGTGATCCTTCTGTTCGACAACTAATATCATATTACCATGTTTAAAATATACTGTGACAGAGGTGCACAAATTTTTAGTTTTTTTTCCTCCATTTATATCCTTATTTTTAACTATTTGGATTTAGTGTCCCCCTTCCTACTATTTCATGTTAAGCAAGCTTTAACTGTCTTTAATATGCAATCTAAGCTATTACTAGGTGGATTGAAAGAGAGTCAGCTAGTCATATTTGCTGATGTTGCTCATTCAGATATGCTCTTGCTAAAATCTTGTCCAAAGTGATGATCAGAATGTCATTTTTCCCTACCTCTTTTGCTAATTGGGTTGCATCTAAAATGTTTTAACCTGCACTAAGTGCACTCTTGTTTTCCGAAACATATCACTTTAAGACCCCATTTAGCTAAGTGGAAACTAACCCTGGTAACATCTTGCACTGTACTTTTTGGTAAGCAAGATTGTATACCCAGCCTTATAAATTCGGCTTCAAGTTGACAGTAATAGCAGAATCAATTGATATTGGCGGTCATTGTGGTTTAGTTAAACATTTTCACCTTTAATTATCTTTGTAGTTTTTCCTTCAAAATATTTTGGCCCGGCTGTTGGGAAAAAACTATTGCAGATTTATATCTTTATAGCATCACTGATGTGGCTCTTTTTCCTTTCCCATTTGCTTAGGTGGAGAAAAATACATATGTTGACTTGCGTGTTGGTGATGTCATTCGATTTGGCCGGTAGGTATTTGTGCACTGAACTTTTGATAATAAACAAGCCTTTTTGTGTAGTCTATATTATTTGAGTTCTTTCTTAAGTCAATATTGCTTCTTTCTGATTATTTCAGATGACGTGATGGTTTGTGTTAATCTATTTGTACTAGGTATCTATTAGAGCCTATCCATATTTATTAAGCCACTATGCAATGCTCCGCTGCGATTACTCGTTACTTATAAATATGGTTTGGATATGTGAAGAAACGTCCTTGGCTTAAATGGTCTTATTGAAAATTTGGTTTTTGGCGAAACAGAATGCTTTGTTTTATCTTTGTAATTGTTAATTTGTTATATTATTATATACTGTTCATGTTTTTTGTCTATCGCTATGTTCAATGAATGTTGTGTGTACATCTAAACTGAACATCATTTTTGTAATTTATATTTCTAGTATTCATTTTGTTTTTCATTTACAGGTCATCTCGGTTATTCATTTTTCAAGGACCTCCTGATTTGATGCCTCCTGTAAGATTCAGTCTTCACGTGTTTCTGTCTCTTTCCATTAAATTTATACTTTTTTCTTTCATTAGATTTATTGCCATTCACCATTAGTATTTGGCAATCTGTGTAAACAACTCTCTTGAAAGAAAGGACAAGTGTCCCAGCTAGGAGAATTTTATGTGCTTCTGATTATTGGACCCCCTGCCTGTACAAATTTCCTTCGATATGATTTCTATTTGCAACTTTTTTTTTGTTTGGCTTGTTGAAATTTCTTTGAATGATAATGTTAGAAATCAAGAACCAGTGAGAATTTGACTGAAACTGAGAGAAAATGTAAGAAAGATGTGACAGAGAACCTGAAAAGCTCTGAAAATTGTTAATGAATTGACTAAAGTGAATGGGTATTAATTACGTTTATAATTAGGAATGAGACTCAGTTCCTAACTACTATCTCTACTCAACAGCTGGGACAGATAGACTAACATCTGAACATATAGTTGAACCATTTTCTTTACTGTTGAGGTTCCTCTAGGAGGTAGGGCCAAAGTAGTCCTTGAGTTAGCTTTTGGGTTGAAATAGGCATGGTTCGAATTCTAATAGGTTATTAGAGCCTATCTTATATCTATTGTTTGGCCAACCACACAGAGATCTCTGTTGACGGGTGACTCACATTTGTCCACTCTCTAGATGTCCAGTTCATGTGGTGAGGGGCTGTGTTGAGATCCCGGATCAGTTAGAGATATAACCAAAGCTTTTTTACGAAGCTTGGGCAATCCGCACTCCTTAAGCTAGCTTTGGGGATAAAGTTAGGCCTAGCCAAAATTCTAAGTTTTTTTACATGGAATTTAAATTGATTATACAGCTTAATGACGTCAATTGATCTATGTAATGTACGCCACCTAGTGGTATAAGGTTTTGTTGATGTAATTGTCATTGATATATGGAATTTGAATCAAGCATCAATTTTATGTGGCTATCTACACTAACCAATGGTGAGCATTGGTGCTAAGGTAGGGTTGCTGTGTTTTTACTTGGTGGCTGTGCCCAAATCTATCTTTTCTTTTCTCCTTTTTTGTTTCTTTAAGAAATGATATTAACTTTTTCCTTCGGATTATTGCTTGAGTTAGCTTCCTTTTTTTTCATACTGGTTTTACTTTGTAGGAAACTGATGTAAAACTTATGAGAGAAATCAAGTTGCGGGAAGCAATGCTAGATAGGGAATCTTCCCTCCGACGAGCTAAGATGGAAGCATCTGTTGCGGAGGGTATATCCTGGGGCATGGGTGAGGATGCCATTGAAGAAGATGAGGTAATTATGACAGATTATATGACCTATATAGTTCTTCCTTTGGAACTTCTTAATTTTTCATTGAAGTTTTATATGAAAACTCAAGTTGACCATTTTTATCTTATTCATTGGTTTGTGAATTTAAATTTCAGGAAGATGTTGATGAAATAACGTGGCAGACATATAAAGGACAGCTTACGGAGAGACAGGAAAAAACCCGTGAGAAAATAATAAAAAGAATGGAAAAAGTAAGTAATTCTTGTTAATTTGGTTTCCTGGACTGTGTTTTTCATTTTGAATTGCAATCCTCAAACAGAATGCTAACCTTATCAGACCATGAAACCCAAGGCAACTAATGATCTTTATCACTTCCAACTCTTTCTGATTGTTTGAAACCTTTTTCCTGCTACTGTACTCAGAATCCGTATCTCTGATAATATTCCAAACAACTGAATGAGGAGGTGATATATTGTCCTTGTAAATTGACATTATAGTCTCAAATGTAGGGTTCGTACTTGCAAACTGAATTCAAAAGACATCTATAAACTTACCCTGGAAAACGAGGGGTGAGTGGACTAACCTTGGTTCATAAGATTGTGTACTCTAACAGATTTTGTTATATTTGCGCAATTTTGTGTTTGTGCAGATTGCTAACATGAAGAAAGAAATAAATTCTATTCGAGTTAAAGACATTTCTCAGGGTGGGTTAACCCAAGGCCAACAGACTCAAATTGCTAGGAACGAGCAAAGAATGGCAGAGGTAATGTTGGAAAAAATAACTTAGACAAGAACCTTGTATATTATTGCTCTCCATATTCTGTGATCGTAAATGTGGATGCATAAGCACGCAAGCTGATGAACTGACATACATTTTTTGATTGGACAGATATTGGAAGAACTTGAAAACTTGGAGGAAACGCTGAATGATAGTATTCGAGAAAGTTTAGGTGCCCGTACAGGAAAGCTATCTGGTGGGAAGAAGAAAGGTGCAGTGGAAGATGAAGAAGAATATATTAGGTATAATATCACTTATTGAAGAATTTTTTTGTTATGTTAGGTATAATACCTCTAATGGAAGAAAGTTTTTTTTTCTGTTTGAATTTCAATAGAAGATAACTACATATTTGAATTGATTAACGCCATTGTACATCTTTTATATCTATTTCTTCAAATGCCGTGGTCTTTTGGATGTGATATTTGATATGCTTGCTTGCTTTCTCATACAATGTTTACACTGAAGTGCTAAAACTAAAAAGCATTTTGGTAATTATTTGCATTTTTCAGTGACGACGATGATGAATTTTATGACCGTACAAAGAAAAAGCCTCAAAAGAAGCCTGCTGACAACCAATCTATCGAGACTGCGGATACTCTTCTTGATAAGAAAGATGCCATCGTTAAGGAAATGAATGACAAAAAAGAGCTGCTTCTGATTGAAAAGAACAAAATGCCATCAGAGAGTGCCACGCAGGAAGACGCTGGTGATGCACTTGATGCTTACATGTCTGGGCTTTCATCTCAACTAGGTGACAGTTCTTTTAACTTCGTATATTATGCTTCAAGTACAATGTTTTTACTAGGTTTGGAATTCAAGCGTGCTTTTGTTTGTCCATAGTCATATGCTTGCAACAATGTTTATTTATGTATGTTTACATGTAACATAACCTATGTGGTTAAAATCGCACTTATACTTGAGTCATCACATGATCCTATGAGTTGTTCCTTCATCAACATGCTCGCTCCTAGGTAAGATCTTACCTTTGTCTGACCATGGTAAGATCAATTGAAAATATTGTGAGATCTAATTATCTGCTATTTTCTGAGCCCATGTCGTATGAACTGAGATTGTGCTTTGCGGGTCAGGTTTTACAACTGCCTGGAATTCTTGAATTTTCCCGAATCAAACCTAAACCGGTCCCTCTTGTCAGTAATTCCCCCTCTCACCCAATCCCCTCTGTCTTCCTTTTTGCTATTTTTCAGAGGCCCACCCTTTGAGACTCAAGTTCTCACCATCATACACACATCTCTATATGTAGTCAGAGACCCACTCCCCGACATCTCAAGTTCATAAAGCCATGAAGTTTGCCTTTGTTCTCTATCAGAGATGCATCTCTATACGGCATTTCTCCATTCTCACTCTTCTTTCTCTTTTTTTGATATGGGCTTCTTTTGGGCATCACTTGAGATATTTGTATATAAGGTTTCTGCTGCTTGTTCTGACCTTCACTTGTGAAATATAAGCCTTCTATTATATACTTTATTTTTATGTTGCTGTTATTTTTTCTATAATTACTATTAAATATAGAATAAACATATGCTGTACCTACTAAATTTCATTTCTTACTTGAGTTTTAGTGATGATATTACACTTATTAATATTATTATACTTCATATTAAAATGTATTTATATATTTTTGTAAAATCTTGCGATTTATTTATGGTACAATGATATGTTTTATGATTTTTCACCCCTCCCTATTAGTGGTAGGGTCTTGATTTGAACAACCTTGAATGAAACGGTAACACCCACAAATGGCTGTTCCATTTTTCCATATTTTCTATATCATTTTGTGCAACAATGGGTCTTAAGACGTAGATAGAGATTTGATTATTGCACTTTGTATCCTTGCTGATTTATTTTTTTATTCCTGTCAGTGCATGATAAAACTGCGCAGCTTGAGAAGGAATTGTCAACTCTTCAGTCTGAGCTAGATAGGATATCCTACCTGCTGAAGATTGCTGACCCAACGGGAGAGGCTTCCAAGAAAAGGGAGTTGAAAATACAAGAACCCAAACCAAACAAATCTGAAGAAGTTGCCTCTACTATCATAAAGAAGCCACCTGCAGAAACCCAGAAAAGCAGTGATCCTTGCACGAAGGCAGATGACAATAAACCGCCTGTGGAAACCCATAAAATCAATGAGGCTTGTGTGAAGGCAGATTGCTCTGGAGAGAAACCTGCAGCTGCAACTGTGGCTTCAGACAAGTCTCAACCTGGCCATGATAGGTTAGAGACTGAGAATGCTGTATATGTTGCCCCAAAGCCCCAATGGCTCGGCGCTGTGGAGGACAAGGTTACAGATGATACACAACTGATGGCCCCTCTGCATGATACGGATGAATCCAATCAGTTTGTCGACTATAAGGACAGGAACAAAATTGAGTCAGCTGCTCCTGGTCTAATTTTAAGGAAACGGAAGCAAACTGGAACAAGTAGTAATGATGCTTCTCAGCAATTAACATCATCCAACTCAGGTGAACAAATGGCGGAGGATGCTGTTGCATTATTATTAAAGCACAAAAGGGGATTGCATGCTAATGATGACGAGGAAAGAGATGACGGCCAAGAGAAGAAGCCGAAAAGAGTGCTTGGGCCTAAGAAACCATCGTTTTTAAGTGATGAGGTGGATCATGACGTATGGGTTCCTCCTAAAGGTAAGCATAATTAGGTTATTCTGACACATGCTTGAATTGTTATATATTGGTTGATCGTACAATCCTTTGTTCTGTGCAGGACAATCAGGTGATGGACGGACTTCCTTGAATGATAAATATGGCTACTGAGGTAGGATGATGTACAGCTTTGTTCATTCGGGGAAAGGAGTTTAGGCTGCACATTCACCAACAAATGTATCAACGAGGGATCAGGCAGAACCTTCTCAGCATGGAAGAACTTGCATAGAGTTGGATGTATGACTTTCAGTGACCTCCTTCCTTTGTTGAGTTGAATTGAAAGGATGATGAAGATTGTTGTTAAAAGGACTACTGTAAGTGGTAACAAAGACACGGCAGGGTAAAAGTAACCTAGACATTGCAGGTTGAGATCCACTTTACTGATACCTGATGAAATGCCTGTCATGTGTACAGCTACATGGTCTGAGGAGTAGTTACTTTGTTTCTTTGAGAAGTTACTAATGAAGTGGCCTATAACTACCGAAGCAGGTTAGTCCCAGAACACAGACAGACCAATGTACAGTCTGCATGCTACCATCCTTTGGAAAATAGGGTCTGCCTTGCTGTTAAAATTATTCTTTCTTTTAAAGTATGTTGGTGCTTAAGAGGATTTTGCTATCGGTTACGAGTTAAGGGCTTAGCTTAGTCGACATTAGAAATGACTGTAGTTAGAGGTAGTCTGCGCTCCCAGAATCAGTTGTTTTAACATTAGGGAAACGGAATCTACAATCCTTTATAATATTTTCAGGCTTCCAGTAATATTTTCTTGCCATTCTTCTTTTTCCCTCTTTCTCGGTTTCTTCCTCCTGCCAAAATTAGATTCAGAGGGCATGTGTATTGTTATTCATGGGGTATAAAATGTGGTGTTTTGAATGTGTGATCCAACAAAGAATTGTTTTTCCTATCATGCATTCTTCCTCAATGCACTGTTAATATCAATATCAATATTGGATGCATCCAAGGTTCTAAATAGCGGTTGCGTTAAGGCTTTTGCGATTTCAGTCGTTACAGTTGTTGCATTACGGGTTGCAGTTGTCGTGGTATGAATTAACAACAATAATGCACAAAATCAGGCATCAACAAAAAATGGACTTCATGCACATTTTAACCCAAATAGATAGATTCACAACACACTCATGGGTAGGATACATAACAAAAAAAAATAGTCATATCTTAACTGGTTTAAGTGACTCTTAATTGGCTTAAGAATAGACCAAATCAAACGCTTCAACAGATTGAACAAATTAGTTCATTGGTTGGTTCAACTTCATTTGAATTACAGTCTCTTAATTGGCTTAAGAATAGGCCAAATCAGACGCTTTAACATATTGCACAAATTAGTTCATTGGTTGGTTCAACTTCATTTGAATTAGAGTCTAGTTGAACTGCTCAGATTTCACTAATTGGATCGAATTGAACCATTTGAAATAAGAAAACTCATTTTACGAAACTATAGCGAATATCCCATATGTCAAATTCTTCTTTGTCCAAAATGAGCTCAATGAAACAACACAAGTCTTCCTCAATTTAACAATTTGCACTCATAGTCATATAGGACACATGGACAATAAGTGCTACATTCTGAAGCCTCGCTTTACAAACTGATCAATAATATTAGCATTTCTTTAGTGTGCTAGTATGTGGAACCCAGAATTTGATCTCTAGAACACCTTCTCCAACTCCTTCAAATGTCCCCACTCAACCACTTGAACTACACCTTCAGAAATGTTTACTTAAAAGTTGAAAGACTTGGTAACATACATCTGCATGAATCTCTGTTTTATAGGACATGAAAAGTATATGTAACTATATCCACAAGAGTGATACAAGAGTGACAGCAGCAGCCCCAAACAGAATATAAAAATTTAAATTACTAAGTTTTTTTTTTTGACAAGTTAAATTACTAAGTTACTATATGAATATCTACTATCAGTAATATAATTCTGTTCACAAATGGAAAATTAAATACAAGGCATGCTAAGTGATAGGGACCAGAAACATCATAGAAGACGAAAATACTAAGGGAATATCAGTTAGGAGAACAAAACACGCGACAATCATACATATCCACTTATAAATCAGCACAGGACAACATAAACATATACTTGTTCAATTGATTTTGATCAAAAAAAATACTTGTTCAATTGATGATTCAATATGATACATGAAAAGTTTATGCAGGGATCCAGCCTTCAGAGGTACAAATAGATTCTGTTTTAACAACAATACAAAATGAAATGAAACATTGGTATCAATCTACAAGCCTAATAGCTGAAAAATCAATGTGATGGACCAGCAGCTTCAGAATGAATCATGACATCATTCAGAACAAGCAGATTATAAGTGTTGAAATTTCTCAACCAAGAAGCCACCAAATATCCAGGAGATACAAATCTTCCTATGTTACACTCAGAAATCTTAAAAGGTGAACCCATTCCATCAAGAAGTGCTTCAATAGCCTTCTTCAATATGCCATCACCCACCACTTTGCTGTGTTTTCCCCAGCCAGTTAAGATGCTGAAAAAACATAAAATGATTATGATCAATACTTTATCATCACTAATTCAATTAGAGGAAAATAATGGTAACCTTTGGTGGCAAAAGATTCATACGTTATCATCTGGGGCAGTTCATAGCCTTCGTATACATTACTGTGGGTATTGAGCAACCATGCATGAACCATTGCGCTAGCAGCACCACAAGACATCAAATGCAGATCCAAGCAAGAAATAGACCATTCACCTTTCCACACATTTCGTTGTCTCCCTTCAAGTACAACCATTTGCGCCCCTAGCCTCTGATGTCAAAATCAATTAGAAAATTGTTAGATCATTTCCAATAAACTTATAATGCTAATTACAAAACCAAAAGATGTAAAAGTTAAACAGATTTGATGGCTGGACTTTACCTGACCAAAGTGCCAAAGCATATCAGTGAGGGCATTATAAAATGCAGATGCAGTTGACGAATCCATACGCCTAATTTCATCGAAAAGAGATTGAGCTCGGTACCATACTTGATCTCTGTAACCCATCAGCAAACCATGGGCTACACCATATATTTGGTTATCAAATAAGCGCAGCTCGTCCAATAGCTTTGAAGCATCCTCAAATGAATTACAACGACTGCATAAAACGGATCAAATTATACACATTGAGATTGGAAATCAATGCGCATATTAAAGATAATTTAGACAAAGAAATATTGTGTTAAGTATTTACCTGCAAGCATTCAAAATGGCTGAAAATGTGACAACATTTGGTTTAATATTCAGCTGATGCATTTTTCTGAAGATCCACAATATGCTGAGTTGATCTTGTGTGCCTCTCTTATCCTTCTTTATATGACCGGCTTTCTCAGCAGCAAGTTGCTCAAACATCTTCAAGATCTGGTCGCCTCCCTCATCAGTCATCGTATTCTCAAAAGTACCATTAATAAACAGAGAAGAACCATGAACTCCGCGCTCCAAAGCTGAAAGTTGTCCAAATGCATCGATGATGGAATTGTAAGTGACCACATTTGGCCTAATTCCTTTCTGTATCATTGCATCAAGCAACATTATAGAAGATTCCACCAAACCATTTTTGCATAGAGCATCAACAAGTGCACTATAAAACACAACGTCAACCTCCAACCCTGCCTCCTTGAATTCTCTATAGACATCGATTGCTTCCTGAAACATTCCACCTTTGGTATACACGTCAATCAATGTTGAGTACGTTAGTGTATTTGGATAAATATTTCGAGTTTTCATCTCTTCAAAAATCCTCTTAACTTCGGCATACATGGCGTGCTTCCCATACCCACACAAAAGTGCATTATAAGTTACTACATCAGTTCTAATCCCACACCTCTCCATCTCTTTGCACTTATCGACCGCTTCATCAAACCGTCCCAGCTTCGCGTAAACTCCAACCATCGTATTATACGACACCCTATCAAGGAAAATAGACCGACGCTTCATCTCATCGTACAAATTTAGGGCATCTTCGAGACGGTTGACCTTGGCATAACCATCCATCATGGTGCTAAAAGTCACCACATTTGGCCAAACCCTCTTAGAAGGCATCTCTTCCAAAACCATCTTAGCCAAATCCATTTTCCCCCCCTTACACAATGTATCCAAATATGTGTTATACGTGAACAAATCTGGATCAATCCTCTTCTGATCCATCTCCCTTAACAGGCTTTGAGCAAGTTCCCACAAACCCTTCTGGGCACAAGTGGAAAGAAGCGAGTTATAAGTAACTCGATCCGGCTCCCAATTATCGGCTAACATCTCATCAAAAAACTTAACAACAATGTCAAAATCTATTTGACTCTTCGCCCCAGCATCAATCAATGCATTATAGGTAATCAAATTGGGTTCAAGGCCCCATGTTGGCATTGACCTAAACACATCTACGGCATCATGAAAACACCCGTTTCGGCCAAATGCAGTAATCATAGCCGAAAAGGAATGCACAGTGTTTCCATGGCCTTCTAGCCTAGCATCTTCAAACAAACTAAAAGCATGTTCAATCCTACCCAACCTACCAAGAGTACCAATCATAGTACTAGTTATTTTCCCCTTAGAAACCCTCTCATCATCCTTGCAAATAGACATACCAAAATTATAACACTTTTCAGCCTGCAATAAGTGACCACTGTTTGCAAACTCTTTGAGGAGGTACATGTAATCATTAGACCCCCAGAGTTTATGTTCATAGCTAAATAAAATGTTATCAATAGCAACAGAGTTATCACCTGCATCCAACAGACAATGTAGTGCCTCCTCAGCAGCCTTGGTATGAGGATGCTTGTTGGGTATGATCCTCGGTCTCCCAGAAAGCATCTTCGCAGCAAACCGAGTTGACCGCTTGCCTGAAAATTCCGGCGCAAGCCGTGATTTTCGGGCACTCAAACAAGACCCCAATGATGAGGAGTGTGCAGGAGGGGCAGTACCAGTACCAGTACCACTTCTCCCGCCAGAAGCAGCATAGGGAGTAACAGCACTACTACCAGCACCACCAGAATTACTACTTCCACCTCCCACTACACCAGTTTCTGCAGCAACTACAGCAGCAGCAGCAACTGTAGCTAGGGGTGAAGGGTTCGAGTAGGAAGAAGTAGACCAACGGTTTTGACTGTGGCTACGGCGGTGATGGTGACGTGTCTCCTTCAATTTGTTGGAGCTACGGTGGTTGTTGTGGTTATGATTCTGGTTGTTAGAGGGTCTTGGAGTAACTGAGGAATAGTTGGGAGTTGGGTTTGGGGTAGAGGCCATTGAAGCAAAAGGACAAAAGGGTATCTGAATTCAACAGAAAGGAGAGAACTTTGTGGCTAGATTGCACAAGAAGAGAAGAAATTGCTGTGTGAAAGAAGAGGGTGGTGAAGGGTAGTTATATAAGCAAGAGGTTGCATTGAAGAGAACACAAACACCCACCTTCTTTCCTTCCATGAATTTCCTTCTTGGGTTTTCCCTCCTGGGGATTTTTTAACCACTCACATACTTAGATGGAAGGTTTTTGTTTCTCATGTTCATATTGGATACTTGAGTTATCCTCAACCTTTTACCCCTTTTGTATTGTTTTTATTTTCATTTTAAAAAAATCTAGGGACTTGTTTGGTTCTTAATGATATAGGGATGCAGTTATGCAAGCTTGAGTTTGTGTTTTAATAAGAGAAAACAAAAACACTTTGTAATTCTTTTTAAATGCCACTGATTTTATAGTGTGAATGAATGAGTTTTCTTTTATTTTATTTTTCTTCCTACTCTGGAATACTCTTATTGTCTTACATTTTTTTTTTGTTTTAAACCATTCTTGGCTATTAGAGGAGTGTCTCAACGCTTTCAACAAAAGACTAACTAATCTTAGTTCGTGTTTAGGATCATCAAATTTTGCATTAGCCAACATCGAATTTATCAACTACGGAAATCGGATACGGGAGCACCTTATAAATTTTATATCTTTTAAAAAGATTTTTCCCAAAATAAAATTTTTTCGTTCATTTATACCGAATAATTGATTGTTTTCTATTCAAAATTTAAAATACTTTTTTGACAAATACTTTTTTTGTAGTGCGGTTCATTTTCAGTCCGGCTAAGCGGAATTATACATTTCGTGTCGAGAACGACAATCACATTTTGAAAATTTAAAAAAAAAACAAATTCATTAAATTATTCACTTTATTATTTACTAATTTTTAAGGTTCAATTCATACGATGAGAACGTAAACAAGTTCTCGAAAAATTTCTTTTTTTGGTTACTTCTCGAAATATTTCTAACTGTATCTTACCATATATTTTTACATCGTAAATAGATTTTAAGAGATAAGATCATTTTTTATGATAGTTGACACGTGTTTTTAGGCGTGTTAAGAGATAATATTATTAATAGCAAGATGCTATGAAACTCCGATACTTCAAAAATGGAGACGCATCGTGTCCGGTACGTACCCGATTCGATACTTCAAAAATGGAGACGCATCGTCTCATTTAATGGTATCAGAGCAGTTCGATTCAGATCGGACTGTGAGTTATGGTCACACTGGCTGAGTCGAGTTAGATCCACATCGAATACTTACTATGTATAGGATTGGGTAGAGAGTCTGATTGAGCCTTTAAGCGGGCTATTCTCTGTTTGTGTCATTCATAAGATATATTCACACCATGTGATATCTCTTATGTCTTATGGGTGTTGGATCATTCTTTTCAAGGTGAATTATGATTCTTAATAATTAATAAACCTCAGAGTAGGATTGGACCCTACCCTAGACCAGCACGACAGATTACTAGAGCTGGAATAGGAGGTGGTGATAGGCAGTTATCCTTGAAGTGTTACTATTGCGGAGGAACCCATTTGACTAGGAGTTGTCCTAGAAAGATTTTAGGATTATGTTATCAGTGTGGACAAGCAGGGCACCTAGCGAGAGACTGTCCAAATATACAGACACAAATGGAGTGGTGTTGCCATTATAGAAGAACTCACATGATTAAGAAGTGTCCTCGCAGGGGTAATGGGTTATGCTTTCACTGTGGAAGGATAAGTCACATGGCTAAGGATTGCCCATCTGGGCAAAAAGCATTAAGTGTAGAAGCATCAATCACGACAACCAGAATTCCGGATTATGTCTCTATTATGTGGGGTGCTGAAGTTTCACAATCAGCAGCACTAGGGCAAGGTATGTGGGTAGCTTCAGATAGTCTCCTATCTTTGTTGTTTGATTCAGAAGCTAAACATTTTTCTATATATCTTTATAGATGTGTGGATTAGTAGTGTTGGCCTTGTCTGAATTTAAACGTCAACTTGTAGATTGTATTTCTATCATCAAACCACTGCCACATACCCTAGTTTATATGTCTAGGGAACAGTTCCTTGTAGATCTAGAAATCCTACCTCTGCAGTACCTAGATGTTATTTTGTAGTTGGAGTGCCATCTGAAGGAGAGATAGAATTTACCACATGTTTAAGGGAATTAGCCTTATATCCCTAGTATCTTATAGGCATGATCCTAGTAGAATTAGTGTAAGACCATGAAGAGCTCTTGTGTTTGATTCATCTACGATTTGAATGAATTAGTGTAAGACCACATGTTTGAATGAATTATAGAGATTGAATATAGTACTCATTAAGAGTACATATCCTTTGCATAAGATAAATGATCTGATAGATTGATTGAAGGAAGTAATTGTTTTCTTTAAGATTGACTTAAAGTTAAGATGTTATCAGATGAGAACTAAGAAGAAAGATATGAGCCTGCCTTTAGATCTAAGTATTGATCTTGTGAGTTGTTAGGTATTGACCTTTTTGATTTGAAACAATATTCCTACAATGTTTATGGGTTATACAAATCGGACTCTTCAACCCTTCTTAGATAGATTTTGAAGGTATTTATAGAAGATATTCTGATAGGTTTCATCATTAGGGAAGAGCATAACAACACATCATAGAAAGGTATTCTAATTTTTAAGGAAGCCTCAGATAGATATTAAGTTTTCTAAAGGTGAACTTTGATTAGAAGAAGTCCCTATTTTCAGAACAAGTGGTTTAGGAAAGTATGGTTATTAACTGATCTAAGGTTGACCCCGTTGTTAGGCAGAAGCAATCTTAGAATGCAAGTGAGATTAGAAGTTTCTCCAGATTAGCTAGATGCCATGAGATTTATAAAAGTTAGCCTCACCTATAAACCACTTAGCTAAGAAATAGACATCTTAAGTGTGATCAGACAGATATGAAAAGAAATTTCAGGAATCAAAGAGAAGTTTGACTACTTTACTCGTACTAGCATTACCTGAACTCTTAGAAGATATTAGGGTATATTGTGATGATTTCTGTTAGGATTTAAATTATATTTTTGTATAGGAAAGAGGACCCCATGGTCTATGTTTTAGATAGTTGAGATATCATTAATGGAAGAATCCTATTCATGGTTTAGAACTAGTTGCCATAGTTATAGTGCAAAGTTCAACTTGTTTAAAGATTACAAGAGTCTTAGATACCTATTGGTAAAAAGCAATTGGACATTAGACATGAGAGATGAAGGAAAACTCTCTGCGGTTGTGGTTTAGTTTACGTTGCCATCTTAAAAAGATAAATGTTGTTATGAATGCTTTAGAAGTTATTGCACATTTTCTACCAATTTGATTAATGGGTTAGAGTTTTTGAAACAGTTTAAGGATCTTGATCTGAGTATATAGGTATATAATGATAGACTACTATTAAGAAAGATGGCAGTAACCAGTAAGTTTGAAATGGATAGAGGAGAAGTAAGGAGAGGATGAATATTTGAGTAAGTTGAATGATCTATATAGTAAATCCTGAGAATACCACTAGCTGAGGAAGTTGTTAGTTTAGGTAGTATCTGTTCCTTTAGATTTGATAAGATTTGTATCCCATATGATAGAGAAAAAGGGAGATGATCATAAAAGAAGTCCAAGAGTAAGTAAATATTAGGACATGATGAAAGAATGTTTTGATGGCTTAGTATGAAAAGGGACATAGTTAAATTAAGTCTTTTGTGGCTAGTCTATTTAGAACTAGGATTGGACATAAGAACATTGCTGGTTTGTTACCATTATTTGATACTCCTAAATGGAAATGGGATAGAATTGCAATAGATTTGTAGTTGAACTCCTAAGAAGTTTGATACAATTTGGAAAAAGTATATATATTGGCTAATAGTACTAGTTTTCCCATGACAAAGAAGCTTCCTTAAAGAGGGGTTAGAACAGATTTATATTATAGATTAGTTAGTTTCACAATCAGATTCATGGTTTAGATAAGTCGACACAGTAATGTAAGAAGTATTGTGAGAGTTTATAAAATACCTTCTAGCATTGTTAGAGAAATAGATCGTAGGTTATCATTAAGTTTGAAATAAACTACAACTAGTGTTTGAAACCCAACTGAAGATTGAGTTCTGCTTATCTTATAGTTCACCCCTAAACAGTAAACTTTCACTCAAGTATAGGTATGACAGCTCTGCAGACTTTTTGATGGAATAAAGTGTAGAACATCATTTCGTTGATTAGTGATACTTCAACTAAAGAAATAAATTTTGTGCACACAAGTGATGGATCAAACTCATTCGGGAGTAGACGAAAGTTGCACAAGATAGGAAAAGAAGTTATAGTAACAAGAGAGACAGAGTTCTTTAGAAATTGAGAAGAGATGATCTAGAATATTACTTGTGGAGATTTTGGAGCTTTAAAGACTTCATATCTCACTAGTAAGGATGGTTTGGATGGTTGGACGATGTTACTATAGATTAACCATTGGGATAGTAAGAGTATCTACACTTGCTTTCAGGTACGGTAAATTTCGAGGACGAAATTTCTTTAAGGGGGGTGGTAATGTAACACCCCACTTTTTCTAAATAATTATTAGGACATGTTTTAGAAATAGTTTTATTTTTGATTATGTGTGTTTTTGAGGCTTAGAGAAAGACCTAAGTATAACACTCCAATTTTTCTAAGTTAAGCTATATAAGTATTTATTATTAAAATAAGTTTTATGATGAGTTATTATTTATTCATCTTTGATAAGTTTACATTATATATAGGCAAAATTACACTAGAGGACCTTTAACTTATTTATTTGTAACAAGTTGGACCTTTAAGTTTTTTTTGTAACAAATAGGCCCTTTTAATGATTTCTCTAGCTTATATATTTTGATGTAATGCTACTTTATATATTGTGACTACTCTAGCTTATGTATTTTGATGCAAACAAACATATTTTGGTGTATTTTGATGTAATGAACGATATTACATTTTACTAAAAGGGCCAACGGTGTCAACGTCGGGTAACTTAAAGGGCCTATTTGTTACAAAAGAAACTTAAAGGGCCAACTTATTACAAATAAATAAGTTAAAGGTCCCCTGGTGTAATTTTACCTTATATATAATATATTGATTAAGTTTATATATTATATATGGCACAACTTACGTGTGGTTGTTCTCTTCATATCTTAAGTTAGTATATATGATACTCATTATTTTAGATAGTAATCATCTATGTATCTATTTGCTTCCTTCTAAATTAAGTAATTTCATAGTACCAAAACACCTCATGCTTACAAATTGTGTGTTGGATTTATTAGAATGAGCCAAGTGCTTGCATATAATTCTTGCTTCATGGATAAGTATGAATAATTAAGTAAAGTAAAGGATTAAATATGTTTTAGGCCCCTACAAATATGGGGTGTTTTGGTTTAAGCCCCTGCAAAAAAAAAATATATTTATAAACCCTTGCGAAATGACACGTTTTGTTTTAAGCCATTCTGTTAGCAAACTGTTAGTGAGACGTTAAAAATCTCTTCCACGTGTGTTTTTTATTTTATTTTAAGCCCCTGCAAAAATATATTTTATTTATTAGACCCTTGGAAAATATTTTTTTTTTGGTTTAAGCCCTGCAAATATACACGTAGAAGAGATTTTTAACGTCTCACTAACAGTTTACTAACAGAAGGGCTTAAAACAAAACGTGTCATTTTGCAAAGGCTTATAAATAAATAAAAAATTTGCAGGGGCTTAAACCAAAACACCCCATATTTACAGGGGCCTAAAACATATTTAAGCCAAGATATTGGGACACCTCCTCCTTTCCACCTTTCACGTTGGATTGTTGAGGGAGAGACATATATAAGTGACTCACCTTTGGACTATGCATATCATGCCAACACAAAAGTAATTTTACACCTCATGTTTAAGGATATGGTATCATAACATGAGTCACCCAAAACTCTTCTAAAATCTTGACAACACAAAAGTAAAAAGAAACACACCTCATGCTTGCTTTTGACTATAAATAGATGGACATTCTCATAATTCTTCCATCACCCATAACCTTCGACCATATACACTCACATTTGCACCATTTTAATTTTTAAGTTTTATTACCTCAAAAACACTTAAATCAAGTCTAGCCGATCATACCGTTGAGTTCGTAGTTTCGTAGCGGGTTTGGTGTTCGAGTACATGTTGGTTTGTCGGAGCAAGTGTTACTTTTGCGTTACAATGCAGGTGGGAGCAAGGTACCGTATTCGTCGGGACGGTTAGCGTAAAGTTTTAATTTAAATATGTGTAGAGTGACCCAAGCTCTACCAGAGTTAAAGAGTCAGCGATACCTAAAGATCATTTGACTACTCTTCGGAGTTAAAGTTAAGTGAAGTTTAGGCTGTCGATGACCGGTTAACGCATAGGAAACTTCTATATTTTTATTTAATTGATTTAGTGATTGACTGATTGCTTGAGATATTGTGATTGATTGCTTTGATTGTTATGAACTGCTTATGTGCTATTCGTGATTATTTGAAATTGCAGAAATATCTTATTGATATAGTTAAGTTTGAGAAGCATGACTTTATTTAATGAAGATAAGGTTTCATAATGAACCTAGGTGTGCATAGTAAACTAAGAGTCATAAAGAGATCTAAAGTGGAATGAATACTTAACCGTAGTGCGAGTGATAGTACGAGGTACTGATCAGGAAAATGAGTAAGGCATATGGGCTAAAGAGTAATCAAACAGAATCATATATATTGCATTGTGTTGTAAGTCCACAGCCGTGTGGTATGGGACACACGAGGTCAAGTACCGGGTCGGGGTCCTTAGTAGGACATATTGATATTTTTGCCGGCCAGGTGGAGTAATGATAGGTTTAGATTACTCTGATCTGTTTTCCGATAGAAAGACTTATAACATCCGGACTTCGTGGTGACAGTCGGATGGCGTCCTTGGCGGATGCGGGACGTTGTGGCATCAGGATATGGCCAGAGTCAGCATGTAGTATTGACACATGTTCATAGACAGAGTCAGAAGCATAAGATTTAATAAATAATAGAAGATAAGAAATAATATGATTTAATGCACCTATAACATGTTTAAATTAAGCTTTACCTTATCTTCCCATTTTTTTCTGACTTATACACGTATCTTAGTCCTATGTGTTTTCTTTTGTATATTTGTTTGTATCGCTTAGATTCAGTTAAGGAGCCACTTGTAGCAGAAGGAGATACTATTCCTTCCACGATGGACGTTGAAGGCACTGAGGATGCCGGTGCGATATGATGGAGCAGACAGGTGTCTCATTATGAGGACCTGAGTTTTGTTTAGCCAGTGTGTCAGTCTTTTCAGTCTCGTTAAGTTAGCTAACTTTGTTTTGTGTTATTATTTTGATATATGTTTTGACTGGCTTTAGTATAGCCATATGTTTTGTAAAACTATTAATATTATGTCTTTATCTATGTAATGCATATTCAGTTATATATGTTTTAAGATTTAAATTTATCTGTTTTTGAGATTAAGAGATTAAGTGTTAAAGGCTACTATGATGAGGACGGCGGTCGTCTCAGTGGCAGTGCTTAATTAAGAATCTCAACAAAATTTGTGTGGCTTTGAGATTCTTGATTTCACCTCTTTAGTTTTTTGGTCGAAATCAGGGTACCCACCGCTGAACGCAGTGACTAAACCTCTTTAGTTTTTGTGTTAAGTCAAATAAAATTTACTCTAGAATACTCTTATTGTCTTACATTTTTTTGTTACAGACCATTTTTGCCGACTTGCAGAGTGTCCCAACGCTTTAAATAAAAAACTAATCGTCGATTGTGCTTATCAAATTATGCATTGGCCAACACCGAGTTTATCAACTACGGAAATCGAACTCGGGAGCACGTTATAAATTTTATATCTTTTAAAAAGGTTTTTACCAAAATAAAATATTTTCATTCATTTATACTGAAGAATTGATTGTTTTTTATCCAGAACTTAAATACTTTTTTAACATAATACTTTTTTTGTAAGTGTGGTTCATTTCCAGTCTGGCAAAGCAGAATTATACATTTCGTGTCGAGAACGACAATTGTATGTAGAAAATTTTAAAAAACAAATTTCTTAAAATATTCACTTTAGTATTTACTAATTTTTAAGGTTCAATGTTCATACAATGAGAATGTAAACAAGTTCTCAAAATATTTCTAACCAGTGGCGGAGCCAGGATTTTTATAGAGTCTGGGCAAAAATTTTACTGCAAATTTACATGCGACATAATATATAAATAGTCATAAAGTGTGCTAAATAAGAGAGATGATATCTAACCTATAAAATTAGGAGGTAAATGCCTTTTCCGAGACTTTTTTGCGGTGAATGTTCGAATAATATCAGTGACTTGAATATCTCCCGCTCGGTGTAACATATCATCAAGTCATTGAACCACACATCGTTGATCTTGTTGCGTAATTTAGACTTGATAATCTTCATTGCTGAAAAAGCTCTTTCAACGGATGCTGTCGACACCGGCAATATCAAAGCCAACTCAATGAGTTTGTAGACCAATGGAAATACCAAATGTTTCTCAGTTTGAACCATCTTCATAGCCAAACTTTGAACATCTTCACAAGAAGTAAAGGAAGCGTGCCTTTTCACTTGATGTACATAAGTGTCAAGTTGCTCCCTTATTGTTCCACGATCATCATCAGAAAAGTCAGCATGATAAATATCAGCAAGACGAGCAAGCTTATCAACATCAAACTTGGAGAAAGAGCTTTTTGGGTCAAGACATGAGAAGCAATCCAGCACAATGTTACTTCCTTCACTAAACCGGTGATCCATCTCCACACATATTTTGTCAATAGCAACATAAAAAATTTCTGCACAGTAATGGTGAAGATTAGTGACAGTCCTCCCTTCTCTTCTTGAATGACCCCGAACCGGTATTTCTTCATCTATATTTGGCACCGGAATACCTTTAGCAACACAAAATTCTTGGACATCAAAAAATAAATTATCCCAACCACTCTCTCAATGTGGCCAACTGAGATTTGACATCATCAACTAATTCCATAGCAAGCACAATATTAAGATCTTTTCTTTGCAAGATTTTTGAAAGCTCATTTGTGATACCAAACAACTTTAACATCAACTTCAAAATGAAAGCAACGGACACAACCACCAATTGCAAACGGTGAGCATAGCAATGGACACAGAAAGCATAAGGGTTTTCATCTATAATCTTTCTTTGCAAACCATTAAATTCACCTCTCATATTTGAAGCCCCATCATATCCTTGCCCTCGTATCCTTGAAATAGATAACGTGTGACGATCAAGAATACCATAAAAAGCATCCTTTAGTGCCTCAGATGTAGTATCTTTGACATGATGTAGAGCAATAAATCGTTCCACAACTTTCCCTTTGTCGTTCAAGAACCTAGAAAATAAATTCAACAAGGTTATATGGAGGCATGGAGAATAATATGTAATAGAAATTGGAAAATACAACTACTAACCTCAACATCACCGTCATTTGCTCTTTGACGGATATATCACGTGACTCATCAATAAGCACAGAGAATTGTCTATCACCAAGCTCTTCCATAATCACCTTGGTAACTTCATGTGCACAACACATTGCAAGCTCCTTTTGAATGTCACCGGAAGTCATTGTGCAATTTTTTGGACCACGGTCAAATGCATCTCTCACTTTTTCATCATTAGATTTTACCCAATCTACCATCTCTCTAAAATTGCCCTTGTTTAGAGAAGTAGAGCTTTCATCATGGCCACGGAAAGCAATGCCTTGTGCTATGAGATATCTAGTACAATCTACAGAACAAGTCAAACGGATCTTATACAATTCTTCTGATTCCCTAGTTGCTCTAGCAAAGATACTTGTCACACTTTGTCTTTGATTATTATAATCATCATAGTGCTTCATACATGAGTTGTGCTTACTATCATGACTACCAATATGATCTTTAAAGCCTTTAGATGCATGCTTCCAATCTTTAAATCCGTCTTTGTTGAAGACTTCATAACCAAAGTGCTCGGCCCTCCAGGGTTGCTTAAAGAGAAAGCAATAGAAACAATAAGCTGCATCTTTGGACTCACTGTATTCAATCTATGTATAATTCTTATACCATGATTTACAAAATGCTCTTGAACTCCTCCCAAATTGAGTACGAGGAAAACTTGTCAAATCTGGTTGCGTTGGACCCTTCAATATATATGCCCTCCTCACTTGGTCTTGAATATCCGGAGCATACTCATGAATTTGTTTCCTACATCCCTGGATCACGCACAATCTCATTTGGCTTAAACTCATTGGCCACATTAGGCGGTGGTTCTTCTACTCCGGCTTCTGGTTGCACAACATTCACATTCTCAATACTTGTTCTAGGAACCAAAAACCTCCTCATCTCTGAAATTTAAATTGAAAGTAAACTACGAATTTAAATTGAAAGTAAAAATCGTATAACTCATCATTCTCATAAAAAGAAATTAAATTGAAAGTAACTCATCAATCTTATATCTCCTTCAAATTGTTTAGCATAAAATTGTTGTTTAGAAAAACACAAGGCAAAACAGAAAGCAAAACAGTCACCGGTACCGTCGTTGGTGGCGGGCGGCGGAGAGAAAGCAAAACAGAAGACATCAAAAAAGAAACGTAACTTACGTCGTTACCAGTACCGTCGTCGGTGGCGGGCGGCGGAGAGAAACAACGGCGGCGGTAGTGGCGGAGCAATGGCGGACGGAGAGGACCGAAGGGAGGAGAGCAGTGGCGGAGCCGAATAGTCACACTGTGGAGGCAAGAAACGTAACTTAATTCCCAGTTTTGGATACTGATAAACTCTAATTTAGTGCATTTTTAGCGATATTTTTGAGTCACTTTTAGAGCAGTTATTATCTCTTATATAAATTACTAACTTAATTTGCTCTATTTTTGCAGAAAAGAAGAAAATAGGTAAAAGCATGAAATTTCAACTAATGCCACTTAAATATATATATATATATATATATGTATATGTATATATTGATTTGCAATTATTAAAGGAAAGGGGCTTAAAGCCCATGATTTGAGGAAAAGGGCCACAGCCAATTTGAGAAAACAATGGCCCATGGCCAATTACAAGTGCTGCAAGGAATAACAAAAGAAGAGGTTAGCATGTGACTTGGAAAAGGAAGTGTCGTGGAGAAAAAGAAAGACTTGCACAAAACCCTAGGTGTGCATTACTATAAAAGGCAAAAAGGCATCATCAATGAACAGGCGGTACATAACACAAATTAAAAGTAGCCGCATAGTATTAAAAAAGGGAGGGAGAAGTCGTACACACAGTAGCAACACACACTGTCGGCAACGCTCAACGCACCAGGGAGAGAGTGAAGATTTTGGTACCAGTTCTTGACATCGTAAGAGAGCTCTGGAGCAAAAAAAGGAGACTAAATTATCAAGATCAGAAATTTCTCTACTCCGGGTTATTTTTATCTCTGTAATTTATGACTCCTAATTTTATTTCATTGTTCTTGATAACTATGGATTGCTAAATCTTCTTCTAGGGTCTTAGGTGGATCTTGTATTCTTAGAGACCTTTTTATGTTTTAATTTATACTTTGAATTCCTAGTTTTATTTCAATTAATATTGTCCTATTGTTTTTATCACATAATTAGGATTAGCTACCCTTTTTCATGTTCATAATCAATTAGTTGATCAGCGACCGTACTGCAATTAGTTGGTGGACCTATAGGATAATTGGGGCTAAAATTAATGCATGACCAAACTTTAATTTAGTCTTTCAATCATTCAACCTTTTCGTACTTTATGTTTTTCCTAAATTTAAATTCTAGCATGACCAAACTAAGGTTAATTTAGGAAAAAGAATATTAATCGCGAATGACCAAACAGATTAATAGCTTTAGTAAAGGGATTGGTAATTAAATAAAATTAAGAAATTCAGGTAGAATTAGACATAGAGGAATCGAATCTTGCAAGTGAAATCGCGACCCTATTTTAATTCTTGTTATTTTATTTCTTTTTATTTTGTTTCTACAACATCCAAATTATTGTTCGTCTAAACAATATATAATCTCGACTAGTTTGGTACTTGTTAATTAATTCCTGTGGATACGATAATCTTTTATACTACTTCTGCGAAAGAGTACACTTGCTCTAAGTGTGTTTTTAACGCAACAGATACGAACAGTTTTGTTTTTTTAATTCCCAGAGTTGGGTTGAGCAATGAATTGGGCTGGGCCACATACATGAATTGGGTTGGGTTGAGTTTTTTTTTTATTTATTTCACACCCTGTTTTTACTAGTTTTGCCCCTGGTTCTGTCTAAAAATCGGCTATTGGGTTGGGGGGATTACAAAGAAAGTAGGGGTTGAGCCCGGGCGCGTGCCCGGGCTAGCTGGGCTATGAAACCGCCCCTATTTCTAACTGTATCTTACCATATTTTTACATCGTAAATAGATTTTAAGAGATAATACCATTTTTTTAGTTGACACGTGTTTTTAGGTGTGTTAAGAGATAATATTAATAATAGCAAGATGCTATGAAATCTCGATACTTCAAAAGTAGAGACGTATCCTACGATACGTACCCGATACAATACACACCCAATCTTCCACATATCTTACTAAATGTAAGAGCCTGGGCCCTTTTCTTTCTAGTAGGCTACCCCAGAACTGCACATCATGACCTTCTCTACTCCCATGTAGAGTTTTTGCCTTCCGTGGGAATCGAATCATGTACTCTGGGGCTCAAGTACATGCTCA
Organism: Astragalus glycyphyllos; assembly: GCA_963573325.1. Classification (NCBI taxonomy): domain Eukaryota; kingdom Viridiplantae; phylum Streptophyta; class Magnoliopsida; order Fabales; family Fabaceae; genus Astragalus; species Astragalus glycyphyllos. The sequence continues at coordinate 3,615,192 of OY754312.1, forward strand.
ATGCATTCCCACTACCAATTGAGCTACTAGTTCAATTGGTAGTGAGAATGCATTGAGCATATACTTGAGCCCATGGGGGGTAGAGAAGATCATGATGTACATTTTTGGGTAGCCTACTAAGAAAGAAAAGGGCCCAGGGTGTTACACTAAACATGAAATTTGTTGACACACTCATAGTAGAAATAATATATTCTAGTAAGTGTGGGGAAAATATATGTAAGTGCCCACTAGTTATGATTGCAAAGTAATTTTTTCAACATTGTGATAGTCATATATCAACTACTTATATTTGTATATTGACCGTGTCGTGTCTTGATTTTTAAAAAATTCTTGTATCTCCGTATCCTTATCGTACTAAGTATTTGGGCTCCTTAGGCAGGATGATACAATAGTGAGGGTTTGTTTGATTTTCCTTTTTAAAAATAACTATAATTTTTTTAAAAAAATTAAAACAAACAGATTTGTTCTATCAAGCAAACCCTTAATATTTTGTTTAAAATTAATTTATAGAATCGGTATACGATTGTTGAATCCAAAATATACTCACGTAATTATACTTTAAAATTGTATGTTTTATATTTATAATTCAAAATCATTTTCAAATAAATTAATATTATTATCATTTCTCGCAAAAAAAAATACATTTAAAGCAAAAATACTTTAATTTTGTTTATTTATTTAACACAAAATGGCATTATTCATTTCATGTTGAGGAAGCCAGATATATAGTACGGGGAAGTTTTGTACGAAACCAACGAAAAACGTATGTTTTATAAAAGAAATGGTTGTATAACACAATGTGATGGGGATGGGATGCAAAACATTGAATTGAACGCATCTTACATTTCGTCTCGTACTAATAACCTGTACTCTATAAAATATTTACTGTATTATTAGCTAATTAGGATTGCGGTTGGTGAATCGAATGTCCGAATTGATGAATAGAATAATCGTTAATTAATAAGTATTATCTCTTTCAATTTATAATACGAAATTTGGTAACTAAATATTCATGTGTATCCCGTTGTGTGAGGTGTCAATATTTAGTATTCGACGATATCTTAAACAGGATTACCTCAAATAGACAGAATGTGGGAAATGGAAAAAAAAAAAAAAAAACTTCAGCATTTTAGGTTTAATACATGGTTTCCTTTTCCCATTGCCCAAATTTATTATCATTTGTAGTTGTATTTTTTAATTTATTATCTAATGACTTGTTTTGTAACAAACTAAAAAAGGCATTCAATTTAGCAAAGGTTCTTAATAATACCGGAATGCAACCTTAACTTTGTGTTTTTGTAGGAAATTCCTATGATATGTCTAAAACGAAGGACCTTAGGCATCTCGAGTATTTCTTGGGAATTGAAGTAACCTACTCCAAGCAAGGCATTTTCATATCTCGGAGGAAGTATGTACTTGACCTTTTGCAGGAAACGGGAAACTGAGATGCAAACCTGCAAGTGTTCCTTTAGAGCAAAATCACAAGATGAGCCTCAAAAAAGAAACTGCTAAAGTTGCCAAGTCTCAATATCAGCGGCTAGTGGGAAAGTTGATTTATTTTGCAAACACTAGACCTGCTTTGGCTTATGCAGTCAGTGGGTTGAGCCAATTCATGCATGACCCATGGGTGAGACACTTGCTAGCTGTTGATCATGTTCTGCAATATCTTAAAGCCACTCTGGGGAGAGGACTCTCGTTCAAAAGAGGTGGAAGGACAACTATGGAGGCTTATATTGATGCTGGCTATGCATGTTCAATTAGTTATAAAAGATCCACTTTAAGCAACTGCACCTTCCTATGTGGGAACCTCGTTGCCTGGAGGAGTAAGAAACAAAGCATAGTGGCTCGATCAAGCGTTGAGGCTGAATTTAGGGATTTGACACAAGGAATCTGTGAACTACTATGGATGAAGATTGTACTAAATGATTTGAAGATACAATGTGATGGACCTATGAAGTTACTTTGTGACTAAATAAGCTATCAACACTGCTCATAATCCCGTTCAGCATGATAGGACCAAACTACTTCCTACATTCCTTCCAGACATCAACTAGCAGATATGCTCACAAAGAGTTTGTCAACCGAACGTTTCTACCAACTTACTTGCAAGCTGGGAATGATAGATATTCATTCACCAGGTTGAGTGGAAGTGTTGTAAATGCTGTATATATAGTTAATCGCTTTAATTATTTATCCGGCCCATTTACTAGGCCTGTTAGATTTAAGCTTAGAGTAGCCTATTTAAATAGATTAGCACTTGTACTCTAATTACAATACTAATAATATTCAGAGGAAGCCAACAAAGACCATATGATGGTTCGTTTGAGGTAAGATAATAGGTACCAAAATTGAACGATCAAACCAAGTTAAGCAACTGAAGAACGCTATTTGAATTTGCTAAAATACTTTCTTCATTAGAAACTATAATCAAGGTGACACGTGAGTTTTATCAAAAAAATAAAGGTGCCCCAGCTTTAAGAACACTTACAAATGAATTTATATTTACCTCAACCTAAAAAAACTAACAGAGATTTGAACTCATGACCTATCAAATATGAGACTTTGCCATGCTCCACCAGACCAATTTGATTCTCAAAATATGGTTACGTTTAAAGAGTGTCTTTATTATAGAGTATATTACTGAATGAAAAATAATATTTTTCCTTAACAGGTACAGTATTTAATATATATTAATAATGAGTACCATCCTTTTTTTCATAAAAAGTTATTCCACAACTAATGTAAAAAAAAAATGTATACTATAAAATAATGTGGTACACTAATTCAAACAAGTATCATTATTTACAAAAGAAAAACTTGAAGTGTAGAAATCTCTGCAGCTATCCAAAGCTTGCTACTCAAATAGTGAATAGCTCCAGCTTCTTCAAAAATAAATAAATGAAATCTATTATTGTTCTTGCTCCAGTGACAGAAAATGCAAATTTTAAGACCTTGACTTTCCCTTAGAAGCATTCTGATTGTTGCACCAGCTTTAAATAGCTTCTTCCTCATACAAAAAAGTGTATACCCACAAAAACCAATAATCATCATCCTACAAGGGTCCTCCTCAAGACCCTGGATGCCTTTGAAGATATATATACAGGAACTGAAATAGCCTCTTTAATGAGCACTTTCAGAATATCAATTGTCCTTTTCAAGCTCATACAGAAAACTATTGTCAGTAAGGGATGATAAGACTGAATATCCAAGCCTCAGAATCAGTTGAAGAAATATGGTGACTCTAAAACTTGCTTTAAGTCAAAGTCTCCCCGTTCAGGCAAGGGTGGAAATGATAATGTTGGGAAAGAGTGCTGAAAGCCTTCCAATAACTGTCCACAAATCAAACAAACAGGCATCAAATTTCAAAACAGCACAAGGTAATAAGGAAATAACTTAGATACAGTACTCTAGGTGCTAGTGGTGTTGTTCCTCGCATAATAAATTAGATAACTGCTAGACACTACTTGGAGAGTGAGTGTACTTTTATTAGAAACTAATACTTTGTCCCTAGAACATGACGTACAACACCTATGGTACTGTATGTAAGTACTGCTCTTAAAATAAAATAAAATAAAATAATATTGGAAATTAAAAAAGCTCATTTCAACCACATACATTTTCCAGGACTGGGGTCTTGTAGAGTTCTACAAACTTCTCTCTCAGTATTCTGTTCATATGATCCACATCGCACGCATGTGTCCAATATGAATCATGAACTCCTACAAGGATGTAAACAAATTATTGATCAGCAGTATTACAATTGCAATCGATTAAATATGAATGGAGCCATGAGTTTAACTCGCTTGGTCGAGACATTGGCCTAACAAGAAAATACCTGCAAAACTCAAGCCTTCCTTTTTGCAGGCAATTGCAGTCATCATCATATGAGAACCATCGAGTGAGTGAACAAAGTTTGGTGGAAATGCTGTTCTCTGCCGCTTCACCATCACCTAGAACATTTGAATGTAAAATTTAAATCAAATCAAAATACCAAAGATTTCTCCTTTCTAAGTACGCTAGAATGATTGTATACTTGTTTGTATGAAGATTCAAAATATACATTCTATATAACGAGAAAATTATAAATTAGCAATATTTTTAACTATAGGACGGTGTTTTAAAACTCGGCCGGTCATCACCTTGGTCGAGGTACTACGTCAATGGTCGAATAGGTTGGTCACTAGTTAAAAACCATAAACCGTCATATTTGATTATTCTACATAAAGTAATGGTATTTACAATACATAATGCTATATCTATGTAATGATGTTAAATTACCTTGTCTGTTTCTCGTTGCAATGTTAACATTTGAAGTGAAGTTTTGATCTGCAATCCATATTACATTAAATAAAAATAAAAAAACTTATTAACCCATAGTCAGCCTAGAAATATTGAGAACTTGAGAGAAGTAATGATGATGTAATTCCAGGAAAATCGCATTGCACTCACAATATGCCTTCCTAGTTTACGGTAAGGTTGCACCACAGGAAGTCCTAGAGGAGTCGTCCAACGCACTGGTTGATTTTCAGACGCAATTACCTGTTCCAATTGTCTTAGTCATAATCATACCATAATGTCTAAATAATCAGTATAAGGAACACAGTAACATACTTTTGCACAGTCACCAAGCCAATTCATGATACTTCGTGCGCCTTGAAACATCTCCTCTAACGCAGTTAAGGTAACCTGAGAAGGCAATAAAGATGAAACAAGCACTATATAGTTATTTAACAAGATATATACACAGCTATTTTCACCCTCTAACCTTTGCAGCATAACAAGCAGCACCAAAGAGCTCTTTATCATCTGAAATGACATTTCTTTCTTTCAATCTCCTTTTTATCTGTTCCCGTGCTCCTATATAAGTGACACCATACACCGATGTCATCACCGTCTGCTTAACCAATTTTCTATCCACCTAGACAAAGTTCAATCAAACTCAAAATCAGTTTTGAGATGAGGAGTGGGAAAAAAAAAGGCTTAAATACAGTTTTGGTCCCCCAAGTTTTACCAACTCACGATTTTGATCCCCCAAGTTTCCCAATTTGTAAAATCAGGGTCCCCCACTAATCACGAAAATTTGATGCTGACCTGTCCGCCACTTAAACTACGTGGCAGCCACGCTTTATATTAAAAATTGTTATTTTTATTTTAACATTTTGTTTATATATATATATATATATATATATATATTTATATTATATTTAAGAAATTAGAAATTAAAAAAAAACACTTAAACTATCAAATTAAACGAATCAAGGGAGCAGATAGAGAGAGCAGAGAGCTTTTCATCTTCTTCTTCGTTGGTTCTTCAGTGAGAGAGCAGAATATTTGAAACACCTAAATTCGTGATTAGTGGGGGACCCTGATTTTACAAATTGGGAAACTTAGGGGATCAAATTCGTGAAATTAAAACTTGAGAGATCAAAATCGTGAGTTGATGAAACTTGGGGGACCAAAACTGTATTTAAGCCAAAAAAAAAAAGCACAGCATTAACTAGAAGTGCTTTTGCAATAAATTATTTTCACTAGGTGACTTATAAATATAAATCATATCACATCAAAAGAATTGTAGATAACCTGATTAACTAAATTCCTTGCATGAAGAGCATCAGGAAAAATTTTGGGATCTTTCTGAGCATCATTTCGCATGATGTCTAGCACCCTGCATAAAAAAATATTTAGTGGAATAAGTTGTACTAGAGGCTGTTAACTATCCCAAGAGAGCGGAAGTTAATCACGACATATGGAAAATACTAGATTTTAAATGTTAAACTTATGTAACTATATCCACAAATACTCACCTAGCTGCTATTCCTGAATAAACATCTGCTGGCTTCTCTCCTGCAACAAGATTGACAGCAGCAGCTCCTAACTGAAAAAAAAAATTAAAATAATAAGCTACTATATGAAGATCTACTATTAGTAGTATAATTTTGTTAAAAACTGGAAAATTAAATACAAGGCACGCTAAGTGATAGGGAACAGAAACATCATAGAAGACGCAGATACTAAGGGAATATCAGTTAGAAGTTTTCACAAAACACGCGATAATCATACATTTCCGCTCATAAATCAGCACAGGACAACATAAGCATATACTTGTTCAATTGATGATTCAATATGATACATGACAAGTTTATACAGGGATCAAGCTTTTAGAGGTACATAAAGATTCTGTTTTAACAACATGACAGAATATTCTGGCACAGCATATTATGTTATTACAGTTAACAATTGATTACACAACTAAGCATATAAATAAGCTGCTACACTAGCACATGTAAAAACACTACTGCTATTGCTCTAATATAAAAGCACATGAATGAAGGGTCCCTTGAGCTTGAAGTGTGAATAATGCACATGCCCCCACTCAACCTTATCCTGACATTCAATTTTCCTTACAAGAATAGGGGCAGTAACGCTCGAACTCTTGCCATTTAGACAGGCTGAAGCAGGGCAATGCACAGGCCAACCCAACCCAACATTACGTTCAATTTTTAATAGAAGAAGAGGGGCAATAATGCTATTACTCTGGATCATTTGCTTAAAGAGGCTTGACGCCGTGTCATGAACTAACTAATAACTATCACAGGAGCTTAAGCTGTTGTGAAAGCACATGAATGGTTTTATGCCTAACAAGTGTGAATGTACAGAGATGTCATGTCCAAATACATTTTCAAGAAACCACAAAAAATCTTGAAGAATCAGAGCTACATTCAGAACTGATATTCAGTCCTTAACTTGATCTCTAATACCTGAAACTAAACAACTTGAACCTCAAAATTGGAAAAGAGTCAGGGGAAAAGCGAAGGGACAACAAAGACCATTACCTTGTCTCTTCCCAAAGCAGCATAATGTTGTAAGCCATTGCAAGAGCCATCCTATGATAAATAAATCATAGTAGTAGAAATAGTGATTAGTTATGGACATAATGATGCGTTATAAATGGAAATGATGACAATGATGACAAACATTAGAAGGCTAATTGGTTGTTGATATCAGACAACAAAGAATCGGTGAGAATAGATTAACCTGATGACTTTAACACAAAAGTGACATGCATGACACCTATGAAGAAAAATGATCCCAAAACACCAAAACTTATTTTCTTTATGTTCTAAAAATAAAATAAAAAATACAGGACAAAGGTAAGGACACCTAGTGCACAAGACTTTCAATATTGCAGGTCTGGGGAGGGAACATTAGAGTTACATAATAGTTTTACATAGACATTGATCCAGTTTCTTGCTGATCGTATTTTAGCTGTCAAAGATATTGAATATTATAAGAGAATTCATTTAAGAAAAGGGGTATATCTATTGCTCAATATGTCGATCAAAATCCATACCCTCTTCGCGCCAAAAAACATCAATAATCTCATAATAGAATTCTCATATATTATCCGCTCATAGTTTCAGCACGATTCATTAGGTATGTCTGTTCCATGACCTCCAGAACTTAATCCAAGCAAAATTTTGAACACCCAAGCATATTTTAATATGCCAAACTTCATTTACATCATGTGAATACCTGATGTACTGGAATATGTGAAATGAAAGTTTCTGGCGAAGAACTTCTTAAAGCTTCTGTTAGAGTTATGCACGCAGCTAAGCACTGCAACGGATCTTCTGCATTCAACCACCACCGTCTCCCCTCAAGAGGTTTGTCCGCAGAATCAAATATATCATCAAAATGATTTTCAACAAATGCTATGCGACCTGCATTAGAGAGTTTATCAACACCGCCAGCGTATAGATTTGCCAGGTGTATCTTCAGCCAGTGTAAACCAGACTTTCCAAGAGGGCGTCCATCTGCAAATTCCAATATCCCCCGGCATACATCTGAACCAAGGTGATTTAAGTGCGGATGCATGGGATATGCACGCCCACGGAAATCAAGGTTGTGTGGGTAGTAAAAACCCTCTTCATCCTTCATTTTCCGTGCTACCTGCACCCATAGTTCTAACTGAATGAGTTACCAGACAACAATGAGGGTTAGAAACTAATGCACATAAAGCTCAAGGAAGCTTACGGCGAGTTTAAGTTCTATGTCACAACGTTGTGAATATCTCTCCCTATTCTCTTTCCTCACGGATTTGACCTTCCATTTCCATTTCTTTTTCACTGCTTCATCATCGGTATCCGGCTCCTCAGGTAAAGAAACCTGCAATAGAAAGTTGAGCACCATTTCAAACTAAATGCAACCATAAGTTTCTTAAAGCACTGAATGTAAAATTCATGATTCCTAAATCTTCAAGATTTACACACAATAATAGTAAAATAAGTTAAAATCACAGAATAAAAAACAACTGTATTATGTATAATTGAACTTACATCATCACGGTCCACCAAATCAGCGAGGCGGCCTCCACTAGCCCATATCCTGTCCACAACACTCAGCACCTTTTTATTTACCCTCCATTTTGTATGCCCAAGAGTATCCAGAGCCTAATACCACGAGCTTAACATCAATATATGTGCTGTACCCAAAATGCATGAAAATTGTAACAATAAATTCAGACCTCAAACACAGGCTCTAATTGCTTCCTAGGGGCCCTCTTAATAGCTTCACGTTGTTGCTTGACTCCATGAGTACGCATGACATAGGAAGGTAAGAACAAGTGTCCACCTTTGTCATATCTGTTGAAGTACCCCAAATGGAAAATTGAGAATCAGCTCTAAATTGGCCATTCATCCAAAAGAAGAAAAACTGTGCATGTTATGAACACTGAACAATATGTTTTATGGTTGATAGTGTATGGGGAAAATCCCCCATTCACATTTTGAAGCTGATTGCAAAAGGCAGTTGTTTATTGGGCTATTGAAGGGAAAAAAAAACAAGTATGTTAGGGCTGGATAAATTATCCCCAATAGCAGAAAGAAAAAAGATAACAGAGAAAACCAAATGGCCCAAGGAAAGTAGGAATAAAGCAGGAGAGTCTAATATCATTGCCAATCAAACATGGCAACATCGTTGAAACCACCGCGGGCAAAGCAATACGACAAAAGAAGCTACAAACAAAACTTTACCTGACAGCTTATCTAGGGGAATTGGGGTGCCAAAAACACCAAAAAATAGCCTATAAGGGGCATAATATGCTCACCGTCAAAAAAAAGAGGGGCATAATATGCTTGTTTTTTTTATATGATTACATTGTAGGAAGTTTAAACCACCTTCTAGTCCCAATTTCTAACCTAGGGTTAAAGAAAAGTCTCAAAATCATTTGCAATCATAAAACTGTTATGCAGAAGTGTAGCCAGAAAGGAACGGAACGTGTAAATTTGTTACCATACCCTGTCCAGTTGACTGGTGGAACCAACATGGGCATGTAAGGAATGACCATATTTTTTGCCTGTTGAAATCAATAAAAAAAAAATCAAGAATTCACGAGGCCATGAACAGGAGATATGACTTTTAACATAAAATATACAGACAAGCTAGGAAGCAATCATATATTCAGAACTAATTGAATTGAATAACAATACATATAAGAACCCCCCTCACCTTCACCCGTGTGTGTTAGGTTTATGTTTTCATCATATATATAATAATATAATACAATTTGTATTATGTATATACCGAAATAATATATATATAGTGCACTATTATACTTTATTTGTTATATTTATAAAGGGTATTGAATAAATTTCACATTATTTAACCTGTGGTGTCTATTGTCCACCAAGCAATATACAAGACAAAGAGTCGTGTTGTGACTCAAATGTTTTTCCGGTGTACTCTGCTTATATCAAACATTCTCTTAGAAAAATACCAGACAATGACAAGAATCACAGTACAAAAGAAGTTCATTAAGGAACTCTCCTTTCCAAACTAAAGGCTCAACAACCTACAAATAACAATGCTTAAAATGCTACATGAGATGCCACAAATGATGAATAATTCAATTTAAACTTCAACAAAAAGAACAGAAGATGATAGAATATACTTACAGATTTGTCAAGCCCTTTAAGAATTAGAGGGTCACATTCAATAATACCATATTTTCTGCCTGTTTTCCTGCATAAATAAATAAAGTTCAGAGCAAAATATTGTTGGGACATTTAAATCTAATCATGAGAGGTGGGTATCAAAACTCACGTCGACTCTTTTGTCATTGTCCTAAATGAATGCACAAATGCAGGACGGATATCAAGTGCGCCACCATCCAGTGATTGATCTGATGGTGGTTGTATATATGCCGTTTGCGTCAAGAGCTCAACTAAACGGCTTCCAACCTGTGAAGTGGAGGAGAGGATATCATCGTATTTAGAAACAAATAAATTAAAAGACAAACATTTTAAGAGTGTGGAAGAGGCTATACAAACCTTTGACTTCATAACCGGTCCCCACGGTTTCATATCATCCTGGCCCTTCACTATTCCCCTCACTGCGGCAAGCTTTTGCTTTTTCATCAAATCGATGACTTTCTTTCGCAGCTTTTCCTCTTCTTTGATGGCAGAGGTGCACTCACCTGCTTCATTTTTCTTGCCTTTATCACCCTTTTTCTTATTATTTTTCTCCAAGAACTTGTGTATCCTAACCTGAAGCATCAGTATATAAGGTTGCACCCATAGCAAGAGTGGATTAGGATTTAGGATACCTATATATAAAAGCCATTCCTAACTTTATTGTTCAGACTAAATTAAATAACATATCCTGGACTAAAAGGAGGAACTATTGTGGTTAGAAATGCCCAATCTTCAAGCTCACCAAGCCTTGAAACTATAGATGTGCACACACACGCACGCACATATCAGTATGTGTATGTAGTTTGAGAGGAGGGAGGGGAGGGAGATGTGAAACAGGTTGAATAGCCGGTTATGTACTCCCAATTCCCAGTTCACACCCACAAAAATCCTGATAAAAGACTCTTGCTCATCCTAATCCCCATCTCAAGATTCCCAACCTTGACTCCAATTAAACAAAGCCATAAGTTACCTATCAGGAACCAGATTACTATTCCCACTTCCGAAACGCATTGTAAAATAATGACAAAAAATACTATAATAAAAAGCGTAAGAATGAAGCCATAACTTTTTTATACATTATAGGTCACTAAGAAGATATTTGCCTCCCCTCCCCAAACCTCAAAACCCCTTGAATTTCTTTCCCACTCTCATGGGTGTTCTATGGGTGTTTCTAGGTTTGACATACAAAATATAGAGGAACTACAATCAAATATTATAAAACAGGATTCAAAATTGCATGAAATTGAACAATTTACTATTTCAACCGACACATCCTAAATTGAATAATTTAAACACAAAAACAACACTAGAAATGCAATTTCCCGCTCTCACCTCTTGTTCAATGGCATCACCTAAGCTGCAAACGGCCTGCACAACTCTTGTAGTGCCAACAGAGCCCCTCTCAGTTCCTGTCATCAGCAACCCCATCATCTTATGCATTGTGATCACAGCCATCTTCTCTGGCGGCAACTGAATAAAGTAAGGCGCGTAGACAGTCCTCTTCTTCGCATTCAAGTATGTCTCCTGCTCCTTCTGAATTGCATCCCTTAGAGGCTCAAACCATCCAAGAAACAATGACTTCATGTATGGCAAATTTGGTGCCAACTTCTGCTCACACATATCCATCAAAAGCTCTCTATACTCCTTAGCAGCCTCTTCCCAAACCTCGGTCTCAATCTTCACCTGTCTTTTCCTCAATTCCTTGTACTTTCCCTCTGTCATACCTTTCCTCAAATTTACCCCATTTTGCCACCTTAATTCAGCTACCTGTCTTTGCTCTTCTCTTTTCATCTCATCCAACAACTCTTGAATTTCATCAACCGCCGAATCTTCATCCGCGTCGGTCGAAGATACCGGCTCAGCAACACCAGCAAACCCTTTAACACCGAATTTAAACGGAGAATTATTAGAATAACAACCACAACCAAAGCCAAAACCTTTTTCCACTAAGTGAAAACGAGAATTATTAACAAGAGCAGACTGATTTTGTTTTCTGGGGTGGTATAGAATATCTGCATTAAGAGGAAAAATGGAATCTTTGGAAAGAGCAAGAGGAGGCCGTAGGCGAGTGCGAAATAACCCTTTGCAGGCTTGTTTGGCAGTATTGCGCCACATGTTTGTGGAAATGCCTGAATGGGATTTGAAGTTGGGGTTTTCGAGAGATTGCAGAGAATCGAGTCTCCTGTTAAGGGTATCTGTGGCGGTGGTGGCGGAGAACATCAAATTGCGGGAAACGGTGACCATAGATGAAAATGGATGAAATTGAAGGGAGGGGAAGGAAAAAGAAGACGGTAGAGAAACACAAAATTCATAGATGGAAAATTTGAACAAGAAGAAGGAATATAGTGGTTACTGGCTGGTGGGTTGAAAATGGGAGTTGAGGGACGAACGTGGACGCGTTGGTTTATTGGGTGGCAGTTACGGCTCAAAAACCCTTCTTCCCTCGCTGGGGTTTTACGACGGTAGATAGCAACGATGCTCTAAACCCTCTCTCTACCCAAAATCATTTTATTCAACACAAAAAAATTACTAAGGCTATACAATTTTATTAGTTCAACAAAAAAATACAATTTTACTATATTCAATTGAGAAATGACATATGGTAAGAAAAAAAAGATAGATGTATATTGTTATTTGGTGTCTTGACAATTTAACTGTGGTCTATTCAATTTTATTCAATTGTCAAAGAAAAAATATATTCAACTATGTGCCCACGAATATAGTAAAGACATGGCTCATATCAAACTATAAATGCGTATTTAAATTTCAATGTGGATTTGCACCAAAAAAAGATCAATGTTGATGTAAAAATATCATTTCATAAGTAACATTTAAGCATATTTGTAATCGTTTTTTAAGGTTTGATGTTTTTCCAGTCATTGATAAATCTGCTGACCTAATTCACTTAAACTTTATCAATATGACAAATTATGTGTTTTCAAATTTATTATATGATGCAGCAATGTAATATTACTATTGTATTGTAAATGCGAAATTATGCAAAAAAAAGTCCCACGATTTCAACCTACATCACCAAAGGCATCTCAAATCAAATCCATACCTTGAAACCATTCATGGAACTCAATTAGGGCAGATCAAATCAACAATACACATTTCAACACTGAACATGAAAGCTAATATTACTATGCATCGTAGTCGAAACCAAGATGAACATGAAACACATAATAAGCAAGGTAGTTCAAATCGTGTGCTGGTTCTTAGAATCGCACGCTTTTACAATTTTTGGTCACCTCTGCGAGTTCAGAAGTGAGCGGAGACATCGTTAGTTGAGGACGGTGGTCTCTCCAATGGCAAAGGCTTTGCAAGCGCATCAAACCTACATAAAAAATCAATAAAATCATATCAACCTAAGCTTGGGTTCGTGGTTACCAAACACAATATGTAGAGGAAGATCTCACATTGACAATAACCAATAGAACATCGAAGAAAGAACCATAGATGTCTTCCATCTATTCCCATTTCTTTTTTTCCATTCCTTTGTTGTGTGTTGCTCAATTCCTCTTCCTTTCTTCTTTGGAGTTCGTTTTCTTCACCTTCTCCCCTTTTTTTGCTTTTCGTTCTCCTTCAACTTTTCCCTTCTTTCTCTCATGTATCACGATAGAAGATCCCTCCCAATTTATTTCATCTTTTTATTTATTTTTTATTAATAAAAACACATACTTAATAGTTGCACCCCCTAGATTTTACTTATCAGGCCCCCTTAATTCCCACTTAGCACAAAACTATTGTAGTTATCTTAAGCCTATTTTTTAGGATTAATAATCCCCCTCCCGAAAAATTGTGCCCTCAAAATTGTTCATTTCCTATAGAATCAATTGTGCAACATAATGATAGTTAGGCAACATATTACTAACAATCTAGGTATTTTCAAAAAGAAACAATCTACTAATCTAGCACATACCAATAAAAGTATTGTGCTAATGTCACAAATTAGGACTACACCATTGTAGCATTTGTGAAGAATGTCCTTTGCTGCTTAGATCAAGGTTGTCAAAACCGAACCGGACTGTTCAACCGGGAACCGGTCCCTATCCGGTCCAAATGAACCTGAGAACCGCCTGGGGAGAGAACCGGGAATTGAACCGGATAACCGGCTAAAAATCGAAAACCGGACAGGAAGCCGACAAAAAACCGGGGAACCGTGCAGAAAACCGGATTTGGTTTATTTTCATTAAAAAATGGTATACCATGTTGATTTTTGGGAAAAAATGATAAATGATGTTGATTTTTGGTATATAAGATATTTTTTTATCATTTTTTATAATTAAATTGATGAAAAAAAAAATAATTAAAAAACAAATGTGTACATTAATATTACTATGAGAGTACTTACATTATAGTATCTAACTATCTATGATTGTTGAATATTATAGTTTTATTATGTCATACTATGTTTTTTTTTTGTTTTTTATCCTTTATATATTATAAAAAAATATATTAAATAATCTATTTAATTAATTCCGGTTCAACTCCCTATTCAACCAGTTGAACCCAAGAACCCCTGAACTACTACCTCTTCCGGTTCAATGTCCAGTCCGGTTTTGATTACATTGGATTATATGAATTTATTCCTCTGATTTTATCAAAATTGGCCTAATCACACCCTGTGTGAATGAGGTACCTTGCAGTCCTTTTTCTTGTTTTCTTGTATTCTGACCTTTCTTCACTTGTTGGTTTTCCTCCCAACTCTTCATACCCATCCTTGACAATATCAAGAACATCCTGGAACCCAAAGATGGTCTCCATTTTGAGACTCAAACTGTCCCAATTCTTTCCAGTTAGTTTAGTTAAGAATTTGTTCTAAATGTTATTCGTATTATAAAACTAACTATTATTGTCCAATGTGTGAGAGTGAACCGAAAACTGGATGGTACGCATTCTTTGCATGTAATTACGCAGCAGTGGTTTTGGGGAGTGTGGTTTACTTTCGGAAATCTGATTGCTATGTCTACCACAGGTGTCTTTCGTGAATGATTTTTCCAGCTTATGCAATCGCTAACTGAGGTGAGCAGAAATAGGTTTATGATGGTGCCTTGATCATTGTGGAGGAGGCGAAATGATAAAGTGCGGCAAGGAGTATTACAACTGGTTACACAAGTAGCGGCTAAGGCCATGGATAGTCTTTTAAGAACAGCTCCATGTGGACTGTAACTGGGCAGCAGCATGCAGGTGAACACCGATGGCAGAAACCGTGTGTTGGTACGTATAAGTGGAATGTGGATGCAGCTCTATTCATTCACCAATCAAAACAAGTATGGTATAGGTATGTTCATTCGGTCATCAACAGTCAGCTTTCATAAAGGCAAAACTATGTAGTTCTCAGGTATTCCAACACCACAAGAGGCAGAGGCTATGAGACTCTGGCAAGCCTTATTTTGGTTGGAAGGTTTGGGACTAACTTCTGTTTCCATAGAGCTGGATTATTTACCAATTGTAGGTGCGTTGATGTCCAACTGTAGGAATTTATTATCTATTTTTACAAGCTTTCACGTTAGCTTTGTTAGGAGACAAACAAATTTTGCAACTCATAATCTAACTCGGACGTCAAGATTATATGCTAGTTCCCATTTATTAGATTTGACTTCAATCTGTATTGAGACTATTTTACACAATCAAATGACATAAGTGTGTTTTTGTCAAAATAAACTAACTATTATGAAAACTTATTCAAAATTTGAAGATCCATGTATGATAAACTAAAATTTGTATTTTTTAGCTATACATTGTGCATAGCACGGGCTACACTTTATAGAATTTTTTTTTTACAATATCATACTTTTTTTAACTGGGTTCTTATGCGTTAAAAACTATTTAATTATTATAACATATTATAACATAAAAGCATATCTCTTATATATATGTGGCTTGTCATGCCACTTCAAATTGGCGCCAAGCCTTTTTTTTTCTTTCATTCTTTTTGTTATGAAAATTATTAGATATTGGATGTCCATTTCTCTTCTCCCATCATCTCCTTTAATTTATTATCCTTGTATAGTGGTCTTTATGTTGACTACACTCACTTGCCAATCTCCACCCTATAAATAGGGCTCACTCTCATATGTAATGGTACACTTGAAGAGAAATACAAAGACTTATATCTTCTCTCCTCTCATCCTCTTGTTCTTATTTTGATAAAGTCTTGCTTATTTTACAACACGTTATCAGCACGAAGTTCTACCAAGCTAAGGTACCGTAATATTGATTCTTGCTTGTTAATTGATACTATTTGTTTTGTAATGATGTTGAACTATGATGAATTTTTATATGAAACTCGTATGGCCAATATAAATATTCGATGTTAATGTTGATGCATCAAGAAAGGTTAGCACAAATGACAAGTCCTGATTTTATATGTAATGTTTTATCTGGTTTTAATTGATGGGAAGTGATATCAAGAAAGATTAGCACAAATGACAAGTCCTGATTTTATATGTAATGTTTTCTCTGGTTTTAATTGATGGGTGATCCTTGGATATGTCATGCTTGTTATTGGATATGTAGATGATTTGCATGTGCTCTATTGTTAGATATGTAATCTGTCCAGATTCATTGCATCAGTTAGTTCTAAATTTATTTATGCATGTAATCTTTTCTCTCTTCATCTTTCTGTATAGATGGTTGATTTAATTGAATGTATATTTATCAATCTATACCATTCCAGTTTACTTCTAGTTTTTTTTTTTGCGATCAGTATTATATGATCAGTATTATTGGTTCCCTAGTATTATATGATCAGTATTATTGGTTCCCCTTGGATGTTTTGGTTCTTTGCATTCTTGTCACAAGCTATTATCTAGATTTGCAGGGGTCATCAGTTTTGTTCTCTCATATTCCAGTTTTCTTTTTATTTCTTTTATTGCCATCATTCCTTTTTAACTCTATTTTATGTTTAGTTTTTGGTTTCCTTCTTAAACTTATACTTGATCTAACATGTTTTAGTTTACATTTTCATGATAGTTCTAAATATGTCGAACCTTACGAAACTTGATTTTGAGGCTCTTGATATTTCAGGAAAGAATACTTACCATGGGCTCTAGATGCTGAAATTCATTTGAATGCAGAAGGCCATGGAGATACTATCAAAGAAGGAAATAAAACATCTAATCAACAAAAGGCAAAAGCCATGATTTTCCTTCGCCACCATCTCCATGAGGACCTTAAAAATGAATACCTTACGGTAAAAGACCCATATGTACTTTGGAACAGTTTAAAAGAAAGATATGAACACCAAAAGTCTATAATCCTCCCAAAAGCTCGTTATGAATGGATGCATTTGCGTTTACAAGATTTTAAAAGTGTAACTGCATATAATTCTGCGGTGTTTAGAATCACTTCTCAATTGCAATTATGTGGAGAAAAAGTGACTGATGAAGATATGTTAGAAAAAACATTCTCCACTTTTCATGCATCCAATGTGCTCCTGCAGCAGCAATATCGAGAAAAAGGATTTCAGAAATATTCTGACTTGATCTCTTGCCTCCTTGTGGCCTAACAAAATAATGAACTTTTGATGAAAAATCATGAAGCTCGTCCCACTGGCACTGCTCCATTCCCAGAAGTGAATGTAGCAACACACGATCACTATGGACAAAATCGTGGTCGTGGTCGTGGCAGTGGCCGTGGTCGTGGCCGTGGTCGTGGTCACGGTGTTGATCATAGTCGCAGTGAAAATTACAAGAACACGTCTTTTCACCAGAAGTGGAAAAATGCTGGAAAGAATGAAAAAAAGTGGACAGAGTAGTACAAGTAACGAAAATATTTGCTATCGTTGTGGAGGCAAAGGTCATTGGAGTCGTACTTGCCGTACACCAAAACATCTTGTTGATCTCTATCAACAATCAATTAAAAATAAAGATAAAAGGGTTGAGAGTCATTTTGCTTATGAAGATGATGGTAATACAGATGCTACTCATTTGGATGTTGCTGATTTCTTTGCAGACCCTGATGGAAATATTGATCACCTCATTGTGGATGGAAGTATAGTGAACAAGTAGATTTCCCTAAATATTCCAATAATAATACAGTTTGAGAGTGTCTTTGAATTTCCTATGATAATAAAATGTTTTGAAATTTCATATGCTAATAATAATAAAGGTTTATATTTAAGTATGTTTTTAACTTCCATAGATTATGTTTAAATAGTTCAATCATAAAGTTGTTATTATTTCTCATGCTTCTCTCTTATCATATTTCTTTTCTTTGGATAGAATGAGTATTGACAATAGCATCAATAACGGAGTTATGTGTCTCGTCGATAGCGGAACTACCCATACAATTTTAAAGGATGCAAAATATTTCTCTTATTTAGTAAAGAGAGAAACCGACGTTAGTACTATATCTGGCTCTTCAAAGATAATTGAAGGCTCCGGAAGAGCTAATATACTGTTATCCCGGGGAACAAATTTACGCATTGAGAATGCATTGTATTCCCCTAAGTCCAGTAGAAATTTATTAAGTTTCAAAGATATCCGCCTAAATGGATATCATATTGAAACAAGAGATGAAGGGGGGGATATTGAATATCTCTATATAACAAGACAGACTTTGGAAAAAATAAGTGTAGTGGAAAAGCTGCCTGCCTTTTCCTCTGGTCTGTACTACACTTATATCAGTGCAATTGAAGCACACGTTGTTGTAAACCAGAAGTTTACAAATCACAAAAAATTTGTTGTTTGGCATGACCGGCTGGGCCATCCCGGATTCATAATGATGCGAAAAATAATTGAAAACTCATGTGGACATGAATTGAAGAACCAGGAGATTCTTCAATCTAATAAGTTCTCATGCACTTCTTGTTCACAAGGGAAGTTGATAATTAGACCATCACCAACAAAAAATAGAAGTGAATCTCTCAACTTTTTAGATCGAATACATGGTGATATTTGTGGGCCAATACACCCACCATGTGGACCATTTAGATATTTTATGGTTTTAATTGATGCATCAACTAAATGGTCACATGTTTGTCTATTGTCAACTCGCAACCAAGCATTTGCGAGATTGCTAGCTCAACTGATTCGAATAAGAGCTCACTTCCCCGATTATCCTGTCAAGAAAATACGTCTTGACGACGCTGCTGAGTTTTCATCTCATGCATTTAATAAATATTGTGCCTCCATTGGAATTGATATTGAACATCCTGTACCACATGTTCATACACAGAATGGACTTGCAGAATCGTTTATTAAGCGTATAAAGTTAATTGCAAGACCACTTCTCATGAGATGCAAACTTCCCATTTCCACTTGGGGACATGCAATTTTGCATGCTGCAACATTGATTCGCATCAGGCCAACAACTTATCACGACTCCTCCCCTTTACAGTTAGTTTTTGGTCAAGAACCTAATATTTCCCATCTTAGAATTTTTGGATGTGCGGTGTATGTTCCAATTTCTCCACCACAACGCACTAAGATGGGTCCTCAAAGAAGGTTGGGAATATATGTTGGATATGAATCTCCATCTATTATAAATTATCTTGAACCAACAACAGGAGATTTATTTACAGCTCGATTTGCTGATTGTCATTTTGATGAATCAAATTTCCCAACATTAGGGGGAGAGAAAAAGCAGCTGAAAAAGGAGATTAGTTGGAATGAATTATCACTATCTCATCTTGATCCTCGAACAAAACAATGTGAACTTGAAGTTCAAGAGATAATTCATTTGCAAAGCTTAGCAAATCAATTACCAAATGCGTTCACTGATCCCAAAAGTGTGACCAGATCATATATACCAGCTGCTAATGCTCCAATAAAAATAGATGTCCCTGTTGGACAATCTAATATTGCAAGTGAGTCTCAACCACGCCTGAAGCGTGGTAGACCAGTCGGTTCCAAAGATAAAAATCCTCGAACAAGAAAAGGAGCTAAAAAGAAAGATGGTCCAGAAGAGGATATAGAAACTCTCAAATAGTCTACAGACATAATTGACGTTACAGTCCCAGAAGAGACTCATCAGGTACCTGAAATTCATGAAAATAAAGAGATCTCAATAAATTATGTCACTAATGGAATACAATGGAACCGACATGAAGTCAACGTTGATGATGCTTTTTCATATCATATAGCGCTAAATGTGATAAATGATAGTGAGGATCATGAACCAAGATCTATTAAAGATTGCAGACAAAGTGAGAATTGGCCAAAATGGAAAGATGCAATTGAAGCTGAATTAAACTCGCTTTACAATCGAAAAGTTTTTGGACCTGTAGTCCGAACACCTGAGGGTGTCAAACCAGTTGGATACAAATGGGTCTTTGTGCGAAAACGGAATGAGAATCGTGAAATTGCAAGATACAAAGCTCGACTTGTTGCTCAAGGGTTTTCACAAAGACCTGGAATTGATTTTGATGAAACTTATTCCCCTGTAGTGGATGCAAGTACTTTTCGGTACTTAATTAGCCTTGTAGCACATGAAGGGCTTAATTTGCACATGATGGATGTTGTCACAGCCTATTTATATGGCTCACTTGATAGTGATATTTACATGAAGCTCCCTGAAGGATTTAACTTGCTTGAGGCACATAGCCCTGGATCTCGAGAGGACTACTCCATCAAATTGAATAAGTCTCTCTGCGGGCTAAAACAATCTGGACGCATGTGGTATAATCGCCTCAGTGAATATTTGCTAAAGGAGAGATATACAAATGACCCAATTTGTCCATGTATTTTTATAAAAAGATCTGGAAAAGAATTTGCTATAATTGCTGTCTATGTTGATGACATAAACATTATTGGAACTCCTGAAGAGCTTCCAAAAGCTATAGATTGCTTAAAGAAAGAGTTTGAGATGAAGGATTTGGGAAAGACAAAGTTTTGTCTAGGACTACAAATTGAGCATTTGAAAAATGGAATTTTTGTGCATCAAGAGGCTTATATAGCAAAAGTATTAAAACATTTCTACATGGACAAATCTCATCCGTTGTCTACTCCAATGGTTGTTAGATCACTAGATGTGGAGAAAGATCCATTTAGACCTCGAGAAGAGGGTGAAGAACCACTTGGTCCTGAAGTACCATATCTCAGTGCAATTGGGGCACTAATGTACCTTGCTAATTATTTGCGTCCTGATATCTCATTTTCTGTTAATCTATTAGCGAGATATAGTTCTTCACCTACACGAAGACATTGGAACGGGGTCAAACATATACTTCGTTACCTTAGGGGTACAATGAATATGGGGTTATTTTATTCCAAAGTACCCAAATTAGAATTAATAGGTTATGCAGATGCAGGTTATTTGTCAGATCCACATAATGGTAGATCACAAACAGGATACTTGTTTACTTGCGGTCGTACAGCAATTTCATGGAGATCTGTAAAGCAGACCATAACAGCAACATCATCAAATCATGCAGAACTTTTAGCACTACACGAAGCTAGTCGGGAATGCGTTTGGTTAAGATATCTGATTCAACACATACAAAAGACTTGTGGTTTGTCTTCCGGAAGAATAGATGCAACAACAATCTATGAAGATAATACTGCATGCATTGCTCAGTTGAAAGAGAGTTACATTAAAGGAGATCGAACAAAGCATATTTCTCCAAAATTCTTCTTCACTCATGATCTTCAGAAGAATGGTGATATAAGCATTCAACAAATTCGCTCATGTGATAATCTTGCAGACCTTTTCACAAAATCGCTCCCAAGCAAAGTTTTTGAACGACTGGTACAAAAGATTGGTCTTCACCGTCTCAAAAATGATTGTCTGGATGAGGGGGAGAAATAAATAAATTTTGTAAAGGGATATTGTACTCTTTTTCCTTCACTAGATTTTTTCCCACTGGGTTTTTTTCT
Organism: Astragalus glycyphyllos; assembly: GCA_963573325.1. Lineage (NCBI taxonomy): Eukaryota > Viridiplantae > Streptophyta > Magnoliopsida > Fabales > Fabaceae > Astragalus > Astragalus glycyphyllos. The sequence goes on from OY754312.1 coordinate 3,636,985, forward strand.
AGTAAGGTTTTAATGAGGCATATCCTCAATGGACATCCAAGGGGGAGTGTTATGAAAATTATTAGATATTGGATGTCCATTTCTCTTCTCCCATCATCTCCTTTATTATCCTTGTATAGTGGTCTTTATGTTGACTACTCACTTGCCAATCCCCACCCTATAAATAGGGCTCACTCTCATAAGTAATGGTACACTTGAAGAGAAATACAATGACTTATATCTTCTCTCCTCTCATCCTCTTGTTCTTATTTTGATAAAGTCTTGCTTATTTTACAACACTTTTCCTTTTTTCCATTTTTTCTCTTTTTCCTTTTTATTCTTTTATATTTTAAAGTTTTACTTTTTTTCTTCATTTTTTTCCCTTCTTCCATTTTGGTTTCAGTTTTTTTTGTTTTGTTTTTTCTACTTTTATATTTTAAAACTTTGTATTTTGTATTTTTTATATTTTAAGGGGTATTTTACATTCTCGAAAAATTTTAGATGTTTAAATATGCAAAAAAAATTCTTCAATAATCTATTTTGTGAAAAAAATATTTAATTTCATTACAAAATATGTAACGAGATGCTAAATAGTGTGTTTTGGTGTACTTGGGCAAAAAAATTATTTTGTACAAAAATGCGTAAAGTGAAATGTTAAGCAGTATGTTTTAGGGTACTTTAGGATTCATAAAAAAATTTAACTCTTCAAATACCAAAAATTTCTTCGAAAGTAAACGGATTGGCAAAAAATAATAATAAGTTTGTGACAAAATACGTAAAGTGAGATGCTAAACAGCATGCTTTGGTGTACTTATGGTGAAAAAAATATTTTGTACCAAAATACGTGTGAAATGTTAAGCAGTATGTTTTGCGGTACTTTAGAATTCATAAAAAAAAAAAAAATTCTTCAAATACCATAAGTTTTTTCCTCAATTTTAGCCTTATTAATTTTCTTAAACTCCTTATATATCCTCATAAAACATTTTGCCATAATTGAATAATTTAATTATGAATTAAATATGTCATTTTATGTCATTTTTGATTTATCAGTCAGTTTAACCACTAGTTTTACCAAGCTCATCTACTATCTGCTAGCTTATCTGCAATCCGCTTATTTTTACCAAATAGAGCATAAACTCATCCAATTGAGAATGTTACTCCTCCAAGGTACGTGTAGGAATACTAGTTATTACTCCCTCCGTTCCTAATCTTTGGTACTTTTGGCTTGTTACACACATATTAAGGTATCATTAATTTGCATTGGTTATGTACTAAAATGCCCTCTTTGTAGTTGTCTTGGGATAATTTGAAGTCAAAATAAATCTATCTATCTATCTATATCTATATAAGCAAATCTAATACTAGCAAAATGACATCCATAGACATCTTAAAATTTTGCCATTTGGCAAAAAATAAGGATAATTTAGTAAATTCACCACTAAAAGACAAAAAACACAGCTTTTTGGCAGCTTTTTTTCAAAAAAAACCACTTTTCTGACGCGCTGACGTGCCGTCAGCTGTCACACTGACGCGTTGTCAGCTGACAGGCTGACGCGTGTCAATTTCTTTTTTTTTTTCTAAAAAACTATTTTACTTTTAAATTTAAAAACTGATTTTCTTTTTAAAAAAATTGTTTTTTTAAAAACTTTTTTTTAAATAATAAAAAATTCATAATTTTTTTTCCATTTTTTTTATAAAAATTAATTTTTTTTACCCCCTTTTACTAAAAATACTTGCTCACTATTTTTAATTTAGTCAAACTACTAAAATTAATTATTTTTTTAAACTTAACTACTAAAAAAAGACGTACCTGTAATAAAAGTTTAAACTTAACTTTTTTTATATTAAGTCATATAGAAAAAAAATAAGTCATAATACATGGCAACGGGAGCGGCAATGCGAGACTGACAATGAAATCGACAACGGGAACAGGAGTGGGAATGAGTAAGGCAGCAGAGCGCCAACGTGAGTGCATATTTAAAAAAAAAATTATTTTCTTTTTTCTTCACTTTTACTCCATCTAGAATTTATTATTTTCTATTATCTTTCTATTAAAACTATTAAGATCAATCAATTTAATCACTAAGATTTGTAAAAAAAAAAAAAAAAACCACTTTAGCCACTACCAAATATTACAAAATAACTTACTTATAATTAAAGGAATATGTTTTAATTAATATTAAATCATATAGAAAAATATGAGTTAAAATGTGGCAACGCGAGCGAGTGGGAGCGACTGGCAATGGGAGCTGCAACGAGAGTGGCAACGGGAGAGGCAACGGGAGAGGTAACGAGAGCGCCAACGGGAGGGCCAACAAGGATGCAAACGGGAGGGCCAATAGGGATGCATATTTTACCTCTAATATTCAAATACATTATTATGAATCAATGTAATTTCGATTGTCAACGGGGATGCATATTTCACTTTGAATTTCAAATCATACATTTTGGACATTATTCATAACTTATGAACATCTTCCAAATTACTATTATGACTTCATAACAATACGCCGACCATACAGTATCACTCGTGCGTATGCATGGGTAAAATACTAGTTAATAACTAGTATATATTCCAAACAATATTGAAAGATTTTATTTTACTAAAAAAAACGAAGATAATTAATGAGAGACATTTTTATGATTTTTGTTTATTTGAGGCCACTAGTTTATGGCAACATTCTATTTGTTGTGAAGAAAAAATTATGGTAACATTATATATTAGTAAATGCAATGGTTTAAATGTTTTTCCATTTTTTATTGTGTTATTGGTGTGTAGTATCTACAAGTTTTGCCGACGACTAATCTACGTTGAGGAACCTGACTGGCCACGAGTACACGACTTACCACACTCAAGTTTGAACCAATATAATGCGGCACAAGTGGTAGATTTTTGGGTCTTTTAACCATTTGGTCCTGAGTTTGATTTCTGGTCGGTGTGTATGGAAAAACATTTGTTGAGAGAGGTCAACCCGTTAAATGAATCTCAAATACCTCAAAGAATTAGTCTCAACAGTCGGTGTGGAGGATACCTTACTTTACTAAAAAGAGATTAGACCAATTCATAATATTAATGTTTTTCTATTTTTGCATTGAAGAAAATACTTTACTTTTCTTACAAGGAAGAAAATATTTTCTATTAATGACAAGATTGAGAAAATATATTTTATTAAACGCAATGCTTTAATATGGAAGGCAAATAATCAACGTGAAATCACCCCTTTAATTTCGTTACTACCATCTATAAATAGTGTGACAATAAGCACTCTCCTACCCACTACACTCACTAGTATACAATCACTCTTCCAAATGGCTTCCAATTTCAAGCTTCTCTTCTTCGCTCTCTTCCTTGGCCTGGTTTCTCAAGGTATTATATTTTATAGCTTTCATTTGTAGTATTTACATTACATGTCACATAACATTTTCTACCAACAAAGATTGTTGATTTGTGTATGAGTTTAAAGGATATTATTATAATTATAATTTTCATTGCTCATATTGCAGCTTATGGACAATGCAAGTTGAGTGACATTAGCATTAGCCAATCAGTAACAGGAAACTTAGCACAAGGGAAGCCAGAATGGTTGGTCAACGTAACCAACAATTGTATTTGTACTCAGTCACAAGTGAAGCTCAATTGCAATGGATTTCAAACAAATAAACAAGTTGATCCATCAATCTTGAAAGTTGATGGTCAAGAATGTCTTCTCCAAGATGGATCACCTCTTTATGGTTTTCATTCTCTCACATTCAACTATGCTTGGGATCCTAAGTTTTCATTTCAACCAATTTCTTCCCAAATTTCATGCTCATAAGCATTGCATGAGGATTATTAGTACAAGATATTATCGTTAGAATTGATTTGTAGTACTAATGGGATTATGTCAAAGGTCACAATACCTACTATGTATTTGAGCATATATTATTATCAATGACAATAAATCCTTAAATCAAATCTGCCCATATTGTTATCAATTCCATTTTGTGTATATCTCGTAAAAAAACATTTTGAGCATACAAATGGCAATATATATTTGAAATTAAACCCACCCATAGAATAAATATTTTTCAATTTTATATGGCAATATATACCTTTGAAATCAAATCTACCCATATATATCAAATCCCCTTTTGCGTATCTCGTCTGGAAAAATAATGCCTTTTGTTTTTTTTTTATATCTTTGTTTTTTTGTTTATTAAGCCAAATGAAATGCTATACTTATTATAAAATGAAATTAAACATTACTTTTAAACATTAAATAATGTAGGTATCCTACAAAAAATATCTCTTTATAATTCATTTAAAATATATTACAATTATTAATTTTATTTTTAGAAAATCTAATGTCTGTAATAATATTTATATACTATTTATTTAAATTTTAAATGGTAAATATTCATTAAATATAACATTGACTAGAACAATTTTATTAACTTTTATACCGAATAAGCCTATTATATTAAATCCTATAAAAGTATTTGGTTGAAATTACCCAATATGTAAATCATTAATATAATTTTCTATGTTTATGATTATAAATATAACATCTTCTTGTCAAAAAAAAAAAAAATATAACATCTTATTTTGAGGAATATAACATCCTACATTTTTGAAAAGTTTTGTTAAATTTAAATATTTAAAGAATATAAATTTCATTAATTTAAAGAAAATTTTAATTATATACTACTATTATTAAACTCTAAATATCAAACTTTAAGTTAAATTAATATTGCATTAGTCAATTGTTAGTTAATCATTTTAAAATATTTTTACTACAAATTAAGTGTAGTATTTATAGACTGAATTTTTTTAAAAAAAAATGTATGAAATTTTTAAGGCAAAATATCTCTTGAGGTCCATTAAATTATTTTCGGGTAACGAATAGTTCCCTTAATTTTTTTTGTAACAATTAGGTCTCTTAAGTTTAAAAACGTTGCTCTGTTTGAGGTGCTTATGTGGCTTTTTTTATACTTATGCGGTCGTTTTCATTGCTGACTCATTATTTTATAATTATTTTAAATTAAAAATTAAAAATGCAAAAACTCTCATCGTCTTCTTCTTGGGCAGCATTTCTGGTTTCCATTAGGGTCCCAATTTCATGAACGCTCTGCATCATCATCTTCTTTCCCAGTGTTTCTATTTCAGCAGAGATTTCGTTTTGGGGATTACGATGAATTGTGTTTCTGGTTTCGATTTAGTTTTTTTTCTTCATGAGGTTATGAAATTTTAGGAGATTTAACACTGCTGCATTCTCAAGACTAAATTCAAACTCAAGACCTTAGTTAAGTTGAAAGAGACCCAAACCATCTCATTCAAGTGGTCTTGCGTATTGTACAACATATTTGAAAATACAATCTGTAGTGGAGTTATGTTAAAAATTAGTTTCCCTAGAGCGTTTAAAAAATGAAGTTAGAAATATAATAAACATAAACATTAAAAAACTCCAGATTATCTTTAGTTAAATATAATTAAATATAAGGCGTCAAAGAGATTCATAGACATACATGTTTTTGAATTTTAGTTATTTTGATCAAAATTTAACAAAATTTAAATTTAAAATTTAATTTTGATCAAAATCATTAAAAATAAATATCATCTCAATAAGCTAAATAACAAACAAAAAATTAAACTCCAAGTTGAAATACACTAACAGGATCTGTGTCTAAGCTGTTACAGCCCATCACTACATAAGCTTCATTTAATTTTTAATAGAATTAAGACTAATATGATTGTAACATTGATGCCACTTATTATTTCACACACAAATATACAAATTATACAACTATTTTTTTTTTAATATAAACCGAGTATCATCTGCGTACAACTGTAAAGAGTAATCTCTCAAGCCAAACAAGACCACGCGACGAAGTTCTTCCTCAAGAGATTTACACTATTGCATTCTTAAGAATAGATTCAAACTCAAGACCTTAGTTAAGTTGGGAGAGACCCAAACCATCTCATTCAAGTGGTCTTGCGTATCATACAACTATATTAATATTTGAAAATACAATCTATAGTGAAGTTATGTTAAAAATTAGTTTCCTTAGAGCGTTTAAAAAATGAAGTTAGAAATATAATAAACATAAACATTAAAAAACTCCATATTATCTTTAGTTAAATATACTTAAATATTAGGCGTCAAAGAGATTCATAGACATACATGTTTTTGAATTTCAGTTACTTACCTTTTGCATTTTGTTCTAAATTTATTTGGTATCGCTTTTCAATCAATTGTAAATCATTTTGCAAAATATCGAGTAGGGCCGTGTGAGCATAATTACGTTAGCAAAATGGCTCGATAAGTTGATTCTATTGCGCTTGAACATTTCCTTCTCCCTTTATTACCTGTTTGTAAGCTAATACCATCATTTCCTGCTCAAAGGAGAATCTTCATGGCATTCTGATATCAATCGAGGATGGTGTAGAGAGAATGAGATCCTCTCGTTTACTGAACAATTCCAATAGGAGAGAGAGACAAATTCATGAAATGAAATATTATATTTTAAAATAATTATTTTATTTGATGTGTCTATTTCTCTTATTGGAACTGTCCAGCAATCAGAGAGGATCTGCACCTGATATAGAGCTAATCAACATGTTCATAGGCGAATGCTATATGAGCAACTCTTGATACAAACAATAGGAGTCGAGACAATTCAGCAAGTTTTCAGTGTAGGAAAAATGCTGAAGTAACATTGCAAAGATGCTGAAGTAAATCTATGGTGCATATTACCTCGGACTATGCTGGCACACATACTAAAAACTGGTTAGAATATGAACTGGAAAGAAGATATAGTGGCACAAGATCTACCCGATTAAGTTACTATTTCATCTATTTCCTTCAAAATTAACTCGGACACAATGGAACACTTTCCTATCACCCACACATCCTATAAACCAATCAAATAATAATAATAAGAAAATTACAAACTTAACGTGTAAGCCGTGTCACCTTTATGCATGAGTTGTCGAGGGTCTGAAACAATCAATATTGCATAATCGAACTGATCTCACCATCTCCCCAAAACTGTAGCCACAATACAGAAAAATAGTCAGAAGCAACAATGTTGCAAATAACATTAGCATATTTGGAAGAAGTATGTAACTGACCGGTCTATGCTATTTCTAGATTTCTCAGGAACGTCTACTCCGCTATTTGATCTCTCAATGCGATCTATACTCTTTCTTGATTTATCTTTTTTATCCACACCAGCTCTTGACTTTTCTTTATGGTCTGTGCTTGTCCTAGATTTTTCTTTGAAGTCAATGCTTCGTCTAGAATTCTCCCTTAGATCCATGCTGGGTCTAGGATTATCTCTAAAATCTTTGCTGTTCCGAGGTTTGTCCAGTTGATTTAAAACAGGTCCCGATCCAGTTCTTTGACGCGAAGTCTTCTCAACAGCTGAAATGAATTTCTTTAGGTGCTTTATATATTGAGGGTAAAGCTCTAGGTCACAATGATTTCCTCCTTTAACCCATAAGGGTTCATACTTTTGTTTACAACGTTCCCAAAGCTGCTTCCCATGGGAGCAATCTACTACATCATCAGCGGTTCCCTAAAAGATTACATGCCAACACAAAGAACCGTCTTACTAAATAGGCATGGTTGAATTGAAAGTTATATTATACACTGATTGCATTATGCTAACAGAATAGCACTTAATAAGAAGTTGATAGGTGATAGAAATATTTAACACAGCAAAATAATCCCTGAAATCAAATTTAACTAGGTTGAAAATATTGATGTTAATTAGGTGCATCTCAATTTGAATTCCTACTTGAACAACAAACATGTATAACTATTGGAAAACCCTTCTGCATTGACTAGAGGTAAGACATCACAAGAGTTAATAAGCAAGAGACACCCTCACCTCAAGCTAGTTTTGTAAGGATGTGTCGGGTCCAAAATCTTAATATGGTGCCAAAGTTTATCCTAGATCCTTGTTACCCATCACATTATATGAGAATGTTCTGGGAAAAACCTAAGTCCTACATTGATGATGGTTAAGGTCTCACAAGAGTTTATCAGCAAGGGGCCTCACCTTACAAGCTAATTTTAAGCAAGGGCCGCCCCTCACCTACAAGCTATAATTTTGTAAGGATGATTTAGACCCAAAATTCTAATAATAATCACGTTGATCTCCTTTTCCTTTAGTTTGTTATGTTTTGTAGCTGACAAAAAATTACAATTGGATTTAAAAACATGAATGCATTACAAGCTGTGTAAAAGAGATCCCACCCTTTTGCACGGTAAACCCCATCGATGGTGCATTAGCTTACAAAGCAAACCCCATTGATAGTTTATTTATTAGCTTACAAAGCAAAGACAAGGCCACTTTAAGAATAGTTGCCACATGAAATGTCCAAAACTTGTTGAGTTACTCAAATAACAAAAGTGAATTAATATTGATACACCAACGTCCAATTTAAAGTTGTATAACTTGCCATTTGTATTCTGTATCCTATAATGCTAATAACAAAAAGATGAGAAGGATAAAACTTCAAATAACATGACAGCCAATCCAGTATATTCAGAAACAGAGTGAGTTGATAAACCTTTACAATTTCACATCGCATAAGGCAATCATAAAATTTCAAGTGAATGTCTATTTCATCAGGGATATAGTAAAGAATGATAGAAACATATTGGTGCAAGCATAGGATCTATGTCAGCACCCACCCATAACCTATTACTAAAGTGTATTACTATTATTGCGAGACAGGCAAGGGCAGCAGGCTACTAGAAGCATGTGGATATAATTTGGACTTTGGAAGGTGGGACATGTTCAGGGGAGTATTTGGTAACAACCTGCATACCTGACTCTGCTAGTAAAATGAAACTGTTTATCTTTAGTACTTCTAGTTCCATTTTACTATCAAAGTACTTTGGCATACTTTACAAAACCATTAACCAAGTAAATAATGTTTGAAAGAATACAAAAACTCATATGGACATCCACAACAACAATGAGATATTTAGTTTAACATTACATTTTTTTTTTGGTGAAGTTAGTTTAACGTTACATATTTGATAGAAATAAGCATACTCACATGAATAACGAGAACTGGACAAATGACCAAGGGAATTTTATCAATGTTCTGCACAAAAGTAGGCAAAGATCACTAAAATGAAGTAATGTAGAGCTAAAGTGAACATCTATAGTGAGCAATTTAGAATTGATACCTTATAAATGTCAAACCAGTAAGTTCGCTTGACGGGATACATGACGCGAAGGCCAGATAAGATAGGACTATGGAGAATGACAGCCCTAAGGTTGGGTAAACGGGTAGCCAAATCAGTTGTAGGACCACTACCAACAGATTGTCCATACAGAATAATATCTTCCTCTTTAGCCCCATACATTTCTACCAAACATTTATAAGCAGCTTCTATATCTGCATATGTGTTCTGCTCACTAGCCTATACTTCCAAAAACACCACAATGCAAACCGTTAGGATCATAAATATTAAGCAATCCATTTCATAATTTCACAAAGAAAGCTTAATTACCTTCCCAGAAGACTGGCCATATCCAGAATAGTCATAACTAGAAAGAAAAATAAACAATTTTAGTAATTGTCATGATAATATATAGTTTGCTTAATTGCAGCTTTGTCCCCTCCCTATTTGCAATTTTGGTCATCTACTTTTTCAATTTAGCAGTTTTGGTCATTTTTCTTAATTGTACTCTTGATTTCAGTAAACATGGATTGTGCAATTTTGGTATCCACTTCCACAAAATACAAAATTGTTGGGGACCAAAGTGCAAAAAGATCCATAATCTTGAGGAGTAAAAGTGCTATGAAGACTAAAAATTACTAAATTGAGAAAAATAGGGAATGAAATTGCCAAAAATAGAATAAAGTGATCAAAATAGTAATTAAATTGATAAAGTTAAGGAATAAAAAAGCAATTAAAGCTAATATTTGTAATAATAGAATAGAATAAAGGTAGAGACGCGGAAATCACGTGATGAGTGAGTTAACTGACCCTAAGAGATTAACTCGGAGGTGAATACTGAGTTCACTGAACAACTCGTACATCTGACCCAGATCGGCGGCATTTCCATGAGAATAAAGTAGCGTTAAAGAAGCCGAAGGGTTTCTGATATACAAGGCAACAATATTGTTTCCTCTCTTGGTGCATAGCTTCAAAACGTCGACGTTTTCTCGGATTGCTACTCCAGTCATGTTAGGCTTTCCCGTCATTTCATCAACCCCTAGTCCATATGACGCGGGATTAGGTGGAAAGAACGCGAACTTCGCAGCCATCGATGACGTTACTCCCCCCATTGAACTTCAACCTCACTATACAATTGTTTTTAGTTGAAATGGAAAATTTGAAGTTGTGATTTGGATTTGAAATGTGGGAGAGGAGAAGAGAAGAGACTAGTGAGAGAGAGAGAGATAAGTGGCGAGAAAAGGGGAGAAGAGCACGTGTGAGTGTGAGTGTGAGTGTGAGTGTGAAAGGGAGAGAGAGAGAGAGAGAGAGAGAGGCGCTTGGGGGGCCTGATAGGGTGATGACGATGTAATTAAAGGGTTAATGCATGGTGACATTTTTTTCTGTTAGACCATTGTATCGTCTGCGTGCAATTGCAGAGACTAATCTCCGAGGTACTGAGATCTATTTAAGGAGTTTTCAGATATTTTTTTCATATTGAACCTTGATCAAATGGTTAATTAGCCCAAATATCTACTAGTTGTCTTGCTATTTGTGTTATACTACCTCCGAACTTATATATAAACATTAAACAACTTTTTTGATTCATTGAAAAAATGATTTATCTAGACTAGATATAATTCATTAAGATACATTAATTTTTTAATGAATCTAAAAAGTTATTTTTTTTATTATACAGGAGTCTAGAGTTACTTATACTACCATGCTGGGACCCTTGACACTTTTGCTAATGTATGACGCGTGTCCTTTTAAGGTTGTTTTGGTTAGTTTCGCAATTTTCGGACTTTGTCTGTCTTTTGTCCTCACTCACTTGCCCTCTCTCTGTGTGTCAAAAACAACGAGTGCCAGCCAGCTGATAGACTAATTGCTCGCTTTGAAATCGCCACCTCCCACTTTTAAAAGAAAATAAAAAATGTTGTACTATGATAGTACAGTATGAGTTAAGAATCAAGTTGTTAAAATTAATTTTACTTGATTTGAGTTTAATCCATTTGTACTTTATTTGGTTTGTAGAATAAATCCACATAAAGGTGTCTTTTAGGGGTGGTGAAATGATTTACGTAAAAGGCAAATATCATGTTTTTTTTTTTTTTTGACAAGAGCAAATATCATGTTTTTATATTAGGTGGTTTAGGGCATCTTCATCCCTAGTTGTTTCATATAAAATATTAGTTTTATTTGGGTGTTTATGGTGAAGTTTTGTTCGCTTTTGAGCCTAAAATCATTTAAACTGCCAAGTAAAAATATACTCGATTTACTCTTTAGTACTAATCTATACACAATTTACTCCACCTGCAAAAAAATTAAGCAATCTATAATATTTTATTTGTAAGACCATAGATTTTACATTTTTTTTGTGACAAATCGATCACTCTCTCATGCTCTCAAGTTTGTCAATTATGATTTTCTCGCTCCTTAGTGAACTTTTCACCTATTTGCGATGTTTTGACTTTCGTGGATGTCGAACCTTATACCTAGAGGATTTTTAAACCTCCACTACCAATCGAGCTATTTGTAAGCAACGCCCAACTTTAACTAAACAACTTAACCACGTTAAGTAGCAATTGCATAACTATAGATAAAGATATTCTAAAGGGGGCTTATCCATTACGGAGTAGTACCAATTAGGTATTTTTATTGTAAGAAAAAACGAAATACATACTCATTTGCCTTAGTATTTCAAGTGACGTGTGCGCGCGCACACACACACTGCACACACACTCCCTCTCTCTCCCATCCAATTATACTAAAAGCCCATCTAAATTTCTGTCTTCAAAATATCTCCGAGAAATTTAATATAATTTTTTAAAACATACTTAGAAACAAATTGAACATAGAAAAATTGATTTATTTGGAATATAAATCAAAATAATTAATTCTAAATTAAATTAGAGTAAAAAGGTGGCTTTTAATGACTCACAATTTTGATGACTCACAATGTTTTGTATTATATCGTACAGTTAATTTGATAATTTGACTAATACACCGACTATAGGCTTAGTTGATTCTTTATCTTAAAAAGCACATAATAAAAGCGTCAATAAATGAAATCTACAAATACACAATCAACTTTGCATCAAAATTCAAAGTTTGTTCTCTTTCATTAAGGTCAATAGACATATTAATAGTGCTTTTTTTGTCAACATATTATTAGTTCGAGTATTTTCTTTTTGGTCAATAGTTCGAATATTTATCATCCTCACGGGCGGAACTTTTGGGTCCATTAAATATCTCCGGACTTAACATTATGGCAAATGCTCAATTATATTTGATTTCCTTTTATATTGAATTTTATTGATCATAATGCATCTATATATATATATATATATATATATATATATATATATATATATATAACATTTGACAATGTATCTCCATTAATGCATTGCCAAATGTTAATTTTTGGTTAAAAACATATTAATTACGTTTTCAAGGCCCACATTTCATTAAGAATTTAATAGAAAATCAGAAAAATAAATAAATCTTATTTCAAATCTATCTATTTAAGAATAATCTCATTTATTATTTTAGCACATGTCAATTCCACAATCATTTAGCATTAAATCGCTTATTTAGAAAACTTTTAATGCACTCTGACTCCTATTTTGAAAACTTCTAATGTACTCTTCACAATTATTTAGCACTAATATCTCTTTGATTCCTATTTTGAAAACTTCTAATGTACTCTTCAATTGGTATTTCTCCTATAAATCGCCCATTGTCAAGTTATACTGCAAATATCACTCTCCACCATACTCAAAAAAATTATAGTATTACGTCATTTAGTTGTATTGAGTGTTATGTTTCAATTAACATAAGCCAGAGCCGATTTGAGTAACCCCATTCTAGACCCCATACCCTCTATTTGACCCAAACTTTCAATTTTACCATTTAATCTTCACGCATTTTTAATCTTCACGCATTTTTGTTCATTCCTGATTTATGTATGTTGAAAATATAAATCCAGAATTGAAAATTAGTTCACTTTTTAAAACACTTTATTCGAATTTATTTTTTTGACATAAATCCGGAATGCATTTTTTATTTATGGGATTTATGTCAAAAATACAAATCCGAAAGTAAAAAAATTAAAAAATCTGAAATTATGTTTTCGGTCACAAAATCCAGAAGCTAAATATATATTCTGGATTTATGTCTAGTGCATATTTCTGAGAAATAAAAGAAAAATATCATTCCAAACTTACACTTTAGTACATAATTTCAGGGATAGTATAAATTTTGAAGGGTCTAAAATGAGGGGTACAAAAATAGCCAGCTTACATGTTTTGATGTAACCCAAACCCAATTTATCTCACCTCAACTAAGTTGGACTGGGCACCAAAGTTTATTGATAAAATATTATTATTTTTGGAAAAAAAAATTCCGGATTTTGAAATGTATTTGAAGATGTATCTGAAAAGTATCGAGTAAAATATTGTTTAAAAATAATTAAAAAATTATTGGATACTCTTTGAGCACGTATCAGAAAATATCAGGTGTGTGTCGATATCGGATACATATCCGTCGCGGGTACGTTTTCATTTTTGAAGTATCGAGCCTTCATAGAACGTAACATTAGTTTATTTAAAAAGTAATTCATTTTTGTCCATTTTAAAAAGCATTAGAAAACGTGTTTTTTATTATTTTTTGGGTTGTAGGGTCTTTCAAGAAATATATGGTATTGATTTATTGTCAGCTCTATATCATTGGCATTCCACATTAGTTGAATAGTTGGTGATTGGTAGGGATGGCAATGGGGCGGGGCTGAGGTGGGAAGTACTTCCCCGCTCTCCATCCCCGCCTCCCATTTTGTCCCCCATCTTCATCCCCATTCTCCGCTTCGAGGAGTTTTCCTCTCCCATCCCATCCCCGAGGTCCCCGCGGGGAACCCAAGAATTTATTCAAAGTTAGCAAAAATAGAAATTAAAATATAATAAAACTAAAAATATATATAAAAGTAAGACTAAAAAACATAAGTTTAACACTAAATTTAAAATTTAGTCTTACTTTGTGTTTACCGTGGATTTTGGTAAACACCGCTGGTCTCCAATTTGGTTAACTTGCAGGATCAACCAGTGAATCCTAAGACCATTTGTGTTTAGAGTTTTTACAGAATCGCTTGTGTTCTTGCTGTTTAACAGTAAAAGAAGAAGATAACCGTCGATTTCTCCGCGAAACCGTCAAATTACTCCAAATGAGGGAGGATAAAACAAAGAGAAAATTTGCAGGAAACGTAAAGAAAAGGAAAAATTAATATTGCATTAATTTAAAGGGGTGGTACACAAGATCATACATGCGTTCCTTGTACTCGTTTCTCAGTGCGTGTCGGTACTTTGAGCGTGGGAACTTGGTATGAGAAATTGTGACCCTTGTTTCTTCTCAGAAACTACTATTTATACAGAGGAAAAGAGAGGGAAAAACTAAACTAAGTAATTGCCTAGAAATTCAAAAATTAATAACTGCTACTCCTACTTTCGACAAGAACCGCTTCATCACGCTTCGACCAACTGCTAGTTCTTCAGCGCATAATTGCTCTGTTTTCTATCTGTCGAAAGCTTGTGTCCATTTTCCTCTTTCTTGCTTTTGCTTCCCCGGAAGCTTGTCGAACTTACTTTGCGCATCACCATTTTCTCTGTCGAAATACTTTGGTCTTTGTCAAAATATAAGTCAAGCCTTGTTGACCATTTTCAATGAAGCCTGTCGAAATTACAGGCTAACAAATTGCTCCCCAAAAATGTCTTTCTCGACTGAGCTTGAGGTGGAAGAAGAGAAAGAACATTTTTGAATTCACCATCGAAATAGACTTTGCACTTGAGTAGAACAACTGTATACCTGATGTCGCCACTGTTAAGTGTTGTTGACGTTACTCCTATCTTGGTGTACCACATGGCCCTCAACGTTCTGCTTATAATTCTGACAATGCTCATATGGCAATCATAACTTCCTTTGAAAGCCACGTACTTACGCTTTCTTTATCTTTATTCCAGTGTTATTTTAACTTCCTGCAATGTTGGCTTATACTTTTTCAAGTATTTGCCATTTATACGCAAAATTCTTTCATCAGCGCCAATCTCTTCGACTTCATATGCGCCGTTTGAATAGACTTGTAGAATTTTGAATGGTCCTTCCCAACTTGGGGACCATTTACCAAGGACTCTATCTTTTCGATCCATAGGTAAAATGGCTTTCCAAACTAAGTCTCCCACGTCGAAAGTCTTCAATTTGACTTTCTTATTGTACACCTTAGCTACTCTTTCCTTTTGTCTTGTGAGCACATCTAATGCATTTAACCTGTCCTCATCTAAATCAACTAATTCATCTAGCATCATACTCCAATAATGATCAGATGGGATTTCAAATTGTCTTTGAATCCTAATTGATTGAAAACAAATTTCTGCTGGTAATACTGCATCATGCCCAAAAACAAGTTTAAAAGGAGTACTATTGATTGACACTTTGGGAGATGTTCGACATGCCCATAAAATTTGGTTAAGTGTGTTATGCCAATTCTTGGGTTTTTGCCCAACATGTTTTTTAATCAAACTAATGATAATTTTATTGGCTGCTTCAACTTGACCATTTGCCTGAGCATAATATGGTGTCGAACTCAACAATTTATACCCATTTTCAGCAGCAAATTCGACCATTTTCTGACCAATAAAAACTGAACCTTGATCTGTGGTGATAGTTTCAGGTACACCAAATCTATATAATATATGGTCTTGAATAAAATTAATTACTGCCTCTTGATTAACATTATTTAAAGGAATAGCTTCCATCCACTTAGTGAAATAATCTATCCCTACCAATATGAAACGATGGCCTTTCGACGAGTTTGGCTTAATTTCGCCAATTATATCCAAAGCCCATCCTCTAAATGGCCAAGGTTTCACGATAGAATGTAATTCATTTGCAGGCACATGTTGTATCCCTGCATGCTTTTGACATTCTTGGCATCCTTTGGCAAACTCTATGAAATCTTTTAACATGGTTGGCCAATAAACACCTTGTCGAAAAAGAAGCCATTTCATCTTATGGCCTACTTGGTGAGCTCCACAAGTTCCACTGTGAGTATTAGATATTGCCAAGTATGCCTCATTTTCACTAAGGCACTTGAGTAAAACTCCTTCAGGGGTTTCCTTAAACAACTCATTTCCCATGATGACATAACTTAAGGCTCTATACTTGGTTTTTCTATCAGTTATCCCTGTTGGATTTTCCAAGTAGTTAACAATTTGTCTTCGCCAATCATCATTTGACATACTGTCAATGACAAAAACTTCAAACACATTATCACAATATCCTTTGTCGGAGACTTCATCATTAAAATTTTCATTAAAATTTTCACTTTCACTTGGAGGTAATTGACTTAAGACTAAAGAGTAGTTCTCTGCCTCCTCTAGTTTTTTCCTTGACAAAGTTTCTTGTGTCATTGCTGTCGAAATTAACTTGTTTTTAATTTCGATTAGCTCTGTTAATTTTTCTTTAGAAACTTTATAACCAGAAGCTATTTGTGCCAGGTCATTGGCCTCTTGATTTGCAATACGAGACACATGTTGAATATCAACGCTGTCGAATTGTTTCAATAAAGTACTGGCAGCAATAAAGTAAGTAATCAAATTTTCCTTAATGCACTTGTATTCTTTCGTTAATTGTTTGATTACTAATTCAGAATCACCTCTAATTTCGACCTGTTTTGCCCCCAAGTTTAACAGAATTTCAAGTCCTGTTACTAAGGCTTCGTATTCCGCCTCATTGTTGGAGCAACTTTCTTCAATTTTATACTTGTATTTGGTTGGTATTTCTGTTGGTGAAATGATTAACATTCCTACACCTGTACCATGTTGGTGGCTTGAGCCATCAAAATATAGCCTCCAAGGTCGAAGGTGAACACAATCAATTGCTAATTCGACCACTGAATGGTCTGCAATAAAATCTGCCACTACCTGGCCTTTAATAGCCTTTAGTGGTTGAAATGTCAATGAATACTCAAGTAAAGCTAAAGCCCATTTGCCTATTCTACTATGTAGGATAGGTTTCGACAGCATATGTTTAACAATATCAAAATGGGAATAAACATACACATCAACAGGCTTAATATATTGCTTTAACTTGGTACATGAGAAATATAAACACAAACACAGTTTTTCAATAGGATGATATCTGGTTTCAGCATCATTCAAAACCCTACTGAGGTAATATATGGCTCTTTCGACTCCATTTTCATCCTCTTGTGCTAACATACTGCCTATTGACATTTCTGATGCAGCTATATACAATTTCATTGTTCTATTTCTAATTGGAGACAATAAAATTGGTGGCCTCATCAGGTAGGCTTTGATTTCATCGAAAGCTTGTTGGTGGCATGGCTCCCACTTGAAAACATCTTCCTTCTTCAGTCGAAGTAATGGCGAAAATACTTGAGTCTTACCACTTAGATTTGATATAAATCTTCTCAGAAAATTGATCTTTCCTAGTAAAGACTGCAATTCCTTCTTTGTCGAAGGAGGTTGTGTTTCCATGATAGCCTTCGTCTTATTTTGATTTATCTCAATGCCTTTTTTGTGCACGACAAAGCCTAAGAAATCACCTGCACTTACACAAAAGGCACATTTTAGTGGATTCATTTTCAATCCATATTTTCTCATCCTTTCAAATGATTGTCGAAGGTGGTCTAGATGACCACTTTCTGATGCTGATTTAACTACTATGTCATCTATGTATACTTGCATAAAATTTTCTATAAAATCATGGAACATAGTATTCATAGCTCTTTGGTACGTAGCACCAGCATTTTTTAAACCAAATGGCATCACTACCCATTCATAAACGCCTAACGCCCCCGGGCATCGAAATGCCGTCTTTGAAACATCTTCCTCAGCAGTAAAGATTTGGTTGTAGCCTGAATACCCATCAAGCATACTCAAATATTGGTGACCTGCTGCGGAATCAACTAACATTTCTGCCACTGGCATTGGATATTGATCTTTGGGAGTAGCATTATTTAGATCCCTAAAATCTATGCAAACTCTAAGTGTACCATTTTTCTTAATTACAGGAACTATATTAGCAAGCCAATCAACATACCTGGCAGTTCTGATGAACTTGCTTTTCAATAACCTTTCGATTTCCGCTTTAATCTTCGACATGATTTCTGGTGCAAATCTTCTTGGTGTTTGCTTCACAGGCTTCTTCTCTGGTCGAATAGGTAATTTCAACTCAACCACCTCTCTTTTCAGCCCTGGCATCTCATTGTAATCCCAAGCGAAGCAATCTTTGTATTCCTTTAGCAATTCAACAATCTGCGCCTTCAACTCTTGATCAATCTTAGCACTGATGTATGTTGGCCTTTTTATTGAGCCATCTCCCAAATCAATTTCATCTAATGGATCTTGTGCTTGGATCTTTTTGGTTGAACCCATTGGATCTTTTTCAAAACCTAAAGGCTCGTCATCATAGACGCAATAGCCTCTGGTTTTCGACAACGTTGTCTTTATTTTTATCTTCTGTGGCTAAAACAACCATTTGATGTAACTCAGCTTCTAGAATAGCTTTTTCTTTGTTTTCGGCCACATAGGCCGTAATTCTTTCCCATACAGTGGGTTTATCCATAAATAACTATTTATGGTCCTTCCCACCCTGTAGGCTTGACATAGCCTTGTGGGTAGTTGTCTTCGTCAATGACCTCTCTATCCCAAATGAATCCATAGTTGGGATCAAGAATCACTGAAGTCCTCACATTATCTCTGCTTTCAAACCCATGTTCAGAGGAAATGCATGGCGCAATGCTCGCCAGTTTCTTATCGAAGGTTTTCTTGGTGATAGTATTCACTTCAGCCTTGAAATAGCTTTGATCACCCTCAATGTTTTCAACTAGGCCATCTTCTCTCCAAATAATGAGCCTCTGGTGAACTGTCGAAGGAATTGCCCCCACAGCATGGATCCATTCCCTTCCCAGCAGCATATTATAATTTGCCTTGGTTGAAATCACCATAAACATAGTTGGCCTGCTAATGCTTCCAACAGAAAGGTCAACTTCAATGGCTCCAAGAGAGTAGCCACTTTTACCTTCATAGTTGGTAAGGATTACGTTGTGTGTTTTCAGATCCGTCTCACACTTCCCAATCCTCTTCAGCATATGTTGTCGCATCAGGTTTACAGCAGCGCCACCATCAACCAAGATCTTGCTTATCCCAACATTGTTCACCTTTGCTTGGATATACAAAGGTTTGAGATGATTCCTCATCCCACAATCAGGTCTCTCAAAGACAGCGTGTTGTTTTTCCACACAACCATTCTTGAGGACATAGTAACAGATGGGTTTGTAAGTGGTTTCTTCGTCGAAATCGTCTTCAACGTCATTCACCTCAGAAACCACGTCATACTCAATTGGGAGAATCGAGACAACACCGCACAGGACGTCGAATTCTGACCCCGAGTCTGCGAAATCAGATCCCATTTCTTCGTCTAGATTGAGACCTTCTTTAATCACTGAGAGAGATGGAAATATCCTTTCAGTTGCTGGCTTTCTAGCCATTTCAAGAGATTTCGAAGGTATTTGTTTACCTTTTTCTTTGTTGGAATTTTCCATCTTGCCTACAGCAGCAACCTTTTTCTGGCGTTGATATCTACGCCATTGAGTTCTCGTAATAGGGTTCTTCCCTTTGTAATTATTGTTGTAGGCATACTTGTTAGATTCAGTTGCCTTATTTTGGTTAGTTGCACTAGTGCTGCCCCTGACCAATTTTGCTGGCTCTTGTTGATTTCCAGCATCCTTTCCAGCATAATACACTGGGTAATACCCAGTACTCTTTCCACCAGAATGCACCCATTTCTCGACAGGTGACTTTGCTGGAGGAACATAAGTCCTAATCTGACATTTCTGAGGATTCCTTGTCGAAGTAAACTTATATTGGATCCCTCTGTCATTGTAACTGAACTTTGGCCTTTTGTCGACCCATTTTCCTTTGCGTTTCAGTTGAGGCTTCAATCTCTCAAGCTTCTTGGCAGCCTCTTTGTCGAAGACAGCACTGCACCTTGGGCAAAGCATAACTTCAGTGTTATTGATCTTGCAGCGATTGAGGAAGTCAATCAATTCCTCTTCAGCCCCTGGATACACTACCTTCATCTTCTCAGCATATTGGTCTTCAGTAACCATTTCGACACCTACCTTGTCGACAGTTTTTCTGCCTTAGCATTTTCAGCAACATCTTCAGTGACCTCGACCACATTGAGATCAACTTCGACCAGCAATGCATCAGCTGTTGGCAGAGGATCAGTATCAATCTTCATTGGTGGCTTAGACTTGTCACCAAATTTGAGCCTTCCTTCGTTGATAGCATTTTGAACCAAATCCCTGAAAATGACACAACGGGAAGTGTTATGACCTAAGAAGCCATGAAATTTACAAAAGTCTCTTTTCTGTCGTTGTTCTAATGGTGGAATCTTTAGGCCTTTAGGCATTAAGATTTGACCATCAGCCACAAGCAGATCAAATATCTCGTCACATTTAGAAACATCAAATGTATAAGTTTTTGCAACGAATTTGTCGTTTTTAGGCTCGACAGGATTTTTACCATTGAAGGTTTTAGCAATTCACAAGTATATGGAGGTCCTGGCTTTAATTCGGCAACATTGACCTCTTCTTCGACCTCCTCATAGGAGATGTCGAATTCTTGTTCCTCATTTTGAATTTCGACATAGGCAATTTTGTCTTTTTTATTGTTATGAAACCTACTAGTTCTAGATTTCTCAGCTTTTAGCCTTTCGACTTGCCTTACTCTGTCGGTCAATTGGGCCATATCTCTTAAATGTTGCGTGTCTAGTTTTTTCCTAATAGAATAATCTAGACCACCAGCAGCCATTTCGACTAACTCATGTTCCGGCACTTGGGTAAAGCACATTGCTTTGAGAAGTCTAAATCTGTTGAGATAGTCATCAACAGTTTCAGCCATTTTGCGTCGAACACTGGCCAATTCTTTGAGACTAATTTTACATTGTCCCATGTAGAATTGCTCATGGAAAGCTTTTTCTAATTGGTTCCAATTAAACATAGAATGCGGGGGTAGTGTAGTAAACCAAGTAAAAGCATCTTTTGTTAGAGAATTAGGAAAAAATTTCATTCTTAAATTCTCATTTTGGGCTAAATCCCCAGCCTCAGTTAAATAACGAGCAATGTGTTCGACGGTGGATTCACTAGTTTCTCCACCAAATTTAGTGAATTTCGGGACTTTCCAACCCCTTGGTAATTCACTTTGCAAAATATATTTTGATAATGGCGACACGAAATTTGGCCTGTGCATTCCTACATTAAGGCCATTCTGGGCTAAAATTGTTTCGACAAGATTAGCTATATTATTCTGTGCTCCAAAATTGTTTTGTTGCACTTGCCTGACTACTTCATCCGCATTTTGATTTCTATTTACTAACACTATATCAGGCTCGTTTTCAACCATCCCCTGCAAGGGTTGTTCGACAACTTGTGCTTGTGCCTGATTTCTAGGCAATTCAATGTTAGGCCTTTCTAAGGGGATTTCTACAGGCCTCAAAGGTTGTATTTGGGATGTTGGTTGATTCTGCATTCTTGGAGTGCCAAAGAAATCTGCAATTCGACCCATTTGAGTTGCCAATGCTTGGTAACTGTTATTGGTATCACATATCAAAGGGTTGAATACTGTACCAATTTGCTGGGTTAACATATTAACCATATTATGATTAGCATCATCTATTTGTTGCCTCAAAGCCAACAAAGATGCTGTGGTTAATGAGGGTTGGGCATTTCAACCATAAATGCCCTCTTGAGAGGCATGCATAGGGGAGAAACCACCATTCATTATGTTATCTGCACACGTTGATGAATTGGTTTGCAAGCCTACCATCATGCCAGTTGGCATACCATAAGGGAGATGTCGACCAACTATAGGCATGCTAAATGGGATATGACCACTAGTCATATATGGGTTAGACGTTCCCATTGTTTGTGGCATAGAAACCATTTCATTAGGCTGTGTGGTCACCGTGGTGGCCATTGTTGGTAAAGGATTAAGCATAGGAGATGTAACTGCAATCATGCCTGTCGAAGGCATTGGAGCAGTTATTCCCATAGCGGTTACTGGATTAGCGTCATTGATAGACGCATTCTCAGGGCCACTCTGTGCATTTGAAGAACTTGCGCCAGAATGTGACATCTTTGACAAAGATTTTCCACTCCTCAGGCGCATAAACAATTATATTTCAAGATTCTGTTAACTAACACTAATATTTCGACACAAATGTCCCACTGGGCGTGCCAATTTGTTTACCGTGGATTTTGGTAAACACCGCTGGTCTCCAATTTGGTTAACTTGCAGGATCAACCAGTGAATCCTAAGACCATTTGTGTTTAGAGTTTTTACAGAATCGCTTGTGTTCTTGCTGTTTAACAGTAAAAGAAGAAGATAACCGTCGATTTCTCCGCGAAACCGTCAAATTACTCCAAATGAGGGAGGATAAAACAAAGAGAAAATTTGCAGGAAACGTAAAGAAAAGGAAAAATTAATATTGCATTAATTTAAAGGGGTGGTACACAAGATCATACATGCGTTCCTTGTACTCGTTTCTCAGTGCGTGTCGGTACTTTGAGCGTGGGAACTTGGTATGAGAAATTGTGACCCTTGTTTCTTCTCAGAAACTACTATTTATACAAAGGAAAAGAGAGGGAAAAACTAAACTAAGTAACTGCCTAGAAATTCAAAAATTAATAACTGCTACTCCTACTTTCGACAAGAACCGCTTCATCACGCTTCGACCAACTGCTAGTTCTTCAGCGCATAACTGCTCTGTTTTCTGTCTGTCGAAAGCTTGTGTCCATTTTCCTCTTTCTTGCTTTTGCTTCCCCGGAAGCTTGTCGAACTTACTTTGCGCATGACCATTTTCTCTGTCGAAATACTTTGGTCTTTGTCAAAATATAAGTCAAGCCTTGTTGACCATTTTCAATGAAGCCCGTCGAAATTACAGGCTAACACTTTGATATTTTAAAATTTAAAAAAGTATAAAGGTAAGAATAAAAATATAAAATTAGCACAATTAAATATTTTATTAATATTTTTATTTAAAAACATATATTAAAAGTCTAAAAAATCTATTACTTAGAATACAATATATATCTATAATAAGTACATTATGTAATATATTCGGGGCGGGGGATATATACCCCGTCCCCATCCCCAAATTGACTGTGAAAGAATTTTCTCCCCCATCCCCGTCCCCACGGAGAAAATTCCCCGCCCACAGGACCTCAAACGGGGCAATCCCCACGAGGATTCCCACTTGCGGATAGAAATTGCCACCCCTAATAATTGGTATCTATCTTCTCTCCAATGCAATAATTTGGCTCTCTCACATCTATAATTCAATGTTATTTTTTTTAAAATCTAGATCGAACATTAAACTGATGAGATATTAGAATCGTGATTTAATCCCTTTAAATCGTTCAAACTATGATGAAGCTATAGTCTAACCACTCAAATAACTGAATCGTAACGGTGTCGGTTTATTATTTAACCTTTGATTGGTTTTGTTTATAAATCACTTTTTTGACACAAGGGACGAGGCTATAAAAATAAAATAGTATAGTGATCAATATAGCACCCACCTATTATTTCCTTCTTCCCTTTTTCTCCTCTCCATGGTTAGTGGAGCTTCACACCTCCTCAAAATGGAAACTTCAAACTCCATTTTTCATGCATATCAAACCAACACCGTTCCCTTAATTCCCTTAAGCCTACTACAGCTGTCAGAATGACTCACCGGCCACATCCTTATTGGGCTTCCTTACAGGCCGACACAGAAGCCCATCTCAAACAATCCATTCCCTTAAAAGAACCCCTCGTAGTTTTCGAGCCCATGCACCACCTCGTTTTCTCGGCTCCCCAAACCACCGTCCCAGCTCTATGCCTCGCCGCCTGTGAGTTTGTTGGTGGCCAACGCCACCAAGCCATAGCCGCCGCTTCAGCCTTATTACTCATGCACGCAGCTACTTATACCCACGAAAACCTTCTTCTTTCAGACAGGCCCAAGCCTAATTCAGGGCCCACTCATGTTTACGGGCCCAACATTGAGCTTCTAACCGGAGATGGAATTGTACCGTTTGGATTTGAATTGTTAGCTAGATCGGACGACCAAGGTGAAGGACATTCGGATGGGATCTTGCGCGTGATGGTTGAGATCTCACGCGCTGTAAGTTCTAGAGGAGTGATAGAAGCGCAATATAATAAGAAGAAAACGTTGGTTGCTAGATCGGACGGCCATGAGTTGCGCCACGTGGAAGTCATTAGGGACGTTGTGGAGAAATACGAAGGTGAGTTGCACGCGTGTGGGGCTGCGTCTGGAGCTGTGTTGGGAGGGGGAAGTGAGGAAGAGATTGATAGATTGAGGAAATTTGGATTTTATGTTGGGGTGATGCAAGGATTGCTACATAGGGGAATATTGAGTGAAGAAAAAGAAATGGAAGAGGCAAGAAATTTAGCACTTGAGGAATTGCAGTTTTTTGAGGATAAACAAATTGATGCAATTTCTAGCTTTATTAATATTTAAATCTTCATTGATAAATAATAAGGTTTATATGCATCTAAGAATTTCTCATCTTTGCTTCAAAAAAAAAGAATTTCTCATCTTTGATTCATGCTCTAATGTACTTAACGATCTCTCGATTTAGTTCATGAATTGATATTTTTTCTCTTGATCTCAAAACTATATATATGAAGTTTTGTAAAATATGTTTCATTATCTTAATCTTCCAAAGCCCAAAACTATTTTCTTGGTGCATCAAAGGCCTAGAGATGCACGTAGGCATTGCAAACCTACCTTCATGTTTAACAGACAAAGGAAAGAAAGATTTGTTAAGTAGGAATGTTGTTTTTCAAGAAGAAGATGTGATTAAAAGTGCTAAAATAGAAAATGTGAGTTCTGATTTGACTACAAAAGAGGAATTGATAAAATAGAAAAGGGTGACCCAGGATCCCGACAAGAGCATTAAAATGATGATAATCATGATATTGAAGAAGAAAATCAGGTAGAAACTAATTTAGTCAGTACAGTTTGGTCAGACACAAGCGAGTTGATTTATTTTGAGGGAAAATAAGTAGAAAGTGAGAAGAAAGAAAAAGACATATTTAGTAAATGACAAAAATGTCTTATGTACTTATTTAGTAAAAGACACAAGCAATAGTGCTTACGGTTTCTCAATTTTAGCTTTTGTGTTGTAAGATTTTGAAATTGAATAAAACTTCAATAAAAATGCATCTAGTGGATTTTGACCGTGTATCCTCGATTAGAAGAGAATACTCCAAACATAAGATGGATAAATATTTGACACGTTCTCAGCTAAGTTGATATTGAGTCAGCTTAATGCGCACAAGATATGAGTTTTGCATATTTTATATTGTGACTAAGAGGGCTTCCAATTTAATCAATTAAGTTTTATTATGAACAACTATGGAACTGGGTTATTGATTAATATGGTGAAAGGTGTTCTATTACTTTCCCTAATGCTATTTTTGGTGCTGCATTATGGAGTTCACTTGCTATTATTTCAAAAATAGTTAATAGGCCTTCTTTTACTTATGACAGCTTAATGTATCAATTGTTTTACATACATGCTATTTTGCAGCTACAAGAATGAATTAGTGACAAGTTAATGAAATTGGGAGGTTGTTGCATTACATGACTAATTTATATGAGTGTTGCTAATATTGTTTTGAAGACAATGCGCCAAAGATTTATCTTGCTGAAATTCAAGGTACATCCCTGAGGGAGCTTTTGAATTTGTTAATTGTCTATGGTAGTTGCTGCAACATTTGATATAAAAGTTGTAGGATGAGTGAAAAATGGTAGATAGCTGAAATGTAAAAGGTGAAGGAACTCAAAATCATGTAAATGGAGGAAGCTTCAAATTTCTTACCCAGTATTGACTTGAGGTTCCGCAAAACAAGCCATGCAAATGGAGCAAGTAAAGGGCATGAGACTGGGAGGTAGACGACTCAAATGTTGAACAATGCCTTGACCGACATGACAATGTCATGATATGCTCATTATTATTGTTATTATTTAGAGATAGAGTGAAGAACTCTATTAACCATAATACGATATCATTTATGCTTAAAAAATACATATTAACACGAAGTTTTGATAGTTTAATATCATTTTCAAATCACAAAAAATTCCACTATTTACTTTTTTTTGACAATACCACTATTTACTTATACATGCATTTTGCTCCCCGTGCAAGGCACGGGTCAAAAATTATAGTTAGAAACAATAAACCTACCTGAATTAAAGGTCTAGGTTTAGGACGGACTTCTATTTCAGAGTAGAGATGTTAATTTTGGTCAAATCCAACAAATTGTTTGATGTAGGTTGAGTTTACTAAATTGAAGTCCATAAAAGACTGAAATATTTGGCCCAGTTCGACTAACTTGTCGAATCAGGCCAAAACCATCTTTTCATAATTTTCATTGTAAAGAAATCAGACTGAGCTGAGCTAAGCTAGATCCAGTATGTTTTAGTTTGGAGTGGACCACATAAAACATAACGAGTTTAACTCAATCTAGGGATGCAAAACGGGTCAGCCCGCCAAAAATTGGCGGGGCTGGTCGGCCCGTCAAAGGATAATGGGTTGAGAAGTTGAGCCTACCCCGCCTTCGGAGGGTTGGTGGGCCAGCGGGCTAGCCCGTCATCAAAATAAATAAACAAAAAATGGATTTAAATCATACTTTTTAGGCTTATAATAAGTGGGTCGGTCGGTTGACCCGCCTAGGTCTGCCAAAAACAAGGTAAAAACGAGGGGTTGATGGGTTGACTCGCCACAATCTACCTTAAAAATACTTAGAAATAGTAAAACACAAGGGAGAACGTAATAAATAAACAAAAAATGGACTTGACAATGGACTTGGCTGGCTAGCCAGCCTCGTCCCACATGCGACCCGCCGAATTGGCGAGCTACAAAGGATGGCAGAGTCAAATCACCAACCCAACTCGCCATTTTTTGGTGGGCTAGCAGGTCGGCTCAGCAGACGAAGCTCGTTTTGATATCCGTAACATCCATGTTACGGCCACCTCCGGATATTGATACAAAGCATAAACTGATTTTTTCTTACCTGAAATATGTGATCAGAAATTATTTTCATTGACTCTTAATATAACCGTCTAGTGAATGATTCAAATGCAGTGGATGATGCCATATGTCCAATGAAATACAGCCTTACAAAATTTGGAACTTTTTTAATAAAACAAAATCAGGACCACTTCCCTGTCTTTGATGCTAATACTATTAAGCATTAAGCAACCACCACCATCATCACCATACTATACAGGAGAGTGGACCCATTAACACCAAACTTCTAGTTTATTTTTTTAATGTAATGCTTATGCATAAATCAAATAATCATCATTGATTTTGCCGATTCGTGTGGTTCTCCTTTCCCAATAGAGTTTTTGGCACACACTAGACTCGAACTCAAGACGTTGAGATGAGATCTGAACTTAGTTACCGTTCGTGTCAATCCTTGTTAGTTAGTCATACCTAAATTGGTGATTATACTTTATTACTTTTCTTAATCACACGAAAAGAATTTAATTGCTACATTGCTGCAAAAATGCTGTCTTTCACGCCTACTCTTAAAGTCTACAAGGGCGAGACTTTGGGTCTTTTATATGTTTTGGAGTGAGTTCGTGAACTTCATTTCAAAGATGTCATTTTTGAGCTAGATGCTAAGGTGGTAGTTGATGACTTTAATAGTGTTTCTCCAATTGTTTCGGATTATGGTTGTATTTTAAACTCTTGTAAAGAGTCCATTGTTTTTTTAGTAACAACTCTCATGTGGAGTTCTCTAAAAGGGAAACCAACAAGGTCGCTCATATTCTTGCAAGGGTAACATTGTTTTTTGTTTCTTCTCATACTCTTTTTGACATTCCAACATGTATTTCTGCTATTATTATTAATGAAATGAAGTAGATCCATTTTGTCAAAAAAAATCACAAGTTCATAATATGAGTAACATATAATGTGATTATGAGAGGAGATTATCTTCAGTAACTTTTCACTAACACTCTTAAGTATTAAATCTCTATTCTTCAAGTCTCTCTTTATTATTTTTTTAAAATATTTCTCTCTCACTTTGTCTTTAGTTCGAACCATTGCCGACGACTACTCACAGACAACGAGAATCGAACCAGAGACCACCGAGTCGACCCCATGTTTCAGGATAGATCGAGCCATTGGGCCAATAGCATTGCCGTGTATATAAATTAAATTCATCCTATTAACTAATTAAATCTCAAATAATTTTTTTTTCATTCTATTAACTAATTAAATTTGTAAAACTATTTCCTTCATTAATCAAAAAGCAAATGACGTGGCAGCATCCTATTCATTGATTATGGATTTGTTCAGCACAGGATGGTGTAATCATGAATTTTGTTGTTGCCTTTGTCAAAAATCAAAATACAAATGAAATCAAAAAATCCAATCAGAGAGAGAAAAATAGTAGTGGCGTAGTGGGGTTCTCCTTCTTTCTTCCGTGTTGATGTCAAAAGAATCCCTATTCTTCTAGTTCTCTCAACTTTCTCTTCTCATCAATGGGAACTGCATGCTTTCAAAATCTGAGGTAATTACGGATCGCACCCCCATAGCTACACTCTGGTGTTATTTACTCTCTGCTCAAAAAATATAAATTTTTTCCATTGATTATCAACGTGCTTATCTGGCCTTGCAAATCTTCGTCATTTTCTCTGAAAATCGAAAATTTTGGATCTTGATCTGGGATAATCTTTTGGGTCTGCTTCAGAATTGGGGTTTCAGTGATTGGGAAAAAAAATCCATTGGTTTGTGAGGCTGGAATCAAATTGAAGTGTAAATCTGTAGTTTTGTTTAATTTTGGGGGGTTTAAAGGAATTTAGAGAATATGAATTGTATAGGGCATTCTTCAGAATCAGGGTCAGTAGAAAATGGAGTGTTTGGTGGAGATGGGAGATGCTGTAAGCAAGTTTCCCCTCCAAGTCCAAGGGGTAGTATTAGTGGGTCTAGGAATACTAGTCCAATGGGTCGTGGAGGATCTAGGAATACTAGTCCAATGGGTCGTGGAGGATCTAGGAATACAAGTCCTTCAAGGCAGAAAGTGGTTAAGACCAAGCCAAGGGGTTTAGATGAGGAAACTTTAGCTACATTTGGTAAGCCTATACATACTGATATTCAGATGGAGGATAATATATGGGCAATGTTGCCTGAGGATTTGTTGCATGAGATCTTAGCTAGAGTCCCTCCGTTTCTGATTTTTCGGCTTAGATCCGTTTGTAGACGGTGGAATTCGCTGCTTCAAGATAGTAGTTTTTTCAAATTCCATTCTAGTGTGCCATCACATGGTCTTTGTCTTCTCACTTTCCAGAAGAACTTGCAGGTCCCGCAATGTTCGGTTTTCAGTTTGCCTCTTAAAACTTGGTATAGAATGCCTTTCACATTTTTGCCATATTGGGCTTTCTGGTTAGTTAGCTCTTCTGGTGGTCTTGTTTGCTTTTCTGGGAGTGATGGCTTAGCATTTAACATACTTGTTTGTAATCCCCTCACTCAAACTTGGAGATCATTGCCCCATATGCATTATAATCGGCAAAGGCAACTTATAATGGTTGCTAATCGTTTGGATAAGTCATTCAAAGTGATAGCCACTAATGATATATGTACTGATAAGTCATTACCAACTGAAATTTATGACTCAAAGACAGACAGTTGGTCAGTTCATCAGACTATGCCGGCTGCAAATCTTTGCTCTTCAAAGATGGCATTTTGTGACTCTAGGTTGTACTTGGAAACCCTTTCACCTCTTGGTTTGATGATGTATAGACTTGATACAGATCAGTGGGAACATATTCCGGCTAAGTTCCCGAGATCGTTGCTGGATGGGTATTTGGTTGCTGGTACTCAGAACCGTCTTTTTCTTGTTGGAAGGATTGGACTTTACAGCACTCTACAGAATATGAGAATTTGGGAACTGGATCATGCTAAAGTTATATGGGCGGAGATCAGCAGGATGCCCCCAAAGTATTTTCGCGCTTTATTAAGATTATCAGCTGAGAGATTCGAATGCTTTGGACAGGATAACTTAATTTGTTTCACATCTTGTAACCAAGGGAAGGGACTTCTATTTGATGTGGATAAAAAGACCTGGTCTTGGATTGTTGGTTGTGCTCTTCAGTCTTATAACAGTCAACCTTGTTTCTACGAGCCAAGGTTTGATGCTTCTATCTACTAAGCTAGAGTCTTATATCCATCAAACGCTTACATAACAGAGGTTTACAAGTGATTTTTCTGATGTGTTTTCTTTGCAATGAGATACTCTCTAACCATTCTAAATTGTTATTTCTTCACAATGGGCTGATTTGCATATCTGACAAGTTACTGAAAAGAAAATATCTCAAAGAGTAGCTCCATAGACATAGACAGACGTTGCGAATGGAATTGAAAGATGCAAGAGGTAGTATGGCCATGTGACTGAGATCTGCACCTGATATACACTGCTCAAGAAAGGTTATGAACTTCCACATAATGGTTGGAATGTTTACCAGTGTAATGTAACTATTTTAAATCTTATCTTGAACATCAACCTTATGTAACATTGTAACTTTCTCATGTAAATGGTTCTCCCCAACTTATTTTTCCTGCCAAAATACCTAAACAAGAACATGATTTACTTTGTATTTCTGTGATCTTGATCAGATTATAGAAATTGATTTTAATAGTTGTTATTGTTCTTTATGTAAACTTGTGCACTAGTCTCTGCTGCAATGCAAAAACTGTTGAAAATTGTGATAGGATATTCTAGTAAATTCTATGGTCATCCTTTTTGCTGCCAATTGCCATTATTGTCTTCTGCTATATTTTCTTGAGTGTTCTCTCCCTCTCATCTGCATGCAGCCATCTAGTAGTGTATTATGTCAAATTTAGGGTCTGTTTGGATTGACTTATTTAGGCTTATTTACTAGTGTAAACACTTGTGAAATGTTTGGGAGAGTTTATGAAAACAGCTCATAAACTGTTTTCAGTTGATTTCCATTAGTTCTCTAGGATAGCTTATGAGAACAGTTTGTAGTTTATAAAGAAATAATTTAACATTGTTTTTATCTTTTATCATAGAAATAGCTTATGCATAAGCTCTTATATGATAAACGCTTAATTAAACTGTTTATCAAGACAAGGCCTTAAGTCAAGAACTGTTTTTTGAATTACTAGGCCACTGTTTCTAAAATTGTTGATTGATAGGCTAATTAGATTGTTGCGATCTAAAAGTGATGGTTGAAAGTTGGAAATATAGCTTATCTGAATTTTTTTTTTGGTTGATTTTCTGAATTTATTTCATAGATTCTACCATTAGTAACTTTGTGCAAACATATTTTAGTGACAACTTACATGTGTTCATGGTGCTCTGATCTAAATTTGTTCTTTTGCCCGGATTTCTATGCATTCCTTGCAATCATTAATCCGAAGGGGTTAGGTCTCATTGTTTACTGCATTAGAGATAATCCTAGACTGTTTCTTTCAAATATAATCCTGTGATTTCAGGGAGATGAGGCTTCAATTACTGAGCAGTGTAGAGTAACAGTAGGCATATGCTTTAGTCAACTTAGAACTAATTGCATCACAAATGATAATTGTTGTGCAAATGGCTACTTGTTAATTCCTTTATGAATAGTTAGTACAATTCATTTACCTGGTAGTTAGTGAGTGGTAGATGCTTGATAATCTGTTGCTGGCTTGCTGCTGTGAAGTGAATGCATGTGAGCTTCACTTGAACTGTTCTGGGTTTCTACCTAAGAGCTTTCATGGTTAGGGAAGTTAGTTGTTGATTGATATTTGCTTCTCCCTTTTTATACCATTATAGTAAAACTGATTTCTGCATGAGGTAAAATGAGCCTGTGCATAGCATTGATCAAGCTTTTAGTCATTAGGTTAGAAACATAAAATCATTTCTGATAATACAAGGACGCTAGCTTTTAAGAGCAGTGGTATCTGGCACCAAATGACCAAAAACTATAACCAGAACTACAAATAAGGGTACATGTTTTTTATTGTATTGTATTGTATGTTGAAGTTTGGCATATTCTTTTATCTCTTGGCCGGTAAGAAATTTATGTTTTAGCACTGGTCGGTAAAATATTGGGGCTCATATATTCCTTGTTATGCATCAATTGCATTGGTTTATTCTTGTTCTTAATACTTGTTATGGATTGATACCTATTACTTCATTTACGATTTGAAGTTCTATTGGAAAATACCATTTGAATCTCTATTTAAAATAGATTATCTAATGAATTTGATCAAGGAATAGAATTAAATCCATTAACAAACAAGAGTTGGTCCGAGTGGTAACTGAGTTCGGATCCCACCTCAAGGTTTCGAGTTTGAATTTTGGTTTGTAACAAAAACTCTGTTGGGAGAGGAGAACCAAAAAAGAATTAAATTCGTTAGTCATTGCATCATCAGAGTCCTCTTTATTAAACATATGAGGGATCGATGTTTAAGGAAGAAGATTGACATCTCGTCCCATTAGGAATTAACAATGTATGGTTAAATCGATGGCAATTATTTTGATGTATAGAGGGAATATGTATGTTTGATCATTTAGATACTAGAGAAAGAGATTGATGAAATCTAATCTCAACGGCTTTTACCATTGTTGTTCCATTTACAAATTGTGTCATGTTAAAATTTTGTGTTCAAATAAAACTAAATTCAACTTCAACTTAATGAATTCGCAACGAGTCCTTTTGGATACAACAATCGATTTACCACTTTTGTGTGCAACGATTTGATATTCAATCAAATTCGAAATAGTGGTTAACGATATTTAACGTTCTCTGTTCTTTACTCTAAACATCTAGAATATAAACTTCACTTGTTTAGTATATGTGATTTGATGTCTCATCTGTGTAAGGGGTGCTACATCCCAAATACAGCTAGTCCAAAGGGTTTTGCAAAGAAAATAAAAGTGCAACCATTGAAAAATTAAAACTCACTAATTTGCGCATGACCACCTAAGACTTGTCTAAACGCCTAAGGGGTCGACTGCTGTTAGCCTGCATTTTCGACAGGCTAATTTAAATGCAGTCAACGAGGTTTGATTTGCTAGTTTCAGAGGAAAGTGTTAATTTCGACACTGAAGAATTGTATCAGAAAGTAAATTCGACGAAGCTCTGAACTTAACGAATATAAAGGATTGAAGAAGAGTTGGTTCGACAAGAAGGAAGCTAGAGTTTAGTGAAAGATCAGGAATTAAGTGCTCGATGTCGAAATCGCCCAGCTGTTATCTTGGTCGAAAAGGCGCAGCAGTTACTGTTTTTAAATTCTCTGCAGTTAGTTGGTTATGTTTTTTCCCTCCTTGTATAAATAGTAGTTTTTCATAGGAAAAACGGGTCACAAACTCATTACAGATTCTCACGCTCTAACTTCCAACATCACAGAGAAAACGAGTCAGAGAAGAATGTATGATCATGTGTACCAACTTTGTTTTCAATTAATGCATTTTACTTTGTTTCTTTAAGCCATTTTTTGCATTTTTATTTGCTTTCTTCATCTCTGTCTGAAGTGACTTCGACGGTTTCGCGCGAAACTGACAGTTATCTTCCTTCTTCCCTTTAAAAACTGTAAAATATTCATAATTTCTGGAAAAACGTTAACACAAATGGTCTTAGGATTTACTAGTTGATCCTGCAAGCAGAAGAAATTTCAAACTAGCAGTGTTTACCAAAAACCACGGTAAACAACTGCCCACTCATAATAATAGAGATATGGGTAAATTTTCCTCACGCAGAAGTTCATTATTCGTTTTAAACTTGGAATGAAACCACTTTAAGAAATAGGAAGACTAATGGAAAAATTATATTAATCAAAACACATAGCATAAGAGCCACTACAACCCTAATACAGCTAGCCTGAACGGTTTAGCAAAAAATAAAACTACAACCGTTGAAAATTTAAAACTCATTAGTTTGCCGATAACCCTAATTAAGACTTGTCTGAACACCTAACGGGTTGATTACCCACTCATAATAGAGATAGGGGCTCGATTTTCCCTGCACAATAAGTTTCACATTCGTTTTAAATAAGGAGTTTTTTTGTCAGTTTAGACGAAATGTCAAACAAACACCACAAAGTGTCACATTGTCATATTTGGGTTCGAATCCAAAATTTGCCGTTTCCACGCTTCTGAAATTGCAAATGTAACCAAGAGTGTAGTATATGTGAAATCATTGAACTTAATATTTATTGGGATTTTAAACATGTAGCAGTAGGAGCAACAAGTGGGTTTGGAAGAACATTTCTGAAAAGTTATGCAATAGAAGTATACTGAAGCAAGCTCTAGAGTGGCGATCAACAAAAACAAACAGGCTTTAAAAAAATTAGAGGAAACATATATTATATATATCTCTCTGAGTTCTGAGTGATCAATAGCTCCTTCTAAGAAGCACATATCTCTCTCAGTCTCAGAATCTTTTCTTGGGTTATTAAAATATCCTCTTAAACACGGTTTTGGTGGCAATTGCATGTGGCTATGTTCTTAAAAGGTAAACAAATTTTCATTTCTTTGATAATTGAACTAGTACATTTTAATTCCCCAAAACAGCACCTACTTTTAGCCGGTCCATACATAAATCAAGTCTCATAAAAAAAAACAAAAACTAGATATTAAAAATGTGAGAATATTTTTAGAATTTGAGCCAATATATATATATATATATATATATATATATATATATATATTTCTTGTGTAAAAACTATACCTAAAATAAAACCAAACCGACTTGGGTCATGAGAGGCATGCCTTTCTCTTCTCAAAAAAAGAGCACTAGCATAGCATGAAGTTGGTGGTCACGCCCTCGTGTTCATAAACACGTACACAAAGTAAGTTTATAGATTAATTAATCTGTTTTCATTATATGTGGTTCGCAATTCTATGCATAAAATCAGAGGCTCTTAATTTGATGTTCTCGTGTATCCTAGGGACTAATGTCCTTGACTCCTTGAGATTTGTCAATGATGGATTGGTGCTTAAGAGTTATCAAGACATCATTCAAAGAAGTTGAGCTAATGGGTAAGTGTCTTAACTTAAGTTAGGTCGGTTAGGTAAAGTGTAGTAGTACTATAGAGATATAAAATGTGGAAAATCTGCCAAGGATCCTAGCAAAAAGATTTTTTTTGGGTGTTTGTTAGTTAAAAGTTATGCTTAAAAATGTGGAGATTACAAATTGATTCTCAAGTTTGTTATAAAGTTTAGACATTTATTTTTGGGCATAAATCGTTCTTAAGAGCAAAAACCTAGTTCTTTCCCATGATGGTGGCTCGCCGGAGGTGGTAGTGGCTCACCGGAGATGATGAAGATGAAGATTGAGGTGTTTTTTCAGATTTGTTAATTATGTCAATTTGGTCCCTCATATTTTAAATAAGTTTCATTTGGTCCTATATCATTTAATACATTCCAAGTCAACCCTGACATTTAAAACGTCATGTCAGCAGTTAACTGCCAGCGTGACGTCCGTTAAGGAAATGGACGAAAAATTACAAAAAAGAGCCAAAATAACATCCAAAAAAATGAGGGACCAAAACGAGACAAAAAAAAATATAAAGTACCAAAATGACACTGAACCGTACCTTGAGATGATCAGCGGAGACGGATGATCTACGGAGACGGTCAAGGGACGGATCGTCTGATACTGTAGGCTGAGGAGGACCTGAACGAGCGGGGGGGTGTACCTGCAAGAACACTCCAACGCCCAAGTCAGCTATATCGAGCTACAGTAATATCTAGTGAATGAATTGCGTACCTGACATCTGGTGACTGGAGGTATTTATAGTGAATAGTCTGGATCGTTGGCGTCGGATAGCCCATTTGCGATGGAGGCCCAAGTATCAGTGGAGCTGACCACTTCGTTATTGGGCTGGTTGATTAGCTGTTGGATCAGGCCCAGCGAAGATGGCCCTTCCCTTGTTGGGTTGGATCGTTGCTACTAGATTGGGCCTGACGACTGGCCCAGCCCAGAACAGTTGCCCCCCAAGCCAAGGTCGATCGCTGAGCGGGCGTAGGCTTGATGCGCAGTCATGCTGGTCATGCTCGATCGGTAGTTTGATAGGTCTTGCCCCCAGTTCACGACTTGTGAATTTTCGGCGGTCGATATCGTATCGGATCGATCGAAAATTGATAGACACTCTCCTAGTTGCCCAATTCCGGTGAATATTTCGAATATAAAAAGTGTTTTAGATAAATAAATAAAAAAGAATTTTATTTTTTGTTGGGCCTATTTTCGTGGGCATATGTGAGTTTGAGGTGCCTCTTGTTTCTCCCATTCTCACCATTCATTCTCGATTTCAATTTCCTCTTCCCCACAAAAAAGGGGCGACCCGCTCCAATCCTTGGCACTAACAAAAAGGGGCGACCCACATCATTCTTGGCACCAATGAAAAGGGGGCGACCCACTCCACCCTAGGCACACGAAAAGGGGGAGATCCACTCTACCCTAGGTGCTAGGAAAAAAGGGGGCGATCCACTCCACCCTAGGCACCAACGAAAAGGGGGCGATCCACTCCACCCTAGGCACACGAAAAGGGGGCGATCCACTCTACCCTAGGTGCTAGGAAAAAGGGGGCGATCCACTCCACCCTTGGCGCAACAACAAAGAGGTTCAACAAAGAGGGCGATCCACCCCACGAACAAGAAACACCCTCATCCACGAAAAGGGGTGACCTCATCTCCGGTAAGTGGTTAGTGCTTGAGTTGTTTGTGCTTGCGAAGCACTCACTAGAAATCTGATTGCATATGCATGAAGATACGAACTAGAACCACAAAAAAAAGGGGGCGACCTACTCACCAAAAGGTGGCATGCTCGTTAAAAAGGGGCGACCCGCTCACAAAGGGGGCGACCCACTCAAAAAAAATAAAGGGGCGGCCTCACGAGAGAAGAGGGCGTCCCGAGACTTTCCTTACGTGATTGATTTACATCCCTTTCTTAACGCTCCAATTTGATTTAGTTTGATTTGGAGGTTTGGTGAGATGATCACTTCATGTATGCTCTACATGAGGATATATCCTCTTCGAAATTTAATTCCTCTCTCAAGTATTGGTTCGAATTTGTTTCAGGTAGTGGTGATTGCGCCTCTATGATTTGGTGGTTCGATCTTTCGGGTTCTTTGACTCCCGTTTCGAGGTATGATGCCTTAAACTTCATTGCTAGAAATTAATGAACGTAGTTGTTTGGCCTTAATTATAAGTTGATCATTTCGTTTTTCTTTGAGTCTGATCGATCCTTTTATTTTTGTATCCAGTGAGTTGTCCTGACCATCCTAGTAGGTGACTTGGTCTTCTCAGTCGGCAGAGTTTGATACAAAGGTATTCTCCCTTTCTTTTTTTTAGAGTTGAAGGTGAAGAGGGATGAGGCCTTGGGGCAAGCCAAGGAAGCCAAGGAGTTAGCCAAAGAGGCTGTTGAGGCCAAGATGAAGGAGGAGCTGCAAAACTTGAAGTTAGCCAAGGAGACTGCTGATCGTAAAATTGAAGTGTTTAAGGGGTCGATCTCAAAACATGAGGCTGAAGTTGAAGACTTGAAGCAGACAAGCGAGGCTGCTGAGAAGGCCAAGGAAGACGCAGATGAATATGCTAGACAAGTTGTAGACGACGCGATTAGGATCTCAAAGGAGCAGTTTGCTAACGCTCTAGAGCAAGTTACGTTCTTTAATCCTGCGTTAGTGGTTGATAAGACCATTGTTGATGTCAATCATGTCGTCCTTGGTGACCAGATTGTGAAGCCTAGAGGCAGGCCTGATAGGACCAGCCTGGTGGTCTGCCAGCGACCATGAGGGCTAGGTCGGGTCGTTCCACTAGGTCATTCTCTCGTAATTATGATGTTATTTTATGCTAACTTGTACTTCTACTTGCCATTCTTGAATTTGGTTTGATTTTGTTGTAACCCATACTTTTGATTGTTCATGCTTTTGGTACTTTGTTGCACGATTTATTTCGCCTAAGTATTAAGTGCATTTGCACGTTCATCTTTGCACGATCGATGCTCAACATATGAATTGTAGCTCCGCTTCTAACCTTTCCAACGCATACTCCCGCGCCCCCATCAGATAAACATGGACGATGTTATGGTCTTCAGACCAGACCATCTTCCAAGGTCGCGTGCGGGCGATCAAGAAGTGGTCGTCCCAATCTTGGACGACCTGAAGGGGACGAGAACCTTCGAATTAGACTTTGAGTCCAACATCAAAGTTGTAGGCATGCTTCTTATCTTTCCAACGCATGCTCACACGCCCCCATCGGATAAACATGGACGATGTTATGCTCTTCAGACCAGACCATCTGCCAAGGTCGCGCGCGGGCGATCAAAAAGTGGTCGTCCCAATCTTGGACGACCTGAAGGGGACTAGAACCTTCGAATTAGACTTTGAGTCCAACATCAAAGTTGTAGGAATGCTTCTTATCTTTCCAACGCATGTTCACACGCCCCCATCGGATAAACATGGCCGATGTTATGGTCTTCAGACCAGACCATCTTCCAAGGTCGCGCGGGGGCGATCAAGAAGTGGTCGTCCCAATCTTGGACGACCTGAAGGGGACGATCACCTTCGAATTAGACTTTGAGTCCAACATAAAAGTTGTAGGCATGCTTCTTAGCTTTCTAACTCATGCTCACACACTCAAATCGGATAAACATGGACGATGTTATGGTCTTCAGACCAGTCCATCTTGCAAGGTCGCGCGCGGGCGATCAAGCAGTGGTCGTCCCAATCTTGGACGACCTGAAGGGGACGATCACCTTCGAATTAGACTTTGATTCCAACATCAAAGTTGTAGGCATGCTTCTTAGCTTTCCAACGCATGCTCACACGCCCCCATCGGATAAACATGGCCGATGTTATGGTCTTCAGACCAGACCATATTCCAAGGTCGCGCGCGGGCGAGAAGTGGTCGTCCACGCCAGGCCAGCTCGTCCTGGATAGGCATGGCCAGATCGTCCATGCCTGGCCAGATCGTCCAGGCCTGGCCAGCTCGTCCATGCCTGGCCAGATCGTCCATGCCTGGCCAGATCGTCCAGGAAAGGCAAGATCGTCCTTGAAAGGCACGATCGTCCTTTCTGCTGAATAATTTGTTTACTCTGTTTATATTATCGCGTAAACCGCTAAGTTCGTTTAGTTTATCTCGTTATTTGACAGCCTTATGCGTTTGGCTCGTCGATTTTGCGTGTTATCTTATACTTTCCATCCGTTTGGTTCGAGTGGGATCAATCGTCGCCCGCGGACAGTTTACCAGGCTCCTACCCAGATTTAACTCGTCCTTGGGAGTGCGACCAACCACAGGTCGCTTCGTTTGTACTTAAATTCGTTTAAGTTCATTTGGACAGTTTACCAAGGTTCGACTTGGATTTAACTCGTCCTTGGGGGTGCGGCCAATCTCAGGTCGCTTCGTTTGTAATTAAATTCGTTTAAGTTCCTTTGGACAGTTTACCAAGGTTCGACTTGGATTTAACTCGTCCTCAGGGGTGCGACCAATCTTAGGTTGCTTCGATTGTGCCTAAATTCGCTCTCGATTGACCGTTCGTAATTAAAGAGACTTATGAACACACAGATATAAAAGTAAATGTCTTGTTTTATTTAACGGTCGGGCAGACCTCGATAAAAAAAACCCTGCGGGAAAAAGAGTGTTCTGCCCGTCTTTTATTTCATGACATACAATCAGTTCTCACCAGGCAACTTGCCTTCCCCTTGATCTTCTGGTATCCGGGGCATCATCGTCCTCGTCCTCCTCTCTCACTCCAGCTGCCCCGTCAGTTGGTGCCTTTCCCTTTCTAGGTGATCGCACCAGCTTCTGGTCATCCCTCCTGTCAGCTTGCTCTTTCTTTACATACTGGGAGAGCTTCCCCATTCTGATCAACTCTTCTATGTCGTCTTTGAGGGCCATGCAATTGTTAGTATCATGCCCGTTGCTCTTGTGGTACCGACAGTATTTCTTAGATGGGCGCTGCCCTTCCTTCAGGACGACAGGGTCTGGTCTTCTCATCTCTCTAAACTCTGCGTTTGCACATTCTGACAGGATCTGTGCGTACGAAGTATTCAGTTTCGTTCGGTCTGCGAACTTCCTGGTCTTAGAGTCTCTAGGCGCTCCACCCTACTCCCTTCGTAGTCTCTGGTCGCGTTCTTCGCAAGGTTGTCTATTCATCCCTGCTTCAGCAGCTTCGATGGCCATTGTCTTTTCTTCGTAGTTCATAAACCTTTGAGACCTTCGGAGGAAGGTTTCTAAATCTCTTGGTAAGTGTAGACCAACCTCGACCTCAAATCTACTCCCTCGAAGGAGTCCTGTCCTCAAGAAATACAACCTTTGATTATCATCCAGGTTCCTCACCTGGTCTGCCTCCCGATTGAACCGCTCCACATAGCTTCGAAGGGACTCATGGGGTCCTTGCCGGATCGCAATCAAGACATCCTGAGATTTAGGCTTTATTCTTGATGTTGTGAAACGCGCAAGAAACACTCTGGCCATTTGATCCCAAGAAGAGATAGTGTTTGGGCGTAGCTCGGTGAACCACTCCAAGGCTGATCCTTCCAATGTTAAAGGGAAGATCTTGCATTTGACAGGCCCTGATGCCCCCCTATATTGCATCATGACGTCGAAATGCTTCAGATGGGCGTCAGGATCTTGCACGCCGCTATACATTTTGAGCCCGGAAGGGGGTTTCCGTAAAGAGCGTGGGATAGGGTACTTGTCTATCCGTCTGGTGAAGGGACCCAATCCCATGCGCATTGTGCCCCTACGGGGTCTTCCTCCTTCCGGCTCGTTTCTTGGTCGGTGACGCGGGCGTGTTTCGTAAGAGCGACTACGCGATCGATGGCGGCGTGGAGGCGTTTCATAGGACTGGTTGTGTGATCGAGTGGGTGAGCCGCGTGATCCGGATGAATCATACGAGGATTCCTATTGCGAAGATTCCTCCGGCCAGTAAGTGTAATCTGAAGCGGAGGGTGTGATGATCGGCGGGGTTAGTCCTCCTCCTCGTCCCCTCCAAGGGGGTGGAGACCTGTGGACCAGGCGTCTTCTAGGGGGTGAGCGATGTCTCCTATACTGGCTGCCTCGACGATGAAGTTCAGGAGCGGTATTCACCCGTTTGGATGTTGCTTGATCCTCCATCTGGGTGAGGAGGTCGTTCTGCCGGGCGATCTGCCTGTTTTGATTCAGAAGCTGATCCCTGAGCTCCTGGACCAAGTCGGCTGGGAGGGTAACATCGACCTGCTGTGTCGTGCCTGGTTGGGAGCCAGGGGCGACGACCTCAGCGTTGGCCCTCGTTCCTTCCAGCGCTAGGGGTAGATCGACTGGGGTCGCGGCCACAGTCGACTTTGGTCTGCCGCGAGTTGCATTTGCCTTTGGAGGCATTTGAAATGTTGGTGGGATAGTAGTGCTCTCCCACTGTGGTCGCCAATGAACCGTACCTTGAGATGATCAGCGGAGACGGATGATCTGCGGAGACGGTCAAGGGACGGATCGTCTGCTACTGTAGGCTGAGGAGGACCTGAACGAGCGGGGGGGTGTACCTGCAAGAACACTCCAACGCCCAAGTCAGCTATATCGAGCTACAGTAATATCTAGTGAATGAATTGCGTACCTGACATCTGGTGACTGGAGGTATTTATAGTGAATAGTCTGGATCGTTGGTGTCGGATAGCCCATTTGCG
This sequence comes from Astragalus glycyphyllos, assembly GCA_963573325.1. Lineage (NCBI taxonomy): Eukaryota > Viridiplantae > Streptophyta > Magnoliopsida > Fabales > Fabaceae > Astragalus > Astragalus glycyphyllos. The sequence goes on from OY754312.1 coordinate 3,678,883, forward strand.
ATGGAGGCCCAAGTATCAGTGGAGCTGACCACTTCGTTATTGGGCTGGTTGATTAGCTGTTGGATCAGGCCCAGCGAAGATGGCCCTTCCCTTGTTGGGTTGGATCGTTGCTACTAGATTGGGCCTGACGACTGGCCCAGTCCAGAACAGACACCAACATCAAAGATAAAATACCAAAACTGCAATTTAGTCAAATGTGGAGGTTACAAATTGATTCTTACGTTTGTTATTAAGTTTAGAAATTTATTTTCGGGCATAAATCATTCCTAAGAGCAAAAAAATCCAGTTCTTTCTCATGATTTTATTCCCAACCAAAAAAGATGAGTTAGAAAGGTTTCCATGAAAGTGGAAATAAAATATGTGTAACTACCCAAAATCTAACTCTTATAAATGATTTCTGAGAATGTTATTTGCCACACTTTTTTTGCAAACTGTCTGAGAATAAGATACCAACATTATTATCCCGAGAAAGTTTTTACTAGAAATAATTTTTACAACCATAAAACAAAAGCGCTAGCAATATCTAACTCATTCACCATTATTATTTTAAATTCAATCAAGAAGGTGCTTAAGACAATAGTGAGCCAAAAGTTCTCAATGTATTTCTTTTAAATAATGAGAACAAAATAAAGTTAAAATGATGGGTTTTTTCTTTTGTACCCCCACCCCTTTGACACTATACCCCACGCACCCTTGAAAAGACCAAGATACTCCTTCACAAAATTCAAAAACCCCAACGGAAAAAAAGAAGTTGGAAATCGGATTTACCCCACCCATAGGTAAATCCGATTTCCAATCGGATGTACCCCACCCATAGGTAAATCCAATTTTTTATCAAAAAATAAATAAATAAATAATTTAAAAAATTTAATTTTTTTTTAAAAAAGAAATTAGATATCAATAATATGAATATCGGTCTTCTTTGGGTTCAATTTCGTGTGTTGTTCATTAACACGTGACGATGTTGTACGTCGAGCGAATAATTTAGGCTAAAAAATCAGTTTTCGGCCAACCTATTCCGATTGTAATGAAACCACGGCCATTAATTTTTTTTATTAATTTTTACTATTTTCTATTAATTTTTTTAATTTTTCAAAGTCTCCAAAAAATCTAAAAATATTTGCATATCCTTATTTTTGTTTTATTAGATTTTTAGTGGTGTTTGTATAATTTTTGGATTAGTTTTGACTCTTTAATGGATTTTAAGTAGCGTTTTTATAAGTTTTTTAAAAAATTTTAAATAAAAAAAATTAATATCAAAATCGGATTTACCTTGTGGGGGAGGTAAATCCGATTTTCCTTTTTTTAGGAAAATCGGATTTATCCCCCCTTAGGTAAATCCGATGGCTAAAATTAACAAATCGGATTTATCTCCCCCTAAGGTAAATCCGATTTGTTAATTTTAAAGTCGTATTTACCTAGTGGGGGTGCACAAAAAAGGTAAATCCGATGGCTAAAATTAACAAATCGGATTTACCTCCCCCTAAGGTAAATCCGAGCGCGTTCATTTTAGGCAGGGGTATTTTCGTCTAAAAAAATCTTGTGGGGGTATGGAGGGAAGAGGTGGGGGTACAAAAAAAACCCTAAAATGATTTACCATACACGCATATATCAGAGATGGAGTATTTTTTCGAGATGGGTTAATATAATTTTACCTAACTTCATATTTTATGGCTACTCAAACTTACGTGACATAATTTGGAAAAGGCTTGAGCTCACTGGCGGATCTTAGTTAGGGCCTAGGTGGGTCACGGCTCACCCAGAAAAATATGAAATTACTATAATACCCCTATGCTTTAAAAAACTACTATATACATAAATGTTTTGTGCTGTAGTTAACGTCTTTGTAGCGTGCAGTGGGTAATTATGTTTCAGTTAGGGAGCGATTCTGTGTTCGAATCCCGTCCTTGCCAGTTTATAAATACAAATAAAATGCTAAAAAAGCTTATAAAAGTGACACCTACAAGAATCGAACCTCCCTCAAAAAGGAAACAACTACACTTACTTACCAACATGCTACAATGTTATATTTTGTAAATAGTTTGAAAGCTAAGATATATATTAGAATTAGAAATTATGAACAAACCATTGATAATTTTTGATTTTTTTCAGCATTTTAAAATCAAAATCAAACTAATTTAAAGTTATCTTTTTTGGTGAAGTTAAAATTATCTTTTTACAAACAACTTCGATGGAGTCTCTATGTGAAATGAAAATTACATTTTAGTCATTTAATTTTGTTTATAAACAATTATTAATTCATGTTTATCTATTTTAATTGTGTTATCCTTAAACTCTGTTACGACTCTTTCGCGACCTTCGCTGCTCCCTTTTTTTGGTCTTTACTTTTTTGCGTTTTTGTGTCTCTTTCACTAGCGGACCACCCAACTCTTTTTGTCAAGATCCGCCACAGCTTGAGCTATTAGTATCCTAAACTCTAAACCCTAAGACTTCCTAAAATTCTGATGATGCAAAATCAGAACTAGATGAAAGAGAATTAGAATCAGTCCACTCACTTTCGACTCTAAGCCGCTATATTTGACAATTTTCATTTCTGCACGATTATGTTTCCATTGTTGCCATTAATTACTACTACTATTTCAAATGTAATTTGGCCTCTAGGATTAGTATAAATAAGGTAATTCATTTCATTTATTTCCATCCAGTTTTGAAAAAATAGAGTTCTCTTTGAGATATTGAGAGTGGATTCTCTCTAGGCTCCTAAGCCATCTGAAAAGACCAAACTATCCACATTTCTTGCTTCTTTTTAGTCTTATTTTATGCAAGCTCAATTCATGTGCCGTCAAATTTTTGTGCAACACACGTGACCTCAATTAAAGTGCGAAAATGTGAATTAAGTTCACTTCTGTTTGATTGATTTTATTTCACTCAAACATAAGTGACCCCAGTTCATGTATGTTAATAACTATGTATTGGTCTTCATTGAACAAAGTTTGCTTATATTTGAGTGACCTGAAGTCACTCAAACATAAGTGAAATCGATTCATGTAAGCGTAAATTTCCTTGCAAGTTGCAACACGTATACGTGAGCTAAGTTCACAAATGAAAGTGAAAGCAACGCAGAGACATAGAGAGACGGAGTGGCACATTGAGAGAGAGAGAGAGGTAGAGAAACACTGAGAGAGAAAGCAACACAACGAGAAAGAGGTAGAGCCGCTCGTGAAAGAGGAATGCACCAAGAAAGAGAAAGAGTCGCACACGCCAAGAGAGAAGATAGAGAAGCGTGTAAGAATCGAGGTACCAAACATTTTGATTCATATATAGTTGAAGAGAATTTATCGGTAACAAAGAGAACTGAGGTATGATCTCAGTGAGTAAAGAAGCCCTACAATTTTCCTACAGATCATATTGTTTCACACTGAACTAGTTTAGAAAAAAAAAAGAAATGTTTCCTACAAATGTTAGTCCGTAGAAAAATCCGTAGCTAGCGTAAAACATTTTTGCATCCTTACCTATGAATTTAATTTGGCACAATACGTATTAACTATAGGTTAGAAAGCTTATCTAAAAAAAACTATAGGTCAGAAAGGTAGTAAACACTCTGAAACTCATTAAGCTTTGTTGGGTTTGATATCCAACATCCAATCACTCAAAGACATCTCATTTTTTATATTTAAGTATTTTAAAATAAATTTAAATAATATATTAATTAATTCTGTCTATAAGATATCATAGCCAACAAAACTCAAGATATCATAAAATTCTCCATTAAAAAGATACAAATGCAAAACAACAATGCCACCAAATCAAGAAAAAGAAAAGGCAGCCACGAGTTTTTGCAGTGAGAAAGAGATCATTCATTCATTCATTTCGTCTTATCTCACACTAATTCAACTTGTTAATTTGCATTTACCGATCTCTGACTCTGACAAAGACCTTCACCTGAATTGACCGTTTTGTGTTCCTTTGTCTTTTTCTGGTTGTCAGACCTCAATCATCTTACCAAGGAGGAGCAACGACGGTGGTCCAATTTATTCAACATGTCATATTGAAAGAGAACCAGCTATTTGCTCATTAAATAATGGATAATAGTTTGGAGGCATGGTTTCCATTTTAGAGTATAAATTAAACTACCTAAGAGTGTTAGTTAAGCTGGGAATAGTATATTGGGAATAGATTATATGAAAGTGTGAAAGGAACGCCAGAATTTAGTTTTTAGATTAGTGTACCAGTTCCCTTTGTATTCGATCGACTTGAATCGAGATATATATCAGTTATTCAATGAACATAAAAAGTGTTTATTTGCTTATGTATGTTTTGTACTCTGAGTTTTATCTCCCACACTTTATCTTTATTGTTTCAGACTAATAAGTGTATATGAAGTGAAATTGTTTTCTTTCACACTTATTATGTTCAGTCTAACAATTGTGAGGCCCTCGATTCGAACCAGAAACATGATATTGAGCCAAATAATTTCGGTATTTGTCAGTTGAGTTAGGCCTTACGGATAAATATGAAATGTTTTTGAGACACGTAACAATACCACGAGATTAATTTTTCAATGAAGAAGTCAGATCAAAGTTGAGTTTCTGAATCAATTTGAGTTCATGTATTTGTGCGATATTCATAATTTCATATTGACAAACAAAATTAAGACTAGTGGCTTATCATATGCTAATTAAAACCTCATTATGGCTTTTCAGAACTGCTTGCTTCACTCACTCACTTCATGCTAAGCTACCACATAATTAACCACATTCAAACTTGAGATTGAGCAACACAGTACCATTTTTTAATTAAAAAAATTACGTTTAAAAAGGTAGCATCTTTATTAATTTATTCATCTGTTTTTGAGCTTTGCCTGAGTTTTTCACATATCAAGGAATAATATAATAAAAGAAAAGGTTTTTGGAACCCTAGCTTTGACTTGGTTTGGACTTTGAAACCCTTTATAAAACTCATCTTCTGCTACCTAAGTTTTCTCTCTTTCAGTTGTTAAACAAAAGAAAACACATACTCATGAAAAGAACAAAAAGAAACACTGAGATGAAGTTCACAGTGTTATCAAGCCTTTTACTAACTTGTCTCTTGGTCATAACTATCAAAGGAACATCAGCAAGAGTTGTTTCAGGTAAAATAATGTTGTCCCATTTTTTTAATTAATAATAGCAAGCTTTAAACTAAATATATATTGCATGATTTTATTAATAATTACCAGTAACAGTAACTGCAGGTGGTCTTGATGGGAACAAAAACAAGATTGAGATGACTGAAATTACATCCACATCTGCTCAAAAGGTATACTGATTAAATACTACTCCCTCTGTCGCAAAGTATAATCAAATATGGGTAGTAGCTGTTGTATTTGGTCAAAAAATTTGACCAAAATACATAAACTTTTGTTTATTAATTTTTGCATATATTTTGGGACGAAGAGTAATGATTTTTTTCCAATTTTTTATTTTGATTAGCAAAAAATAGTTTTGTTCCTATATATATGTTTTTTAATGTTACTACATATATCAATGAGCAGGAATCTCTTGAGAGAACTGAAGCTGGTCACATGAGGAAGCTAGGGTTTGGAAGAATCATGCATCATGAAGAAACAAGTGTGGATTCTGAGAATGGAGAAAGGACACCAAAGATTTCAGGTGCAACTTATTCTGATGGAATATGTGACTTCGAAAGGGAGGGAGATCATAAAATTGTAAAATGTAAAGGGGATGAGAAAAGTATTAAACCAACAAGAAAAGTCAAAATGGATGGTTTTGTAGCCTTCACTGCTGATTATCATGGTCCCAAGCATCACCTTCCAAAACATAACTGAGTGAAAAGCATTGAAAGTACCCCTTGTGAGTAGCTTAGCTTCATTAGTGTAGGAGTGGAAACTTGTTTTGTTTGTATATCACAAAGTATATAGTACTTTGTTTATTGCATATATGGAAATTTCCTAAACTATATATATGAGAGATCAATATTATTGTCTATTTTCTTATTATTTATGCCAACATCTTGTTAAGTAATTAAGCATCTCAAATACATACGGTGTAAAATGAGTGTTATTTTGTGAAGGAAATTTATGGCTATCCCATGAATATCTGCTTTCATTCCACAGGTAAGGAAGAAGATGGTTTGAAAAAGACTTTCGGAAGCTTCCAAGCGCAAAAGAAGAATGATCATCAGGTTTATTCAATTTACTTCTATCTCTATATATTTATATATTGCTTAATATTTCATGCTCTTTTTCTTTTTAGTAGTTGATAACTATTGAGCCCTACATTCTTGAGTCTTCCAAAAAAAACATAGAAAACATTAAAAGATCGCCAGCATCCCGCAACATTAAGGTTTTTGATGTATCTGCGACCATAACTACAGTTGAAGCCACATATTGCGATAAAGGATCGGGCCATAACACAACTACAATTTAAAACCTTAAAGATCACATTTATATATGCAATACTTAGCATAACGAATTTCTAGTTATTTTGTATATATGTTTGTTCAATATTACTCACCTATAATTTAAATTCACACAGAAGCAAATGACAATGAGGTCAAAGGAATATCCCACTCCCACCAACACAAACACCAAGTGTTCACAACATTGTGAAGCTGTGTCAAGAAAAGGCAAATTAGAGAGATCTTCAAGGTCTGAACAGCAAATTTTTGAAGCCCAAAGTCCCATTGATGCTGCAAAAGAGATTGAAAGCCTGTTATCTATGGATTATAATAATAAGGGAAGGCCAGCCCACAAGCCACCCATCAATAATCATGAGCCTAACCATTGAGATATATATGGAGCTAGACATGTAATTTTGAGGCTCAAAATTTTCTACTAAGTTGCTAGTAATATAGGTTTTGTTTTATAATATAGTTGTTTTTTATGTATGTGTCAGCTACAAAGGTGGTGTTTCTTTCCATATACTAATAAAAAGCAGATATATTGAGTCGAAAAAGAAGCAGATTGTGCTGTATTTTGTAGAACGCGTGCTGTTTTAATTATTGTATATTACTATCATTTTTCATGGAGTAAATATATTGTATAACATTTATAGCAACTTGTTGAAATATGTTGTAAATAGTAGATTTATTTATATATGTATTCGGCCCATTTACCTGGCCCGTTAAGTAGCCTATTTAAACTCAGTAGTGCTTGTACTCAAATTACAATTATACAATTAATAAGACGGAACTACAGCTGCTCTGTAGTCGCAGACGTAGGCAAAGATTGGCCGAACTGCGTGACCAATATCGTGTTCTTTTTCTACATGGTATCACGAGCTCTCGATCTTGAGAGACTTGCTTCCGCATAAACCCTAGCCGTCTTTATCACGGTAACCCTTAGTCACCTTCATTGTGACCTTTTTTCCACCTTCATCGTGGAATTTCCAGAACAGTAAACCCCAAACAGTAGCTTCCTTTTGTGCTGCCTTCATTGCAACAGTTTTTTTTAAAAAAAAAACCCTGTTTTATACTCTGTTTTTGCGTAACCCACTGTCAGCTCGTTATCTCCACATAGACAGCCCGTATCATCTCACCACACACACCATCAGAACCGTCTTGAAATTCCGACCAACCCCCTGAAACCGCGCCTCCAACGGAGCTTCGACGCGCCTCCACGCGCTGCCCAAGCGCCGGCAACCTTCCGGCGAGTGTAACCCACGCGCCGCCCTGAAGCCATTTTTTCGCGACGGTCCTTTGAGACAGTTTGTAGATCGGCCTGTTCTGGTTCTGTTTTGGGGGTTCTTTTCACATTTTGAGCACTTTCATATTTTGGTGACCTTGGAGCCACTTGTTTGTGTTTCAGCTCTATTTTGGGATTACGTTTCTGCTGTTTCTGCTCGCCTTTTTTGGCTCTATCAGCATCTATTGCAGTCATTGGACGCGTAATTTTTGTTGGTTATTCGAGACTCACATTTGGTCACAATGTCTGATAATATTGCTGTTGATTACTCTTTATTATTCACCGAGGATGAGGTGAATCGTTTGAAGGCCCTACTTTACTCCCTCAGTAAGTCTTGTTCTCTACCAACGACCGGTATTAGCGTATGCTCCCGATCTTTCAATGTTTGCGGTAAAATCCCTAAGGATGCTTGGATTTTGGATTCTGGTGCTACCGACCACATGACATTCAATTCGAGTTTATTTTCTTCTTATACCTCCTCTGAGAAGAATTGTTATGTTACAATTGATGATGGTTCTTATGCCCGTATTGATGGCTCTGGGAGTATTAACTTGCAATCTTCACTTCAATTACAGGATGTGCTACATGTTCCCACACTCTCTCACAATTTAATATCTGTTCGTAAACTCACTCGTGATCAGAATTGTAAAGTAACCTTTTTCACTTCTTATTGTGTTTTTCAGGATCTGACCACGGGGAAGATAATCGGAGTTGCTAAGGAAAAGGGAGGGTTATACTACTTATCTGATGAACCAGATTGTTCGAAGGTGTTGGCTTCTTGCTTGCAAACCGAGTCTGCTGAGTCTTCTCATTCTGCCGCACAAATTTGGCTTCAGCACAAACGTCTTGGTCATCCTCCATTCTCTTTAGTTAAATCTATGTTTCCTTCCTTATTTTTACATCATTCAGTTGAGTCTTTTAAATGTGAAGTTTGTGAGTTAGCTAAACATCATCGTGTCTCTTTTCCTCTTAGTTCCACTAAAAGTGCTGAACCTTTTGATCTTATACATTCTGATGTTTGGGGACCTGCACCTATTTCTAATGTTTCGGGTGCTAAATGGTTTGTGTCATTTATTGATGATTGTACTCGAGCAACTTGGATTTTTTTGATGAAGGATAAATCAGAAGTACCAGAATTATTTATCAGATTTTATCACATGGTGCAAACACAATTTGGCAAAGGCATTAAAAGAATTCGCTCTGACAATGGCAAGGAATATGCCAATCAGAGTCTTTCAAATTTTACCAATCAACAAGGAATTTTTCATGAGTTTACATGTGTCGACACTCCACAACAAAATGGTGTCGCAGAAAGAAAGAATCGTCATTTACTTGAAGTTGCTCGAGCCATTCTCTTCCAAACGGCTGTTCCCAACTCATACTGGGGAGAAGCAGTACTGACTGCTGCCTACTTGATTAATCGGGTCCCCAAACCAATGTTAGGTAATGTCAGTCCTGTTCAGTTTTTGACTTCACGGTTTCCTTCTGTTCATGTTTTGCAGAGTCTTCAATCTCGAGTGTTTGGTTGTGTTGCTTTTGTCCATGTTCACAAACAACATCGAAGTAAGTTGGACCCTCGTGCAGTCAGATGTATTTTTGTGGGTTATCCTCCTAACAAGAAAGGATATAAATGTTATCATCCTCCTAGTCGTAAGTACTTTATCTCTAAAGATGTCACGTTTCATGAGAATGTATCCTACTTCACTCGTCCTCAGCTTCAGGGGGAGAGTATTCATGATGATTTGGAATCTAAGTCCGAGTTTCTGGTCCTACCTGAGTTACCTGAGGCTCCTGTCTTAAGTCCTACTACTGGTCCTACTTGTCCTGCATCCACAAGTCCTTCATTTGAGTCCCCTGAGTCGCATGTTACTCCTGTCTCACCTTCTACTATTGATCCTGCTTCCACAAATACCGAATTTGAGTCACCTACTTCTATTTTGGTCCCTCCTTTATCTTCTGTTTTGCAGGAACCATCATCTTCGGCACCAGCAAATGCTAAAGCTGGTGAGCCAACTTTGGTGTATCAGAGAAGAAGTAAGCCCGACCTGCCCCAGACACAACTTAAATTGCCTGAACCGGAGGTAAGTACTGAAATTAACCCTCCTACTAGTGATTCCCACAGTTCTGACACTAGTGACACTGATACAGATGATTTGCCTATTGCTTTGAGGAAAGGGAAAAGGTCTTGTGCGAAATACCCTATTTCTCAATTTGTCTCCACTAAAAATTTTTCTGTGCAACATCAGAGTTTTATTTCAGCTGTTGACTCTGTGATAATCCCATCATCTGTTCAAGAAGCATTCAAAGATAGAAATTGGGTTCAAGCCATGGATGAGGAAATGAAAGCACTTGAGAAGAATGGAACATGGGAAATTGTTGAGAGACCGGGAGGCAAGAAGCCCGTTGGTTGCAGGTGGATCTATACAGTCAAGCACAGATCAGATGGTACTATTGATCGGTACAAGGCAAGACTAGTGGCTAAAGGATTCACTCAGACCTATGGCATTGATTATGAGGAGACTTTTGCTCCTGTGGCAAAGATGAACACTGTTCGGATCTTACTATCACTTGCTGCTCACTCCGGATGGGAACTAAACCAATTTGATGTCAAAAATGCATTCTTGCATGGAGATTTAGAGGAGGAGGTGTATATGGAGATTCCTCCAGGATTTGGTTCAAAAGATGGAACAAACAAGGTGTGTCGATTAAGGAAAGCTTTATATGGGCTAAAACAGTCTCCTCGAGCATGGTTTGGGAGATTTACAAAGGCAATGGTGTGCTTAGGCTATAAGCAAAGCCAAGGAGATCACACTCTTTTCTTCAAACATTCGAAAGATGGAAAACTGACTATACTTCTTGTTTATGTTGATGATATCATTATTACAGGTGACAATTTGGCTGAGAGACAGCTACTTAAGAAGCAATTATCAGCAGTGTTTGAAATGAAAGACCTTGGGAAACTTAAGTATTTCCTAGGGATTGAGGTGGCCTATTCCGATAAAGGCATTTTTATTTCTCAAAGAAAATATATTCTTGACCTTCTGAAAGAAACCGGAAAGCTTGGATGTAAACCTGCAAGTGTTCCTATTGAGCAAAATCACAAAATTAGCTTTGAAGAAGAAAGTGCCAAAGTTGACAAGGTCCAATATCAGAGATTGGTGGGAAAATTGATTTACTTGGCACACACTAGACCTGATTTGGCTTATGCAGTCAGTGTGGTGAGCCAATTCATGCATGACCCAAGGCAGAGACATTTGCAGGCTGTTGATCGTATTCTTCAATATCTCAAGGCCTCTCCAGGAAGAGGACTATTGTTCAAAAGAGGTGGGAGCCTAACTATGGAAGCTTATACTGATGCTGACTATGCAGGTTCAATAAGTGATAGAAGATCTACTTCAGGTTATTGCACCTTCCTATGTGGGAACCTTGTTACTTGGAGGAGTAAGAAGCAAAATGTAGTGGCTCGATCAAGCGCTGAGGCTGAATTTAGAGCTTTGGCACAAGGAATCTGTGAACTATTGTGGATGAAGATTATACTAAATGATTTGAAGATACAATTTGAAGGTCCTATGAAGTTATTTTGCAATAACAAATCGGCTATCAGTATTGCTCATAATCCCGTTCAACATGACAGAACGAAGCACATTGAGATAGATCGTCACTTCATTAAGGAAAAACTTGACAGCGGGTTAATATCTACAACTTACATTCCTTCCGGACATCAATTGGCAGATGTATTAACGAAGGGCTTGCCAACAGAGCATTTCAAAGAACTTACATCCAAGCTGGGAATGATAGATATCCATTCACCAGCTTGAGGGGGAGTGTTGAAATATGTTGTAAATAGTAGATTTATTTATATATGTATTCGGCCCATTTACCTGGCCCGTTAAGTAGCCTATTTAAACTCAGTAGTGCTTGTACTCAAATTACAATTATACAATTAATAAGACGGAACTACAGCTGCTCTGTAGTCGCAGACGTAGGCAAAGATTGGCCGAACTGCGTGACCAATATCGTGTTCTTTTTCTACACAACTTTTTTTTTGGGATAAGCAAAAATCTCATTGAAGAATAGACACATAGTATAAGATGAACTAGTGCCAATAAAAGTGTACATCCATCACCATACTAGCAGCATCCTAACAATACAACCAAAATGTATGGCCTAGATAAGTAGATATGTGTAATGTTATTCCGACCTCAAGTCTCAACATCGTGTTTCGAGATATTGTCTCCTTTTGGCATGTGACTATTTATGTTTTTGTGGGTTAAAGATGTGTGTTTATTGGACGTGATTCTCAAGCAATGTGAGACATAAGTGTAACATAATAGTAGCCCCCTAAGTCAACGACTTGTTACCCTCTCCATCTGGCGCGCCAATGTTCCAACCTCAAGTCCCGACATTGTTTTTCGAGGTATTGTCTTCTTTGGCATGGTGCCTTCACCGTTTTTCATTAGTTAAAAGGTGTCTCGATGGTTAACGATATTAGGGTTTATAAACAACTCTTGACCTCGACTAACAAGCAATGTGAAACTTTTCGGTGCACCAGAATTAATGTTATATAGGTTTTTTATAATACCTTTATTACAACTGTGTGAATATGATTTTGAACTTTGGCCAATTGACTATTGCCCAATTTGACACATCTAAACACGTTCACAAAATTGCTCATGTCATGTGAGGTTTCCAACGAAAGAATACATAAATGAAACAAATACACACACCAGAAATAAGAGGAATCTAGAAATTGTGTAGGTATGTTATACTTATGGATGGCTTAAAAGAAATTGATTAGTATCCCCATGTCAACATATGCATATTCTTTTTGAGAACCCATACATAGGAAATTCATAGTTAGTCATGCTTCAATTCGGAGAACTTAATTACTTCATTTTTTTTTTTACTTTATGCACAATCAAATAGGAGATGAAATATTTAACTTATGATTTTTCATTTCTCTTTTATTAAATAACTAAAAAAGTATCTTATTTCATATTTTTTCTTTCATTTTGATTTTTTTTATTTTCTCTCCTTTTACTTCGTTTTTGGAATGAGACAAAACCTAAAGCACACCTAAAGCGTGAATGGAATAAAGCCGAGGAGAGATTTGAGGGTGATGACGTAGAGGGTGGTGAGGTGAAGAAGATAAAGCGGAGGAGAGATTTGTAATAGAGAGGCAACTCACAAGGGGAGGTGGGTTGCTTATAAATTACTCAAATCCTACGTAATAGTTTGGACCCATAAAAATTACTAATTTAGTTCACCTATTTAATCAAATCAAGTCGTAGTAAAAAAGACTAGAGTACAAATACATAACTTTAAGAGGGGAAAATAGTTGTGCTGATTATTTGGCTAAAATAGACGCTCCTAGGGTGATCCACTTGTTATTTTGTCATCTCCTCCTAGAGAACTAAATTCATTGTTCATGCCAGACACAATGGGTGTTAATTTTGTAAGGCTTTATGCCACCTTGTTTTTTTTTTTTTTTCATTTTAGCCTTTGTAAAAAAAATTACAAATACATTTAGCTTGGACATGGTACCCTCAGCAAAAGTTTTTGAATATTGAATCTGACACCTTGAAACTTGAATCCAACCGTACTGTGGAGTGTTGTCCAAGATTTGTATTCATTTGACATGGGTTGGTTGCACTTGTTGGAGCGTAGTAGAAGTCCATTGAATTAAAAAAAACCTAGTCAAATAAATTTCGCTTTCACATTGGAACAAATTTCTCTTTACCAGCTGTAATGAAATTTCCTATATTTGGGTGCGGATACATTTGGCATGGGTTGTTCTCCACTTTCAGCTTAGTAATCCAAGTCAAACAACTTTTTTCTGACACAATGGAACAAACTGAGGTGGACTTACTTCACTCACTGTAAATGTTTTTTTTGTGTGTGTACTTCTAAGCTTAGCATTAGCAGTCAAGGAAATACCTTTACCTCTTCTGGTTGAATCACCAACTTTCAATGCGTAGATGTAAGGCAATTTGGTAACACTTTAATGTTAGAAAAATTAGTATTTTAGTAATAGAAAATTTTGAATAACTACTCTGTAAAGACCCTGATCTTCGATTTATCAGTTATCAGTTATCACTTATCACACTGAGGGTTGACTGTAAATAGGACAAAATGACAGAAGAATTTAAAGGCAACAAACAAACCATTCAAGAAATATCATTTAAATCTCCAGAAAAACACCAACAGCAAATCCAAACACAAAACACTACTAAGAGAAGGAAAAAACATTTTTATTTTGGAATGTACCCTGAATTATTATACATACCAGCCGGCGAACATAAAGTGGAAAGATATACAGAGCTCACTACATTGACAATATTGATTTACCAACTATTACTCCTGGATACTATTAGAATGACACTCAGTGTTGCCAAAATAAAGCCTTTGAATTTACCTACATGTTTCAACTTTTGAGGTGTACCGTGTAACACATTGTACATGCCTCTAAAACTTGCATGAGATTCCAAGTCTATGCCTCTGTCTTTTACCCGCATTCCGTTGTTTGCAATTAAGGAAAGCAGGGACCAATAGCCTTTGAAAATGCTCAAGAAACTGGTTCCACTTCTCTTCATCCATATCTGTCAGCATCACAAAACTAGAGCTTGCAGGCAAATCATTCACATTAGTATTTCCAGATGAGGTCCCAGCCAAAAAGCCACTACTTTGTTTTACACCCGAGTGTTGCCAACTTTTCTCACCAGTTGTGTTTTCCACTGACACGGATAGCTTTGAAATATTAGGCACCAAATTTGCGACAGGACTGGATATACCGTCTGCACCTAAGGGTAACTCCTCTTCATTTCCAGCCTCTTCCTCCTCCATCTCACTCTCTAGTTTAGAAAGTTTGATTCTACAGTTTCCACTTCTCATTCCAAATTGAGAATGTAGCAATGCCGGCTTCTCTTCTATATTTGTAGCAGAATTCAAATCCCGATCCTCACAATCCAACTGAAATTGGGTCAAATCTTTGTCTCCTACTTCTGCCTCAAAAGAGAATTCTTTGTGATCCAACAGTTTCTTTGCCTCAATACATATTAGCTCAAGCTCACTGGGCTCTTCATCATGACCATGGAACTCCCTACTCATCATGTCGCCAATCTCTGCTAGACAAAGACCAAAGGCTGCTGCTTCCTTGAGGAATAAGGTGCACAAAACCAAAACCCGCAAGCATGCTTCTCGAATCATGGGAAGCTCCATTCTAAGCATTTCTGAATCACGAAACGGGTCTAGATGAGATATATACTCGAGTTCATCATCAGAGAAAGGAATTGATGCCTGAGGCCAATGGATCCATTCAAAATACGGATCTTCCAAAGTTTCAGGTAGACAAAGACCATGATCGATGGGAAAAAGCTCCACCTGATCAAACCTTCCAAAGCCCTCAAGCTTCCTGACCAGAAGATTTCCTGCATGTCTGTCTGTGTTTAAAATACGTATGTCTAATATCCCAATCCTATGAACAGAAGCAACAGGGAAACTTGAAGTTCCATGATCACTTGCATCGAAATCATGAGGAATGTACTGCTGCAGTGATGCAATCTTGCTTATTTGTTTCTTGCTAAAATGCAAATTACCACTGACCCTGTCATTAACAGTAAAAATAGAATGTGTAACCTTCACAAGGGCAGTAGAAGGCACATTGGCAAAATGATCATGATCAAGAAGGTAAGCTGCAACTTCTCTGAAACCTGTCTCCCCAACCCTTACTGACCTTTTCAGTCCTGGTTGTCCAAGAGCTTTGCCAACAAAACCTTTCGGATTGTTTGGTGCATAAGGTTCCTCATCAGTTGGTTTCACAATGGCAACATTTTCACCGAGGCAGTTTCTAAAATAATATGCACCCCCCAATCCACTCTGAATGGGGATTGGTTCAATACCACCTTTTATTGCCTTTATTATATCCTTAACCAGTAGTCTGGTTCCAGATAACATATCTGAGCAACCTATAATCTCAATTGGTCCACTGTGATCCCTCTGCTGATGATCCCTACCAGTAGGTGAAAGGCACGGGGTAGATGAACTTCTATGTAAAAAGTTCCTAGTCAGAAGAAGTGGAGAATCATTTCTAACCACACTTAGATCATTCTTCAAGACCGTATCCCCGCATACAAGTGAACTTTCTTCAGTTGGGACATTGAATGCAACCTGCAATTTCCTCTTTACAGTATGGGCATTGTCACTCCTATCTAAGTCCATGCCCAAAACACACCCAGTTTCAGTCTGAACAAATATACGTCTTCTCCCAGAAGGCTTTCTTTCCATTTTCTTATTCCCAAACCACTCACTAGGAGGTCCTTTGAAGGTTGAAACCGCCATCTCATCATGTAAACAAGTGTCCAAATCAGGATACATGTAAGGAAAAAGAGAAGGCGAGAAGTTGAATGCCAGCAGCAAACGTGGCAGGGACAGAGAGTTTCTCTCTCAAGCAAACGCCAAACTCAAATGCTGGCACTTGATGTTGCAGAGAAGAGATTTTTCCATAAAAAATCATAGTCAACTCTATAAATTCCAAAAAACTCCGAAGGATCTTACATAAGAACTGTTAACTCTGTAAAACATGTCACTCTACCAAACCGCTACATTGGAGATGTCACCTGACAGCAGAAGCTGATCAAAAACGAAAAATAAAATCACTATATAGATATATTACCAGGAGAGATAGGCATAATCATTTTAGAAATCTTAATTTTCAACCATGCATAGGGAAAGGATGTTTAAACTTTTACTCTCTATGTACTGCGTTATGAATCAGTTATTGAAGGATCAAAGGTATCAAATCAATCATTGTAATCGACGGAAAAATAAGCTAATGTATATGAACTCCATCAGTGCAATATAATGGCATCTTACCTTGGCTTCTCGTAATAAAAGAAATCAGAGTTCACCAGTAGTGCCAATTACAATTAAACTCTTTTTAGGCTTTATCTCTAGCTTATATACAACTTGCCAACTTCAACTTTGGGTTTTTCCTCCATATGTCAACAAAACTAAGACAATAATGGATACGGTCCTCCTTTGCTTAAGAATAACAAAATATGGTAACAATTCCTTAAGAATAATAAAATATGGTAACAATAACTGGCTAATACTAACTATAGGACACAAATTTTACGTAAACACAATAATGAAATTCACAAATTATTATTATTAAATAGCAATCTAAATGCCTAAAGTTTTTCAAAAAAAAATCAGAGATACAAATTGTCATGTCATCCTTCAAAAGAAGTAAGGCTACTCATAACAACCACCTTATATGTCATTAATTGTGTGAATTGGAATTATGAGGGTAAAAAAAAAAGTTTACACAAGGAGCGCTAAACAATGAAAACTCATAGAAAATGAAAGATTTTGCATATATTTCTTTTTTGTAAAAAAAAATGCAGTAATCGTTAAACATACTTTTAATTTTAGAAGATACATGTAAGATAAAATAACAGATTAATCAGTTAATTAATAAATTGATGAAATCGGATAAGATTCTCGCCTTCTTCAGCCTCCTGAAAGAGCAAACATGCCACAAACGACGTCGTCAACTTTACCTTCTCGATAATATCTGCAACAACCACAAACATAAACCAATCTTCAATGCTAACTCAGAATAAATTGGAGAAAAAAATAAGTTTAAATCGTCCGATTCATCCAAAAAATTGAAAAAAAAAAGAAAAGAAAACGATCGATTCGAAAAATTGATTTGCAGTATATACTGGAAACACCATGAAACAAATTGAAAATTAAAAATAAAAACCTGGTCGGTAAGTGGCGGCGGTGCGAAGAGCGGAGGCACCGCCGTGAAAGGAGGAGAGATCGGAAGAGAGAGTCAGTACTGTTCCGGTTCCACTTCTTCCAGTTCTAGTTGAGGAGATTTGTTTTTTTTATAGTGATAGTGACGACACGAAATACCAATACCATGCTCTAAGGTTTAACTCATATTCTTATTACAATTATTCTTCTTTTTTTTTTATTATATTTTTTTTAATTTTGTTCCATAACTACTACCTCCGTCCTTTTTTATATGCAGTTTAAGGTTGTTACACACATATTAAAAAAAAAAGTGGTAGTTTAGATTTTATAAAAAGTGTTATTTAAATTACCATTTAACCATTTATCTCTCTACATAGATAAACGTGAATCATTTATTAAATGTAAAAAGTTATCGTGATTAATAAGGGTAATAGTGGAAAAGCATGTTAGATATTTTCTTGAAAATGTAAAACAACAATTAATTTGAGACAAATTGATTTTGGTAAAACTACTTATAAAATGGGACGGAAATAGTAATTGGGTATATTGCATCAACAAAGTTTAGACACGTGGGGGCGATTGCGGCCACACTAGGGGCACGTGGCAGTAATTGAAATGGATATATCTCATCCCTTTCATAAGTTGGTTTTTTTTTTATAAAAAAAATAATTAAGTAATAAAAAGAAAACACAAAACCGAACAAACTAAAGTGTAAGATACTCAATCCCATAGCATCGACTACATATAAGGAGAGGCAAACCTAGGACGGAGAGGCCACACACATTATCTTCATAGTTTATATTAGCTCTAAATTTTGCTAACTAACACGAGTTATTCTTACGAAGCGCATGAACATAAGTCAAATCTCAAGTCTTATGAAAAAAGATTTGATGTGAGAAATAATGGAATCATAAGGCTAGGTGTCTTCAAGCTCACGGGCAATCAACAATAAGGTGGTGTCGGTGTCTGATTCCAAATAATAGAACTATAACTATTGAACCAAGCTAAGTTCAATTCCTTGGCAATTGGATGGAGCTCTCTGCATTCAAGTTAGTAGCAAAGCCACAATTTCCCGAGAAACCAAAAAGCCAACCACCTGTCGGATCCCGAAGTAATCCTCCATAGCTACAACGACCTGGGCTAACAATGGAGCTTCCATCAACATTAAGTTTAATATAATTGCTACAACGAACTTGGGCTAACAACGAACCAATCTAGGAGGACGAGTAGACACCCCAAATGACAAAAATTGAACAACATCATTGAAAAGTTGTACTCTCGATTAAGAATCTTCCAAGTTGCCCATTTTGCATCACTGAAAACTTTATCATTTCGAACCATCCAAAGAAACCAACAACAACAAATAAAGATAATGTCTTGGTCACTAATAGCATGATGTTTAAACCAAAGTCGAGCATCATCATTAACCTCCAACATCAGAATTAAAAGACAATAACCTCCAAGCATTTTGAGCTCTAAAGCAATCTCGCAACATGTGAAAAATATCTTCTCTATCAGCACCACTGAGATAGAGATGACAAGACTCATCTTGAGTGAGATGTCTATAGTAAGATGTCTACAAAGAAATGATTGGTTGATCAATGAGAGCCAATTCCAATATTTGTTTCAAGCTGGTTTTTTATTATTGAAAAAAACATACAAACTCATTTTATGAAGAATTTTCCTCAACGTTCTTTTTTGGTACAAATTTTCTCCAATTGAATTTAATTTTAATATAAAAAGATGGAGTCTGCAATAATTTCAAAATTATTGTCATAAATAATTCAGGTCCATATGTCTATATGCAATTATTTATTTTAGACCGAATAATAATGTTCAAACTCCTGATAATTTGGTTGCGTGCATGTATCGAAGGATTTTCTTTTTTGTCGAGATCAGAGTATCCACTGTCGAACGCAGTGATTAATCCTCTCGCTGGATTGAAGGTACCTCGAAGGGTGGGACAACTGGCTCAGAGATTTAAAGTTGTTCTATACCCAAGGCGATGATCGAACCCTTGACACTTGATTAAGAGAGGATGAGCCCCAACCACTCAACCACACTATTGGGCTAAAATTCAATAACTGAGGGCCTAGACAAAAAGTTAAATATAAGAAGAAAATATAATATGCATTGGTATACAGTTACTAAAGCAAGAGGATTCCTCAATTAGAAGCAAAGAACTAACATGCATTGGTTAAGAGATAGATGCCAACTCTAGATTCTTCCATGTTGTAGCATAGCTGGGAGAGAACAAAATTGGGATTTGAAGTTGTGTGGAGAATAAAATTTGTTACAATTAGTTACATATTTTGTTATTCATTCTCTTAGTTTAGTTACTTAATTAGTTAGTTACTCTTTTTTTTAGATTAATTAGTTAGTTACTCTATTAGTAAGATATATGGTAATGTGGTATTAAGTATACTTTTCTTCTTCCACCAAATTTTCTGAAAGAAGCCTAGTCTCTCCTTCTTTCTTCCTTCTTCATTCTTTCTCACTTTTTTTTTGAGAATTTTTTTCATTGATATATTCTTCTTTGTTCATTTTTTTAAGCAAGCCAACTGAAGCTATTTCACTCATTAAAATAGAGGTAATACAATGAGGAACATAGTCGTATACTTGGTGACTAGCAAAACATTGAGTTATCTTAATTAAATTATGAGCAAAACGATTGACTTGTCTCCGAACATAACTGATACGGTTTTGTAAATAAGTGAAAATATCTTGCCTTTTTATGTAGCCCCCCCCCCCCCCCCCCCCCCCCCCCCCCAATATACTCTATACCCCCTATAATACGCTTTAACTCAAAATATCCCTCATATTTTTACCAAAATTTAGCTGGTAACAGTTATTTTTTAAAAAAAATATTCTAGAATTATCATTCAAAAGGTATTTCTGGATTTATCTTCCAAAGGGTATTTCTGGATTTATGTCGAACACATAAATCCGGAATAAAATACTAATTTTGGGAACAGTTTTAAAAATTGACTCTTACCTACGGTTTCTGTCTGTAGGTAAAAGTCATTTTTTAAAAAATAGTTCTGGAATTACCTTTTAACACGTAATTCCAGAAGGTTTTTTTTCCTTCGGATTTATCTATCAAAACATAATTCCGGAAAGGTTTTTTAAAAAAAATGATTTTTACTTACGGTTTTTGTCCGCAGGTCAAAGTTTTTATAAAAAAAATAGACCTTTACCTGCGGCTTCTGTCCGTAGGTAAAAAACATTTTTTTAAAAGACCTTTCCGAATTTTTGTTTTGAATTCTAAAATAAGGGTTCATGTTTTTTTTTTCCAGAAACTCAGACATTCTGGATTTTAATTTTTGTTTTTTTTCATTTTTTTTAGTTTAAATATTTTATTAAATAAATAAATTATGCGGCATAGTGATGGGTGCCGCCTACATCAAATCTACGTCATTTAATAAGCTCCACATCAAAAAAAATAATACATCTTTTGGACTAAATGTCTGAATTTTTAAAAATAAAGAGACTAAATATACGAGTTTTAAAATTGGAGGATTAAATATCCGAATTTTAAAAAAAAGGAGAACTAAAACTATAATTTAGCCAAAATGCTTTGTCTAAAGTATTAAAGATATTTATATTTTATATGTTGAGGAAAGTTGAACAACTAAAGCATTTTGGCTAAATTATAGAGAATAAAACAATGAATGAAAGTTGCTTTCATTTTCATTTTTTTATTATACTTTTTCATTTCACATCCTCTTTCAACATTCCATTGATTACTATAGTATAACATTCAAATCAATTTCCAATCTCCAATCTCTCATAGTAGAATTCAACCATAAAAGTATTGAATTTGGATTAGGTGTCTTTTTTTCCTGATAAGCAATGTTACTGGGGTGGGGGAATGTTAGTTTACGGGGTTTGAACTCAGGATCTCCTTCTTGCATTCATTTGGTGCACCCCTTCGATATCAATTAGCTCGCCAACTAAGCTACCTACTTGAATTTGGTGTCTTAAGTAATAGGTAATTTTCGTAAATTAAAACTTATTTAAAAGAGAAAAATGAGAGATAAAATAATTAATAAAAGGTAAATACAAATAGCTAGAGGAGTATGTGTCTTTTCCGCTTTAAAGACACCGAATCCTCCCCAAACGTAACTCTCTCTCATCTATAGGAAACCTGCAAAGAAAATAACTGTTGCTTAAAATATCGAACCATTCAAAATGAGCAATAAATACAATCATATTAGTCCTTACCAAACCTTCACAGAATCTCTCTAATTTCAGTTTCAGACCCCACCCACCTAAAGAAAAGGTTATAAATTTAGAAATGGCTATTTTCAACCCTTGGCTTAATGCTCAACGTCTGTATCTACTTTCTCCATTGCAAAAGGATCCTTTCTATTTCATTATATACCCTACTTTTTTTAACCTTTACTTGATCGTCCTTTCATCATTTCACAAATTCCTAAGACTTCCATTTTAGATATTTTTATTAAAATAATGAATGAATAACATAACATAAAATATAAATATCTTTAATACTTTAGATGCAAAAATAAAAATGGTTTTGGCATCTATTGTTTGAGTTATTCGTATTTAACCCTTCAACTTTTCCACTGTTATAATTAGGTTTCTTATTACTTGATTGTCATTTACTTAAAACTCTCAAGTTGATTAAATTGTATTAAACATATTTTCTACCTTTTTTTATGAGAAACATTCTTTTAGTTAAAATTACTAATAGAAATATCAAAATTACCTCAAAATAAAATCTGAGTATTTTTCCTTTTATACCCTAATTCCACATCTTACAAAATTATTTAAATTTCATAATTTTTTCTTAAATTTTAAGAATATTTTAGACGTACCATGAAAATTTTGTTTTTTTAAATAAGACTCTAGAGGTTTTTTTTTTGGCATAAGAGACTTTGAAGGTTTTAGGTGAAAAAAATTTACTATAAAAGTACTATACTTATATTTGGTTATTATTTAAAATAGACTCTATTTTGAGAGATCTAGAAAGATCAAAAATGTAATTAAGTGAAAGAATTTAATATTTTCTTTATACAGATATTAAGAACATAGGACAAAAAATTAGAATCCCACCTCTTATTAAAGTATCAGTATACAAACCGACGTAGTGATATAAACTATCCTGGAACACAGGGAGTCAACTCGATTCACCCTCAGATCTGATTGAAAATGAGCTCAATTGCATGTAATATAAATTTTGTTTTAATATTTATATAAAACAGAGGCTCAAATACTGGATTTTAATTTCTTTGTAAAAATGAGCAGTGTGAGTAAACAACTTTTGTCAAAATTACATTTATTAAAGAACAAATTACGCAATATTGATTGTCAATTTCCTTTTTTTGTCACCGATAAGGTGGGTCTAAGTGGTAACTGGACTTGGATTCCACTCCATTGTCTCGGATTCGAATCTTTGTGTGGCAAAACCCTCCTTGAGAGTGAAGAAAGACACGGGCTGTCAAAACCAGCTAGATTCCCCGACTTAGATTAAGCATCGGTAAAGTCAATAGAAACTGCGCAAAAAAAATTCCTTTTTTGTCACCGTCGATTGCCAATTTTCTAATGTCTTTCATATAATTTTTCACATGATTTTCAAATTTTGGTTGACGCATAAGTTTTAGATTTTGTGAAATTTTTTGCCTTTTTCATTAAATGTTGATTTACACTCCTAATTAATGACATTATTCTTAACTACACCACTTAAATAGGGGTAAATTTGGGATAGACAATTTAATAAACGTTGAAAATTGTGTATATTTATTATTTGTAGACTAACAAAACTCACTTTTTTCTCTTATATCGTACACCTGAGGGAGGGAATAATTAGAGAGTGACTTAGGTTACTAAGTCAAAAGTTTAATAACAAATACTAAATGGGTATATGAGTCATTTCCACAATAATTAAAAAAATTCGGTAACCACAAATATGAAGTCTGTGGTTAGTGGCCACTAACCACAGACTTCATATTTGTGGTTAGTGGAATCGGTAACCAGTGACCACTAACCACATACTTCATATTTGTGGTTAGTGGAATCCAAAACACTAGTTGGATGCCATTAACCACAAATATGAAGTCTGTGGTTAGTGGCCACTAACCACAGACTCATATTTATGGTTAATGACATCACCATGGCCGCCGCCACCAATCGCCGCCGGTCACCGGAGCTCAGCCACGGTCACCAGAGCTCCACCGTCAGCCGCCGTGTCGGTCGCCGGAGCTCCGCCGTCTGCTGCCGTAGCTCCGCCGCCGGCTGCCACTTGCAACCACCACATATATATTTGTATTATATATAATATATTTATATGTATATATATAATTAATAAATAAAAATGTTTTTTATTAATGGATGGTTGGTATGTGTAAAATTACATTAGTACCCTCTTTAATTCACAACCTTTGAATCAAATTTAATTAAAAAAATATAGATCAAACGGCTGATATTAACTTAGTATAGGATACTAAGTAAAAGCTTAGTAAACTAAACCAAGCCCTAATAATTACATTACAGACACAAAATTCATGTATTTCGTACATCTCACTTTCTCTCTCTCCACGATAGATCTTAATGGGCACCCCCACACGACCCATCGTTAGACCAATTGAGAAACATTGGCTACTGCCTACTCTATATATGATTAATAATAGCCTCATTTTTTTTTACAATAATAACCCCAATTACCCTTAAAAAATTAAAAAAACCCCAATTAATACTCCTAAAACAACTCAAAAATAACATAAAATTCTCAATTATTTACCCTCTCTCATTGGTTTGTACCAACAGCCATTTAACACAGAGTCAGGGTCCAACTTTCACTTTGACCTTCTTCAATCTGATTTTTCCCCCCTAAATAATAATACTATAAAACTGAAAAACAATTAATAATAATTCTAAAATGGACAAAATAAATTAAGAAATATATAATAGCCTGGTCCTAAATCTATCTCAATAAAAAAAAACAGAACACAGAGTCCTCTTTGTTTGTGTGCAGAGCGAAGACATGCTTTAGCACGTGCCTTGCCTTCTCAATCTCATTTCATCGTTTCTTCAAAGACTTTTCTTTTCTACTGTCTCCTCCACTTCTTCTCTGTACTGCTTCTGTTTCTCAACCTCTTCTTAAGAGAGAGAGAGAGAGAGAGAGAGAGAGAGGTGTTCTGTTTTTTTCTTCTTCTGAATTTTTTCAATGAAAGGGGAAGTGAAAATGAAGTCAAAGATGAAATGGGTTTGTCTTGTTGGGATTATACTCTCAGCTTTCTCAATCTTCATTCACTTTCTTCTTGCCAGATTCACAGAACTTGGTGTTACAGATTATCAATCCTCAATCACAATCTTCTCTTGGAGACCCATCTTTGAAAAACCACATTTTCCCAATAATGTAAATTTTCTCATACCATTCAAAGATCTCAACTTTTTAATTTTTTAACGCACCCCATTTTTTATTTGTGTATTAAACTTCTTAAAGTCCAGATTTTTATTTAAACCCCCTTGTTTTTGTTATTGGGAATGTTTTTGGGGTTCAATTTTTTTTGGCTTTGTAGGATAGAAAGTGACAAAGATGTTGCATTCGGTGTCATTTTCTTTGTTATGGTTTTTTGGTCAGATGCAAATGATGTTTTTGTTTTTCTCTATGTTCATAGAAATAAACAGAGTGTTGTCTTTGTTACTTAACTTGGATCTGTCGGTTGTTTCAATTAACTGAATTTGGATTACTATGTATCTCCTAAGTATTAGGAAATTATAACATTGTTTTCTTGAGTTCAGTTTATAAATTTTAATTTTTCCTTGTGTATTTTCAAAATATTTTCTTATTATTTGTGCTGCAGAGTCCTTCATTTAGAAGATTATGGGGTCCAGTAAAGCGTCTTGAATCCTTGCATCCAGACTCAAATCCACGAGGATATTATCCTGGTTAGTACAAGTTCAACTTTTCATATTTGTGCTAAACATTCGACTGCTTCAAACTTTTTGCTGCTATTTTATTTTGACCATTATTGATTTATATCCTTTTCTGAGAAAGTAAGTTGATTATTCAATTCTGGTTTGTTTGATGGTCTGAAAAAGGTTACCTGCAGCACTTTTTGGGAAGAATTAATTTCTCTTTTTATTTTATTTTATGTTATTTCATAGCTTCTTTTAAATTGTTATAAGAAATGAGGTTAGCATTATCTGGTTATGATGCTTGTTATGTGAGATTCATGATAGGAGATTATGCCAGTCTGAAACATGTAGTTATCTCCTGGCTCCATTTAGTAAGGAAAAAAAGACTTTGGTTATTGTTGATTATGCCTTTTTATATGAAAGCTGCTATGTATAATATAAGCATATCAAATGCCTCTATCATATCTATATGACTATATGCAATGTTTTCTGCATAAAGTTTGCTTTGTATGATTACTCAGCTGCCCTGATTTTAGTTTGCCTCAACATTTTCTTGTGTATTTCATGCCAATTTCTATGACTTTTTATGCATACATTGTATACCGGAATTGTCAGATTATTGGTTTTCACAATTTGGATTGTTGAACTGTTGGATCTTGACACGAGCTCACATTCAGTATTTGCATTCGGTCCTGTTTCTCGACAGTTTTATATAGAGGATTTAGGCATTTAGCATAATTTATCGCATTTATATCCATACTTCAGATTAAATGTAAAACCAGACAAGATTCTTGTGGGAGTGAAGAAACTTGTGTTTTTGTATTAATGTGTATCTTTCCTGACAGAGCCTAGCTCACAAACAAATGGGTTTATTTTTGTCCGGATACAAGGTGGTTTCCATGAAATCAGGAATTCGGTGAGGTTATATTCTTTCTGGTTCTGTATCCTATTATATTCAAATCACATTCAACTGAAAAAGGTATATTATTATCTGTTGTTTTATTCTTTCAGATAGGTGACGTGGTTGTGGTTGCTCGACTTCTTAATGCTACATTGGCAATACCGGAAATCCAATCAACAACCAGCAGCAAGGGAATAAGGTTCTTGTTCTTCCAATGATTAACAGAAGCTTACATTTAACTAACTCTGATATGCTCTAAGTAACTGTTTCTTTCTATAATTATTTTTATACAGCTCTCAGTTCAAGAGTTTCGCGTACCTATATAATGAGGACCACTTTGTACTCTCATTAGAAAAAGATGTCAAAGTTGTCAGAACACTTCCAAAATATCTAAAGGGTGCAAGGAGAAAGAAAGAAATTCCTATGTTCAAAGTGCCACATTCAGCATCGCCTTTTTATTACTTGCATCATGTACTCCCTGTATTAAAGAAGCATTCAGTTGTTGAACTAGTTGTTTCCAATGGTGGATGCTTGCAAGTAAGAACAGTTTATACTTTATGTATTAGATCCATAACCTGTTTTGATCTTAAGTTGTTTAAATCATTCTTATTGTGCTTTTATTGAATGTACATATTAATTATTGTTTCTCTTTCCCTGCCTCCTTTATTAGGCGATTCTTCCTCCTCACTTTGAAGAATATCAAAGGCTCAGATGTCGAGTTTCGTTTCATGCTCTTCAGTTCCGACAGGAAGTCCAAGAACTATCTGCTAAAATTTTGCAGAGGTAAGGGAAACTTAATTTAATCATCACCTCTCTCTTACGTTTAGTTGTTCTTCTCTTTTATACTCTTACACCCCCCCCCCCCCCCCCCCCCCCCCCCCCCCCTCCTCTATTGGTTTATGTAAATTTCGTGATATCATTATAGGTTACGAGCTCCTGGTCATCCATTCATTGCCTTTGATCCCGGCATGACTAGAGAATCTTTGGCTTATCAAGGTTGTGCCGAGCTGTTCCAGGTATATGATTCAATTTCAATCTCTGATAACCGTATCTTTATCCTCCTCAGCTTTTCGTATCTGAACTGTGGTGGCCTTTAATTCTTGGCCAGGATGTACATACCGAACTCATTCAACACAAACGATCTTGGATGATTAAACGTGGAATTGTCAAAGGGAAGCTTTCAGTCAACTCAGCTGGAGCAAGACTGAATGGCTCTTGTCCTTTAATGCCTGAAGAGGTGAGAAAATATGTTTTAAACTCTAGAGAAAAATAATTGTGTCATTGAATTAGTTGGATTGACTCTACGAACTTCGGTCATTAAATGTTGTTACAATTGCAGATTGGTATTCTTTTACGCGCCTATGGATACCCAAAGGATGCAGTTATATATGTATCTGGAGGAGAAGTATTTGGTGGTCAAAGAACATTGATTCCTCTTCATGCTATGTTTGAAAATGTTGTTGATAGAACTTCTCTTAGCACTCCTTGGGAGATGATAAGGCTCTATGGTCAAGAAGTTAACCTTGTTAATCCTCCTCCTGGACCACCACCTTTTGAAAAAGTAACAAAACTTGCAGCTTGGAAGAATGCAGGTCCACGTCCTCGTCCACTTCCTCCCCCTCCGGCGAGGCCCAAATCGTATAACATAGAAGGTTGGTGGGGTTGGGTTGCTGAGAGTGACAATGAACCTGATAGTACAGTTATGGAACTGAGGACTAATGCACATAAATTACTATGGGAGGCTATTGACTATGTGGTTTGTCTCGAAGCTGATGTATTCATTCCTGGATTCGACCGTGATGGGAAGGGGCATCCAAATTTTGCTAGCTTGGTTATGGGCCATAGGCTATATCAGTCAGCAGCGTCGAAGATTTTTAGACCTGACAGGTACATACCTCTACTTGAATCTATGTGTCCGATGTATGCTTTTGGCGCATTTAACTGCAAGTTTGTTTTAAAAATAACTTTGAAACACCACATAAAATTTGTTTTGGAAATAACCGTGTGTCATCGTATTTATACTTCTTCTGCTGATGCAGAAAGGAAGCTGCTAAACTTGTAGATGAGATTCGTGACCACATGTATCAAGCGAATCGCACTTGGCTAAAATCAGTTCGCCGGCATATGAGAAAAACATTACTTGATGGAATTATAGAAGCATCAAGTAAATCAAAACCGATATCCTTTCTCTCTCATCCCGTCCCTGAATGTTCTTGTTCGCGGCATAGCTTCTTCGAAGCATCAAAGAATTCTTCTAGTCCTTTAACTTCCCAAGTGTCTACAACTCTTGGTGTTACACACCAGTGTCCTAAATGGATGGACACTGGTCCAGTTTCTCAATCGAAAGATAAGGAAAATGACGATGATGTTGACGACGATGATTCTGCATCTGGATTGTTCTTTAGACAAAGTGGCGGAAATAATGAAGGTGATGGAGAAGTAAACACTAAAGAAGAAAATCAATTTGAGGATCAAGAAGAACTTGAGGGTGGCGAAAGATGACATCAAGATAATGAGTGCTTCAGATTCATGTACATAATCGGTTGTTGCTTCCAACGGTTGCATACCGGATTTGAATTTAGGCGAGGGAAGCGGTAAAGCCATTCGAAAGTGGCCGTACTGAAGAAACTAGTAGTGAATCATCTATATAACATAGGTGTTTTGTTTTTGTGTGTGGCTAATTTGGCTCAAGTCCTCAAAATATATAGGCTAATTTATTGGTGACTTATCAGTTTTGATGTAACCTTGCATAAACATCCTAGTTAATATGAGGTTTTAGTTTGAATTATTTGCTAGGAGAAATTGTGGTTGGTTATCTTTGGTGCACTGACTGTATTTTAACTGATGTAGTATTGAAGAGAACTCAACTCCATTTTTGTACCTGATAATAGTAGTAATTCATCCATTTCATTTATTGACTGAAAATAACTAAGAAATGGAACTATGGTATTATAAATTTTCTTCTAGCTTTTGTCTTGTGCAATTATGTGGTGGGAACCAGGAAAAATAGTGGTTATGATATTTTTACTTTTTCATCATGAACACTGGTTCTTTTTCTTTCATATGTTGCAACTAGGCACTTGCACTCCATATTTTGCAGATGGGATAATCTCAAAGGATTAAAGAGAGAGGGCATGCAGTTAGAGAAAAAGAGGGGTGCTAGAAGTCAACCCTAAATTTAGGTAAAT
The DNA here is from genome assembly GCA_963573325.1 of Astragalus glycyphyllos. Classification (NCBI taxonomy): domain Eukaryota; kingdom Viridiplantae; phylum Streptophyta; class Magnoliopsida; order Fabales; family Fabaceae; genus Astragalus; species Astragalus glycyphyllos. The sequence continues at coordinate 3,708,260 of OY754312.1, forward strand.
ATGCTATGTATTCTTGAGGTACAAAAACTCATTTAGAGGTTGACTTGTCCCAACAACTACAAGTGCCACCCTATAGGCTCATACTTCGTACAACCTCCATCTACTCAATAGATACCCCATAATGGCGAGAAAATACCAGAACACCATTAATAAAAATTGTAATTTTTATTTTTTTTTAAAATTCGAATTGGTTCGGCGCACGCTTGGCCGAACCAGTTCGCATCTAGATGCGCCGAGGCTGTTAAATTTCACGCAGACACCCCTTTTCAGTTTTTAATAGGTTCGGCCAAGCGTGGGCTGATCCAGTTCGAATTCTGAACCAAGGTTGTCAAAATCGGACCGGACCGGCCGGTTCAATCGGTTGAACCGTGAACCAGACTCCTATCCGGTCCAAATGAACCTCAGAACCGTCTGAGGCGAAAACCGGGAATTGAACCGGATAACCGGATGAAAACCGGGAACCGGACAGGAAACCGGCCAAAAACCGGGGAACCGTGCAGAAAATCGGATTTGGTTTATTTTCCTTAAAAAATGGTATACCATGTTGATTTTTGGAAAAAAATGATAAATGATGTTGATTTTTGGTATATGAGATATTTTTTTATCATTTTTTATAATTAAATTGATGTAATAAATAAATAAATAATTAAAAAACAAATGTGTACACTAATATTACTATGAGAGTACTTACATTATAGTATCTAATTATCTATGATTGTTGAATATTATAGTTTTATTATGTCATACTATGATTCTTTTTTGTTTTTTATCCTTTATATATTGTAAAAAAATATATTAAATAATCTATTTAATTAATTCCGGTTCAACCCCCGATTCAACCGGTTGAACCCAAGAACCCCGGAACCGCTACCTCTTCCGGTTCAATGTCCGGTCCGGTTTTGATTACCTTGAATCCGAACTGTCGAACCCTCCTGTGTTTGGTTTTTTTAAATTTTCCTTTAGCCAAATTACATAGAACGATAAATTAGCTATTTCGGAACGATAATTTACTAAGTTTGAACGAACGTAACAATAAATTGAATAATTAACTATCGAATACTATTAAACACAACAAAAAACTAAACACATAAATATAAGTGGAATAATTCATACAATCGGTGCAATATAATTCATACATATAATTCATACACCACGGCGTCCACGCACGCGTCTAGGATGCTGCAATTGCCGGCCACAGTGTACAGACGCAGTCGAACGAACTCTCTCCTCGCCTCCGGCCAAGACCACCTCCTCTGGTGTTAGCCATACTGAAAATAGGAAAAAAAAACTCAGTTAAAATGAAAAAATTCATCATTCAGCAACAATCAGGGTGGTTCGGCGCATACAAAGCCGAGCGGGTTCGGCACACGCTTGAACGAACCGGTTCAGCGCACGCCTGGCCGAACCACCCCAAAACAGTTACAAAAATAGGGGGTTCGACGCACGCCTAATCGAACCAGTTCGGCCTCTGCTGCGCCGAACCACCCAAAACAGCAAAAAAAAAAAAGAAATTCGCAAAGAGGAAGAAGAGGGACTGTACCTATACTTCAATGGAAGGAAATGTGCACTGATTGTTGATGGAAAACGAACGAAAAGGATGGATTGAAGGTGAGGGGTGTGGGTTCGGCGCAATAGTGGTGTTTTAGGGAGAATGAGAAAGTGAGGGGATGTGTGAGGGTGAGAGGGAATAGAAGAGAAAAAAAATTATTTTAAAATCAGGGATATTTTGGGAATAACGCTAGTTACGGGGTGTCCATCGAGTACCCTATAAGCTAGGTATAAAATCTATAATCTCATACTCAAAGGATCTTAGGAAAGGTACCAAATTATCTTATTGACAAATATGCTATATAAATAATGATTATTAAATTTATTGTTCATAGAATAGTTTCTTTTTGTTTTTTGGTCTTGGTAAGGATTCAGCTCACATCCCACAAAGACATGAGTTCAAATCTCAATGCCGATGTGAGGATCTCAATAGTGGATAATATGCAAGTACGTCTTTAAGCAGTCAAAGAGCCTTGAGACTTTCTCCGACCCTAGTGAGCCCCGGAGACTCAACTCGCCTAAACTTTGTAACCAAACAAGTCTTTTTTGTTTTTAGGTAACATTGGTAGAACAAATTTTGGATAGAAAACAATTATGTCAAAGTGAGGTAAGTTAAAACAAAATTTTGATGTAGTTTGGTTAACTTAACCTCAACGCGACATTTGTAAATGATGCTAAATAATGTAAATGTAAATTTTATAGTTTGTAAATTAAACTAAATAATGGTTAACCAGACTGTCACAGTATGGTGAACATGGATTTTACTATAGCCATCATGACAACAAAAAGTTATGTAGTAATTAGTAAACGTTATCGAAAACCATTAATATATGATGTTATAATATAAGCAGTCATTCAGCCATTAAATTAAAATGAAAATACAATAGAAGCACAAGCAAATACAACATTTAACTTTGAGAAGGTCCTAGTTTCAAAACCATAATAATAATAATTATGAAATATACATTTAATCTAGATCTACACAGCATGGCAAAAATGACCAAACCCACCCAATCCCACTTTCCCCCAGCTGTAGACAAAAAAGAAAATTATAATTATAATAATTAAACAAAGAAATGAACATGAGGTGGATCATCACTAGCTTGCTTCTCGTCTGAACCTCTTTGGACTTTGTCCAGAATCCTCACTGTAGTAATCAATTCCTGAAAATGCCATCGCTTGATTGTGCACAAATTGGTTTTCATGATCCTGAAACAAAAATATTTGATATGAGAAGATAGCCTTTTAAAGGAGCCATAAGCACTTAAATTCAATAAATTATTTGTATTTGGATATATACATTGAAAAGCTATTTGCATTTTAAATGTTTGTTTTTCACTGATCAAATTTGTATGAACGGACCTTTGAGCTATAATCAGAGGGGGTCAACCCAGTATTAGTTCGTCTACCGACATCAATTTCCACCGAGACATTGGTCTGCGACAAATCCACACCTGAAGACTGCAGCGCTTGAGTGAGAGTACCTAATATTCTGTTAAACACAAAACACTCAATCAATATCCACAAAGGGCTTATGGCATGAATAATATCTACTTAGATTGATTTACATGCTGGAAAATCAATTTCCTTAAAATGTATTGGTGCATCACTTGTTTTGTTTATTGTATGATACAGACAGATGTTAAAGAAAACAATGTCAACTGCAACAAGACGATTATCGTACCAGAACCCTTGAACATTTCTCATGTCTAATTTTAGTTTTCTGTTTTTTATTTCAAGCACCGAAAGCTCATGACCAATTTTAAGCACAAGTGGCGCTGTAGTAATTTGCGTTGAATTTGGATCATAAAGATGTAAAAACCAATCAACAAAACATATGATTTGAATGTGGAATGGCAAGCTTTGGCATATCCAAGATAGAAGGAACCAGCTATAACGCTCAAATAGAAGGAACCAGCTTTAACATTGGTTCATGTTCTAAAGTACGTTTCTTTTTCCTAAATAGAATATTCTTTTGTACACAGACACAACAATATTCATCCTCTCCAAGTATAATAGCTTCAAGCAAATAACCAACACGAAATCAGGGAAGAAATACTACACCGAACTTATCAGATAAACTCACCTTTCAGAATAAGCACTTGAGAAGCTATCTGATCCACTTTCAATTGTCAGCTCCTCCTGCTCCTTCAATATATTATCCGGTACAATATAGTTATCCTTATTTGGATTACTAAACCATACTTGAGGCTGGGTATGTGAAGACATGTCAGGATTAGAAGCAGGATCCAGCATATGTTGGGCCGCTATACCGCTGCTAACAATCGGATCAAACATATCCAATCGCATTGGCATGGTCAGGTGAACTGCTTCTGTATCAGAACCAGGGGTGTGACCCTTTTGAATAGTGGTTGTTGAGAAGTCAGACTCTAACAGATTCTGAACGTTTTTAAGCAATGATGGAGAGATATTGCTATTTTTCACTTGAACAGACCCATTTTGAATAGCTCGAGAAGGATCTGTAGTATTTTCTGCAGGCCCCTGATGGTTTCTCTGAAAAAATCAATTGAAAATCAAAACAACATAAGTTAGACAAAGAGACGAATTATTATTTCAAGGCACTAAGTCACAGCCAATCATTGTGACAAGTATGTCATCAAAGTATGTCATTCAAGTAGTTCAATGAAGGAGCTTGAGAGACTCTAAGGGTTTGTTTGGTTGAAGAGAAATAGGGCTCTCGTCCCTCTGTCTATTGTTTGTTACTCTTTCTTCTCTCTTTCTCTTTTCCAATACTCTCTCTTCCCTCTTTCACCTCAAACAAACACACTCTTAGTGCAAAATAGTACTAAACTAATCCCCTCTCTTTCTCTCTAACCTATTTCTCTCCTAACCCAAACAATTGAAAGTCATTCTCTCCTCTCATTCTCTCTTCCCTTTCTCTCTCACTTCAACCAAACGGACCCTAAAACAACACATGGTGGGTGAGGAAGTTTGGAGGTAGTAGAGAACTCATTATCAAAATCATCTTCGATCATATGTCTTGTATTGAATCGGAATATTGTCTCGTCTATTTACAATGAAATGTATATATAATCAACAACATCAATCAAGCTAACATCACTATATGGAGGAGAGAGTAACAACGGGAAGAAAGAATGAACATTAGTTACGATTATAATCAAAATCAATCAAGCTAACATCACTAAATCTCCTGTTTATGAGTATCATGGCACCTAAAATAAAAGGTTTTTTTACTGTCAATGTCAACATCAACACAAACAAATGCAGGCTTATATTGTCATGCATTTGCAAAAGATTTCGATTTGAACAGACACTCAGGAAAATTTATAAATAGGCACCATTCCAAATAACTTTACCCATGGAGTTAATTTCATTGGCTCCTGATTCCATCCTTCATAAGAATGTTCATAAACTTGTAACTTTTCCTGTAGGAACTGAATATACTCAATAACCTGCATATAAAAAAACAAAGGAAAAGAAAAAATCTCTCTTCAGTTTACAAGAATATAATTAATCTTCAAAATGTATATGTATACAATAAGCAAAGGACTGGATCAAATACCTCCAACAAGAAGGAAGCCTTGTCTCTTTTTTGATCATTTTGAGGTATAAGATCTCTCAGAACCTGAAATCTGGCTCACAGACAAAAATCCAACTACCTTAAATATTAACATAATA